>CM053026.1:261430285-262030285 GCA_028564925.1 Lithobates sylvaticus
GATATATGCCTGCTGTACAATGTACTTGTATGAAAAAGTTTCCTGTTCTATTTGTATTGCTTACTTTAAAAGTCCCTCATTGCCTAGTTAAAAAAAAAACTGACCACACTAGGTATGAGAGCACTGCGTGGTCAGTTCTCTAGCTATGCTGGGAACTCAGCCTGCTCTCCTCCAATTAGACTTGTCCTGACACCTATGCCCCACCCCTTGCACAGCCTTTCACTGGGAGTACCAGTGTGCTGTTATTTCTCCTCCCCTAGCTCTCTGAACTCCTTATGCAGCGGAGAACAGAAGGAATATCTAATAAAAAAAGTGCATCTATAATTTTTCTTTTTAAAATCTATACACAAATGGTTTGCCTTTCATTTCGATTTTAAACTGAATGGGTTGTTTTACAAGGTGCCGATCATGGAACTACTGTTGCTACTTACTCCAAAGCTGGCCATAGATGGATTGCAGTTTGTCTGGTCCAACCAAGCAAATTTTGATTTGTCTATGGCAATTCGATCAACTTCTGACAAAACGGCACTATTGGAAAATGTTGCATTTGATCAGTGGCTGCAGTGCTGAACTATGTATTCTGGCAGCAAAGGAGTCCCCACTGTCAACAATAGCACAGTGGAGAAGATACCCGTAAGTACCTCCAATGTGTGGATGGGAGAATCAATTTGATTGCCTGCAGACTGATTGAAAAAAATAAAAATCCATCAATGGCCAGCTTAACTATGCAATCAGGTCTGGCTAACACTATTACTGAGGTCTGAACTAGTACATAAAAAGGGGCTTATTATGAGACACACCATCTTGGTTTTCCTACTGCTTGTCAATTAAAGGGGTGTTCCGGCCAATACATTTATTTTTTAAAAGTCAGCAGCTACAAACACTGTAGCTGCTAACTTTTAATAAGGACTCTTACCTGTCCAGCGATTCTGCGATGTCGGCCGCCCGAGGCCGATCCGTCCATCTGATCGGCTGCCGGCACCTCCATCTTAACGAAGGGCAACAGGCAGTGGAGACCTGCAGCTTCACTGCTCGTTTCCTACTGCGCATGCGCAAGTCGTGCGGCGCTTTGCGAATGGCCCCATTGTTTTCTGGGACACACACGTCCCAGAAGGCAACGGGGCCGCTCACCGAAGAGGAGGAAGCGCCGCGGAATAGGAAGGGGCAGATTAGGAAGACTGCCTAGCAACAGGGGTTTCAGGTAAGTGAAACATTTATTTTTTTAAGATTATTAATGTATTATAAATTTTTTGGGTGGCCCTCCACTTTAAGATCCTGGGTAAACATGAACATTAGTCTGCTTGCAACAGTTTGTTCTGTTCTATCCCAGGTAATAATGCAGGAAAATCTCCTGAAACCCAGACTGCTGATAATACTTTAGCACAGCAGTTACTGAAAAACGTTATCTTTTCCCATTGGAATAAAGGTTTTACATAATAAAAACTGATCATTGTAAGCACTCCTGTCAGTAATAAATGGTTTATCTCATCAACGTAATTGAAAGAGCCTGCAGTTTTACTGGCTGGATTACTAGATGAAAACTTGAGAAAGAAAAACTAAAAAAGAAAAACGAATACAGCCATCACTTCTAAGAACTGGTAAGCTGTAATATAAGAAAATGTTTGTTTTTAGGTTTAAAGTGGTTCTAAAGGTCGAAGGGTTTATCGTAATGCATTAAGATAAACAAGCTTCTGTGTGCAGCAGCCTCCCTCAGCCACCCAAATACTTATCCGAGCCCCATCTTGATCCAGTGATGTTGCACGAGAGACTCGGCTGTCCGGGACTCTCCCTCCTGATTGGCTGAGACCCAGCAGCGGGCGTCGAAGTCAACGAGGAGAAAGAGGGAGCAGGGACTGGCCGTGGTTCCGTGTCTAAATGGACACACAGAGCATTGGCTCAACTCGGTGCCTCCATAGCAAACTGCTTGCCGAGGGGGCACTCAGCAGGAGGGAGGGGCCAGGAGCACTGGCGAGGGACCAGAGAAGAGGAGGATCTGGACGGCTCTGTGCAAAACTACTGCAGAGAGCAGGTAAGCAACATTTTTTTTTTAAATGAACAAGCAAGACTTTAGTATAACTTTTATACAGTTTTACCTGACAAAGATGCATTCAGTCACTTTTTAATGAAAAACGACTTTTGCAAGTGGTTGGGGCGGGCGGCCGCCATGTCAAACTGATGAGTCATCAGCAGTCAGTGGGGTTCCCCACTGGCAGCTAAAATGTGAAAAGAAAAAATATAGGATTTTTTCATCACACTTACCTGTAAAATCCTTTTCTTTTTGATTTCATCACGGGACACAGAGTCAGGCTAATATTCATTACCCACTGGGTTATACTCCATCA
Organism: Lithobates sylvaticus; assembly: GCA_028564925.1. Classification (NCBI taxonomy): domain Eukaryota; kingdom Metazoa; phylum Chordata; class Amphibia; order Anura; family Ranidae; genus Lithobates; species Lithobates sylvaticus. The sequence goes on from CM053026.1 coordinate 261,432,628, forward strand.
GGTGAATGGACAATGGTAGACCAAAAGGTCTTCTGACATGAAGTGACCCCCATATAACCCCCTCCAATACAGCGGAGGAGGAGGAGAAGGAGGTGAAGGGGGTGAAGAAGGAGGTGAGGGTTCTCTGTGTCCCATGATGTACTCAAAGAAGAGGATTTTACAGGAAGTATGATGAAAAAATCCTATTTTCCTTTTCATACATCACGGGACACAGAGTCAGGCTAATATTCATTACCTGCTGGGACACCCCATAGCAATAGCCTCGAGGGGAGGGAGGGCCGCCAACTCAGACACCCTTCTAGCTGAAGTGATGGCCACCAGGAAGGCTAGCTTGCGTGACAGCAAGTCTAATGGAATTTCCTTGATAGGTTCAAATGGTCGTTTCTGTAAACGCAGACAACACCAAGTTTAAGTCCCAAGGACACATAGGTGACCTAATGGGGAGAAGCAAGTGAGTTACCCCCTGCATAAAGGTTCGGATCAGTGAATGGGAGGCTAAAGGCCTTTATAAGAATACTGATGGGGCCAAAACTTGACCTCCGATTGTACTCAAAGCCAATTTGATTTCCACAGCTGACTGTAGAAAAGAGAATTATCCCAATCACGCATTTCCGAGGATGTCATTTTCTGGTTTCACACCAAGCAATATAAATCTTCCAGACCTTATGAAAATTTTCCTAGTGACAGCTTTTCTAGCATTCACTAGGGTAAACACTACTGGTCCCAATATGCCACGGTCCTTCAGCACCCCGGCTTCAATAGCCATGCCGTCAAATTTAGAGACTGTAAATTGTGGTGGAATATGGGACCTTGAGACAGTAGATCGGGATGACGTGGAAGCGTCCATGGCTCGTCTATTGTCAGTCTCACAATCTCCTGGAACCAGGGCCTTCGGGGCCAGGCTGGTACCACCAGAATGAGTGGAACCCCCTCTTTCCGAATCCTGCCCAACAAATGTGGAAGGAGAGGGATCAGAGGGAAAGCACAAACCAGGGAGTACTGTCTCCATGGAACTATCAGAGCATCTGCTCCGATTGCCAGAGGATCTCTTGTTCAGGACACAAATTGCTGTAGCTTGTTGTTGAATCTGAATACCAATAGGTTGACCTCTGGCCATCCCCAACGCTGGCAAATTTCCTGGAACATCCCTGGGTGTAGGGACCATTCCCCTCGGCAGATCTGCTGGCGGCTCAGATAATCTGCCTTCTAGCTCTCTTCTCCCGCTATATGGACTGCCGATATAAAAATCAGCACATGTCCCTCTGCCCAGGCTAGAATGTGGTTCACTCACCTCTTTGAGCTGAACGACTCCTGGTACCACCTTGGTGGTTTATATAGGTCACTGCAGTGGCATTGTTGGACTGAACCTGGATAGGGCAGTCCTGAAGCTCCGCAGTCCAGGACCGTAGGGCCAGACGTACTGCCTATAATTTCAGGACATTGATGGGCAGGATCTGTTCTGTCCCTGACTATTTCCCCTGAGACGTGAGCCCTTCTAGGGTCGCTCCCCAGCCTAAGAGACTGGCATCTGTAGTCAGTACTCTACAAGTTACCGGGAGAAAGGATTTTCTCTTTCGCAGGTTCTGATCCTGCAACCACCAGTTTAGCCTTAAGCGTGCCCGAGGAGATAAGCACATTGGATAATCCAGGGCTTTTCCTCTTCTGGTCCAGGCCAACAAGTCTGTTGTAAAGGTCTGTAAAGGTTGTAAAAGTCTGGAATGGAACTGGGCATAGGGCGCTGCCTCGAAGGAGGATACCCATCCTCCCTGGAAGACTTAGAAGACTCATACACAGAGCTGAATGGAGGGTTCTCTGGTGCCCCTTATCTGATGCACCTGAACCTTCAGGGCACAGATCCTTACGGGTGGCAAGAATATTCTTGCTTGGACTGTATCTAGGATCAGACCTAAATACCTTTAGACTTTGAGCTGGTTTCAAGGCTGACTGTTCTGTATTTATGATCCAGCCTAAGCTTTTCAAATACCACACTGTACATATTATGCTCTGTTCTAAAGCATGTAATGAGTGATCTTCGAGCAGGTCATCCAGATACCCGAGCACCGGGATCCCTTGGACCAGACCCAGTACTGGTGCTAGGACCTTTGTTAACACCTGGAGAGCTGTAACCAGCTTGAAGGGTAGAGCCACAAACTGAAAATGTACGTTCCTCTACTGCAAAATGTAGGAACCCTTTGATGAGGCTGAAAGATAGGCATGTGTAAATACGCGTCTCTTAGATCGATGGAGGCTAGAAAGTCTCCCCTCTGGAGTGAGGCTACTACTGAGCATAGCGGCACTCTTGCGAACGCATGTGCGCCCTGGTGAACCAAGGCGAAATGGCACACAGCCGTGCACCATCATACAGTTAAAAAACAGCCACAGACACACCTGAAGCTAGCCCAAAACTCCCCCATATGGTCACCGCACATAGGTTTCCAGCCTTTAGCTAGCTTGACTGATTATTATTATGGGGTGTCCCAATGATTGCAAGTAAAGGTTTCACTTACCCGTCCAGGCGCAGGGCAGCTTAGAAACCAAGAGCCCAATCACCACCCTTCACAGTGGGTTCCTGTCACTTGAGGACCTTCAAGGACTGGGTACCCTTTTCATGTTTAGGGGTCCACTTCCTTGGACCTGTACAGCACCCTGCAGGAATGCCTTAGCGCTGTAGAGTCCAGGATTCCACTTTGCAGGGTCCAGCGCCCGGAGGCCACATTACAGGAAAAACCTTGCAGGATCTTGAGTCTTCTTTGCGAGGCTCGGGTACCATTTATCTAAGCGTATAAGCCTGTGTCAAATGGATCCGATTGGTCAATCCCTTTATTCATTTAAGAACAGTTTGTGGGACTAGAGACCTGGAGCTCAGAGAGCTCAAACAAACCGTGCCATCCACCTTGCAGACACTGGTAAAAAAAACTGAAGTGCTTCCTGTGTGGGAGGGGTTATATAGGGGATCACTTCCTGTCTGAAGACCTTTGGTCTACCAGTGTCCATTCACCTGATAGAGTATAACCCATTAGGTAATGAATATTAGCCCGACTGTGTCCCATGATGTATGAAAAAGAAAAAAAAGCCCAAAGCACCTTGTCTCCATAGTACCCCTACTTATTCACCAAAAAAAAGTAGTGTAAAAATGAGTAGGCAGTTTGTTAAGTCCTTTATTCTAAAAACAAAACAAAAAACAATGTCCCCCGATGTATCCATCAATCACAATGCCCACCGCCAACACGCCTAAGGCTACCACTGTCTGACAGTTCTAAAATAACTAGGGGGGCGGGGATCACCCACGGACATCACCGGTGGTCCCGCCTCTGGTGACATCATCGGCCTAGTATGTCCCTGGTCGACAACGCCACAAGGGGGCGGGGCCACCCGGTGACGTCAGCGGGTGGCCCCATCTATTAGTTATTTAAGAACTTTCAGACGGTGGAGCTGGCAGACGACCGGAGTGGTCCATTTTCTTTTTCCCATGGTCAGCAGTAGGAGTGCAACGGATCAAAAAACTCACGGATTGGATCGATCCTCGGATCAGAGTCACGGATCGGATCAATTTTTCGGATCAGCAAATAATTGAATTTGCAAAAACCTGTGAAAATTCCACCACCATATAGTCCCCACTGTAATATCCACGTCATCTCCCCACTGTAATATCCACGCCATCTCCCCCACTGTAATATCCACGACATCTCCCCACTGTAATATTGGCTGGGTATCGCAGAGTATTGGCAGGGTGTAATGCAGAGTATTGGCAGGGTGTAATGCAGAGTATTGGCAGGGTGTAATGATGAGTTTGTTTACAAGTGATCGCTCCGTCATTTGACGGAGCGATCACATTTTAAACGGCCGCTGGGTGTACCAAGATGGCCGCCGCTCGGAGCTAGGCCGAAGCCGCTGCCTTAACTAAAGCCGCCGGGTGTACCAAGATGGCCGCCGCTCCGGAGCTAGGCCGAAGCCGCGGCATTTCCTAAGGCCGAGACCGCGGAGCGCTCCGCAGATTGCGCCAATCCGAACAGGGTGACCCGTACGGATCGCCGACGATCCGTTGCACCCCTAGTCAGCGGTGGCGGCAGGCGGAGTGACTGATGATGAATCTACATCAGGGGACATTGTTTTTTAACCACTTGCCGACCGCCGATATACGTCGGCACAATGGCAGCGGTGGGAAAATGGGCGTACCAGTACGTCCCCTTTAATTTGCGGGCTGGTGGGCGCGCGCACCCGCCATGTACTGCAAGACAGTGCCCGTGGGTCCCGCAGACTCAATGTCCGCCGGTGTCCCGCGATCATCACACGGAGAGGCAGAACGGGGAGATGTAAACAAGGCATTTCCCTGTTCTGCCTTGCAACATGACAGATCTACTGCTCCCAGTCATCGGGAGCAGTGAGATCTTTGTCATGTTGTAGTGAGCCCATCCCCCCTACAGTTAGAATCACTCCCTAGGACACACTTAACCCCTTGATCGCCCCCTAGTGTTTAACCCCTTCCCTGCCAGTGTCATTTACACAGTAATCAGTGCATTTTTACAGAACTGATTGCTTTGTAAATGACAATGGTCCCAAAATTGTGTCAAAAGTGTCCGATGTGTCCGTCACAATGTCGCAGTCACGATAAAAATTGCAGATCACCATTACTAATAAAAAATTATTGTTTTAATAAAAATGCCATAAATCTATCCCCTATTTTGTAGAAGTTTTAACTTTTGCGCAAACCAATCAATATACCAATCGCAAACCAATCAATATACGCTTTTTACTGAAAAAATATCGATTTTATATATTTTTTGGGGATATTTATTATGGCAAAAAGGAAAGAAATATTGCTTTTTTTTAAAAATTGTTTTGCTTTTTTTGTTTATAGCGAAAAAAAAAAAAAGCCACAGAGGTGATCAAATACCACCAAAAGAAAGCTCCATTTGTGGGAAAAAAAAAAAAAAAAAAGGACATCAATTTTGTTTTGGTGTAACTTTGCACGACCGCGCAATTGTCAGTTAAAGCGACAATTGCCGAATCGCAAAAAGTGCTCTGGTCAGGAAGGGGGTAAATCCTTCCGGGGCTAAAGTGGTTAAGTAAATGACCTATTAAAAACTGCCTACTGTCATTCTTTACACTACACTTTTTTTTGGTGAATGTGTAGGGGTACTGTTGAGGGCATGTGGCCTGCTATGGTTCAGGGGGGGGGGCGCTCGCTCGTCCCCTCCCTTTCCTGACCTGCCAAGCTGCATGCTCGGATAAGTGTCCGATATGGATTTTGGGGACCATTTTATTCCTTTTATTGCTGGTAATTCTTGTTTTTACAATCAGCTGTCAGTGGGGAAACCTTGCTGACAGCTATTGAATCATTGGTTGTTCAGGGCGCGGCGGCCTGCTTCCTCCTGAACAACAAACTATTCAGTTTGTTAAAGAGAAAAAAAATAAAATAAATAAAAACAAAAACATGTAAAATGCATGAAAACTGCATGCAACATACCAAAATCGCACGTTCTAAAATGCAAAATATGCTGAAAAACGGCATCAAACCGCATAGATGTGAACCTAGCCTAAAGCCATTTTAATGTCATATGGCATTTCTCCTGGTGTTACCATCTTGCTGGAAGACAAGTCTTCACCCTAGGTTGAGGATTCTTTCTTGCAGCATGCATCAGGATCTCCTTGTATTCTACTGCATGCCTTCCTTCACCTTCACAAAGCTTCCAGGGCCTGCTGCAAAGAAAAAACCCTGCAGCTTAATGTGCTACCACCATGTTTCATAGTGGGGATGGTGTGTTTTTGTTTAGTGGCCATCAGAAAAAACACTGTTGGTGTAAGCACTGCAAGTCTTCAGTTTTGGTCACATCATACAATAGAACTTCTTCCAGATGACTTCAAAGTCTTTCCTGTGCCTTCTAAAAAACTGTAGGTGAGAGGTCTTGAGCGTTAGTTACCAGTGGGTTTGTTCTGCCATAATGCAGCAACTGGTGAAGCACCCAGGCAACAGTTACAGTCTCTCCAATCTCAGCCACTGAGGTTTCTACCTCATTCAGGAGTGGCCATAGGTATCTTGGTGATCTCTCTTGCGGGTCTACTTCTTTGGTGGAGGGGGGTGTTGATTTTAGACTTTAGACTTAAGAAATGTGCCATGCGCCGTCCCATTTCTTATCGATTTATTTATCTGCAACTCCTGACATGACCTTTTTATGGAGTTGCTTGGAGCATTTATTATGCCAAAATACTGATTCACCAGTGGCTGGACCTTACAAATACTGCAGCTGCTGACTTTAAAAACACACCTACCTACCAACTCATAAGATCCAGCGAAGCCTTAGGCCCCTTTCACACTGGGGCGGTGGATGCGTCGGCGGTAAAATGCTGCTATTTTTAGCGGCGATTTACCGCCAATTTTGCGGCGCTATTCGCCGCTAGAGGGCTTTTACCCCCACTAGCGGCCGAGAAAGGGTTAAAACACTGCAAAGCGCTGCTGCAGCAGCGATTTCCCGGCAGTATAGCCGCGCTGCCCCATGGATTTCAATGCGCAGGAGCGGTATACACACTGCTCCAAAGATGCTGCTAGCAGGACTTTTTTTAGCGTCCTGCCAGCACACCGCTCCAGTGTGAAAGCCCTCGGGGCTTTCACATTGGAGACACAGCAGCGGCTCTTTCAGGGCACTTGGAAGGTGCTATTTTTAGCGCTGTAGCGCCTGCAAAGCACCCCAGTGTGAAAGGGGTCTTAGGGTGGTACTAAGACGGTGCTCAATAGGCTCCTGTGCTGACATCTTGGATTTGGGAGCCGGCTGTCACCAACTGATGATTTACAGCTGGCCCCCAAATGCACATGTGTAAGATCAACCAGCTGGGGTTGACTGGTCCTTTAGCCTCCTGGGCTAAGGAATATATGGTTGTCATTTTACCTTCTAAACGGGTTATGGCTTCTCATCTTGTTATTTTTGTCCAGCGTTCTGCTTTAAACCTGCCCAAATACTACTTGGCACAATAATCCTATGATTATATAGTTTGCCGTAAAATCAGCCAATTAATTTATATATGTGCGCTGATGAACTGAACTCGCCGGTGATGCTTACCAGATTTAAAAATAATGAAAAAATTAATCTGTATTACCAAACGAGTTTCAAATACCTTGGAGCTTTCACCATTCGTACTGATTCCACTGTCCACACTGATGCTGCTTGCACTGATGGTTTTGCCTGCATTGGCACTGCTTGTAGTGAAACTGCTTGCATTGGTCCTGCTGCCCAAATTAAAGCTGCTTGTACTTATCCCACTGCCAGCATTGGTGTTGCTTGTGTTCACACTCCTTGCATTGACACCACTGCTTACATTGATGTTGCTCGAACTGACTCCGCTGCCTGCATTGACTCCACTTGTATTGATGCTGCTGGTGGTGGCACCACTGCCAATTCTGAATGGGGAAGCCGTCAGACCCAAGGTAAGTTCTTAGAGGGGGAAAAAAAAATAAAACACACAAAGATTACTCACACATTGAGATTTTGTCATATACTGCAAATGTTACAGAATTGATCCCAAAATGAAGAGCTAGTTATTGACAGGTAAACTCACATTTAATCCAATTATAGTTGAAGTAAAAAAAAAAAAAAAAAAAAAACAGGAACCACGGGTACAGGCTGAATGTCAGTTTACCTGATGTACTGTACTCAGGGAAAGAATTTTACACCAGAAGTCACTCGACAGGGGAAGAGTATCAGAAATGTTATAATTTCTGTATCTGTTGTAATTGGGTTTCCTTGTCTGAGATCTTTATCCTACCAATGTTTTTATTTCTCTCAGCTGCACCTGAGGCATTCTAATGTTTACCTGTGAATGTACTTGTTGCATTGTCCTAAATAAAGAAATAAAAAAAAAAAAAAAACTATGAACAGCTAGTGTATAATTATATCCTGCTGTCCTTGCCATCTACAGGTGAAATATGGCTTGTGACAACTGCGAGGTTGGGTTGGATTGTGAATACTGGTGCGAGAAAGAAGCTGTGTCTTGCTTTATTGATCTGGAGAATAAAAGCTAAAACCTTATTGGTTGTTTTGATCAATAGCTTCATATAGACCAACCCCAATGCCTCTTTGGTCCATTAAGTAATAACCAGATCTATGTAGAAGGATCTGTCTGTTACGATGTAGAGAAGGCCAATTAGAAAACCCCAATATCAATACAGTTTCTGTTGGCATGTAGATACTGTATTGTCAATATCCTATAAAACGTCACTTGCCTGTCATCCCAAAATGATGAGACACAGATTCAAGTCTCATTTTCCATACTGGGCATTAAAAAATGATTCCATTTGTCTTTAGGGCATAATAGGTTGCTGCCACAGATAAATGAGGCATCTGAGACATAGCTGCTTGAATAACAAATCACATAAAATTCAGGAACATTTATGGAAAGCACAGTCCTTGCAGAAGCCCACTCTGTATATACACCAAAAAGGTCTGCACACTCTAAGCCAGTATAAGTGGTAGTTAAGAACAGTGCTCTGTTTTTAATAACTGACACTAAAATAACATAATGCTTTTTTTTTTGCTGCCAATAAAAGTTTCTGCATGTGGTAGAACGGGCTTCTGTTTATTTCCATGACCTACTAGTGATGTAATGGAGCCACATGATGGATGGCCTAAGAGAAGACATTGTACAGGGGCTAAACATCTCCAAGTAAACATGCCAACAATAGAGAGACACACTGGTGGTGGAGCTGCATGGATACAGTATATATGCATATACAAAGGCAGCAGGTACAGAAGGCCAACTAGCAGGTACAATTAGTGCCTTAAACAGAACAGTGCCAACTTAAACTAATTTAAATGCTGTGTTTTTATTAATGTAGCTAGTGTTCATTAAAAAGTGGAACTTTTATTTGGCATGCAAATCCAGACCATTAACAAATCAGGAACGCATACAAATACTGGGCTATCTCATTCAGAGGGCAGTATTAACATAAACGACATTAGCATAACAATAATAATAACAACAACAACAACAACAACAACAACACGTGAACCTGGATATTAGGCCATTAATATAGTGTCTTAGAAATTAAAGGGCTGAATTTAATTATTATTAAACGATTTCTAAGGGAATCTAAAAGGCAACTCATTTAAAATGCATTTCATTTTTTAATGCACGTGGTTTGGCACCATAAAAGAAAGCCTCTGTATTTGAAGTTAGAGGGGCAGAAAATGTCCACTCTCCCTGAATGAGCTTGGCTTTAATTCAACACTCCCAATAAGGTTTGTGTCTTTTCCATGAAGCCATTATAAATGCCCACCACTAGGGGTCAGCAGAACACCAAAGCAATTCAATTATTACACCCTTTGCATGCTAAAGTAGAAAGGCACTTATTATAACCTGCCCATTAGGATAAAAGATGATTCAGAAAGATCATCCAACTTTAGTAAAAACTTAATATTGGATCCTAATATTAACCAGAGTTATGTGTATCATTAAAAATATTTGTGAATTATAATTCCTCAAAAATCGGTCCTCAAAATACCACAGGTCATGTTTTCAGAATTACCTTCACTTTGCAAAGGTGTTTAAATAAACATTAGCGGCTTGGTATTATCATAAAAAGATAAAATATAAAAAAGATAGCCATTTAATCTAAGGGACATTCCCAAAACATGGCCTGTTGGGGGAGTACTTTAGGACCAAGGTTGAAACCACTGCAATTTACTGTATAATAAAAGATGTTTAATAAATTGAAGTCTACCTGCTCTTTGATTTCCTGGCTGCCCCACGATCCGACTACTATTTCCTTGATTCCGTCCATCTTTGATCTCAATGGTGAGCAAGGTCTTCATGTCTTCGTCCTGCTGGTTGCCCCGAGTGTCTTTGGAAGATGTGCGCAGAGTTGATGTAGCACGTTGTGCACTGCCTTGTACCACTGATTTTGTAAAGGTCCCATCTGTATTTTCAACTTGTCTCCCCCCCTCTGTTTTGGCCTGGGTAACTTGCAATTGGTCGGTGTTGCTCCTCCCACCTTCCTGCTTTGGGATGAATGAGCTTTTGCTTTGGGGAAGTCTCCTGTTCACTTCCCCAGAGGATGTGCTGAGTCCCGCAGAGCTGTGAGCCGAGGACCCTTTTATGGAGCTGCTCCTGAAGCTCTTGATTTCAGGTACAGATGCTGTTTTATTATCTTGTGTTCCGTTACCGCTTTCTGCTTCTTTAGCACTTTTCTGGCTGCCGAGTCCTGACACGGTGCGATTAAGCGCAGGTTTAGCAGCTACCTTTTCTTCCTGTCCCACCTGAAATTTGTCATGGTCGTTTTTCTGACCTGTAGAGAACAGGGATTGCTGTAGCTGTATACGTCCTCCTCGTGCAGGGAGTCTCTCACCTCTCATGCTTGAGAATCTGTTACTGAGAGGAGGAGGCATGCCTGGGGGCTCTTCTGTAAACTTCTTCATTCTGTCTCTCACAGAATTGGCTCTTCTGAAAGGGGATAGTGGAACTTTGCCATCTACGATGGAAACAAAGTAACCGCATTAGTATAGATATTTATACAAAACTACTATAAAACATGACATGTCAAGGGGAAAAATTTGATTTTTAAAAGCACCCTACCTATAAAAATCAGCAAACAATAACCTATAGCAACCAAGGTTCGAGACAATAGCTGGTTGTTACAGGTTACTGTAGTTTACACTGCCTTGTAAGCACAACTGTGTGCTGCACCAGCCAGGTTAATAAATAAAAACTGACATACCGCATTGTGCACTGTAAGTAATTGTAAGACGGAGGCAAGCTATACATATAAAAAAAAAAAAAAAAATACAATATAGAAGTATTGGAGGTATAAAACAAAGTAGTAAAGACTGAATCATAAAAGCCATTTTTGTAAAAAGACAAACAAAAAAGGTGCACACAATATTTAAAATGTTATTTCATATAAGTACACTGGCTCCAAAAAATGAAAGGAACACTTTGAAAACACATCAGATCTCAAATGGGGAAAAATATCACGCTGGATATCTATACTGATATAGACTGGGTAATATGTTAGGAACAAAAAGGATGCCACATCGTTTTATGGAAATTAAAATTATCAAGGGCTGAATTCAAAGACACCACAAAATTCAAAGTGAAAAAATTAAGCTAGGCCATTTTGTTGAAATTTCATTGCAGCAACTCAAAAAATGGTACTCAGTAGTTTGTATGGCCCACACGTGATTGTTTACATGCCTGACAACATCGGGGCATGCTCCTAATGGGACGACAGATGGTGTCATGGGGTATTTCCTCCCAGATCTGGACCAGGGCATCACTGAGGTGCAACCTGGCAGAGTTGGATGGACCGACACATAGGGGGTTATTTACTAAAGGCCAATACACTTTGCACTTGAAATTACACTGCAAGTGCACTTGGAAGTGCAGTCGCTGTAGATCCGAGGGGGACATGCAAGGAGAATAAAAAAAACAGCATTTTAGCTTGAACGTGATTGGATAATAAAAATCAGAGCTTCCCCTCATTTCAGATCTACCCCTCAGATTTACAACGAATGCACTTCCAAGTGCACTTTCAGTGCAATTTCAAGTGCACTTTGCACTTGTAGTGCAAAGTGGATTTGCCTTTCGTAAATAACCCCCAATATGTCTCAGAGGTGTCCCATTGAGTTTAGGTCAGGCGAGCATGGGGGACAGTCAATGATATCAATTTCTTCATCCTCCTAGCAACTGCATACTCTTGCCACATGAGGCCGGCATTGTCGTGCACCAGGAGGAACCCAGGACCCACTGCACCAGCGTAGGGTCTGACAATGGGTATCGGGGTGAAATCCTTGGATGCAATTGCAGTCAGGGTGCCATTGTCTAGCCTGTAGAGGTCTGTGCGTCCCATGGATATGCCCCTCAGACCATCACCAACCCACCACCAAACCAGTCATGCTGAATGATGCTACAGGCAGCATAAAACATTCTCCATGGCCTCTTTAGACCCTTCCACGTCTGTCACATGTGCTCAGGGTGAACCTGTGAAAAGCACAGGGCACAAGTGGCAGACCTGACAATTCTGGTGTTCAATGGCAAATGGCAATAGAGCTTTATGGTGCTGGGCAGTGACTCCTACTAGAGGATGTCAGGCCTTCAGGCCACACTCATGAAGTCTGTTTCTGATTGTTTGGTCAGTTACAGTCACACCAGTGGCCTGCTGGAGTCCATTTTGACAGTGCTCATCCTGCTCCTTCTTGAACAAAGGAGCAGATACCGGTCCTGCTGATGGGTTACAGACCTTCGACAGCCCTGTCCAGCTCTCCTAGAGTAACTGCCTGTCTCCTGGAATCTCCTCTATGCTCTTGAGACTGCGCTGGGAGACGCAGCAAACCTTCTGGCAATGGCACATATTGATGTGCCATCCTGGAGGAGTTGGACTGCCTGTGCATTCTCTATAGGATCCAGGCATCGCCTAATGCTACCAGTAGCGACACAGACCCTAGCCAAATGCAAAACTAGTGAAAAACAGTCAGAAAAGATGAGTATTTTCTGGGTGTCTTTGAATTCAGCCCTCTGTAGTTTGATAATTTTAATTTCCATCAATGTGGAATCCTTTCGTTCCTAGCACATTACCCAGTCCATATCAGTATAAATATCCAGCATATTTTTCCCCATTGAGATTGGATGTATTTTCAAAGTGTTCCTTGAATTTTTTTCAGCAGCGTATTTATATAGCAACCCCACTTTACTCAGCACCTTACATATTGTGTGTTCACATAAGTCCCCTGTCCTCAAAGAGCTTATAGTCTATGGTCCCCATCTCACATGCATATCCTAGGGCCAATTTAGACAGCCATTGAACCTACCAGCACGTCTTTGGATTGTGGGAGGGGAACTGGAGTACCTGGAGAAAACCTACGCAAGCAAAGGGAGATCATGCAAACTCCATGCAGCAAGTGTCCCAGTTGGGATTCTAACCGATGACCTCGTGCCGCAAGGCAGAAGTGATAAACACTAAAAAAGGTAGACCAGGGGTGTACAGTGATGCAGATCTTTTATTTTAACTCTTTACACATTGGGACCTAGGGATTCAGAATGTTGTACATGTTAGCAGTTTGACGCAGAGAAAATATCCTGCAAAGTGTTGAAAACGTCACTGTAAACCATGAAAGGAAAAGAAGAGTTCAGAGAGAATACAGAAATATGTATATAGTCCATGCATGATAAAACTGACAACGAGGGACCGCAGGGAATCCACCTACAGAGGACCCTTTGCTGCACCGCTGCACATTCCCAGCATTAATGCCACTGTGATGGGAGTGGGTTAGGCAGGTATAGACCAGGACAGTCCTCAGTAGGACTTCCTTCCTCAGTAGGATAGAGCCTCTGGAAGAATCACTGTGTATTGTTCTCCATGCTCTCTGATTTATGCATTGTCCCCCATCTTTTCAATTCACAATTCCTTTCCTGTCGACCATCAAACACATCTCAAAACAACTATGACATTCAGAGAAAAACTCAGAAGACAAGGAATTGTAAAGATATCTAATGTCTTGCTTTCTATGTGGAGAAACAAAAGTAAATTGATGATTAAAGCGAGTTACCCACTTCTAAAATGACTACAGATTACAGCAAAAAAAATAAAAATAAAAAATAAAAGTCAAGCAGCTAAAAAAATAAAAACAAGGCCAGGCAAATGCTAGTCAGGCTTATACCAAACAATCCTCCTTCACTCTTCTGACCACGCTACAACTAATAAAAAGTAACAACCGTTTTCTTTGGGCCACTGTATTTCAATTTTCCATTCTTCTCTACTCTGTTCCATCAATTGTGCCTAAAAAAAAAAACTGGTGAGAAAATGAATGGGTTGTGTTCGACACCAGGAAATACAAAATCGGAGATTTTTGTGATGCCGAAACTGCACAGAGCAGACAAGAGGATACGTAAGCTATCATATAACATTTATCAAGTTAAAAGAAGGATGCTAGTTACTATAAACAATATACACCGATACTCTATGCAGCACTGTATAAATCCAGTGCTTTAGGATAAAACTGGTTTTCACCCTAGACTGCTCCCTTATTTGGACTACAAACATGTCTCTCTTCTCTTCCATGGGGTAGGAAGGCGATTTGTAGTTTAAAAAAAATAAATAAATAAAAAAAAAAAGACACCTTGTAAGGAAGATAATGTTGTATGCGATTTCAGTTTAATTGACAGGACACTGCATTTCTGGCAAAACACGTAACCAATATATTTTTTTGTATTCACTAAAAATGTTCAACCATAAAAAAGGAGAAAAGTAAAGCAGCCACTACATTAAAATTAACAGAAAGATTAACAAGCTGCAATATGAAAAAAAAAAAAAAAAAAAAAAGTTTATTCTTGATATAAACTTAATATTAAATTATAATGCTTAGCATGCTGATGTTGCATCCACTGGCTTAAAATTAAAGGTTTACTAAACCCACAACAGTAAAATCAGTCTGTATAAGCAGTTAAGCATGCTGGTTATACTCACTGTGGAACCTAAGAGGTTAATCCTGCACATTGTGTAAAAAGGCTGCTTGATCGTGTCTTCTCTGATCCTCCCCATCTGCCACTGTCCCCCAATATATCTACTGATAGAACAGAGGCTAGCTGCACATGCTCAGTTGTGTATTGCTAGCGTTTTTTTTTTTTCTTGGAAGAATGCATGTGATCAGCACAGGACCAATCAGCACTGTCCAGACAGAGGGTCAGAGGTCCTGCAGCCTTATAAGACAATTAGAGAAGAAGGAAAACTTCTCTTTCAAGTTTGAACCAGACACTGATAGAAGTCACAATATACTGCTGATGAAAGAAGGTATTTAGAAGTTTATATTTACTAAAACCATTGCATTTCTGTGTTCTGTGTACTGTGGGAGACCAGATAAGGTGAACGCACGGTCCTATGTTTGGTAATACCGTTAGTGAACCACCAAGTACTGGTAAGTGTTATGAGATGCCACCATCATGTCATGGCAAACACCTACAGTGCCTGCGTGTCAGTTGAGCTTTTATACCACAGGTGGTCACAATAGCTAGGAAAATCCTGGTTGCCAGGTTCCCATGCCAACTGGAAAAGTATAATTTGTGACTGGAATGTCCTGCTGTACGCTCCTCCATCTAGACCCCCTTGCCAGTTGGGAAACCCACCACACCAAAACCAGTTGCAGGCAGCTGGGCCTGGCTTCCTCTGCATGTAATGTACATGCAAAATGGTTACGCCATCTTATAGATGTGGGGTGGGTTGTCCATCTGATGACAGATAAATTTGAGCAGGGGAGTGTTTAAGGATAACTACTTTACCTCTCTGATGTAATAGTACATAGTAAGGTTGAATAAAAACACCAGTCCATCCAGTTCAACCCGAGTGTGGTTGCGTGTCTACAATTATCCAAATTTATTTAAGGTACCCATATAGCTCTATCAATTTAAGCAGCAATCCACATATACATTGCACCCTATCCTCAAGGAGCCCACAATCCAAGGTCCCAAACTCACATTCATATACTAGGGACAATTTTGGACAGAAGCCAATTAACCTACCAGCATGTCTTTGGAGTGTGGGAGGAAACCCACGCAGGCACAGGGAGAACATGCAAACTCCAGGCAGGTAGTGTCGTGGTTGGGATTAAAAACCAGCGACCATTTTTACTGCTAGGCGAGAGTGCTACCCAGTACACCACTGTGCCACCCATAAAACTAAATTTCACTATCTCTACGGGATTTGAACAAAAGCTGTATATAAAGTGTGTGCATGTATATACTGTGTATTAAACCACTCCTGGTGATGGGAACTGTGTATGACAGATAAAACTGCCTTCCTAACCTTCTAAAGCTGGCTCTTTGATTTAAAGAACATTTGTCCAGGTCTGTACTAGAGTGCCCAAGTCTCCACAAACCCATTGCTCTTCAACACAGTCATACATACTTCCAAAAAGGCAGACAGTACCTAGCTTCACTCCAGCCAAACGTCATAATTGGCCAGTCAATGTGACTGGTGGAGTCAATGACTAACTGTAAGCCAGAGGTAGGACCACCTTCATATAACCCCCCCCCCCCCCCAAAAAAAAACAGCATTTGCATATCAGTGCACCCTGGGTTTTGGGGCTCTCTAAACAACTCACAGCCACTTAGAAGTCCCTGCTTTAGAATGGAGGTGGTAATTTAGGTAGCTTCATAAGAAAAAAGTAATTACTCATAAATCTAATAGAGTAAAGGGCGTAAAATAGATATCAGAATAAACGCTGCCGACATGATCTAGCTGTACATTTTGCATCATTAAAGGGGGATTCCACCCTAAAGTGGAACTCCCGCTTTTCGGAACCCTCCCCCCCTCCGGTGTCACATTTGGCACCTTTCAGGGGGGAGGGGGGTGCAGATACCTGTCTAAGACAGGTATCTGCACCCACTTCCGGCATAAACTCCCGTGGGAGTTTACGCAAGTTCCTGTCCCGGCGCACTGTCTGCCGGGACACACACGTGTCCCGGCAGACAGCGCTGAAGATTCTCATTGCGCCGCGCGACTCGCGCATGCGCAGTAGGGAATCGGGAAGTGAAGCCACTTCCTGATTCCCTCACCGAGAATGGCGCCGGCTACAGCAGAGAGCTG
Organism: Lithobates sylvaticus; assembly: GCA_028564925.1. Taxonomy (NCBI): domain Eukaryota; kingdom Metazoa; phylum Chordata; class Amphibia; order Anura; family Ranidae; genus Lithobates; species Lithobates sylvaticus. The sequence goes on from CM053026.1 coordinate 261,449,192, forward strand.
AGCGAGCGATCAGCCTCTGCTGCCGACACCGCTGGAACCAGGGACAGGTAAGTGTCCATTTTTTAAAAGTCAGCAGCTGCAGTATTTGTAGCTGCTGGCTTTTAAAAAAAAATTTTTTTTTCAGTACAGTCCGGCTTTAATCACTTGGTTACCTAAAAGTGTCAATTGCATCATCTGCTGACTACTGTAACATTTTTAGTAAAGGGTTTTAGAATCAAATTGCCTTCTTCTGTATACACCATACATAGGTATGTGCTGCAATTCAACCATAGTAAACCCAAAAAATATATATTCGTTTTTTTGACAGATGCTGGAATGCTAACTCAACGTACAATTACTTACATCATTTGGGGACTGGATTTAAATGTATATTAAGGTAAATACAGCAGAAATATTGCAACACATAAAAGAGGGGCCGCAACACTTAAAGCGCAAGTAAACCCATCCATAAAACAGTTTCATTTCCGGCACGTGCCAGAAATGTAACACTCCCATTGGTTGTGCTCTCAAACAAACTGAGAAACCATCCAATGGCTGTTAGTCAGAACTGATCACATGTGCAGCATCGTGTCAGTTGTAGATTAGATTAAACAGAGGCCAAGATGGCAGCTTCCTTTGGTGAAAACGATAGGGGGGTTACTTAAACTTTAAAAGGATAGGTTCACCTTTACAAAAAAAAAAAAAAAAAAAAGCACATCCTTTAGCAGGTAAGAAAAATGTGCATGTTTTTTTTTTTTTTTGGGGAGCCTGGAAAGCATTGCACCCACAATCAGCAGATCGTGGGTTCTATGAAGGGCTCTTGCTGACTGTGTGTAAGCTGTTTGGCTGTACAGCGTATGGCCAAACAGTTACACACTAGCAGGAAGGATCAATGAGCTACCACAGCACTTAGTACCGTGGTAGTTCATTTAGAACAAGCTGACAGCCACAAAGGCTGCTGGACCTTGTAATTTTCTGATTCACAGAACTCTGAATAGATGATGTGGCCAGCCGGTGGAGCCCTGCATGGCCACGTTTTTTTTTTTTACAGATTGTGACAGCTAGCAGGAGAGAGGAGATCTCAGCTAGCTGTCAGACTTGGTGCTTGGGGGGGGGGGCGAGCGAGTGGTGGCCGATGCATCTAACATGTAACAAGGAGGTAAACTTATCTTTTAATGTGATTTTAAAGAGATTTTTTTACAAAAATAACAAACTGTGTATAATTACCTGCTCTGTGCAATGGTTTTACACAAAGCAGGCTCGATCCTCCTCTCGTGTCTCCCGCCGGCGCGCCTCCCCCCTTGTAAGTGCACTCATAGCTAGCCACTGGCTATGGGGCACTCGTGCAGCCTCCATCCTGAGCCGCACTCTGTGTCCATTGACACAGAGCGCGGTTCGACCCTGCCCCCTCCTCATCACAGGCTATGACTGATAGTAGGAGCCAATGGCTCACGCTGCTGCCCTGAACGGCCAGAGGGGCAAAAGAGTGGAGAGTGATGCTCTTAGGCACATGCTGGATCGAGATCGGGCTCAGGTAAGTTTAGGAAGGGGGAGAAGCTGAACACAAATTTTTTCTTACCTTAATGTAAGGAGTGGTTGTAAAGGCAGAAGGTTTTTACCTTACTGCATTCTATATGCAGCAAGGCAAAAAACCTTCTGCATATGGCTTTCCCCACAGCCCCCCCTAAATACATACTCAAGTCCCATTTCGTTCCAGCGATGTACATGAGAGCCAAAGCTCTCTTGGGTCCCTTGCTTCTGATTGGCTCTGATGCAGCAGCCAGAGCCATCGACTCCTGCTGCTCTCAATTCAAGCCAGTGGCAAGGGAGCGGAGCCAAGCCATTCTGTGTGTCTTAGGCCCCTTTCACACTTGTGCGACTTGTCCTGCGACTTGGGACTGCAAAGTCGCATGACAAGTCTTACCCTATGATTGCCAATGAGTGCCATTCATATCTGAGAGACTTCAAAAGTAGTCCCTGTACTACTTTTTCCGACCTTGTAAACTTGAAGTCTATGGACCTCAACTCGCATCATAGGCATTCCCTGAAATCGGGCAAAATCGTGTGACTTTGAAGTCTCAGTAGTGTGAAAGGGTCCTTATGGAAACTCAATGCGGCTGGGGAGTGAGCACGCACGAGTGCCTCCATAGCAAGTGGCTTGCTGTGGGGGAACTTGGCGGGAAAGTAGAGCCAGGACCACCAGTAGGGGACCCGAGAGCAAGATTGGGGCTGACCTGTGCAAAACCATTGCACAGAGCAAGTAAATAGAACATGTTTTTTTTTTATATATAAATAAACATGAGGGTTTACAACCCCTTTAAGGCTTGTTTTTTGTTTTTGTGTTTTAAAATAACAAACATATACTTTCCTCCACTGTGTAGTTTGTTTTGCACAGAGTGGCCCAGATCATTGTCTTCTGGGGTCCCCCAACAGCTCCTCCCCGCATCGGTAAACCCCCTAGGAGACGAGATCTCCCTGGGGGTTACCGTGCGTGTGTGCTCCGTGTCCAGCATTTGCGTCCAGGACACAGAATACCGGCCTCGGCCCCCGGATCATTGGATTTGATTGACAGCAACGGGAGCCAATGGCTGCGCTGCTATCAATCTAGCCAATCAAGAGCCGAGAACTCCAGACAGAGAGGTAGAGCGCGTGGGAACGAACATGGCTCAAATTGCACCCAAGAGACACCACATGTAATTCACACTGGAATGCACTGAGATTCCTGTGCGAATTACATGCAGTGTCCCACATCGCAGCAGAACCCTGCCCTAGTATCAATTTAAAAAATAAATTAAAAAAAACCCCGACTTTAGAACCACTTTAAGACTCCCAGGCTGACAGGAATGAAATAGGGATTATGACAGGGTGATCTTGCGGTTAGTATTTTCTAGGACGTCTGAAAGACCAGGGCGCTGACTTGAGCCCATCAGGGTCAGTCTACTACTAGTCTTGTATATTTTATCTCTTTTCCAGGTTTTGGTCGGTGTCTGTCTCATATTGCATCAAATACACAGACCCCCCCCCCCCCCCCCCCATGACCCCCTAACCCTCTTTGCACTCATACAGAAGAGGAGGACTAGGGCTCTGCTTTCTGTCAGCCAAAGACAACCAGGTAACACTAAGCAGCCCAAACTGCCATATGGGTAAGTGGAATTGGCCGATGTCAAAAAAGGGAAAGTGAATACCAGGAAAAAAATGCTTTTCCTTTCCAAAAAGAGCACCGTCAGGGTATTTTTAAAAAGGTGAATAAGGCACAACAGAGCTACATCATAAAAAGTGTTGGGCCAGGTCACACTGGCAACCTCTTCGCAAATTTTTTTTTATTGTTATTTTTTTAGCAAATTCTCGCTAAGGAAGTCATAACCGGTTTCAAAGGATTTCCTAAATCAGTAATTTTACAGTAATTTGTAGCTCAGCTGCTCAATGGATTGAGTTTTGGCAGCATTACTTGTCAGCAAACCAGCTTGCCAGGAACAATCACTATGCATTCATCTCTATGGCTTGGCTACAATTTGCTGAAGGAATGATTGTAGCAGAGCACACCAGCCCGATGTTCTAGCATTAGGTAAACTTGTGGATGTGACAAATGGCTTCTTCGTGATAAAATCGTCAGTGACTCTGGTGATTAAACCATTAGATAATAAAATGCGGACATTAGTTTCATAGCTGGTAAGGTTGAATAAAGACCATCCAGTTGAACCCGTGCGAGTGTTTGTGTATTCATGTCGATAATCATTTCCCATATCCCTGTATATTGTGTTCACTAAGCTACACGTCCAAGAGTCTTTTAAAACTATCAATCCTTCCTGCTGGCACCACCAATTAAGGTTAAACCGCTTCTCTTCTAATCTCATTGTGTGGCCCCATGTCCTCTTACACTCCCTGAGACTGAATAGTTTCCTACCCATGCTGGGATCACCATTGAGATATTTGTATATCGCTATCGCAGCTCCTCAAGCGTCTCTTCTCCAGGGAGAATAAATTTAGCGCTTGTAGCCGTTTTTCACAACCAAGATCCTCCATTCCCCATTTAAATTTTTTTGTTGCCCTTCTCTGGACTCTCTCCAGTTCCAGCACATCCACCCTGAGGATTGGTGACCAGACCTGGACGGAATACTCCAGATGTGGCCAACCCAGAGTTTTATAAAGTGGCAAACTGTAGCAGCAATTAGCCAACTACAAAATCACCCACCCTACAATGTTCTTTAGGGCTCTGGCACATGAACGATTAGGGCCGTATACTGCCCATATCATCGTTTTTCTGTGGCAAGTTCAACCTGCTGTTTCCGATAAGCCACAGACAAGAAACCTGGACAACTCAATGACCAGTTGACATTGTACTTGACTGTCTGCAGATGTTCACATATAAATCGCACATGAGCAGACATGCAGACAGTGCATGTACATACAGTATAATTTGCGGCAGCTGGTATATCAGATTGTTGGAATTTCTTATGAAGGAGGATTATAGGTAAATTGCATAAGGCTTATGACGTGCTACTAAATCAACAGGAATGGATACTTAAATCAAACTCTTATGCAATTCTGCAGATGAACTATGATAATACTGCAGACCTGGAGTTCAACAGCTGTGTGGAATTTGCAGTGACCCTACATTTTTTGGGGGGGATGAAAGCATACTTTACTGCCATGTCTGTCTATCAGCAAACATTAGCAAGGTACCCAAAGCATGTTTATATTATTGCTCTAGAGCACGGTTGCCCAACCTGCAGCCCTTTGGCACTTTGTGTGGCCCCTGCAGATAATAATCTGTGTTTCCCTATTGCCCTGTTGTAGTGGTATTTTCTAGCAGCCTCATATGTTGATAGTCCCCGACCATCTCCTGCACCATGTCCGCCGTCCCCGACCATCTCCTGCACCATGCCCGCCGTCTCCGACCATCTCCTGCACCATGCCCGCCGTCCCCGACCATCTCCTGCACCATTTCCCCCTTCCCCGACCATCTCCTGCACCATGTCCGCCGTCCCCGACCATCTCCTGCACCATGCCCGCCGTCCCCGACCATCTCCTGCACCATTTCCCCCTTCCCCGACCATCTCCTGCACCATGTCCGCCGTCCCCGACCATCTCCTGCACCATGTCCGCCGCCCCGACCATCTCCTGCACCATTTCCCCCTTCCCCGACCATCTCCTGCACCATGTCCGCCTTCCCCGACCATCTCCTGCACCATGTCCCCCGTCCCCGACCATCTCCTGCACCATGTCCCCCGTCCCCGACCATCTCCTGCACCATGTCCCCCGTCCCCGACCATCTCCTGCACCATGTCCGCCGTCCCCGACCATCTCCTGCACCATGTCCGCCGTCCCCGACCATCTCCTGCACCATGTCCGCCGTCCCCGACCATCTCCTGCACCATGTCCGCCGTCCCCGACCATCTCCTGCACCATGTCCGCCGTCCCCGACCATCTCCTGCACCATGTCCGCCGTCCCCGACCATCTCCTGCACCATGTCCGCCGTCCCCGACCATCTCCTGCACCATGTCCCCCTTCCCCGACCATCTCCTGCACCATGTCCCCCTTCCCCGACCATCTCCTGCACCATGTCCCCCTTCCCCGACCATCTCCTGCACCATGTCCCCCTTCCCCGACCATCTCCTGCACCATGTCCCCCTTCCCCGACCATCTCTTGCATCATGTCCCCCGTCCCCGACCATCTCTTGCATCATGTCCCCCGTCCCTGACCATCTCCTGCACCATGACCGCCGCCCCGACCATCTCCTGCACCATGTCCGCCGTCCCTGACCATATCCTGCTCCATGTCCCCCGTCCTTGACCATCTCTTGCACCATGTCCCCCACCATCTCTTGCATCATGTCCCCCATCCCTGACCATCTCCTGCACCATGTCCGCCGCCCCTGACCATCTTCTGCACCATGTCCGCCGCCCTGACCATCTCTTGCACCATGTCCCCCATCCCTGACCATCTCTTGCACCATGTCTGCCGTCCCTGACCATCGCTTGCACCATGTTCAAAGTCTTGGACTATTGCCTGTTGTGTTTATGCCATCTTTGATAATATTTAGACAGAAATTTTATGTGCGGTCCTTGGCTCCTTGCACTTGAGGGCCCCCCCATATCAATAGGGTTGACTACCACCTCCTCAAGGGCCCAACTATGGGTGCACCTTATGGTCGAAAACAAAAGCTTCACAGTCATCCCAGAGGGACATCGAACTGCTACCGAGCCCCACAACACAGGCATTCTTAACCTGCATCATAATTTATCCAGTAATTAAAAGCACTTTGCAAATTATTTTGCATAAAACTAACATATACATAGTTTAGCCGGCAAACTATTACATAAAAGTTTGGTGCAGTGTACATATGAATTTACAATAACATAGGTCCCACGATAAGGACTGTGCCTAAAATGGAGCCAGGAGAGTTTGTGGAACGCAGAAGATTTGCTAGAGTTTGGTGACTGTATGAGGATTAGCTATAGACGCATCACATACAGCTACACCTTGGAAACAAAGTATGCAGAACTGTAAGGCCCCTTTCACACTTATACGACTTGTCCCACAATTTGGGACTGCAAAGTAGCATGACAAGTCGTTCCATGATTTCCAATGACAGCCATTCATATTAGTACGACTTCAAGTCATTCCGACTTCAAAGTAGTCCCTGCACTACTTTGGTCCGATTTTGATGCCACCTACACAGGCATTCCTTGAAATCGCAGCAAAAATCAAGGTAAAAATCGTGCAACTTTGAAGTCGCACAAGTGTGAAAGGGGCCTAAGCCAAAATGTGCAGGAGGTGCTGATAAGGAAGAAACAGGTCTCCTAAATTATATCCAGGATATTAAACCCAAAATCAAAAAGGGAATACACTGCAGCTTACCAATCCTTAGATGTGGTGGCTGCATCAGTTTTTTTAGGCTTTGTTTTCACCTGGTGATCTGGCCAGTAACACCTCCTGCGTTAGAGTGTCCCCACTCCAGATGAAGGAGCACAGGGGGCAACTTTGGAAAGCAGAATTGACAGTCTGGGGAGCAGGGAGTATTCAATGTACTAGCAGATTTAAAAACACCTTAAATACAGCCAAACTCAAGCTCACATTGAAATCTTTGTTTTCCTTGGTGTGAGATAAAGGTTTTACATGAATAAATAAAAGCTAATCATCGTAGGCACACGTCAGTGGTAAATAGTGTCTCAAACCTCCGCTTTCTGTAGGGCAGTTTTTTTTTTTTTCTTCCAAGGAACAAACAGACTTACTGGCTAGATTACTGGATTAAAATAAAAGGAAAGAAAGCCTTAAAAAAAAAAAAACATAAGGCAGCCATCACATCTAAGAATTGGTAAGCTGCAATACAATACATATTTCCTTTTGGATTTAATACCACTTTAACATGAAACCTGCTATTATCAGTTATTCCAGAGATGGCCAAGTTAAAAACAGCTTGCTAAAATTATGGATTCATTAAATAACCTGTGTGTGTGCCAGACGTCATGTTGATGTGAACTTCCCACACACTATAGGTTATTAAAAGACATATTAAAAGGCTTCTGGCCAAACCATAAACCAGTCAACTAATGCCCCGTACACACGGTCCGATTATCGTACGAAAAAAGTCGCTTTCGGACAGATCGTTCGATAATCTGATCGTTAGTACGCAGCTTTCGACAGCCGATCACGATAGTCCTTCCAACCAAATCCGAAGGGACAAACAGGAAAACTTTGGTTGGACGACAGCCCATCGTACGACAATCGTGTAATCAGTACAGTATTCGTCCGTTAAAAGTCGTTCGACAAGCACCACGCATGATCGGAAACACGAAAATAACCCAGAACCCGGACATCATTTCCGATACGTAGCTACGCACGCCGAAAGTTTTTTTCGGAATCGTACGACGGAAATCGTAACTACATTAAGCACTTTTTGCACTGTTGTATACGATATTGGTGTTTTAAACAACAGAAATCGTACGATCTGTCGTACGATAATCGGACCGTGTGTACGGGGCATTACTCAGGATTGTACCACAATGCTCTAGCAAGAGACACAGAATTGCAGCAAGACAATAAGCGGTGTGATTGTGCCAGAACAGGCCACACTCGGGGTCTTTGTACGCTCCTGTAGAGTGTATAGATGTATGCAGGATACACTTCCAGAGACCTGCTCATCCTGCGCTGCCCCAGGCCCTTGTTTAAACACAGCTCTGCCTGTCTGTCCATTAAAGGAATGGTACTGGATGCTGAACAGGTCCCATGCATGCTCCCTACTTTATACATATTTTATCCCAATAAGGCAGGGAGATCAGAAGTTGTTTAGTTTTCCCTTTCCCCTCCTCACCAATCCAGTGCTATTTTATCTTAACCCTCGGACTGCTGTTCGGGTGAAAAGTTCATTATCTATTAGCCACGTGTGGATTTCTGCAGGCTGTTCCATGCCTAAAACTCTTTCTGCAGACGTCATTCTCTACAAATACACCTTATTGTGGATTACAGCATAAACTATACTGCATTAGGTTATACTATCAGCAATGAAGTTACAGCATGTTCTTCGGGCGAAGTTATTCCATTATGTAAATGGATTTCAAAGATCGCTTTGGGATGAGGGATGAACAAAGTGGAATACATGAGCTAGGAAACCACAATGTTTTTTTAACATGTATTATGGAAGGAGGTGCACAGGTGATCACCACCACATGTAGGTGGCCACTGCAAACTTATGAAAATGCTAGTTGCCTGAAACAGTCATCTATGTTAGAACAAGTACTGAAGCAACAGATAAAGGTCAAATTAAAAACCAGGCAAATAGCATTCTCAGAAGAAGCTGGTAATGGAAGCCTACATGCACTATATTACCAAAAGTATTGGAACACCTGCCATTACACGCATCCCAGTCTTAGTCTGTAGGGTTCAATATTGAGTTGGCCCACCCTTTGCAGCTATAACAGCTTCAACTCTTCTGAGAAGGCTGTCCACAAGGTTTAGGAGTGCATCTATGAGAATGTTTGACCAATCTTCTAGAAGCACATTTGTGTGGTCAGGCACTGATGCTGGACAAGGCCTGGTTTGCAGTCTCCGCTCTAATTCATTACAAAGGTGTTCTATTGGCTTGAGGTCAGGACTTTGTCCAGGCCAGTCAAGTTCCTACACCCCAAATTTGCTCGTCCATGTCTTTATGGACCTTGCTTTGTGCAGTCATGTTGGAAAAGAATCACATGCCTGACGAAGGGGTCCTGCGCGGCGCCGAAACGTTGCACCTTATACTTTTGTGATGTAATTTTTTCATTAAAAACCTTTTTTGGACGAAGTTTCCTCGATCCATGGTGTGCTGGCGAATATGTACGTATGTTGGAAAAGAAAGCGGCCATCCCCAAACTATTCCCACAAAGTTGGGAGCATGAAATTGTCCAAAATGTCTTGGTATGCTGACGCCTTAAGAGTTCCCTTCACTGGAACTAAGAGGCCAAGCTCGACCCCTGAAAAAAAAAAAAAAAAAAACCCACACCATAACATCCACCAAATGATTTGGACCAGTGCAAAAAGCAAGGTCCATAAAGACAAGGATGAGCGAGTTTAAGGTGGAGGAACTTGACCGTCCTGGACAGAGTCCTGACCTCAACCCAATAGAACCCAATGAATTAGAGCAGGACTGCAAGCCAGGCCTTCATGTCCAACATCAGTGCCTGAACTCACAAATGCGCTTCTGGAAGAATGGTCAAACATTCCCATAGACACTCCTAAACATTGAGGACAGCCTTCCCAGAAGAGTTGAAGAGGTTATAGCTGCAAGAGGGTGGGCCAACTCAATATTGAACTCTACAGAATAAGACTGGGATGCCATTAAAGTTCATGTAAAGGCAGGTGTCCCAATACTTTTGGTAATATAGAGTCTGTTGGAACACGTTTCCTTTAACAGGCCTAACAGGGTTAAACATACAGCACATGTGTAAATGCTTATGCTTCTACTGAATGCATTTATGGAATATCTTATTAGCAATCATTACTTCAAAGCAGAACTCCAGCCAAAAACAAGACCAAAATGAGTAGCCGCCCATAAAACAGAACATAAAAAGCAGCTTTTGTTGCAATATTCATTTTCAATCTGCAGTTCTCCCCGTAGTTCTTTTCCACCACAAGATGCCCTCACTCTGATTGCCAACATCATTCAACCCACTTTCCGGACCTGGACCCTTCCCAGCTTGTGACTGGAGAGTGAAAGGAGAAGCAGCACAGTGATAGGCTCCACTGTCACTCCCTCACCTCCCACCAACATGATTCTTGCCAGCACATGAACCAACTGGTTGTTCCTGCTGCTTTTTCCTCTCCCATTAGAGCCCTGCTGTACAGGACTGCAAGAGGCCGATGCCAGGTTAGATTAGGGTACTTAACCACTTCCCACCCGGCCACTGCATATGTACGGCTGGGTGGGCGCTCTCTCCCGAGTGGACATTCAGGGACGTCCCTCAGAAGGAGCAAGATCATGAGAACCCTTAAAAAAAGGGTCTTCACATTGCGTTAGCCAAGTCGTGGAAGTCCCCCACTATACCATTTGACCCAATTAAGGCCAAGCTATCCTGGATAATGATCAATAAGAAACTTTTAGCCATGCTAATGATAAAACTCTACAGTTCGAAAATATTTGTGAGCCTTGGATTTAGGGGTCGTCCAATACTGATTTTTTTTGGCTGTCTTTTAGGCCAATAGCCGATATCAGGTGCCGATATTCTGTAGATTTATAAAAAACAAAAAAAATAAAAAAAAAACGTTAAATTTTAACACTGTCCTTATAAATTATTATTTTTGTTTTTATCACTGTCAGAAAGAATGTAAAACATCCCTTGTGACAATAATAGGCAGCACAAGTACTCTTTATGGAGGGATCTGGGATCTATAAGACCCCAAACCCCTCCACTGCACTTGAAAGTATTCAAAACGTCAAGATCTGCGTTTTTGAATACTTTCTATTTTTTTTTTTTTTTTTTTTTTTTTTTAAGACTGGCACCTTTAGGATGCCACTAATCCGGAACTGATGTCATGACATCACTTGCGGATTACTAGATCCGACTTTATTCGGGTCTTCAGCTAGCTGGCGGACGTGCCGGCTGGTCGCTCGGGCCTCCCGATGAGACGGGAGACCCAGGCAGATCGGTGGGGGATATCCCCTCCCGCTACTTGTAGTAACCGCTGAGCCGCACCGGTGGTCATTGCAAGAAAGCCGACTGTCCGCACTAAAAAACGGTACCGGGGTGATGCTGGAAGCTGCAGGCATCACCCCCATACAACCACTTGAAGCAATATCGGTAATATCAGTGTTTGTGACAATAACAATGCTTCATATATCAACATTGGCAGCCGATAAACGATCGGCACCTACTTGGATTAACTAACTTGTAGGGAATTTGTAAAGTCTGAAGGCACTTGAGTCCAAGCTTGGAGTATGGTCATCACACCAAATACATTACTTACTCTTTTCTTTTCACTTTCACTTTTCTTCTTCTTCGCCTTCACCCCCAGACTAGTTATTTGGAATGTAGGAATTCTTCAACTTAAGGGGGTAGATGTAAAGGCCTATTCTCAGGCCACCTCTCGTTTTGTATGTGATTTCTGTATTTAATCGGCATACAACACGCACTTTTTTCCCCTTAAAATCAGGGGGGAAAAAAATCGTGGGTGCGTGTTATACGCCGAACCACTGCCTCTGAGGCTAAGGAGGGAACGAGCGCCACCGAAATAGAAAGAGCTGAGTGTACCGTGTACTCGGCAAGGCTCACGCCCAGCCCCACCTCCTAGCATTTACGTTCCGCCATTGGACCGGTGTTGTGTCCATCATAGGAGCCGGGCCAAGGGGCAGGACTGGGCGGGACTGCGAGACGAGCCGAGAGGAGCCGAGTACACAAGACATCAGGCACGGGTAACAATTTAAAACCGATCATGCTGCAATTTTGGGCAAGGCTGCAGATGGACACTGATGAGGCTGCATTGATGGGCATTTAAAATGTAAGTTTTTTTCCTTAAACTTCCCTCCTAAACTTGGGGTGCATGTTACATGTCGATAAATACGGTATTTGATTTGGATTGAGAATAACGCTCTCTATTAAACATTTGTATCTGTTTGATATGCATTACCAGAAATCTTCCAATAAAAACTATTGGAAACTAAAAAAAGGTCTTCACTCAAATAGTAACACAAAGCCATGTTTAAAAAAATAAATAAATAAATAAATCTGTTGGGAAGGATATAATTGCCTATACAGAATGTTGCGCTGTTCAGGCGCCCTCCAGATCTGGTCTTTAACCATATGATCTATAAATTAAGATCCAATTAAGCTCAAGTCAGCAGCTTACAGATCACATTACCAAACAGATACTAGCTGTGTGAAACGCATTGGAAGGATTCTTTTTTTTTTTTTTCCAATGAAAGGAAAGGATTTCAGTTCCCTTAGGCCCCTTTCACACTGGGGCGGGGAGCCGCGGCGACGGTAAAGCAGCGCTATATTTAGCACTGCTTTACCGTTGTTTTAGCCGCGGTATTCGGCCACTCGCTGCTAGCGGGACTTTTTTTTACCGTCCTGCTAGTGCACCGCTCCAGTGTGAAAGCCGCTTTCACACTGGAGTGAATGGGGCCGTTTTTTTTCAGGCGGTGTACAGGCGCTATTTTTAGCGCTGTACCGCCTGAAAACCGCCCCAGTGTGAAAGGGGCCTTATTTATCCATAATCAGCAAGACAGTTAACATTGTTTAAAAGTTGACAAAAGTTGAGTACAGGACTACTTACATTTTTATTTTTTTTCCCCTCATAAAACTTCTAAAAAACAACTTTGGCTTCACGTACACTGTTGCTGGTAAACGGACGTTTAGGAGCAGTTGGGCATTTTTTTTTTTCAGCTGCCCCCTGAACTCTCCTTTGTGTTAGCTTATCAGTACATGTACACAGGGTTATTTTTATACTAATTTCTAGGCAGTTGAGTTTAGAAGCTTTTTTAGGAAGGCAAAAAAAAAAAAAAAATGCATTCAGGACGGATGTTCAGAGGTATTTGACACGCTAAATGCCTGTAAATGCTGCTAAACGCGGTAACTCACGTTTAGCAGCGTTTCATTTTTACTAACGCTTCTAGACGCAAATGCATCTAAAACGTGACTAAACGCAGCATTTAAACGCAGCTAAACGGACGTTTAGACGTTGGTTTCTAGCCGTCAAGTTAAATCGTTCAGGAGAGGTTGAACAACGTCCCGTGTACATGAAGCCTTTGGAGGAGAATTACTCTGATTGGGAACAGAACGTTCAGGTGCCAAGCAATCAAATGTCCTTAGAATGTCATAATCATGCCTTCATAATGCATGGTAAACCAGTACATTAAATGGCAAATGTATTGATCTAATAAAACACTTTGGCTTTCTGAAAGCATTTACAGTAGGCCCCACCCAATACTCTAGGGAAAAAAAGATCAAAAAATTCTAAAAAGGACAAAAAATACAGAACCAGCCAAGTCCATTTTGAAAGTTTACTATGTGACCAGAGCAATGGGAAGCGATGTAATGGAAAAAAGGTCAGACAAGGCAGTTTTGTTGCACAACTGGAAAGATTAATAGGGAGGTTTGTAAAAGAAAGATTATATCAAGTATAAACTAACGTAACATTATACATTTGAGGGATAATGACTAAATCTACATGAAAGGTCATTTTGTAACATTCATAAATGATTGATGTAAAGATCTTGGGGAGTACATAAAGTATCTTTTTTGTATATACAATGTCTAAAAGCAGATTTAGAATCAGAGTGGCTCAATGTATTTTCCTTTCATAAACCCGGAGAAAGTTAAATTGTGCCTCTTCAAATGTATGATTAGAATATTGCGTAGAAACAATTCTATAAATCCAAGTAAATATCCATTTGATGAACCATGTAGAGTTTAGGGTTACAGGTCGTTTTGTAGACCTCAGCCTCTCATAATGTAACAGTCTCTAACACCTTGAACATAACATTTTATTACACTGACACACATTTAGGAACAGTCACATTAAAGTATATGTGAACTTTTACCTTGTAAAAAGCAACTGGTTCAGTTTAAAAATAGAAAAGCGACGCAAAAACGGCCACTTTATTATTAGGTACAGCTCGCTAGTACCGGGTTGGACCCCCTTTTACCTTCAGAACGGCCTTCATTCTTCATGGCATAAATTCAACAAGATGTTGGAAACATTCCTCAGAGATTTTGATTCATATTGACATGGTGGCATCACACAGTTGCTGCAGATTTGTCAGCTGCACATCCATGATGAGAATCTCCCGTTTCATCACATCCCAAAGGTGCTCTATTGGATTGTAGATCTGGTGACTGTGGAGGCCATTGGAGTACAGTGACCTCATTGTCATGTTCAAGAAACCAGTGGTGAGATAATTTGATCTTTGTGACATGGTGTATTATCCTGCTGGAAGTGGCCATCAGAAGATGGGTACACTGTAGTCATAAAGGGATGGACATGGTCAGCAACAATACTCAGGTGGGCCGTGGCATTTAAACGATGCTTAACCACTTGCCGACCGGCGCACGACGATATACGTCGACAGAATGGCACATACAGGCAGGAGGGCGTATATATACGTCCCTCTTGTGGTTAACCCCTTCACTGCCAGTGTCATTTATACAGAAATCAATGCATTTAAATAGCATTAATTGCTGTATAAATGACAATGGTCCCAAAAATTTCCGATGTGTCCGCCATAATGTCGCAGTCACAAAAAAAAAAAAGAAAATCGCAGATCTCCGCCATTAATAATAAAAAAAAAATTATTAATAAAAATGCTATAAAACTATCCCCTATCTTGTAAACGCTAAACGCGATCAATAATTGCTTATTGCGATTTTTTTTACCAAAAATATGTAGAAGAATACGTATCGGCCTAAACTGAGGAAAAAAAATGTTTTTTTATATATTTTTTGGGGATATTTATTATAGCAAAAAATAAAAAATAATGCATTTTTTTCAAAATTGTCGCTCTATTTTTGTTTATAGCGCAAAAAATAAAAACCGCAGGGGCGATCAAATACCACCAAAAGAAAGCTCTATTTGTGGGGAAAAAAAGGACGTCAATTTTGTTTGGGAGCCAGGTCGCACGACCGCGCAATTGTCAGTTAAAGCGACGCAGTGCCGAATCGCAAAAAGGGGCCTGGTCCTTTGGCTGCAAATTGGTCCGGTCTGAAAGTGGTTAATTGACACCAAGGGGCCCAAAGTGTGCCAAGAAAATATCCCCCACACCATTACACCACCAGCCTGAACTGTTTATACAAGTCAGGATGGATCCATGCTTTCATGTTGTTTACGCCAAATTCTGACCCGACCATCTGAATGTCGCAGCTGAAATCGAGACTCATTAGAACAGATTTTTCCAATCTTCTTTTGTCCAATTTTGTGATCCTGTGTGAATTGTAGCCTCAGTTTCCTGTTCTTAGCTGACAGGAGTGGCAATCGGTGTGGTCTTATGCTGCTGTAGCCCATCTGCTTCAAAGTTCGATGTGTTGTGCATTCAGAGGCAGTATTCTGCATACCTTGGTTGTAACGAGTGGTTATTTGAGTTACTGTTGCCTTTCTATTATCTCAAACCGGTCTGGCCATTCTTCTGACATCAACAAGGCATTTTTGTCCACACACTGGATATTTAAAAACCCTAGAAATTGTTGTGTGTGAAAATCCCAGTAGATCAGCAGTTTTTGAAATACTCAGACCAGCCCGTCTGGCAGCAACAACCATGCCACGTTCAGTCACTTAAATCCCCTTCTTCCCTCATTCTGATGCTCGATTTGAACTTCAGCAAGTCATCTTTACCACGCCTAAATGCATTAAGCTGCTGCCACATGATTGGCTGATTAGCAATTTGTGTTACCAAGCAATTGAACAGGTGTAACTAATAAAGTGGCCGGTGAGCACACACACACACACACACACACACACACACACACACACACACACACACACACACACACTTTGCCTTTTAATCCTATTTTAAACTGAATGTGTTATTGAACAAGGCAAGGGTTCACATATACTTTAGGTAGGTTTTTAAGATAAAATCAGCTTTGTCTTGTACATATGTCAAATGTTTATCCTAGAAGGGTCAATCAGATTGGACTGGTTTTCTCCCAGCTAACTGAAATTTTGAATTGGAAGTCACCTCAAGGACAAATGGAAACCTGCTTTAGTGCTGGTTCACACTATAGCGATGTCAGACATCACAATTGATTCGCACCGCACTGCTTTTTAAAAAAAAATTTAAATAAAAGGAGCTGTCAAAAGCTTGTGTTGTCTAAATTCACTTTTTTGGTGAACAGGTAGGGGTATTATACACATAGGATAGGGGATCTGAGCGGGACCCCGTTTTTTTTTTTTTTAAATCATTCCAAAAATGTGGAATTAGAAAATTTATAAAACTAAAAACAAAATTTAATTAAACTAAACTAAATTATTCCGAAACGAATCAATGAAGCAAAATCAGTAACAAATCTATCTGAAACAGAACAAAATGTTTCCGTTCTGCACATGTCTACAGAATAGGAAACTTGTTTTCATCATCCTGAGGATACATACTTTGTAAGAGCTATGCTAAATGTATTTAAAGTTATTGTAAATGCGATAAAAAAAAATAAACAGGTTAATACTTACCTGCTCTGTGCAATGGAATTACACAAAGTGGCCCAGATCCTCCTCTTCTGGGGTCTCCCGCTGGCGCTTCTGGCTCCTCTTCTCTGGCGAGTGCCCCTAGAAAGCTGCCTTCCTTTGGGGGCACTCGTACGGGCTTTCTGCCCGTGACCCCGCTGCCTGCATCTATAGACACAGACAGTAGGGCTCGGCCCTGCCCCCCAGTCACTGGCTTTGATTGACAGCAGTAGGAACTGCCTCAGCAAAATCATTGCGACCAGGAAGTGAAAGGTAAGAGCCGATACAGATGGGCACGAGCCGATACAGTTGGGCACGAGACGATACAGATGGGCACGAGCCGATACAGATGGGCACGAGCCGATACAGATGGGCACGAGCCGATAAAGATGGGCACGAGCCGATACAGATGGGCACGAGCCGCATCAAATGAGGGCTCAGGCAAGTAAAAGGGGGAGTTTGGGTGGATATTACTACCTAAAAACATTTTTACTTTAATACAAGGAATGCATTAAAAAAGGGAAAAATGGTTAGGTTTTATATCCACTTTAGTGCTGTAATAATTTGTATTGAACGATGACGTACTATTTATAAAATGCTCAATAATTATCACATCTGTAAATCCTGGAACAAATCGTTTATTCTACCAACAATATGGTAGATTTTTGTGTTTTTGTGCAAGTTAGCTGTGCTTTCCTGTAGACTTCTATGGAGGTCCTGCAGTTCTGGTGCGGTTTCAGTAAGCGCACCAAAAACGCCTGCATGCTGCATCTTTGGTGCGCTTTCTGAAACTGCGCCAAAATAGTTGGACAACATAGAAGTCTGTGGAAAACGATTTTACCCAAAGCACAGCGGGACTGCACCAGGGTAGTGTGAAGCCACCCAAGAGAAAAATAGGACTGCAACCACAGCAATTGGAAGGTTTATTATGCAGAGGACAAAAACACTAAAAAGGAAATCAGGTAATGAGCTGATGTCCTGTGGACAGGCATGGCTGGGATTCTGTAGCACCTTGGCAGATGGACTGAGGCCTGTAGCCCTGGCAGCAGCTTGGCATACGTGCCTTGTTTCAACAGCTACCATATAGAACACGAAGGTCTACTAATAGGAGGGCCGTTCAAGTCAAAAACAGGGACTTTTAATTTTACAGCTATAAAAAGGTGTTAGAGTGGTGACACTACACGCAGTAGTAGGAGCCAAGTGTGTCCCATTACTAATAGCCGGCGCACAAGTCGCAGGCCAGTCTACAGACTGTTAATCAAGATGGCAGACAACAATGTAAGTGTGTGCATGGAACAGCTCCACCAGTCTCACCAAAAAATAAAAAATAAAATGAACAATTGCGTCTGCAGGTAAAGTGATGTTTTCTGGGACAAACGTGGTGTTATTCATGTGGATTTTCTACCCTGTGGTGCCACGATCAACAACGAATATTACGGTCGTGTTCTGAGTGATGTGCAAATGCGTCTTTTGAAAAAAAACAGCCTGGTTTAATTACTAAGGGCGTCCTATTTTTCCAGGACAACGCACAAGCTCATCCTACGCACCGCACTCCGTGCACATTGAACAACTCGGCTGTGCGGTATTGCCACATACCCCTTTACAGCTCTGACTTCTCTTCAAGTGATTTTCACCTGTTTGGACCCCTAAAAGAGCGCCATAAGTGCCAAAATGACCTCCGAGGAAAAAGTAAGGCAGGCTTGTCCTAGGATGGTTCAGGCGTACGGATAAATCTTTCTATGTCAAAGCTTTGCAGGCATTAAACACTGGGATATGTGTATTAATGTAGCAGGGGAGTATGGTACAGTTCTGCACTCCTGTGACCCCGTTTCAGCAGACAGCGGGCTGAAGCCTGCTGTTGGCTGATGTCACAGAGCAGGTCCAGGCTCAGGCAAGATCATGACAATGAAGTCGGGTTCTGTACACATGCCTGGACCAGCACCCGTCTCAGCGAGCCGCTGAGTCTCCCGCCACCTCCACAGCTCAGCTCTCCAGTGAGAGAGTGGAGACCGACACTGACCAAGCCCTGAGGACCAAGTGATCGGCAGAGTTTGATCGCTCGATTCTCAGTCTTCAAGCCGGTGGGGAACAGATGCAGCATCAGACTGATGCTGCATCCAGCTAGGCAAAGTATGATTCAAAAAAACAAACACCCATACTTCTCTTTTTAGGTGGTTATACACATAGCAATTTGTGACCGATTTACATACGAGCAAATGCAAACAATATAACGTGGATTCAAATATCAACTGGTGAATCGCATGGGGTAATACTATGCATCTTACAATCAACTGGAAATAGTGAAAATAACTCAGGTTATAGATGTAGACGTTCGATCGAATGCAATCATTTAATTGATCTGAATTATCAGTTCTGCAGAAATTTGTTTAATCTATCAAATGCGCTATACTGGACATGAGTAAAAATCGATTGATGGCCCACTAAAACCACCAAATGTAGCATCCTTTTTTTATAGAATTCGATCATTTTAGCCACATTGAATGTGTGATCATATTGATTAATGTGTGGCCAAGTTTAAAAAGGGACATTAAAAACAGGCATGTGACCAGCTGATGAGCATTACAGATTACAAATGGAAGGCACAATTTAACAGTCAAATCCCTCAATACACATGCCTCCATTAGATACTATTGTAAATTATTTTTATAGATTACCTATACAACTACTTTGATTCCAACCTCCCAATCTCCCTTCTCCGATAGGAAAGGTTAGGAAATTTTGCATCACAATCCTCTTTTAACCACTTCCCGCCAAATCGACGTCAGATGAAGTCGTCAACTTTGAATGGGGACTCCCACAGCCCTCCGATGCTTCTCCTGACCCACCTGTACGATCGGCAAGAGGGAGAAGGAATCAGTCCATGCCGGAAGTTTCCCATTGAGAATCTGGCGGGCCAGATTGCCTGACGTCTATGATTTTTCAGGGGCCGGCTTCTGCATTTAAAAAAAATGCTGCCTCGGCTGGGAAGCCAGGATAATTTTTTTTCCCCACAGGCTTCCCAGCCTAAAGGCGAAATATGGGGATTTATTGACCCCAGATCTTGCTGTAGGGCCACTTTCACACTGGGTCCGCCCAAGCGTTAGCGCTAAAGCGCCTCTCGTTTTAGCAGCGCTTTCGGCCGCAAGCATAGCGCTTTCAACCCCCGCTAGCGCCTGAATCAGAGGTTAAAAGCGCCCCTGTTTCGGCGCTTCGGAAGCGCTTTTCAGAGCGCTGCACATTCATTTCAATGGGCAGGGCATTTTGGGAGCTTTTTCTAATTGTTGCAAGCGCTCCGCCCCAATGTGAAAAGCACTCGGGCTTTCACATTCGGACAGCACGGGAGGCAGTTTTAAGGTGCCATTTATAGCGTTAAAATGCCCCAAAACTGCTTCAGTGTGAAAGGGGTCTAAAGGGGCCTGTTACTCACTATTCCTTTTACAAGGAATGTTTACAAAATTTTCAAAGCATCGCCTATAGGGATTTTTAAGTACCGAAATTTGGCGCCATTCCATGACTGTGCGCATTTTCAAAGCGAGACATGTTCGGTATCCATTTACTCGGCATAACATCTTTCGCATTATGCAAAGAAATTATTGGGCTGTTTATTTTTTGTTTAATGCATGCGTTTTTTGGGGAAAAAAAAAAAAAGTTTCATTTGAAAAATGACTGCGCAAATACTGTGCAAGATAAAAAGTTGCAATGACCACCATTTTATTCCCTAGGGTGTATGCTAAAAAAAAAAAAACAAAAAAAAACATATATAATGTTTGGGGGTTCTGACTAATTTTCTAGCAAAAAAAATTATGATTTTTACATGTAGGAGCGAAGTGTCAGAATTGGCCTGGGTAGCAAGTAGTTAATTTCTGTAGGGCAAGGTTATTGTAATCAGCTATACAGCACTGACAATAACCTGTTAAATAGAGGGAGGATAAAATTGTTTATTTTGCATGATAGTCATCCAACATCTAACGCCAACTTAAAGGAGATGTATGGTGTGAATGAAAATATTTTCATTACATTTTTAAAAATTCTCAACCTCAGTCCTCAAGTACCCCCCATAGGCCAAGTTTTGGGAATTTCCCTTAAAATAGCCGTTATAAAAGGCATTGACATTGTCTCAAGGCACCTGTGCAAGGTGAAGGAAATACTAAAAACATGACTTGTTGGAGGTACTTGAGGACTGAGGTTGGGAACTGCAGATTTAGGCTTGATTCACACTAATGCGTTTTTTGATGCATTTTGCATAAATGCAGGGAAATTTTTTAACATGGGTTCCTATGGAACATGTTCACATCAATGCATTTTTGTGCCTCTGCCTTTTTGGAAAGGGTCAGGGACTTTTTTTCATGCAAAATGCAGCGTTTTGCATGTAAAAGAAGTCAATGGACCCGCATCCAAAACGCAAGTACCGCGTTTTTACCGCGATTTGCGTTTATTTATTTTTTTAAACTGTATATAGCTGGTTGCTAAGCAACCACAGTGTAAAAAAATAAATAAAAAAATAAAAAACGTGGCAATATCGCGGCAAGCAACATGCATAGATGTGAATCGAGCCTTAAAATGATCAAAAGCAACATGCATAGATGTGAATCGAGCCTTAAGGTGGAGTTCCACCCAAAAGTGGAACTTCTGCTTATGGCCCCCCCCCCCCCCCCGGTGCCACATTTGGCACCTTTCAGGGGGGAAAGGGTACCTGTTTTTTGACAGGTACCTTTTCCCCCCCACTTCTGGAGATGGCACCATCCCTCAGAAGTTTGGCCCCCTCCTCCTACCTCCGCCGTTGGGACAATTACAGTAGGGAACCGTTTGTAAAGCCAGAAACCAGGAATAGTGGCGGCAGCACCTGACAGCCAATCTGAAAATCGGCTGGGGTGCAGATATCACGGGAACCCTGGACAGGTAAATGTCCTAGTATTAAAAGTCAGCAGCTACAGTATTCGGGGAGACACCTCGAAGACATATGAAAAAGAGCATTTACCACTTTTGGCCAGTAGGTGGCAAAACAGTAATCGGGAAAGGCTTTCGAAACTCTCCAAGAAGAGCAGGCTGCCACACAACACCAGACCATTGAAAGGGTAAAGTAAACAGCACATTTAAGTTGTGCAGTGGAAGTGTATAATTGTGCCAAGTGCAGTGCTCAAAAAAAAAAAATCTTAAACATGCTAAAAGCCCAACTCCAGGAAACAAATCACCACTGTAGTGGGGCTGCATCTGCACTGTAAGTGTCAATTGTTTGTCTAGGAGAGAGGAGAAACTGTTTCACAATCCAGCATTGGTCTGTCCCACAGCGTCCTCGTGTTTCAGTGCAGGGCTATGTACCCTATTTTAGCCTTGATGACATCAGGATCCCGGACTTGTTGAGCACGGGGTTAAGATACTGCAGGGATAGGAAAAGTATATTTTATTGTTCCCCTAGATCTAATTGAGAAATGAACCCTTGCAGTGTGGGCACAGCCCAGCTGAAAGATTATTTACCGTAATTAAAAGGGATTGTAAAGCTTTGCTTTTTTAATATAACAAATATGTCATACTTGCCTCTTCTGTGCAGGGGTTTTGCACAGAGTGGCACGATCCTCCTCTTTGGGGTCCCTCAGCGGCACTCCTGGCTCCTTCTATTCTCAGGAGCCCCCACGGAGAGCTGCATTCAATGGGGGCACCCGTGCGGGCGCGCTCCTGAGTCCTGCTGCTGCGTCCCCTGACAGACCGTAGGATTCGGCCCTGCCCCCAGGCTCAGTGTCACTGGATTTGATGGACAGTAGCAGGAGCCAATGGCTCCTGCTGCCATCACCTATCCAACAAGGACCCGAGACAGCGACTGGAGCTGCTGTGCTCGTCCCTGCTGGAACGATCAGGTTCAGGTAAGTAAAAGGGGGGCTCTGGGGGGGGGGGGAGGCAGCTGCACTACCGAAAGGGGTTTTCACCTTAATGCATTAAGCTGAAAAACCTTGAGGGTTGTTTTTAAGAAGCCCACAGTTCGGGCTATAAAGCGGAGTTCTGCGCCGGGAGGAAGTGTGAGCTCCACCCCCCCCCCCCCCCCCAAAAATGACATGCCGAATGTGGCATGTCAGGGGGTCACCTCCCTTAAAGCGTAAGTTACATTTTTGGGTGGAACTCCGCTTTAAGGCCCAAATAGTCAGCTTGCATTTTAGCCAATTTCTGCTGAATCGACTGAAAGTCAAACTCTGGGTGTCCTGGCAAGACCCACCTGGCTCCACAAAAAGTATTTACAATCTATTTGGCTGGGTAGAAAATGATTATCCCAACAGCGACTGCATCATGTGATGCAGACTGTTTGGCTGTCCGAAAACAGCTGGCAGTGAAGATTTCTCCATCCATGCCGTTATCGAACCATGTATTGCAGTCATTAGTATAGGTATGGAGAATTCAACTAAGCATTAATGGTTTCCAACAATCGCATACATTGTCTTTACTTTGAGAATATCCACAAACCTCTGTATGAAAACATACCTTTTAACCCCTTTAGGACAGTGCCTGGAAGACCCCAGCTGTTACCTTCCAGGGGGGTAAAATCAGAATGACTGCTCTGATGGTTAATGAGCAGAGGTCCAGTATATTGAGGGACTTGCATGCAAAATTCTTGAAAATCTGGGAACCGTGAATAAGTTATTCTTTCCCGTCGCTGCCCCCGACTAGCTATGGTCGACTTTAAAGTTTGCTTGCATGGGTCCCGCGTCTGTGGTGCTCGCCCTCTCCTGGGGCCACGCTCCCTTTCTCTCTCCCTCAGTTTCCTCCTTTTCTCCCCTCATTCTTGATATGAAGGCCATCACTACAGATTGATGTTCTCCAAGGAGTAGAGTATTATAGCCTGTGATATCTACCCAATAGCCAACTTGGTCCTCTATGGTCCTGGTAACAGTTTTTTGTTATGTTATGCATTACACGTTCATACGCTGTTTCATCACATGCTTGTCTGAAGATGCCCCTGCATGGGCAAACCATAGCATGCTAGGATTCTTGAAACATTAATAAAAATACTGAAACAGAAAAGGCATAGTTCCCCTTTACCAAAAAAATTGCCTATGCAGATAAGCATTCATGTACCTCATGAAGCCTGACTGGAAAACTATAGGATGGACTGGAACAGGACATTGCTATGAAAAGCCTAGTGTTGCTGTTTTTCCTCATCACAGTAGTGACCTCTTTTTCTGAGTCAAAACCCCTCACATGTCTCTCATGATGCAGTAACTGAGCTCAGTGTGAAAGGGGCCTTAGTCTCAGTGTAAGTGGCAGTGCCAATGTTGGTGTCCGTTAGAGGCAGCGTTAGGGTCGGTGTGTTTTATGCAAGAAACAAAAAAAAAAAAAAAAGGCTTTATATTTGGTGTCGGTGCTTGTGTATTTAGATAGGACATATACATACACAAACAATAATATATATATATATATATATATATATATATATATATATATATATATATATATATTATATATATATATATATATATATACATACATACACACATACACACATACACACACACACACACACACATACACACACATATACTACACACACACACGAAAAAAACAAAAAAAAACTAAATAAAGTTTGTTATATGTAGCATCACCCAGATTGTCAGGAGTAGGAGAATTTACTCTGTATACTTTTTTGGAGGTGGGTCATTGTAATGGCTAAATAAAAAAAAATAAAAAAAAAAAAAAAAAAAAAAAAAAAAACTTTGGGGGAGTCTTTCCCATTTTTTTTTTTTTTTTTTTTTTTTTTTAATTAATGGTAAATAAAGGCTAAATAATTTTTTTTTTAAAAAAGGGGGATGTATAATCCACCTGGATACACAAAGTAGTTATGATCTGTACAGTTTATTAACACAAGTTGCAAAATTGGGGTTGGGCATTAAGGTTGGTTTTGACCAGGGCTCAAGTCCTGCGGGAACGCATGGGAACGGAGTTCCTGTACTTTTTCCACAACAGGAACTCAGTTCCCGTTAGCAGCCGTGTCCTGCAAGACTTTGAAGTATACGAGCTGTGTGGCAGGTGCTACACCAGCAGCTGCCAACACAGCTCGCAATAGTAAGTGCCGCACACCTGACCATTCAGGCATTGTCAGTAGGGGCCCCATGACAGCTTCCGCTTTGATCTACCTGTCAATCACAGTTAGCTGACAGGTAGATCAGGTCCCTGCTGCTAAGAGATTGTATTTAGTCAGACCTCTCGTGATGCGCTCCTCCCCGCCGGCCCCTCCTGATTTTCTGTCTCCTCATCCCCCCCCCAGTCTCCTGCATACTTGCGAGTGGATCTTGGGTGGGAGTTCCCACACTTTTTGCCCCAGGACTTGACCCCTGGTTTTGACCCTGGTCATGAAGGGGTTAAGGTGCCTCTTATTTACATGCACATATAGGATTCATAGCCTCTGTGTTACAGCTCCCTTTCATAAGTATTTTACAGCTAAGCTGATTTGAAACAGCCAAAAAACAAAAAAAATAAAAATAAAAAACACACCTTCTGTCGTATATTCTACCTAAACTCCAGGAATTATGTGTACTGCATACCTACATTGTTCCAGCTTGGCAAGAGGTAAGTATACAGATCTCATTCCTGATAGGCCACTCAGGAAACTGAAAATCACTATAGTAGTTGGCGGTACTTCAGTAACAGCCACAACCTTCTGGGTCCTGCGTGGGTTTTACGAGACTCTGTGTGGTTTCTCCTCTGCACACTGATCACATGGGGTTGCTCACACGGCACTACTGCCATTCATGAAATACCTAGTATTTATTTAAGACATTCTCTGATTGGAGAGGAGGGGTGGCAACATCATAATCCCTACCTCATCCAATGAGAGAACACTTTGTATACAAAACACACACACACACACACACACACACACAAAAAGGAACAAGTTGTTCTACAATGTATGAATGGCAGTGGTGCAGCTATCACTGTAGTAGCATCGACTACTACAGTGATTTTCAATTACTCCAGAGGCACATCAGGTATGAGATATGCATACCCACATTTTCCCCAAGCTGGATCTATAAAACAAAAATACTTTCCAACAGCAGCAGAGCTTATTACAAACACTACAATGTAGTTAGGCAGCAACAAAAATGATTACATTAACAGTATGCAACAGTCTTACACTTTGTATTCCCAATAGTAGGTATTCATATTCTCAACTACATGAATTTTAATGAACAAGGAAGAATTTTCATAGTTTCAATAGCAAGAAAAAAATAAAAAAATAAAAAAACTTTAGCTACTGCTCTGTGTACCTGATTTTTGCTTTAAAAAATAAATAAAAAACAAATCAAACAGCCCCATACATATATGCTATGAAGGGGTAAGCCTTGCATTGGTTTTTGCAGTAGTTTCCTTTTAATTAACCCAATATCTGCTATGAAGGAGTAGACCTTTCTCATTCATATACAGCACCCAGTTCTAGGATTCAGATTGGAATTCCAAAGTGTAAAGTAGAAAAAAGATTTAGTACCTTTATGCAACTTCATTAACAGCAAACTATATTGCTTAGGCTTACCTGGCTCTGTGAATGTCCTTGATGCCTTCTCCTCTGGAGCCGATCCTTTATCAGCACTCTGCGAAGGCAAATAACAGTGTTATGTTAGGTTTACTGAATTGTCCTCAGCTAACCACCCATTTCTAGTACCAGGAAGCAAATCATAATAGTTCTCAAATACATGCGCTAATACAATAGATATGCTATAGGGTTGCACTGATACTAGTATCGGTATCAGTGCTGATACCGAGTATTTGC
Source organism: Lithobates sylvaticus (assembly GCA_028564925.1). Taxonomy (NCBI): domain Eukaryota; kingdom Metazoa; phylum Chordata; class Amphibia; order Anura; family Ranidae; genus Lithobates; species Lithobates sylvaticus. Next base: position 261,475,547 of record CM053026.1, read on the forward strand.
ACAAGTATCGGTACTCCTGCAAATGCACCGATACCTGAAACCGATACTTTCAGGCACGGTTCTTTGAGCCGTCGGTGGGTCTCCCCTGTTGACAGCTGAAGTGTTAAAGAAGTCCGGTAATAGGAGCCGTCAAAAAATAAATAAAAAGCAGCCGGCAATGTTTATTAACAACATTTCTCAGCTGCTGAAACTAAAATAAAAAGAAACTTTGTTTATTTTTGTATCTTTCTGTTTCTTCATCTGCAGATCAAAGGGATGAACAAATGTTCCTCTGTTTAACCCTTAATTTACTCTGATCAGCCTTAATTAACCCCTATTCTCCTCCATTTAATTATTTTTCTGCTTTTTTTTTGTTCACGTCCATTTTAAAAACTATAAACAATTAAAACTTGTATTTGTTTGCTTTGTAATTGAATATTTTTACACATATATAACATATATTTACACATTTCACATTAAAAAAAAAGCGCAAAAAGAATAAAAAATGTTTTATTTAATTTGTAAATAACTTTTCAATGCTTTGTACCATTGCTGACAGCTGAAGAAGTGAAAACAAAACCGTTGTGGTAGGTATCGGCAAGTTCTAAAAAATAAAAATAAAAAATTATTGGTACCGTAAAAAAATGGTATCGTGCATCCCTAATATGCTACTACTACGATTAGGTTTCTTTGATAAACAGCAATACTTGAAAATGCATATCCCTGTTCATGGAAAACCCAACAGCCATTTTAACCACTTGCCGCCGGCCATATAGCAATACGACGTCAGCAAAGTGGTTGCGACATCCTGACCGGACGTCATATGACGTCACCAGAATATCAAGCCGATGTGCGCCCCCCCCCCCCCCACGAGCTGCAACACCGATCTAGTTAAAGAGTCTCCAACAAAGACTCTTTACCACGTGATCAGCCGCGTCCAATCGTGGCTGATCACAATGTAAACAGGAAGAGCCGTTGATCGGCTTTTCCTCACTCACCTCTGTCAGACGCGAGTAGAGGAGAGCTGATCGGTTGCTCTTCTGACAAGGGTGCACACTGGATCACCAGGGATGCCACTAAGACCACCAGGTATGCCAATCAGTGCCCACAATGGATGCCACTGATTAAAGGATGGTACTGATGGATGCCAGTGCCAGCTATCAGTGCCCATCCTTGCCGCCTATCAGTGCCACCTTATCAGTGCAGCCCCATAAGTGAAGGAGAAAACTTATTTACAAAAAGTTTTGGAACAGAAACAAAAAAAAAAAAAAAAAATTCTGTAATTTTTTTTATTCATTTAGCAAAAAATAAAAACCGCAGAGGTGATCAAATACCACCAAAAGAAAGCTCTATTTGTGGGAACAAAATGATAAAAATTTAGTTTGGCTACAGTGTAGCATGACTGCGCAATTGTCATTCAAATTGCGACAGCGATAAAAGCAGAAAATTGGTCTGGGCAGGAAGGTGTATAAGTGCCTGGTATTGACGTGGTTAAAGTAGTTACCATGCCTCCTCTGCATGTCTTTTGAAACTAGTTTCATTTTGTTACTAGCGACTGGCTTTGCTGAATTCAGGATATAAGGCGAGCATACACTACACCAGGCATAGGCAACCTAAGTCACGCATGCCACGGCAGGCAGATGGATTTTGTTTTCAATGCCACTTTCGCTGCAGAACTAAAATTCCTACCCTTAAAGCGGAAGTAAACCCATCCATAAAAACAGTTACCTTTCCGACACATGCCAGGAATGTAACACTCCCATTGGTTGTGCTCTCAACCAAACTGAGAAACCATCCAATGACTGGTGTCATAACTGGACACGTGTGCAGCATTATGGCAGTTGTAAATTAGATTAAACAGAGGCCAAGATGGCAGCTTCCTTGGGTAAAACCAATAGGAGGCTTTACTTCCACTTTAAGGCCGGGTTCACATATATGCAGTGCGAAACACTGCATGGGATTCGGATAGAAATCGCACCACATTACTATTCATTTTACTATTCAAATCACATGATACATGTGATACTTTGCAGTGCGATTTGAGCCCATTCATTTTCTATCGGCTCAATTCGCACTGCACAAAAACAGAGCAGGGATCTTTTTTCGGTTTGCAGCACCAGAATCTGATCACATGGGTGTTCATACCCATGTGATCTTATTCTTGCGACCGGTTTTGGGGTGGCATTAAATTCAACATGAACACCGGTGGCAGATCACATGAATGGAGTGCAAGTTCAGCGTGGTGCGGGATACGCACAGTATTCGCTGCGTTTCCCGCACCGCATATATGTGAACTGAGTCCAAGGCCTCACGATCACACCGTATGCAAAGACGCACGTTTTGCTGCATGAGTTCTGCAAGGGCACAAAGAAAACAATTGCTCCATATGTGCCCTGTTCACACCATAACACTGGTATCATGTGCAGATTTTAATTTGCTCACAAATCTGCAACATGTATGCAGTTTTCTGCACGAAAAAAAACAAAAAAATAAAAAAACAAACAACCGACGTGACAACATTGTGGTTTCACACCACAATGTTGTCACGTCGGTTGTTTGTTTTTTTATTTTTTGTTTTTTTTCGTGCAAACAACCGACGTGACAACATTGTGGTGTGAAACCACAATGTTGTCACGTCGGTTGTTTGTTTTTTTATTTTTTTGTTTTTTTTCGTGCAGAAAACTGCATACATGTTGCAGATTTGTGAGCAAATTAAAATCTGCACATGATACCAGTGTTATGGGCAGAAGAAAAAGTATTAACACACATGAAAACTGATGTCGACATGCATAAAAAGTTCACTGAAACACGCAGTGAAAACTGATGTAAACTCATGTCTCTGCAAGTGAAATCTGTGCATTTTTTCCATTGGTTTTTACACTCGTATGGTGTGACCGTGGCCTTACAGCCAAGGAAGCTGCCATTTTAAACTCGGTTTGATCTGCAGTTGCCACCATACTGTACATGTGGTCAGTTATGACTCCAGACATTTTGATGACTTGACAGCTTGGTCGGGAGCGCAAGTTAACTGTTATTTTTCACGACATACTTTAAATTTAAAGTTTTTTTGGTGGTCAGGCCCCTTGGAGTCGACTGCTCAGCAGGAAATCTGTCGGCTGATCCCCGCTGAGCAGGTGGATGTCTGGTCCACGTTCACTCTGCAAAAGCAGCCCACTCAACTCTATGGGCGGTAGGATGTAAAGGGACCACCAGTACGTCTCCATCCGACTGCTATCCAGTCCGATAGACTGATTGGGAACTGATCCTCGTCTGTCTGTTTTTAGCAGACAGGATCAGATGTCGGTGGGTATACACATGTCCATTGACACCAGCCGCTCTATGGACTGGAGAATCCGAATGGGTCCACCTGAAAAACTGACGGGCGTACCGATGAAAAAGGGCCATATGAGAGGGCACTTAAATTGCTGGGTTTATTTACACTTTAAAGCGGAATGCGGTGCGGTGTCCCCGAATTCCCCGCCTAGCCGCTGACATCTTTGACTGGCCGGGTTATGGGTCCTAATGACTAGCTCCTTTCAATGCCCGTGTGGGGATGACATCACTCCCGCACATGTGTGGGAGTTTAAGTCGTGTTTCCACCAAAAAAAAAATAAAAAAAATAGCCTAAAATTAATAAAAAGAAAAAAAATGGAAAAACATTTTTTTTACTCACCTCTAAATGCCTGTTGCTAGGGGGTCCCTCAGTCTGCCTCCTTCAGTGCCCGGGCACTGACATCACTTCCCCTTGCCGCAGTCATCAGATGACTGCGCGGCGTATCACGGCACGCATCCGCAGTGGGTGCCCACAGTAAGAATACCAGCGCCGTGAGCGGAGCGGGGAACGAGGGGGGGGGGGCTTCGTTCCCCCGCATCGCTGGACCCTGGGACAGGTAAGTGTCCGATTTATTAAAAGTCAGCAGCTGCAGTATTTGTAGCTGTTGACTTTTAAAAAAAATTTTTTAAGGGGCACCCCCACTTTAAGTCAGATTCGGAATTAACAAATTTGTACAGTGAGCTGGGCAGACAGGCAGGTAACTTTAGTCAAAAAATGAAGTCCTTCTAGATCACTTCAGGCTGGCGCCTTTTGCTGGTCTAGTTGGCAAAACATTAAAAATAAGCGTCTATTCTGTTTACAGTTCAGTAATACACTGTCTCACCCTGCTCTGCACATGCTCAGTTGCACAGCTCCCAACTGTCCCCGATTTCGAGGGACTGTCCCTGATTTGGAGCAATGTCCCTCTGTCCCTCATTCCTCCTCATTTGTCCCCCTTATTTTGGTCTGATCTATACAGATGTATATGAAATGCACTTTTTATCTATCAAAAAGTGTTTTCCAGCGCTAAACCTTTCATCCAATTTCTAAATTGCTGCATTTGTAAATGCCAAAAGCCAATATGAAGGAATAGTAGTGGTAAAAAAAACAAAAAAAAACAAACACTTGTGGGTTTAACCAACCAATCTTGTTTCTTTGTACAATTCTCCTTTAAGGGGGCGTGGCAAAAGGTGTGTCCTATGCCTGCATACTTTTGCTGATAGGTGTCCCTCATGCCCATCTCAAAAAGTTGGGAGGTATGCAGTTGCTCTCCATTTTTAGGAACTGCCGAGTTTGTAAAGGTTGATCTGCTGACAGTCTTAAGGCTCTGTTCACACCTAGGCGTTTTTGGGCATTTTTCTGCTGTAAGCCTCAGCTCTAAAAATGCCCAACAAGACAAATCCCATTCATTTCAATGGCCCCTGTTCACATCTGAGCGTTCTGTCGCCTGAAGCAAAACACCCATCACTCAAAAAAATTACAGGAGCTTCTTTTTTGGCAGATTACAGGCATTTTACTGCTTTTACATTGGTGACCTTTTAACCTTGGAAACGTCTGTACAAAAACGCTGCAAAACACCTGTAAAATAGTAATGCCTAGATGTGAACAGAGCCTAAAGCGGAATTCATGTCTCCTATCCTTTACAGCCAAGAAAGCTGCTTCTGTGACAGTTAGCAATCCAGGAATGCAACTGTATTTTGAAGCCGTTAAATCGATAGGTTTAGTTCCGCTTTATGATTTCCTGCTGTTCAGGGGCTCTGGGCTTCAGCAAAAAATGTCAGCCTCCGGCAAGAAGAAACAGGAGCAATGCTGGGGGCAATTTACATCTCTATTACTCACTGTCTCTAAGGTTTGATTCACACCTATGCATTTTTAGATCTTTTTGCATTTTGCACTGCAGCCCATTTAACATGGTTTCCCATGGAACACGTTCTGCAAAATGCAAAAAGCACTAAAAATGCATAGGTGTGAATCAAGCCTTAGTGTTGGTAGGTCCAGGGCTTTCTGCATGTCAGAGTTTCCATCAAAGAACAGTGATCAATGATCCCCTTTGAAATTCCCTGCAGGCCCCACTAGACAAGCTGTCAAACAAAAATGCCTCCGATTTTTTGTAGTGGTTGTAAACACAAAAAAAAAAAAAAAAAAACCCCTGCAAGACAAAAGGCATAATGAGCTAGTATGCATCGCATACTAACTCATTATGAAATCCTTACCTCAGATCAAAGCTGTTGCAGCATCCCCGCACACCGCCGTGACTGGCGACATGTCTCTCGGAGTCATTTTTCCGGGTTCCGGCGATGTGATTGGCCGGAGCCACGATGACATCACTCCCGCACATGTGCCGCCGGTCATGGCTCGCTGCTGAAGAAATGGCACGAGCGAGCAGTTTCTTCAGTGCAAATGCGCCAAATGACGTTGGTGCAAAGAGAAATTTACAGTACCTACAAATGGTGTAATAGGGTTTACAACCACTTTAAGCAGGCTGCTTTTGAATAAGACTTATACGAGGCAATAGCCTTTTATTATATCGTGACTTTATGAAAGTATCCTCAAGAACATACTGCACAGTGGTACATCGCTGCCACCTGCTGGAGAAAAGTGTTATTCACCAGTAATGTTTGTCCTTCGCTGGGCTGACAGAGCTCCTAAGTATTTTTAATTTTTTTTTACAAAACCTGTAAAGCAACAGAAAACTAAATGTTTTTTTATTTATCGTTTACAACATTTCTACCAGGGAAGCAGGTTATTTACACAGTAATCAGTGCATTTTTATAGCATTGATCCCTGTATAAATGCCAATGGTCTCAAAAAAAACATCAAGTCTCTGATCTGTCCGCTACAATACTGCTAAAAATAGCAGATCGCCGCCATTACTAGTACAAAAAAAATAAAATAATAAAAATGGCATAAATATCTTTCCCGTTGTTTGTAGACGCTATAACTTTTGCGCAAACCAATCAATATACGCTTATTGCGATTTTTTTTTTACCAAAAATATGTAGAAGAATATATATTGACCTAAACTGATGAAGACTTTTTTTTTTTTTACTTTTGGGAATATGTATTATAGCAAAAAGTAAAAAAAAAAAATTTTTTTTCTTCAAAACTGTCGCTTTTTTTTGCTTATAGCACAAAAAATAAAAACCGCAGAGGTGATCAAATATCACCAAAAGAAAACTATTTGTGGGAAAAAAAGGATGCAAATTTTGTTTCGGTACAGCGAATGACCGCGCAATTGTCAGTTAAAGCGATGCAGTGCCAAATTGTAAAAAAAGTGCTCTGGTCAGGAAGGGGGTAAAATCTTCCGGGGGTGAAGCGGTTAAAAAAAGTGTTAACTGGAGTTAGGCTTTATTGTTAAATCACACATCTAAAGTCCCCTTATATCTACTGGGCCATCTAACACTACATTCTCTTGACAAGTTGACAATGCTGTTGTCCAAGGGTGACTACATCACTTTTGCATAAATAGATAGAAGTGAGTGTAGGCATCCTAGCATAGGAGGTGTGTTACTGGCCTGATCACCAGGTGAAAATAAAGGGGAAAAAAAGAAAAAACTAATGCAGCCACCACATGAAGACCCCATACACACTTCAAGGCCCTTGCACTATATGGTTTTGGTAAATCTGAAGACAAAAATCTGCAGAAAATCTAATAGTGTGTATGGGGTCTAAGGAGTGGCAAATTGCAATATATTACATTTAAAAATTTTAGTAAAGCTTTTTTTTTTTAAAAAAAGGTGGGCACTGTATAGCATTGTTACTTCACAATACTTCAATAAAGTCATGATATAATTAATTGTTCAGCGGCCATCAGCTGCTCAGGTCGTGACAGCCTAAATTTACCTTACAGGTCACTTTATTCAAAATGAAACTCCCTTGAATCAATTCCCATTGCAGCTGAGTGAATAACAGGTAAAATGACAGGTCCTGATAACTTACAGTATCATGACAATGTTAAAACACTAAAAACGTAATTGACCATAAATCACACGCGTGATCTTTATTTACTTTGGAAGCCCTTAGGCTGCATTCACACTACAGCGTTTTGAATTGCGGGCAAATCTGCTTGCAAATTGAAAGCACTGATGTGTGAATGACAAAACTCGGAACTCGCATTTCAGATGCCATTCATTTGAATGACACCTCAAATCGCAGTGTGGGTCTGCTGCATTTGTCGCGCGATAAAACGCGCTGCAATCGCAGTAACCTACATCGCAGGACGCATGCCGCCCAAAAATAGTTCAGGAGCTACTTTAGGGCGGCATGCGTCCCACGATGCTGGTTGCTGCGAGCAAGTTTTAATCGCACGACAATTACGGCGGACCCGCACCACGATTTGAGGTGTCATTTAAATGAATGGCATTTCAAATGTGAGTTTCGCGTTTTGCCATTCACACATCAGCGCGGGCAGATCCGCCCGTGATTCAAAGCGCTGTAGTGTGAATGCAGCCTTAAGCGCATCATACACGCTTCATCCACACAAAGTGTATGAAAGAATCCCCTCCATCCACCACTGTGAGAAGACATGGGTCCCTTTCACAGGAGTTTAAAAAACATTAAATTGACTTCAATGAAGCGAGGAAACCCACACGATGACCAAAATTCAGCCAGTCCCTGGCCATCTTTAAAGTCAGTTTAACATGTATAAGACCACACTGCCACTCACTTGCTCCCTACTGTGTGTGGACAACAAGTTGGGGATCCAAGGCCGATTTAAAGTGGTTCAAAAGGCTCAAGGTTTTTTATTTTAATTCATTCTGTGCATTAGGGTAAAACCTTATGTGCCACAGGATCCCCTAAATCCCCCCCCCCCCCTTATACTTACCTGAGCCTAATCTCAATCCAGAGCTGTGCATGAGAGCAGTGGCTCTCTCCATTGGCTCCTGCTGCCGTCAATCAACACCTGCAACAAGGGAGCCGGGGGCAGGGTTGAACTATGCCGTCTTGGTCTATAAAACCCTTACAAGGCAGCTCGGCTGGAGCAGACAAGTGCCCCCCAGGAAGTGGCTTGCTGTGGTGGCATTTGCCAAAGAGGAAGAGTCTGGAGTGCTGGTGGGCAACACCAAAAGAGGAGGATCGGGTTACCTCGGCGCAAAACCACTGCACAGAGCAGGTTAGCGTAATGGATTTATAAAAAAAAAAAAAAAAAACAATCAAGATTCACAAATCACTTTAACTACTTCAGCTCCAGGTGTTTTTTCCCCATTTCCTGACCAGGCCATTTTTTTACTGCACTGCATTGCTTTAAGGCTACTTTCACATGAGGCGCTTTGCAGGCGCTATTGCACTAAAAATAGCGCCTGCAAAGTGCCTCTCCCATCACTCAAGGGCTTTTACACTGGAGCGGTGCGCGCTGGCAGGACACTCAAAAAAAGTCTTGCAGCATCTTTGAAGCGGTGGCTCCTAAACAGCCCCTGCCCATTGAAATCAATGGGCAGCTCTGCCGAATATGCACTTTTAACCCTTTTTCGCACGTTACCGGGGGTTAAAATCGCCCCGCTAGCGGCCAAAAAAACGATGCCCGCCCCAGTGTGAAAAGTGCCCTGTCATGCAACACCGTACCCGAATAAAATTGATGTCCTTTTTTTCCCCACAAATAGAGCTTTCTTTTAGTGGTATTTGATCACCTCTACGGGTTTTTATTTTTTGTGCTATAAAACAAAAAAATAACCAACAATTTTGAAAAAAAATAAATAAAAATGTCTTCATCAATTTAGGACAATATGCATTCTGCTACATATTTCTGGTTAAAAAGAAAAAATCCCAATAAGCGTATATTGATTGGTTTGCACAGAAGTTAAAGCGTCTACAAACTATGGGATAGATTTATGTACCTTTTAAATATTTTTTATTGAGATTTTAATAGACATACAACTTCAGTTTCGGTAACAGTAACAAACACAGAAAAGTAAAAAAAAGGGGGGGTAAAATATAAACAAAAAATTATAAAACACTTGCCCAGACAGATATACACAATCCGAACCTCTCACCGAAGGAAGTGCATTGTGATTTAAAGGCATGGTCTCTGTTTGTACTCCAACAAATATCTACATTGTAGCTCCCCAGCGCCCCCTTCCCCCCATGAGAGATTAAGGTCTAGAGAATCAAAAAGGCCAAAAGAAATCCTTACTACCGCCTGAATTCAATTGTAACTGCCAAGTCTGTGAGTTAATCCAAGACCGTATCCACCAATGCCATCCAGCCTCCCCAAACCTTGTCAAACTTGGTCATTGCCCCTCTATTACATTTTATTGCTTTTACTAGTAATGGCTGCGATCAGCGATTTTTAGCGGGACTGCGACATTGTGGCGGACAAATCTGACACTAAGTGACACTTTTTGAGGACCAGTGACACCAATACAGTGATCAGTGCTCAAAAAAATGCACTGTCACTGTATAAATTACACTGGCAGGGAAGGGGTTAGCATCAGGGGTGATCAAAGGGTTAAGTGTGCACCTAGAGAGTGCTTTCCAACTGTGGGGGGAATGTTGTGACTGGAGGAAAAACCGATCTGTGTTTTTGCTTAGCAGAAACACAAGATCTCCATTTTCTTCCTCACAAAACAGCGGTCTGCCTTGTTTACATAGGCAGAGCGGTGGTTTCCCTCTCCTGTGAACAATTGGCGAATCCCAGTGGTCACCAGACCCGATGATTGGACACAGCAGGAGCCAATCACAGTGGGAGCAGGGCTCCAGCGGCACAAGTGCCCTAGAGCCGAGTAGAGGAACCATGTAGAGGTATGCGATTTTGCACTTAAGCACCGCCCTGCCACAGTATATGTACGTGGGGTGGTCCTGAAGTGGTTAAACCTGGACCTAGTTATAAGGTGTATGCAAAAGGAAAAACTTAATATTGTAGTTTTTAATAAAGTAGGGATGCATTAGACCATCTGCAAAGTTTTTATTGCAATCTGTGCTAAGGAGGTTCATCCTTCAGTCCTGTTGACCATTGTCAATGAAACAGAAAGGGGAAGGCCCAAAATCTCCCCAGCAGGATATAGCAAAAAAGTAACCCGATGTGGATTTTAACCCATCCCTACTCTACCAAAAACCAACGTTTTGGCTATACATACACTTTAGGTAATTTTATTACCTATTGTAAAGCAATACATTTTTTTTAAAGCAAAATCTTGTTCCAAATCTGTTCAATCACAATGGACTGCTCAGGCACATACATTTGATGGAAAACAAAAGCTGTGCCTTGATGCATATAATCCTATTCTTATTAGAATATAGGAGGCGAAGAGTGCAGTAGGTGCAGCGAGGAAAGTTACCTTATTTGTTACGGCTTTGCTCGTTTCTTTTGAATCAGGCTTTTGTTCTTCTTGAGAACTCTGTTTCTGAAGGGTGATGCTATTATTTGGAGGTTTCTCCTCTCTGATCTGTGTGGACGACTCCATGAACACCTCGCTATTTCCATTCTGTGGAGTGTCCTCCTCAGTGTCTGTGCTGAGGGTGGAGTGCTCAGTTGTACGGGACTGCGACAAATGCCCAGGTTCAGATGATGATGAGGAGGATGAGGATGAGGATGATGATGAAGACAAAGAGGACAACTTTTCTCTTGAGGGAGCACTTAGGAGCAGAACCATATCAGAAGAAGAGTCTAAAAACGGAGTAAAAACACAATTCTCCTATAGTTAGTAGCAATACATCACAAACCAAGCAAATATAAAAAGCCCAACCCCCTGCCATTCTTTGCCGTCTGCGCCCTGTTAGAGAGATTACCCTTCACTTCATGAGCCGGGAGACAACGGGAAGCGACAAGAAATCTCCACAAAATGAGGGAGAATCCACTTAGTCAGTTGTCATTGTAGAAGGTGTTCCCATTAAAAGATTTCCCCTCACCTACTGCTCTGGAGACCACTGTAAAGTATTGGGAATTCTTGACAGTTTCCATCTAGGTGACAATATTTTCCAGGACAAGGAAAAGATCAAATCTCCTCAATGGGAATACAATAACGAGATGAAATGGGGGGGACGAATAAGGTAGTCCATAGGGGAGCGGCCTTCCTTTTATTCTCACTCCCCTATGGACTCTACCTTATTCGGTTTGTTTTTCTCTGGCATTTTCACCCACTGTGTTTGTTTTCACACTTTACACCATAGGGCCAAAAGAAAGATGAATATCCTGAGGCTTAAGGTAAAGGTTTTTCCCCCCTTTTTATTCTTGTTTCAATACTTTCCACCATCTCCCTTATTCTTCTTTTAGTCACTCGGGTGTCCTCTATGCTCACTATTTTTCTTACTTTTGCTTTTCTCTTTTCTTACTGGCCTCTCACATCAATTGATATGTCCACCAGATGTTAATACCCTTTAACCGTTTATTGTTACAGAAGCCCTAATCGCTCATACCCATCACTATTGACCTTTGAAGAGGGTTATCCATCTCAGATGATGTTCTCCTATTCCTGTCCTCTTGGCCCTCCGACTTCGCCTGCATCTCCCATTGGGGGGGGGGGGGGGGGGGGCATTGCTCTTCACCTCCTAGTGCCTTTTATATCATCAATACCATCTACGTTCTTTACAACCTACCCATAGGTAAGAGTGTTAGGACCATATTTTTTGTGCGTGCTCTCTTCCTGTTTTTAATCAATTAGCATGGATTTTTAATTCACTCATAGATACTCCCAGTGTAGTGGAAACAACCCCCGAAACGCGTCGAGAATTTTTATTTGATGCTATGCCACAGCATTCATGGGTTTACTATGGGTTTTACTTGTCTGAATCAATTTTACTATTTATCATGTTTTTTCATCTATTGGGTATGTTGCTGGTTCATTATATATTATGTGCAATAAGGTCTATCATATTATTCGTATTACTAACCATGTTTTTCATAATTCTGTATCATACATATTGGCCTACTATTAATGTTATTCATTGCACCATGCCCAATTGTGTTAATAATGAATATCCTATCTACTATTTTTGTTTGATTCATTCTACCCAAGTGTTATATAAAGTCCCATTTCCCTTTACCCCCTTATCAAATATTAGGGATGGAGACCTGTTTACTGTACAGTCATGGTCTCATATAAAGTCCCAACAATTTCCTTGTTTTATAACAATGAGATGAGGTTTGGCTATACATACACTTTATTGTACATAAAAGATAACTTTTTCTATGCCCTAAAGGGCAAATCCACACAACTTATGTCAGTGCTGGGTGAACCTAATCGTTTTGATCTCACCCATTGGGTTTTATTTATGAATAAGCAATTTCAATGCATGCGAGCTCTTGGCTCAACCCACCTATCTAAACCTTAATAAGGGACGTATCTGGAACCTTCACGCATTTTATGTGATCTACACTACAGAAAATGAAGTAGATGAAGCCAGACACACCACCCTCCCACCCACCACATAAACCCCTGTGGTTAAATAAGAAAGGGAATTTTAGTGGAGAGATTTAGCCATCCAAGTCTCCTACAGAAATAGTAGTAGGAGATTCAACTCCTCATCCTCACTGTTAGCCAAATTCACCTTTCACAACCTGTTACACCCTTATTTAGGGTGTAAGATGTTCTAGTTCTCCCCCTCACTGTGACATCGGGCGGGGGTTCTTCTCCCTACACCCACGGTCACATTTTCAAAATGGTGCAGCTGTGCAGGAATCTGTGAATGACAAAAACTACTACTCCCATCTGACACAGTGGCAGACAGACTTGAATTGTTAATAAAGTGTGAGCGCGCAGATCAGCACGTGCGTAGTTCAGTCACATTGCCTACAGATCTGAAAAGGACAGTTTGTTTCAGAAGTCCAGTTACAGCAATTTAGGCAATGTGTGCAGGAGCCTGACATTCCACCTGCGATATGCTGATGGCAGGTGCAATATTTTTCAGGCGCATGTTTAAAACATAAATATAAAAGCAAATTTTTTTTTTAAACCTACAAAAAACACGTGCATTTATTTAACCGCTTCCCGACCGCCTCATGCACATATACGTGTGCAGAATGGCACGGGCAGGCAAAATCACGTACCTGTACGTGATCCTTTAAATGCCTGCCCGTGGGTCGCGTGCGCGCCGCCGCTGGTGTCCCGCGATCGGGTCACGGAGCTGAAGAACGGGGAGAGGTATGTGTAAACAAACCTCTCCCCGCGCTTCCTACTCTGCCTGTCATTGATTGGCTGTTCCCGGTCATCGGGAAAGCCGATCAATGACGTCAGACGTCAGCCCCGCCCCCTAATGTAAAAAAAAAACACACACACACACACACACACACACGTCACAGCCCATAACCCCTCCCCTCCCCCTAGTGGTTAACCCCTTCACTACAACTGTCATTTATACAGGAATCAATGCATTTAAATAGCATTGATTGCTGTATAAATGATAATGGTCCCAAAAATGTGTCAAAAATGTCCGATGTGTCCGCCATAATGTCGCAGTCACAATAAAAAAATCGCTGATCGCCGCCATTACTAGTAAAAAAAAAAAATATTAATAAAAATGCTATAAAACTATCCCCTATTTTGTAAACGCTATAACTTTTGCGCAAACCAATCAATAATCGCTAATTGCGATTTTTTTTACCAAAAATATGTAGAAGAATACGTATCGGCCGAAACTGAGGACAAAAAAAGTTTTTTTTATATATTTTTTGGGGATATTATAGCAAAAAATATTGCATTTTTTTCAAAATTGTCGCTCTATTTTTGTTTATAGCGCAAAAAATAAAAACCGCAGGGGTGATCAAATACCACCAAAAGAAAGCTCTATTTGTGGGAAAAAATTTTGTTTTGGAGCCACGTCGCACGACCGCGCAATTGTCAGTTAAAGCAACGCAGTGCCGAATCGCAAAAAGGGGCCTGGTCCTTTGGCTGCCAATTGATCCGGGGCTGAAGTGGTTAAAAGGCGAACTTGAACTTTAATTTGAACAATTTTGGTCCTGTGTTACCAAACTATTTAACTACCTGTTAGCACCACAGCTAAATTCAGTATGTTCCAAATCAGATGACCAACATTAAGAGGTTAAAAAAGAGGTTAAAAAAAAAAAAATCAGACCATGAGAAAATATAAAAAATAAATAAAAATAAAATATCCAAAAAGCCAGACAGCTATGAATCCCAACTTACAATGGCATTTTTGGAAACCTGAATAGTTGTCAGTTGATCTTGTCACAACAGGTAAACATGAAAGACAAGTTCTCCACCCTCCAAGCTGTCATCACAGGAGCTTAGCTATTCATATTAGCATTTTTCAAAGACATTGTGCCAAAAGCAACACGTGCAACAACATCTTAATGAGAAAGTACTTCATCTGACACCCTGACAGCATGATGCTGGTCTTTCAAAGATTTCCCAGACTTTCATGGGACTGATGCTCACTATAAAAAAAGCAGCAGCAAATGTGCAACGCGAGACGGGATGGACCAACCTGATTGAGTGCTGTGATCATTTTTACCTTATAGTGGAACTATGGGCAAAATCAAAAAGGACATATGATATATGGTACAGTGGCAAAGGCAGCTGCGTGACACCAATGATCTTTCTAGCGGTCTGCAAGAGTGGCATTCTGACCAACAATATAAGGGGGGCATACTTCCCACTATCCATCAATGTAAAGTGTGTTTTTTCACACTGACATCCAATAAAATTGGTTTTAACCCACATGACCTGAAAATATTTTCAAGGGTACATCTGAGGTAAAAAGGCAGTAGCAGTTGCTGTGGTTGGGACATACCATACAACAATGGTGGTGCTTCTTACAATGGTCAGCTTTGATTTAAATTGTTTACACTTTTTTTTTTTTTGTGGTAACCAAACTAAAAACTATATATGTGGCTGATTTATTAGAACCGGAGAGTGCAAAATCTGGTACGGCTGTGCATGGTAGCCAATCTGCTTCTAACGTCAGCTTGTTCAATTAACCACTTGCCGACCGCCCCATGTAGATATACGTCGGCAGAATGGCACGTACAGGCAGAACCACGTACCTGTACGTGCCATTCTTTAGGCGGTTGGGGGGTCCGATCGGACCCCCCTCCGCCGGCGGGGACGGTCGGCATCGCTTCAGGAGCGATCCGGGACGAGGGGACGGCCAGTGGTTTCTGGCCACCCCCTCGCGATCGCTCCTGGCGAATGAAAAGCTTCCCCTTCCTGTCTATTGTATAGACAGGAAGGCGGAAGTGATGTCACGCTCGGTGCGCCGGTCTATGTGACCGGAGACGCCGAGCGGCGAACATGTTAAGGTTAGTGCACAACACTACACTGACACCAGTACAGTTAGGCACACAAAACACCCCCCTGTCACCCCCTGATCACCCCCAGATCACCCCCTCCCCCCCCAGTCACAGTGTCACTAATTGCAGTGATCATTTATTTACTGATCACTGCATTTAGTGTCAGTGTGACTGTAATAACTGTCAGTGCAGTTAGTTTTAGGTCCAAGGTAGCCCCCCACCCCCCCCCTAATAAAGGTTTAACCCCCTGATTGCCCCTAGTTAACCCCTTCACCCCCTTTTGCCAGTGTCACTAAGCGATCGTTTTTCTGATCGCTGCATTGTGTCGCTAGGTAACCATTTTTTTTTTTTTAACCGCCATGTTTTATATAGGTTCATAAATAGTTTTATAGGTCAGGTACCCCCATATTACAACCTAAATAAAGGTTTTAACCCCCTGATTGCCCCTAGAGTTAACCCTTTCACCAGTAATCACCGTATAACTGTCACTGGTGACGCTGGTTAGCCAGTTAGTTATTTCGTTATTTAGGTTCCCCGTCAGGTTTTTATATAGCGTCAGGTACCCCCATATATTACCTAATAAAGGTTTAACCCCCTGATTGCCCCTAGTTAACCCTTTCACCCCCTTTTGCCAGTGTCACTAAGCGATCGTTTTTCTGATCGCTGCATTAGTGTCGCTAGGTAACCAGTTTTTTTTTTTAGGTTAACCGCCATGTTTATATAGGTTCATAAATAGGTTTATAGGTCAGGTACCCCCATATTACAACCTAAAGGTTTTAACCCCCTGATTGCCCCTAGAGTTAACCCTTTCACCAGTGATCACTGTATAACTGTCACTGGTGACGCTGGTTAGCCAGTTAGTTATTTCGTTATTTAGGTTCCCCGTCAGGTTTTTATATAGCGTCAGGTACCCCCATATATTACCTAATAAAGGTTTAACCCCCTGATTGCCCCTAGTTAACCCTTTCACCCCCTTTTGCCAGTGTCACTAAGCGATCGTTTTTCTGATCCCTGCATTAGTGTCGCTAGGTAACCAGTTTTTTTTTTGTATTACTGTTACGGGTGACGCTGGTTAGTTAGCTTGTTTTTTTATACTGTCAGGGCACCCGCCATTTATTACCCAATAACGGTTTAACCCCCTGATCGCCCGGCGGGTGATATCAATTAGGTTTTAGGGTCAAATAAGGTCTGCGTCGCCCCAGGTTAGTGCCAGTACCGCAAACACCCACGCGCAAAGCATACACCTCCCTTAGTGGTACAGTATCTGAACAGATCAATATCTGATCTGATCAGATCTATACTAGCGTCCCAGCAGTTTAGGGTTCCAAAAAAACGCATTGTTAGCGGGATCAGCCCAGATACCTGCTAGCACCTGCGTTTTCCCCCTCCGCCCAGCCCAGCCCACCCAAGTGCAGTATCGATCGATCACTGTCACTTACAAAACACTAAGCACACATAACTGCAGCGTTCGCAGAGTCAGGCCTGATCCCTGCGATCGCTAACATTTTTTTTGTGGTAGCGTTTTGATTCAGTCGCTAACAGTCAGGAGCTTTTTTACCTGTGAATCTCAAAAAAATAAAAAAAACAAAAATAGTTGTCATTTTATTGTTCTCTCTCTCTCTCTATTGTTGCTCTTTTTTTACTCCATTCTATTCTGCAATGTTTTATTATGTTTTATCATGTTTTATCATGCTTGCTTTTCAGGTATGTAATTTTGTTTACTGTGTTTTAGTGTTAAGCATTTTTTTGTTTTCAGGTGCGCCATTCAGTTGCAGCGCGGAAAAAGATTACAATATATGTCCAGTATGTTGCTGGACTTTGAATGGTTATACCAGAATGATGCCTGCAGGTTTAGGTATCATCTTGGTATCATTCTTTTCAGCCAGTGATCGGCTTTCATGTAAAAGCAATTCTAGCGGGTAATTAGCCTCTAGACTGCTTTTACAAGCAGTAGGAGGGAATGTCCCCCCTCCCGGATATAAACCGCGCCATTGGGAAATTGGGAAAGCATTTTATCACACCAATCTTGGTGTGGTCAGATGCTTTGAGGGCAGAGGAAAGATCTAGGGTCTAATAGACCCCAATTTTTTCAAAAAAAGAGTACCTGTCACTGCCTATTGCTATCATAGGGGATATTTACATTCCCTGAGATAACAATAAAAATCATAACAAAGAAAAAAAATGGAAGGAACAGTTTAAAAATAGAATAAAAAAGCTAAATAAATAAAAAAAAAACTAAAAAAAAAAAAAAAAAAGCACCCCTGCCCCCCCTTCTCTTGCGCAAAGGCGTACACAAGCGTTGGTCTGGCGTCATATGTAAACAGCAATTGCAGCATGCATGTGAGGTATCACCGCGAAGGTCAGATCGAGGGCAGTAATTTTAGCAGTAGACCTCCTCCGTGAATCTAATGTGGTATCATGTAAAGGCTTTTAAAGGCTTTTAAAAATGTATGTAGTTTGTCGCCACTGCGTGTTTGTGCGCAATTTTAAAGCATGTCGTGTTTGGTATCCATGTACTCGGCCTAAGATCATATTTTTTATTTCATCAAAAATTTGAGCAATATAGTGTGTTTTAGTGCATTAAAATAAAAAAAAGTGTATTTTTTCCACAAAAAATGCGTTTGAAAAATCGCTGCGCAAATACTGTGTGGAAAAAAAAAATGCAACACCCACCATTTTAATCTGTAGGGCCTTTGCTTTAACAATATATATAGTGTTTGGGGGTTCAACGTAATTTTCTTGCAAAAAAAAAATATGTTTTCATGTAAACAAAAAGTGTCAGAAAGGGCTTTGTCTTCAAGTGGTTAGAAGAGTGGGTGACGTGTGACATAGGCTTCTAAATGTTGTGCATAAAATGCCAGGACAGTTCAAACCCCCCCAAATGACCCCATTTTGGAAAGTAGACACCCCAAGCTATTTGCTGAGAGCAATGTTGAGCCCATTAAATATTTTTTTTTTTTGTCCCAAGAGATTGAATAATGAAAAAAAAAAATATATATATTTTTTTTTTTACAAAAAGTTGTCACTAAATGATATATTGCTCAAACATGTCATGGGCATATGTGGAAATACACCCCAAAATACATTCTGTTGCTTCTCCTGAGTACGGGGATACCACATGTGTGGGACTTTTTGGGAGCCTAGCTGCGTACGGAACCCCAAAAACCAATCACCGCCTTCAGGCTTTCTAAGGGAGTAATTTTTTTATTTCACTTCTCACTGCCAATCACAGTTTCGGAGGCCATGGAATGCCCAGATGGCATAAAACCCCCCAAAATGACCCCATTTTGGAAAGTAGACACCCCAAGCTATTTGCTGAGAGGTATTGTGAGTATTTTGCAGATGTCGCTTTTTGTCACAAAGTTTTGAAAATTGAAAAAAGAAAAAAAAAAAAAATTTTTTTCTTTACTTTCTTCATTTTCAAAAACAAATGAGAGCTGTAAAATACTCACCATGCCTCTCAACAAATAGCTTGGGGTGTCTACTTTCCAAAATGGGGTCATTTGGGGGGGTTTTGTGCTATTTTGGCATTTTATGGCCTTCGAAACTGTGATAGGTAGTGAGGAGTGAAATCAAAAATTTGCACCCTTAGAAATCCTGAAGGCGGTGCTTGGGTTTCGGGGCCCCGTACGCGGCTAGGCTCCCAAAAAGTCCCACACATGTGGTATCCCCATACTCAGGAGAAGCAGCAAAATGTATTTTGGGGTGCAATTCCACATATAACTATGGCATGTGTGAGCAATATATAATTTAGTGACAACTTTTTGAAGAAAAAAAAAATTATTTTTTATTTTTGTCTTTATTCAATCACTTGGGACTAAAAAAAAAAATATTCAATGGGCTCAACATGCCTCTCAGCAAATAGCTTGGGGTGTCTACTTTCCAAAATGGGGTCATTTGGGGGGGTTTTGTACTTCTCTGCCATTTTAGCACCTCAAGAAATGAAATAGGCAGTCATAAATTAAAAGCGGTGTAAATTCCAGAAAATGTACTCTAGTTTGTAGACGCTATAACTTTTGCGCAAACCAATAAATATACGCTTATTGGCATTTTTTTTACTAAAGACATGTGGCTGAATACATTTTGGCCCAAATGTTTGACTAAAATTGAGTTTATTAGATTTTTTTTATAACAAAAAGTAGAAAATCTCTTTTTTTTCAAAATTTTCGCTCTTTTTTTTTTTTTTCCGTTTATATCGCAAAAAAAATAAAAATCACAGAGGCAATCAAATACCATCAAAAGAAAGCTCTATTTGTGGGAAGAAAAGGACGCAAATTTCGTTTCGTTACAAAATTGCATGACCGCACAATTACCAGTTAAAGTAGTGCAGTGCGAAATTGAAAAAAGACCTCTGGTCCTTAAGCTGACAATTGGTCCGGGGCTGAAGTGGTTAAGCGTTGACAAAAAAAAAAAAACTGGAAGCTGCACCAGATTTTGCACTCTCCAGTTTTAGTAAAATCAACCCCTATGTCTCTTCTTCAATAAAACAGATCCACAGGGTACAATTTTGGCACATCTCAGCACTGCAATCAAACTCCCATGTACATCAGCGGGAGTTGCATCATTCCAGCCTGGCCAATCAAGATGGCCAAAATGTCATCAACCTGGAAGAAGGCTGGGTGAAGATGTTGGCACTGGAAAGGAAGAAAAGGGAACGCAAGGTAAATTCGGCTGTAAAATTGCATTTCAAACTAAGGGTACCTTTTCCACAGGGCGACAACAACACTGCTGTGAATTAACTGAAGTGCATCCCGCTATTGCTGGAAGTATGAAGATAATGGATCTACTGGCAGGATCAACAAGTAATAACTTCCAGGGTGAATTTGATTTAAATCTGCTTAACAAAAGGCTCTTGGGCTCAAGACTCCATTACCCAGCAGTTGTGTTTCTGGTCTTATTAAAAAAACAAAATAAGCAATTTTACAGGCCTATGCTTTACTCTAATGGGGGGGTGCTCAATTTGTGGCCCGCGGGCTACATGTGGCACTCAGACCTCGGATGTGGCCCTCAAACGCTAACTGAATGCACGAGTTTTGGTGCACTTTGTAATAGATGCAATAGAGGTCTATGGCAAAAACGCAGCTAACCCGCAGGTGCGCTATATATTATATATCTATATTGTCTGCTACTACTTTTCAGCGAGATTATAGAATTAGCCAGAATCACAATATCAGGAGGGCATTATCCATAATACAATAAACCGATGTCATGCATAAACTTTCAAATTTCATATTTGCCATGTAGGTTTGTAAGTTGTATACTTTACGGTGATATACTGTGAATGGAATGTGTTATTACAATAGAATTGTGTTTTATTAAAGCCCTGAGGTCAACACCGGTAGATGCAGAGTTTGTGCTTCCAGTGTTCTCGCCTCCCTCCAAAAAGTGCTGTTTAAAAAAAAAAAAAAAATGCTCATCCATCAGTTAAAGACTTCAACTAAGATCTGTCTCTATTGAAATGGCTACACAACAAGAACACCTAAATCAAGGAAAGGTGTGCAGTTATGCAGTATGTTGTAGTGCCAGGGGTTGGCATATGCACAACATTTAATTAGTGCAGGGGTGCTCAACCTTTTTTGACGTACGAGGACCACATAAGTGATTTGGTAAGTGGTCGCAGGCCACAGTGAAATGACATGGTTCCCAATTTCAAATTTTTCATTTTGAGTAGCATAATGACTTTTTCCCCTGCAGCCAGGAGGGAGGTGTGTGTATGATTGATATATATATATATATATATATATATATATATATATATATCTATATATCTATATATCTATATATATCTATATATCTATATATATCTATATATCTATCTATATATATATGTGATTTTACCTGCCTGCTGTCAATATACTGTATATAGTGACAGCAGGCAGGTAAAATCCCCTGGTTGTATCCAGGATGGAATATATGTATGCCCTAAATTCAGGCTTTATGCTGACTTCTACCACTAGAGGGAGTGCTGGGAGTCCTACAGGGACATGAGCCCAGCTGAAGTAAGTGGGCTCATTAAGACCTCTACAAAAACCCCAGCATGCTTAGGGAGATGCTCCATCCTGGAACCAGTTCTGGGTTTGTGTAGACTGGGAGTGTGGTATTTGTCCTCTGTGGCAAACTTCTACAACAGAGAGATAGGGACTGGGGCAGCACAAGGCTGCACCCAGTTGTTAGACAGGGATCTACATGTGTAGTAAGCGGTCAAGCTGACCAGGATTTCTTTTCATGTTTCTTTTTGTTTTGCTGTTATATTTTTCACTGCAGGTAGCATAAATAAACCGCACCTTTTTTTCACCTACAATGCTGTCTGCTGTGCCTGATTTTGTGTTGTGAACCCATCCAGGGGTCTCACACACCCTCTGCCGAGCTAACCCCCTCACTATATATATATATATATATATATATATATATATATATATATATATATATATATATATATATATATATATATATATATATATATATATATACACACACACACACACACACACATACACACACACAAACACACACTAGCCCATAGTAACCAATCAGACAATCACGTAATTCACTCCATTCCTCATATCTGTAAATCATCCAGTTGTCAAAAGGAACAGAAGTTGGTAGAAGGTATCTTAATATCAAAGAACTACAGTGTTAATCAGTGTTTGTTACATGTGTTGTCTTTGCAAAAATCTACAACAGTGAAGACTGAAATATAACCTGCTGGGACTACATACCATCCGCTGAAGAATGGCTGCTTCCATTTAGAGTGCTGCGAAGTTCATGGATCTGAGCCTTGATGAGCTTTCTTTCTTCAAAGTCCTCTTTTTCTTGAGCCTAAGGTAATATAAAAAAAAAAGAAAAAAGAAAAAAAAAAAAAGACATGGCGTCAGAAAACAGTGTACATTTTTTTTAAATATGTAAAAGCAAAATATAAAAACATAAAATGCCATTCCTACCTTCCCAATCCATTAGCCATTCTATAAAGAAATCTGCAATCAATACATCTAAAGTCACAAAATTGTACTCTCGTTACTGTAAGTGAACTACTCATTTGTTTTGACCTCAAACTCACGCCATTTATGCATTCTTGACCCTGACCTTTTACCGCGTATCCAAAGCCAACTACCTACTGTTTTTTTTTCTGAGCATGGACAGTGTCATGGAGGTTGTATCATCTCCTGGGCTGGCAGGATGCACATTAAAGGTTAGCACAAATCTAGCTATCCACAGACTCTTTGGAAATGATAGCTCATTGGGTAGATAGACCTGTACCTGTTAATGCCCTCCATCTACTATTTTCATTGGGTATGGTTTGTAACATAATGAGAGCCCTCGCCAAGTTTACATTATTGCTATTAATGTAATGATTTATTGAATGTATTCCTCCTTCACACATATACTAAATGTTACATTGCTGTACTCTCAGACTTGATTGACAGGTTTAAAAGGGGTTGGAAACCCTCTTAACCACTTCAGCCCCGGACCATTTGGCTGGCCAAAGACCAGAGCACTTTTTTCAATTCGGCACTGTGTCGCTTTAACTGACAAAATGTATGTATTTTTTCCCACAAATAGAGCTCTCTTTTAGTGGTATTTGATCACCTCTGTTTATTTTTTGCGCTATAAACAAAAAAAAAAAAAAAGGCAAAAATTTAAAAAATAAAAAAAAAAAAGCATATTTTTTTGCTTTTTGCTATAATAAAATATCCCCCAAAAAATAAATACAACATTTTTTTCCCTCAGTTTAGGCCGATACGTATTCAACATATTTTTGGTAAAAAAAAAAATAAAAAAAAAATTGCAATAAACAAAAAATAGGGGATAGTTTTATGGCATTTTTAGTGATAATTTTTTTTTTTTTTTACTAGTAATGGCGGTGATCAGCGATTTTTATTGTGACTGCGACATTATGGCGGACACATCGGACAATTTTGACAAATTGATTACTGTAAAAATGTCACTGGCAGTGAAGGGATTAACCACTAGGTGGCGGTGTAGGGGTTAAGTGTGTCCTAGGGAGTGATTCTAACTGTGGGGGGCTGTGTGTGACACATCACTAATCACCGCTCCCGATCACAGAGAGCTGTGATCAGTGTCATTAGACAGAACGTTGAGATGCCCGTTTACATTAGCATCTCCCCGTTCTTCACCGTGAGACGATCGCGGGTATCCCCAAGGACATTGAGTCCGCGGGACCCGCTATCACAGTCACAGAGCTCCCGGCGGGCATGCACCCACAAGCTGCCTCTTAAAGTGCCACGTACAGGTACATTAATCTGCCTGTACTTGCCCTTCTGCCGCAGTATATCTGCGTGAGGCGGTTAAAAAAAAAAAACACACACTTTACTTACCCCACTCTGTGCAATCATTTTGCACAGAGCAGCCCCGATCTTCTTCTGGGGTGCCCTGCCAGTGCTCCAGGCCCCTCTTCATCAGGAGCCTCCACGGAAAGCTGCTTTCCCTGGGAGCACCCGTGTGGGCTCACTCTCGAATTCCGCTGCTGCATCCATTGACACCGATAGATGCATTAGAATGCATTAGGGTGAAAATCCTAGGAGGTTTTACAACCACTTTAAAGTAGAACAAGTAAGGGGAATTTCTTTGCGTTTCAGATAGATTGGAGAGGAATTGGAACATTTGTCAGATTTTCATTGCTTTATGTACCCGTGTTAGAGAGATTCCCCCTCCATTTGTCACATTAACCATTATTAATCAAGAGTGAAGTTGCACGTCGAACAGTAAAAGCGAGCAAATTTTCCAATGGGGACACGAATTCTGGTGACAATGAGGGATTACCTAATTTTGAAGGGGATTCCTTTTACTCCCTGCTTTGGCTATGGGATAGGAAGTGAAGAGAAATCTCCCCAAAGAGACACAAATGAAGAAAAAAAAAAAAAATGTTAAAAAAATAAAATAAAAAAAAAACAAACACTCGGCTTGAGCCATTGGTTCTGTTTTGTTTTGTATTTGTTGTCCTTTTTTTCTGTAAAATAAATCTTGGAAAATTTGGGGAGGAGGCGTTCTAAAATAAGTTTTTTTTTTTTTTTAATCAAGAAAACTCCCAGTGTATTGATCTTTAGGCTCGGTTCACACTAGTGCGAATTGATTTTTGATTTGATTTTCAGTGCGATTATGTAGTGTGCCTTGGTAGCATTTTGGATGTGGTTTGCTTATTTTAGGAGCATCGAAAAACAATGCGATTGTCATGCAATTCTGTGCTACCAAAATTGCATCTGAAAATCGCACTGAACCATGCTTAATATCCCCCCAAAAAATTAGAAGGTTACATTAAGGTACTGCTAGATTATATTCAATTTTTTGATGCAGGAGTCCATAGACTACTGGAGAACCTTAATATTCAGCTGATTATCAGTCTGACCCTGTAGTATCTGTACTGCTAGAAAAAAAAAAAAAAAAAAAAAAAAACGCAAAAAAAAATTCAAAAATGCAAAAACACACACACACACACACACACACACACACACACACACACACACACACACGTTCTTTATATGAATGTGGCTAATATTAGCATTAATCCTCACTAAGGATGAGCTCCGGAGTGATTGCATGATCCATGTGTAGAGCCCGCCAGGAAGTCGGCGCAGCGCTAATGACAGGCAGTGAGACATTTCCCAATCTCTGCAGCCACGCATCGGGGCAATTTCGAATAATCCCTGTCCAGATTCTCCTGTGTACAATGGATTTGCCAACACGCATCTATTCCTGAACAGGAGTTTTAGGGCACTTTCACACTGGGCCAGAGAACGTCTGCGGTAAAGCGCTGCTAGTTTTCGCTGTGCTTTACCGCTGTTTTAGCGGGGTGCTTGTAACCCCTGCTAGTGGCCGAAAGATTGTTAAAAGTGCTCACAAAGCACTGCTGCAGGAGCTTCGGCAGCGCTGGCCATTGATTTCAGTGGCATTTTTCAGGCGCAATTTTTAGCCCAAAAACGCCTTAAAAACGCTCCACATTGTGAAAGTGGCCTAATATAGAGGGCAAGCATTTAATGTAATGACAGGCATAAAGGATAGCAGTCCACACGACTCAGGTTTATTCTGAGTGCATGTGTTTTAGCAAAGTTCTATGCCAGGCTACCCACCAATCAAATGCTCAGTGCTGGTCCAAATAGACCTGGAGTAACCATTATGGACATTTGCCACAAAACAGCACCATCAATACCTTGAGATTAATTCTTTAAAATTTGTTGAGCAATATGGATGACCAGCATAATACTGGCCAGACGATCATAGTGGCTCCCAGAATGGCAGTAACTCAAATCAGACCAATAATAAAAAGTGAAAATAAAGATTAAATGATCGACGACCCCATGTATTTGGTACAGTCCAGCAGGACACATCACTGTCACTTTTCTTGAAAAGTCAATTTACCTCAAAAACGCTTACAAATTTCTCATTAGTTCATTACATATATGAAGCCAGATCATCCGGCCCCTTTAAACAAAAAGCATCATCGAATACACTTCGTCTAAATCACACTATAAAAGAACGTCTGTAAAAGGTTTTCATTTATTCAGGTAATGGAAGAACCTAATCCCATTCAACTAGACTCTAATTTTGAATACATTTTGACTCTCATCCAAATAGGTCCCTTAGTTCTGATTATCAGGAATATACTCCAGCATGGCGGAATATTAGAAGCAATGATGATTACAGGTTACAAGCTGCGATATCAAACCTACCTGTGCAAGAAATTCTCTGGTGAAGGGTTTGGCCATCTTAATTAACTGTGACATGACAGGATCACCAACGCTAATCTACTTACACTGATTAGTGTAAACATATGTTAACTTTCTTACAAAAGAAATCCTTAAAAAGTTCATCTACTTTAGGTAAGGTGAAGTGTGCAAGAAAAGCACTCTACTTATCACTATATTGGTAATATATATATATATATATACATATATATATACATATATATACATACATATACATACATATATATACATACATACATACATACATACATACATACATACATACATACATACATACATATATATATATATACACACATATACATATACACACACACTCACCTTAAAAAGGGTTTGTTACTCAATAAAAATAGAATAAAAATGGATCCCTTAAAGCATGTTTTACAGCACAGTGCTTTAGCTGTGTAATTTGTCCCTTTGTATCGCCCAACATACCTGGTTGATCCTGCTTGTTCTGTCCTCCCCCCGTAAACTGGCCACGGTTTATCATGGCTGCTGAGCCCCCGACACTGTGGTCAGTTGACGTGCCTCCGTCAGCTGCTGTCTCTCCTCTGTCATCTCTCTCCCCCTCCTCCCTCCCTGTCAGCTGTGTCAGTGCCAATCGCTAAAATCCTGCGGCAAAAAACATAGCATGTGCCCCAGTGTATGTTATGTCTATAAAAAAAATAAAAATGCTGCCTCATACCCAATTTCAGAGCACCCCTCAGCTCTCCTCCCCGCCAAAGTCAGCTGGGTATTCTCAGCTCCGCCAACTGTAGCTGTTGGATCAGGAAGACTGCGGCCGGCGGTCACGTGATCGCCAAGGGGCGCTCTGAAATTAGGTACGAAGCGACTTTTTTTTTTTTTTTTAATATAAACAACATGCACTGGGACACATACTCCAAAATAACAGGGGATTATAGGAAGCACAACAGTGGCTTTACAACCACTTTAAAAACGCAAATGCCATCTTCATACGTACCATAGAAGGGAGATCTACAATACTCTCTATACCGTTGGACTGCGTGGAGCCATTGCCTCGGTCGGTGCTGCGGCTGACCAGCATTCCCGCAAACGATGCTGCTAAAAGCATACAAAAAAACAAAGAGGTATGTTACATTTAAATGCCAAAAATGATGTGATAGCAGGCCAAAATGTATTTTCATACTTAAAATCCGGGACACAATATCATTCTTACCAACACTCTGCTTTTAACCCTTACCTGCCCATTAGTCATTGAGGCTAGATGGCCAGCAGAATTTAGCAGCTTTAAAATGCAACAGTTAACGATATGTCTGATTTGCCTACCTACATTTTTTTGCCCCCAGAAAAGTGGCGGTCAGTTACAAGATTAGGACACAACTAAGCGTTTCTAGTTCTAATACAGAATTGATTTACATTCTAATTTCATGGGCAGGTTTGAATTTAACTGGTAGCTATACATTACTTTGTCTATTTACCCCATCAAGGCTTATACACTTGTACTAAATTTGTAGGATGTATTTCCTCTATGCAATACCAAGGTTTAATGCATAATGAAGACTCAAATGCACCTTTGAAATATGGTAAAAAAGTGGATTTAGATCTGTGCATTTACCTTCAATTTCATCATTTCGGATTTTCCGGATAGCGGCACGGATGAGCTTTCTCTCTTCATACTCACTGGCTCCTCTAAGCTGGGAAAAATAGAAAAGCAAAATGTATGTTTTGCATGGCACTCACTATCAATACCATCTAATGTCTTCCTTTTGGAAAAATAAATACATAAAATAATAATTAATGAATCTGGGTTATTTTTCTCTTGTGGCAAAAATAAGTAGATAAATGCCTAGAGAAGCTTTATTACTAGGTGAAATTAAAACAATGTTTTCACTGAAAATGAAACTTACTGTAAGGCCCCTTTCACACCGACGGTCCGTTCAGGTCCGCCTGTCAGTTTTGATGGCGGACCTGAACGGGCGCTCCATGCTAGTCTATGGAGCGACGGATGTCAGCAGTGACATGTCCACTGACATCCGACCCGGTCCGATCTGCCAAAAGCAGACGGATGGCCCTACGTCCGGATCAGTCGCTGGCGGATCAGGTGGGATCTGATGAAAAACGGACACGCTGTACGTTTTCATCCGATCTCTCCATAGAGACCAGCGGCGCTCGACAAGCCCCTCCCCACTCAGTGAGCAGAGAGGGACTTGTCATCCTCCAGCTCAGCGGAGATCAACGGAGAGATCTCCTGCTGAGCCAGCAGACAGAGGCGGACTCCGTGCAAGCAGATCCGTCTCGCTTGAAAGGGACCTAAGGCTCCGTTAACATAGCTGCAGCACCGGTTTCTCTGCAGCGTTCAGTACGATTTCCATTCACCAGCTTCAGGTGCAAATTTGACACTGAAATCACACCTGAACCGGACAGAAAAAGCACAGGAACCCTTTTAAAATTAGCACCGCATCAAGAGCGCATATGAGAACCAGCTCCAATGAAAGCTGGTCTGGTTCACATGTTATGCAAATCGGATGCGGTTTAAAAAACGTATCCGATTTGCATATATGTGAACTGAGCCTAAAATTTATATACTGGATCTTTTCAAAACAAAATGTCTACACATTATGAAGTTACATCACTGTAAATCCACCCCAATTTTAAGAAAGCTTTGCACACCAAATAAACGAGAATTCACTCCTGCAGGAGCACATTCTTGTAGGTGGCAACAATGAGGCATAGTAAAGCCACTGGAGCCTAGAGAAGCAGCCCTAGTCCAAGATACTTTTTTTTTTACCTCATTTCTTTACATTTTTTTTTTTTTTTGGAGGGCATAAATATAGTCAGACCTTGCATTTTCAGGCAAAACTCCGCTTCATGAAAATATCCATGAAGCACACCTTCACCTTGTTCTCATTTATCCAATCTGCCATCCAGGGGGTTCACTGCTTTGTAGCAGATCAACAAAACAGACCTGAGCAGAAGCAAAACATACAAGGACTTTCCATCAGCAGGGGCCTGTCCATTTTATCAGAGCCCAAGTCACAAGTTTAAGTGCAAATTGATATCATACCTTGTCAGCTCAAATAGAACAGTATAGTGACAGGAGCACACTGCCTTGAAAAAGTATTCATACCCCTTGACATTAACATTTTGTCATGTTACAACCAAAAATGTAAATGTGTTTTATTGGGATTTGATGTGATAGACCAACACAAAGTGGCACATAAAATTGTGAAGTGGAAGGAAAATGATAAAATGGTTTTCAATTTTTTTTTACAAATAAATATCTGAAAAGTATGGCGTGTATTTGTATTCAGCCCCTTTTACTCTGATACCCCTAACAATATCTAGTGGAACCAATTGCCTTCAGAAGTCACCTAATTAGTAATGTGTCCAATTTAATCTCCTTATAAATACAGCTGTTCTGTGAAGCCCTCGGGTGGTTTGTTAGAGAACATTGGAGCAATTAGTGACGTGACTTAACAGGTCAAATCACATGACAATTTGCAGCCTATTCCCAGCCATGGCACTGTTCCAATCGGTGCAACGCCGACTTTGCAGTACTGCACCGATTTGGAAAGAGTAGTTCCTGCATTACTTTTGCCGATTTCAGGTGCAACTTCAATAGATATCTGTGCATGAAGCCACACAGATGTCTTTCAAGTAGCACCTGAAAAGCGCGCTGACATGCTACTTTGAAATTGCGCTACTTCAACTGACGTAGCGCGATTTCAAAGTAGCATCAATGGGAACCAGGACTTGGTGAACAAACAGCATCATGAAGGCCAAGGAACACATCAGACAGGTCAGGGAAAAAGCTGAGGAGAAGTTTAAAGCAGGGTTAGGTTATAAAAAAAATAAAAAATATCCAAAGCTTTGAACATCTCATGGAGCACTGTTCAATCCATCATCCGAAAATGGAAAGCGTATGGCATAACTTCAAACCTGCCAAGACATGGACGTCCACCTAAACTGACAGACCAGGCAAGGAGCGCATTCAGAGAAGCAGCCAAGAGGCCCATGGGAACTCTGGAGAAGATGCAGCAATCCACAGCTCAGGTGGGAGAATCTGTCCACAGGACAACTATATTAGTTGTGCACTCCACAAATCTGGCCTTTATGGAAAGTGGCAAGAAGAAAGCCATTGTTGGAAGAAAATCATTATTGAAAGAAAGCCATAAGAAGTCCCGTTTCCAGTTGGGAGAAGCCATGTTGGGGACACCGCAAGCATGTGGAAGAAGGTGCTCTGGTCAGATGAGACCAAAATGTAGCTTTTTGGCCTAAAAGCAAAATGCTATGTGTGGCAGAAAACTAACACTGCACATCACCCTGAAACGTGGTGGTGGCAGCATCATGTTGTGGGGATGCTTTTTCTTCAGCAGGGACAGAGAAGCTTGTCAGATTTGATGGGAAGATGGATGAAGCCAAATACAGGGAAATCTTAAAAGAAAACCGGTTAGAGTCTGCAAAAGACTTGACTGGGGCGGAGGTTCACCTTCCAGCAGGACAACAATCCTAAACATACAGCCAGAGCTACAATGCAATGGTTTAGATCAAAAGTATATTCACGTGTTAGAATGGCGCAGTCAAAGTCCAGACCTAAATCCAATTGAGAACCTGTGGCAAGACTTGAAAGACGCTCTCCATCCAATCTGACAGAGCTTGAACTATTTTTTAAAGAATGAATGGGCAAAAATGTCACTCTAGATGTGAAAAGCTGGTAGACGTACCCCCCCCCCCCCCCCCCAAAAAAAAATTAAAAAATAAAAAAAAAACTTGCAGCGAATGGTGGTTCTACAAAAGTATTGACTCCATTTTGAAAACAATTTATCATTTTCCTTACACTTCACAATTATGTGCCACTTTGCGTTGGTCCATCACATAAAATGAATTTACGTTTTTGGTTGTAACATGACAAAATGTGGAAAATTTAAAAGGGGCATGGATACTTTTTCAAGACACTGTATAATTCTACTGTAAAACAAGCAAAACGCTTCTCACATTTGAGAGCAATGTTAGCACACTCAATGAGAATAGTGTGGCTCCAATATTGTGATAATGTGGAAAGCCTTTATACGGAAAAAAACACACATGCTAATATTTTTTTTCCAGCTTTTAATCCAGAAATGGAAGCAGCGATGAAGAAATGGAAGATAAATGCAAGCAGTTTAGTTAGGACTTATTTGAAGAGGTGAGCATTGAGTTGAAGCACGGTTTACGTTTCATTCCTATCATGTTTTACAGTAAGTTATGTACCAGTGTTGTGAGCTCCTCCACATCATTTATCTCCTGTAGCCTTCCTGCCAATGTATGCAGAGCCCGCTGCTGTTTCTCTTCCCTGAAAAGAAAAATGGTCCATGGATTATTAAAACTGCTGAGTAACAAGGGTAGCATAAACATGATGCACGTTTAGTTAAAAGGTAAACGCTAGTAAAACATAAAAATATGCCTTTAATATGGATTCAGAGAACACAACCAGCAGGCCACCATATTCAGAAAATTAAACTTTAGCTGCCACAAATGCAGCCCTTTCAGTTTACTGCTTTCAACACTGCCATCTGAGAGCATAGTACGGCACACAAGGATGTGAAAAATAGTTGCAGTTCTGTTATGAAGCAATGTGGAAAGGGGGGACAGATTTCAATTTTATTATTTTTTTCTTTATTTATTTTTTAAAAGCACATTGAAGTGCATCTAAGCCAAAAACTGTAGATATTGATTGTAGCTCACCATTCATAGTGGTGGCTACATTCTTTCAGAATTCAGGGTTATTTTGCTTTATTTTTATTTTATTTATTTTTTTAATCAAGAAAAAGTTTTTATTTTTCGTTTTGCACAATTTACATGGTAACAATCACATTGTACAGTTATAATTTCAACATAACAGAGACTATGCAGTCTAAAATTAAGCTTTACAAGGCTCCTGAAACTATATAACAAAAACTAAGTCTTGTCTTTATTAAACTTTCTTCCCATGACCTTGTCATGCTTTAGTGCACTATTGGTATACCTGTGTTACTATGCGTAAGCATTCACAACAACCATCTTGTGGACCCTGTCTCTGTATTAGTATACTCTGTCTTTTTAAGTTAGCCAGCTCCTCCCCTTCTTTATGTTGGATGAAAGGTGTGTGTCTGTCCTCCATTGTTTTCCCCCCTAAAATCATCCTGCTAACAACCTATCCTGAATTAGCTGGTGTGGGGCTAGCCCAGGGGTGTCTAGCCATGGTGACCACATTGCCTGAAACTTTCGTGGAGCATTTCTATGTTGGTGGGTTATTTTTTCCCTGATCAGTAGTTTGTTTACGTTCTCTACCCATTTCTTCCTGGAGGGAATTCTTGGAGTGATCCAGACTTGGGCTATCATTTTTCGTGCTATGTATAAGAGGCGTAGTATTGCCGTATAAGTGGGTGTACCCAGTGTTTCCTCATCTAGCGCCCCTAGTAGGCATATAGTCGGGTTTTGAGGTATTGTTACATTGAAGATTGATGATATCGTATCCGTTATTTCCTTCCAGTACCTGAAAAGCTTCGGGCACCTCCAGAGCATATGGAGAAGATCTCCGTTGTCCCTTTCACATTTTGGACATATGGGCGAGTCCCTGAGGCCCCACTTGTGCAGTTGTACCGGTGTTCTGTATGCTCTATGTAGTAAATACAAATGCGATAGTTTCTGTGAGGCTGAGACTGACACAAGTGGTGCAGCAGAAAGGCACATATTCCACATTTCCCCGTCTATAAGTCCTATATCATCCTCCCAGCCTTTCCTACATGGTAGGTTGGAAGAGTCTTGGATTTTACCCAGGAGGATGCCATAACATCTGGATATCATACCCTTTTTTTCCCCCTCCATAAGGATATTTTGAATGATTGTGTGGTCTGTTTTTCGTAGTGTATTTGTTCTAGCTTGGGTTTGTATTGCATGCCTCAACTGCAGGTATTTATAAAAGTTGGTGCGTGGGATTTGAAATTCCTCCTGAAGTTCCATAAAGGATTTGAAAGTAGGGCCATTGAAAAGTTGAGCCATATAGATTATGCCCGCCTCCCCCCATTTCCTGAATCCTTTCAATTTCTGGATTTCTCTATATTGTCTATTCTGCCATATGGGCGTATGTGTCAGAAATCCCTGTATTCCTAGCAATCTCTTAATATATGCCCATAATGTATTTAAAAGTTTCACCGTCGGTGCTTTGGGATTCAGATCCCGCCTCTAGCCTGTTAAGCGCTGGTGCAATTTCGCCTGGCACACTGAGTAGCTTGCGGATAGGGTCTTCGGTGTCTGGTATTCCCCAGCCTCCCAGCTGTTGCAGCTGTGACGCCAGGTAATACGTTCTGGGGTGTGGGACTGCCAGCCCCCCTTCTTCCTTACTATACTGTAACGTGGATAATTTTATTCTGGCATTCTTTTTCCGCCATATAAGCTCCCGGAATTGAGTCTCTATTTTATCGAACCATTTCCTGTGTATCCATATTGGGGAGTTGTTAAATACATAGAGCAGCTGTGGTGCCCAAACCATTTTTATCAGATTTACCCTCCCCACCACCGATAGAGGAAGTTTGCACCAAGCTGTGCACTTTTCCCGGAATTTGTTCAGTAAGGGGACAAGGTTTTGTTCTATGTATTCCGAGGTGTCTGATGTCACCTGGATTCCCAGATAACGAAATGACTGGACTATCTGGACCATCTCTGCCTCTGCTGGGAGTGGTGTCTTTATCGGGTCTATGGGTAGGAGCACCGATTTGCTCCAGTTAATGGAGAAGCCGGATAGTTGTCCGAATTCTTTAATAAGTGACATGGCCGTCTGTAGTGTGCCCTGTGTGTCCCCTAGATACAGGAGAGTGTCATCGGCGTACATGGAC
Organism: Lithobates sylvaticus; assembly: GCA_028564925.1. Lineage (NCBI taxonomy): Eukaryota > Metazoa > Chordata > Amphibia > Anura > Ranidae > Lithobates > Lithobates sylvaticus. The sequence continues at coordinate 261,509,558 of CM053026.1, forward strand.
ACTTTGTCTGTCCCGGTCCGCCTTTGAAAACCCTCTATGTTATCGTCTGCTCGGATCCTCGCTGCCAGCGGTTCCAGGGCCAAAGCGAACAGCAGGGGCGACAGGGGGCACCCCTGCCTAGTTTTGCTTTATTTTTTACCTCATGGCCCTTCCAGTACCATGCTTTCTGTCCTACAATGCTTATTGCATCTATGGAGCATTGTCATCTTATTCCAAGAAGGATGCTCATCAGAACAACCCTCATAACCTGGGAAAAGGGGGTGTTCTGTAGTACGAGAGCTAGCAACAAACCTGGCAGATAACAGCTAGCAGAGGAAGAGAGTACAGGAAGTTATGAGCTCTCTAGCATAAGGAGGTATTCTTTGCACTTCACAAACCGATATAAAAACCTTATCAATTGTATAACAGGCCAAAAGGCAGACACTGATTGTGAGAATATTGCCAATTAAGCACATTTTCAATGTTTTGTGAATAGCACTGTTAATCCATTGGTTAACTTAAAATAAGAACCCCCCCCCCCCTCCATTTTGTATAGAGTAAGGAAGGGTTATAACCTCCATTGGTTTATTTTTTGCCACCCGTGTCCCATTGAGGAGATTTCTCTTCACTTCCTGTCCCATAGCCAAAACAGGAAGTGAGAGGAAAACCCTGCAAAATTACGGGAATCCCTTGGGGACCCCCAGGACATCAGATCTAGTGTCCCTAAACGAAAATTTATCTGCTTACTTTTCTGGGGATAACCCAAAACTTGGGATTTTTCTTTACTTTCACATTCAATGCGAACGGTAAACAGAACAAATGGAGGAGGCAGAATCTCTCTAATGGGGCGCAGACAGCAATACAAACTGACAGGTGTTTTAATCCCTCTCCCTTCAAATAAAAAAAATAAAAAATAAGAGAAGACCTTTCAGGTGATTGGATACTATAAAAAACATGAGCATCGTATTCTGATAAAAAAAATTTAAAAAAAGCCCACTTTGCGATATTGGGCGATACCAATCATAAAAGTTACTACATTACTTACAGTATAGTCTCATAAATCTGCCCTCATGAAAACAGAAGTCTTTCTGATCTCTGGTTAGTTTAGAGCAGCCTTTCTCAACCTTTTCGACATGGTGGAACCCTTAAAACAGCTTTCTGTTCTCAGGGAACCCCTGCTAAAAGTTACAATATCTACAACTCTTGATACATTAGTGTGATTGGTCAGTGGGAAGAATGCTCCCTACACTTGTGGTCATTAGGAAGCATTCCAGATAGCTAAAAAGATCAATGGTGTCAGTGGGAACTTATTTGAGAGAGTCAGAAATTGCTCTTTGCTCAAAGACCCCTAGCAACCTCAGGGGGAACCATAGTATTCCATGGAACCCTGGTTGAGAGAATTGAAGAAATACCTTTTATATTATCGGCCGTGCCAAACTGAGACGCAGTCAGAGGCGACTGCTTTGAGCACTTTAGCAGAGGAGGGCCCAAAAAGCTCATTGTCTATAGCAAACTCCTTCTTGTAGTAAAGAAATGGTCTGCCAACAAACAATGCTCAAAATATGGTACATCTCTTGTTTTTATCAAGCCATCTATGGCCAGCCTACGTGCACTGAGGCCCTGATCTGGATCTCTGAAGTTTTGGAAGCTTAATCCTTTAAATATCAATGGCAACCAGTTGGGCTGGAAGAGGACACTAGGAGGTATGCTTGTCCTCCCTCTGCTTGAAGCTGCTCCGTTCTCCCCTAGCTAGCCACTACCTTGACTCTTGGACCTACTGAACACACAGGGAAGAAGGAAAAAAAAAAAAAAAAAAAAACGACATCTACAAAAAACGGTGATAGGGAAGAAGAAAAATAATAATCTTACTACACTAGATACAGTCATTGTACAGGTATGCAGGCAGCCACAGGTGCTGCAGCTGTGCAAATACAATAGCCAACAATGGAGATTTGTCCATAGGGAAATCTATTGATATTCTCTCGTTCTAGGATGAGCAGGAGAAAAATCAAAATTGTATGCTTTGCTTTCACGCTAAAGAAACTGTTCTAATGCAGCTGTTGAAAACGGTGTACCACCTAAGCTTTTCTTTGGTTTCAAAACCAAAAAAAAAAAAACTGTCGTCAGGTGTCAGAGCCCAGTTTATTTATACATTCATTATTAGGAATGTCAGCAGCATAGCAACACTAAAAAGGGAAACAATGGTATAAGCCACATAAAGTTAAAGATTTACCTTCAGCGCTGCCAGGGAGATCTTCATTGGGGAGCCTTGCCTACACAGCCTTTGCTTGAAACGGTCCCAGCCATATCCAGAGGCCACTTCACATATGTGCTGCTTACCCCAATCATTTATAGGGATGAGGGGCCATGCTACATTGTATGGCTGCAGCTGGCATGAGTAGAGGCCCAGTTGCAGAAAATGGGTGAGCAGCATGCATGCACGGTATGACCTGGATTTGGACAGGAGTTATGTGCAAAAGGATACGAGTCTGAGCAGGGTTGCACAATAAAGATTTTAGGAGGGTGACAGCAGGTAAGCATCTTGCACTTATGGGATAGGGGGTGGTGGAATGAGATAAGGAGGTGGCAGAGTTTTAGGCTGGCCATACAAGCTTCAAATCTCGGCCAGTTCAGCAGGAACCGGACAAGATTTGTACCATTTATGGGCAGGCTGAATGCACCAAGTTGATTGATCGATCAACTTGGGTATAACCAGCCTGTCAGATTCTCTTGCGATTATTGCTAGTGGCTGCTATAGCTGCTAGTGATAATCATTGTCTTCTCCCGACGGGGAAGGCTTCGCCCCTCCCGGGAGAAGACAATTGCAGATTTCCCTGTTAGCACTGTCTGTGTTGAAGGGGTAATCATGCAACTTTCTTTCCTGTAACCCGTGGTTGTAGGAAAGAAATTCTCACCGTGTATGGCATGTCTTAAAAGAGGTTCCACTATAGGTTATCTAAAGAGACAGCACTGCAATAGCTCCATGCCTGGAGGCTTACTTTGTCTAAAACTTTAGATAAAGCTATCCGATAGAAGGATGAATTACTCCAACTTATTTACTTGCAGATTTAAATTTGGGCATCAGCTCTAAAGCTCTGTAAACAGTGTTTTTTTGTTTCAACCAATTGAGGAGAGCGGAAAATGTGACAATGACCCTAACTGCTGGCTAAAATTGAGACGGAAACATATTGGATATGGAATATATAGCAGAGTTAAAAATAAAAGGGGGGGGGGGGGAGAGAGGGAGAGGTTCTGACCTAAACTACTGACCTGAATCTTTGTTCAGCTAATCCTATATGCCAGGCACCCCTGCAAAACCGCATTTGTAGGTGAGCAACCTTGGTTTTCTGTACTGCGGTATGGACCTACAGTTTGGTCAATATTTCACCCCTAGCAGTGTAAGTATACATATTATGCCATCATAGAATTACTGTTAGGCTCTATTCTTTTGCACTGTGCTATGAATCTGATAGTCATGCTGTGCAGGAGGTTACAGAGAGCCAATACAAAGATTGACTTATGCGGCGTACACACGCTCGGACTTTCCCCGCAGGATTGTCCGCCGGACAAATCGCCGGGACTTTCCAGCGGAGGTCTGCTGGACTTTACGAACGTGTGGACTTGCCCACACCACGCACGGACTTTTCCAGCAGACAATCCGGAGTTTTGGCCAAAGTCCGCGGGACTTTTGAAATGAATGGGCTTCCCCACACACGGAGGAAAGTACGTTCATTTAGAACGTGACTCCAGGTAGACGGGACTAGCGATGGCAGTGAACGCCGCTGCGCTAGCCCCGTCACCTGGTATGGATTTAAAGGGAATCCCTACGCAGAAAAAACGGCATGGATTTGGGGGGGGGGGGGGGGGACACCCCCACATCCATATCAGACCCTTACCCGAGCACGCAGCCCGGCCGGTCAGGAAAGGGGGTGGGGACGAGCGAGCGCCGCCCCCCCCAGCCATACAAGGCCGCATGCCCTCAACATGGCGGGTGCCCTGGGGAAAGGGGGGCCCTGCGGTCCCCCCCACCCCAAAGCTCCTTGTCCCCATGTTTATGAGAAAAGGGCCTCTTCCCGACAACCCTGGCCGTTGGTTGTCGAGGTCTGCGGGCGGGGGGCTTATCAGAATCCGGGAGCCGCCTTTAATAAGGGGGCATCCCAGATACCGGCCCCCCACCCTATGTGAATGAGTATGGGGTACGATGTACCCCTACCCATTCACCTAAGGAAAAAAGTGCAAATAAAAAAAAACACACCGTTTTTAAAAAATCTTTATTGCACAGCTCCGGGGGTCTTCTCGCCAGACTCCTCCGCTATCTTCTGCTCTTTTACTAGCTATTTCACTAGCGGAGGAGCCCGGCTTGCTTCTTCGTCGCTGCCGCCGTCTGGAGGTCTTGTTCTGACTTCGGGGGTTTCTTTTGTTCTTCTTGCCAGGCCTCCGCTTTCTTCTTCTAGCTCTTTTATGAGCGGTGGCCCGTGCTTGTGTTGCCGTCGCTGTCCCGCCGCCTTCTGCTTCTTGTTCTTTCTTCTTCCGATGTTGACTCGTCGCTGTCTCCTGTTCTAATGGCTCCGACCTGTTGCGCTTCCAGTTATATAGGGACAAGGGGCGGGTCATCTGCTCATGTCACATGGTGACCCCGCCCCCATATGATGTCACAGTCCCGAAGGATGCTGGGACTGTGACATCATATGGGGGCGGGGTCACCATGTGACATAAGCAGGTGACCCGCCCCTTGTCCCTATATAACTGGAAGCGCAACACGTCGGAGCCATTAGAACAGGAGACAGCGACGAGTCAACATCGGAAGAAAGAAGAGCAAGAACAAGCAGCAGAAGAACAAGCAGCAGAAGAACAAGAAGCAGAAGAACAAAAAGCAGAAGAACAAAAAGCAGAAGAACAAGAAGCAGAAGAACAAGAAGCAGAAGAACAAGAAGCAGAAGGCGGCGGGGACATCGGCGACAGCGACCGCAACACAAGCCTGGGCCACCGCTCGTAAAAAAGAGCTGGAAAAAGCAAGAAGAACAGAAAAGACCCCCGAAGACCCCTGAAGTCGGAACAAGACCCCCAGACTCCGCTAGTGAAAGAGCTAGTAAAAGAGCAGAAGATAGCGGAGGAGTCCGGCGAGAAGACACCAAGACGGAAGAAGACCCCCGGAGCTGTGCAATAAAGTATTTTTAAAAATTGGTGTCTTTTTATTTACACTTTTTTCCTTAGGTGACTTGGTAGGGGTACATCGTACCCCATACTCATTCACATAGGGAGGGAGGCCAGTATCTGGGGGCCCCCTTATTAAAGGGGGCTCCCAGATTCTGATAAGCCCCCCGCCCGCAGACCCCGACAACCAACGGCCAGGGTTGTCGGGAAGAGGCCCTTGTCCTCACAAACATGGGGACAAGGTGCTTTGGGGGGGGGGGGGGCCGCAGGGCCCCCTTTCCCCAGGGCACCCCCCATGTTGAGGGCACGCGGCCTGGTACGGCTCAGGAGTGGGGGGGGGCGCTCGCTCGTCCCCACCCCCTTTCCTGACCGGCCGGGCTGCGTGCTCAGATAAGGGTCTGAGATGGATTAGGGGGGACCCCCACTGCGTTTTTTCTTGGCGTAGGGATCCATACCAGGTGACGGGGCTAGCGCGGCGGCAGTCACTGCCTTCGCTAGTCCCGTCTACCTGGAGTCACGTTCTAAATGAACGGACTTTCCTCCGTGTGTGAGGCAAGTCCATTCATTTCAAAAGTCCCGCGGACTAGCACACAGACGGCGGGATTGTCAGCCAGACTCTCGAGTTCGGCGGACAATTTTAAGTCATGAAAAGTCCGCCGGAGCCCCACACGCGGTCGGAATGTCCGGCGGACAATCCCGCAGGAAAGTCCGATCGCGTGAACCTTATGTACTTAATTAGCTTTATTTAAAAAAAAAAAAAAAAAAAGTTTTTAATTGGATAAAATGGCAAACTAAATTACCTGTCTGCAGTTCCGTTTAAGGTTTTTTACATTTAGGAATTAAAAAGGGAAATCATCCTTCCCACCATCAATGCATTTGAAAAGGTATTCAAATGGTTTTTAAAAAGCACAGGGTGGAAATTTATTTAAAAAAAAAAAAAAAAAAAAAAAAAAGAAGAGTTGAGAAACTTTGTCTTAACTGGAGCATAGCCAATCAGTTTAAGCAGTGTGGAAAAAATGAAAGCTAGAAGCTGATTGGCTGCTATAAACAGAACCAGTTAAAACAGAATTGGTCTAAGACACTTTTTAATTATTCACTAGTGTGTGTGCACGCTTTTATGAGAGATAGAGGTCTCTCCCTCTCACTCACTCAACCTCCCTCTCACTCCCTCAAAAGACAGAGATCTTAGTAAATTACAGTTAGGAGGTAAAACACACAAAAGCTTGCTTACTACATGTGTACTTTCTGCTTCCTGCTCAGTAATATAGTGACAGTACTGCAGTATTCCTGCCTCTGAGTGCAAGCCTATGGGTCAGCAAGAGGACCACTTAAGGAGCAATACCAACAGGACTACAAAATGCAATAAAATGTGGAACAAGCATGTAAAATGTTATAGTCTTAAAATATTACTTTCTATGATGTTACAATTAGTCAATGCTTACACCAACAATGCACTATAGCTTCCCTTTAATGAAGGACCACTAGAGGACAAAGACATGAACTAACCCAGGCTGATTCTCTTTGTCCTCTTGTCCTCTCTCCGATCTGAAGCGTTTAGAGGCCAAGGCTTCCTCACATCTCTCCAACTCTTTGTTGCGTAATTCTCGAATCGCCGAGCGGATCACCCGCCTCTCCGCCAGGTCCAGGGTCACCTCCAGCTGCAAGAAGGGAAGAGAAGAGATATACATAAGCCTTGTGCCAAAAGTGAAAACGTGCATCGGGGTTTGAAGGATTTCTACAAAGTAAATTGTTAAGAAAAGCCTGATGCGGGGTGACTGGATAAAGAACGACTCAGAGTTTCCATATTCAAAACAAACAAGGCCTTTAATTTCAACAAAATTTGTTTATGGAAAACCGGATTTTCAGCCCATGAGTGCATGGAAGAAAAAAAAAAAAAACCCTGCGGCTGTTGATAAATTATCTCAGGTCACCTGCGGAGCAAAGCAATAAATGAGACTGCACCATTATTTTGCTTCCTGCACCAAAGCAGCTGTCAGCATGAGGGGTTGTCAGATAGGGCACATGTTGGCAGATCATATGCTTAAATAAAAAAAATTAAAAAAAAACACCACCACGACTAAGCAAAGGCTTAGTTCACTGTTCTGTACATTAGGTAGAGAACTGAACCTTCAAAAAGGTACATAAAAAATACAGTGCAATTTAATACAGCAGGGCCACAGAGAATGCTGCCAAGCCATTTCTATTACTTGCCCAAAGCAGTGCTGAGAGCATTAAAATAGTCATACATGACCCAAGGAATTGGGCATAGTAAAAATCGCACTCTGAAGAGGTAAAAAAAAAAAATTATATATATATATATATATATATATATATATATATATATATATATATATATATAATTTTTTAATTCCGTTCCCTTAGAGCAGGGATATGCAATTAGCGGACCTCCAGCTGTTGCAGAACTACAAGTCCCATCCCGCCGAGCTAGCTCCCACTGATGTCAATTACAGACAGTGTGAAGGGAGCAGGACCGAGCTGCGCTCTGTGTCTATGAACACGCAGAGCTGGCTTGAGAGCGAGCCCACACAAGTGCCCTTATAGCAGGCAGCTTGCTATGGTGGGCACTTGGTGGCGGGGGAGGAGCAAGGAGTTTCCGGCAGGGGATCCAAGAAGAGGAGGATTGGGGCTGCTCTGTGCAAAACCATTGCACAGAGCAGGTAAGCAGGTAGGCATCAGCGGTTTGCTATTAAAAAATAAAAATGAACGTTTATAATCATTTTAACAAGTGAAGGATAAAAAAGGACTGGCCCGGTAAATGCGCCTTTGAAAACCATTTTGGCAGTGTGAGCCCCCATACTCCTACGCAGACAGGTTCCTTTAAACTGGGATGTCAGGCATTTCTTGCAGTTATTCTACAATCAGGAATTCATAAATGCAAATGGAAAATCCTTTTGGTGGTGAAAGTGCTCCCATTTATGTATTAGACCCCCATACACACGATTAGATTTTCTGCAGATTTTTGTCTTGAGATTTACCAAAACCATATAATATGGAGGTCAAACCTTAAGCATTTTGTCTGCAATCAGGCAGGCCCTTACACTACATAGTTTTGGTAAATCAGAAGACAAAAATCTGCAGAAAATCTAATAGTGTGTATGGGGGCTTTCAACTATTTGCAGGGTTGCCTGGAATTCAGCTTTATTGCTATTAAACCTGACTTTTTGTAAGAAATGCAAAAAACAGAAGTCCTGACATGTAATAATCACCAGTGAAAGCAGCTTTCTAAGGATTGTTATCTTCTGAACATCTTTATTTGGTGCTTCAGGCTGTCATAGCGAGCAAACCATTCCTTGCTGGGGAAGTGGTGTGCTGCAAAACATGGCAGGATGTGGAATGCAGACAAAAATAGAAGAAAGAAAAAAAATAAAAAATAAAATAAGCCTGTACAAGACTTTAACTGGCTAACAGTTTGTTTTTTGGTCTACTTATAGATCGGCTAGGGAAAAAAGACTTGGCAACAAAATCGGTGAATGTTATGGTTGATTCCCCCTCACTGATAAGTCTGTGGATTTGCAGTCATTATGCAATAATTATAAATAAACTGTACAAAATTCGACCAAAATAAGCAAACAAATCAATTCACCATAAAACCCAAAGGGAGCGATCGGAATGACTGAACATGGAATATCCATATCCCAGCATCAAGATCTTATCTCAATTATTCTATGACCAATCTGTAAAAGTTTGGGAGAGATTCCAAAATCTCAAAAAAAATAAATAAATAAAAAAGCCATAAGATACAAAATTACTGCAGTTATGATTTATATCTTGTGTGCCTTTGTTTAACCACTTCAGCCCCGGACCAATTTGCAGCCAAAGGACCAGGCCCCTTTTTGCGATTCGGCACTGTGTCAATTTAACTGACAATTGCGCGGTTGTGCGACGTGGCTCCCAAACAAAATTGGAGTCCTTTTTTTCCCGCAAATAGAGCTTTCTTTTGGTAGTATTTGATCGCCCCTGCGGTTTTTATTTTTTGCGCTATAACACAAAAATAGAGCGACAATTTTGAAAAAAAAATGCAATATTTTTTACTTTTTGCTGTAATAAATATCCCCCAAAAAAAATTTTGCTCAGTTTAGGCCGATCCGTATTCTTCTACATATTTTTGGTAAAAAAATAAAAATTGCAATTAGCGATTGATTAGCGCAAAAAAGTTATAGCGTTTACAAAATAGGGGATAGTTTTATAGCATTTTTATTAATATTTTTTTTTTTTTTTTTTTTACTAATAATGGCGGCAATCAGCGATTTTTATTGTGACTGACATTATGGCGGACACATCGGACATTTTTGACACATTTTTGGGACCCATTGTCATTTATACAGCAATCAATGCTATTTAACCACTTGCCGACCAAGGACGTCATATGACGTCCTTGACTTTGAGTGGTGATATCTGAATGATGCGTGCAGCTATTGGCATCATTCAGATATCATTTTTACCGGCCGGCGATTCTGTGCACCATAAGAACGATCATAGCGGCAGTTCCGCCGCCTGATCGTTCTTATAGGCAGCGGGAGGGGACGTCCCCCCTCCCGCCGCCATCCGGTGCTTCTCCGGGCTCTCCCGTGCCATCGGGGGCCCGGAGAAAGAATCGCTCGCCGCCGGATGACGAGCATAGAGATTTCCGGTGACCAGATGGTCACCAGTCATCTCTATGACCGTCGGAGGCCCGGGCGCGACGTTATGACGTCACGCCCGGTACTCGGAAGTAAACAAAGCCGCGATCGCGGCTGTCAGCATGAGATCGGTAAAAAAAAATTTTACCGATCTCATGCTTTCCAGCCTGGAGGAGAGATGTGGGGTCTTATTGACCCCACATCTCTCCATAAAGAGGACCTGTCACATACATTCCTATTACAAGGGATGTTTACATTCCTTGTAATAGGAATAAAAGTGATCCAAAAATTTTTTTTTTTTTAAAAAAGTGTAAAAATAAAAAAAATTAAGTAAAATAAAAAAAAAAAAAAAAAAAAAAAAATTAAAACGCCCCTGTCCCCTGTAGCTCGCGATCAGAAGCTAACGCACACGCAAGTCCCGCCCGCATATGTAAACGCCGCTCAAACCACACATGTGAGGTATCGCTGCGTGCGTTAGAGCGCGTGCAACAATTATAGCACTAGACCTCCTCCGTAACTCTAAACTGGTAACCAGTAAAAAAATATTAAAGCGTCGCCTATGGAGATTATTAAGTACCGAAGTTTGGCGCCATTCCACGGTTGTGCGCAATTTTAAAGCGTGACATGTTTGGTATCTATTTACTCGGCGTAACATCATCTTTCATATTATATAAAAAAAATTTGGCTAACTTTACGGTTTTCTTATTTTTTAATTCATGAAACAGTTTTTTTTCCCAAAAAAAGGCGTTTGAAAAATTATTGCGCAAATACGGTGTGAGATAAAAAGTTGCAATGACCGCCATTTTATTCCCTAGGGTGTCTGCTAAAAAAAAAAACGTACTCAATGTTTGGGGGTTCTGAGTAATTTTCTAGCAAAAAAAATGATGATGTTTACATGAAGGAAAATAGGCCAAAATAGGCCCGGTAAGCAAGTGGTTAAATGCATTTATTCCTGTATAAATGACACTGGCAGTGTAAGAGTTAACCACTAGGGGGCGGGGAGGGGTTATGGTCTGACTGTGTGTTTTTTTTTTTTACATTAGGGGGCGTGGCTGACGTCACTGATCGGCTTTCCCGATGACAGGGAACAGCCGATTAGTGACAGGCAGTGTAAGAAGCGCAGGGAGAGGTTTGTTTACACAGACCTCTCTAGGTTCTTCAGCTCTGTGACCCGATCGCGGGACACCAGCGGCGATCAAGGCTGCTGGTCCCGCGGCCGTGGTCACGGAGCGCGCGACCCCACGGCTAGGCAATTAAAGGGGACGTATATATACACACACACACACACACACACACGTGCTTTTGCCTAGCCGTGCCATTCTGCCGACGTATATTTACATGAGGCGGTCGGGAAGCGGTTAATATGTGCCTTCAAGAACTGTCTCTCCAGGACGCAGCCCTGTATGTTTCTTGGACGCTGTACCTGGGGTTGCAATAAGAGACAGACAGGAGATGGAAATAGGGGAGGGTGGGGGTGGTGGAGAGGACATCATGAGCTCTATCTTCTCCAATCAGAGAATGTCTTGCATTATTTGAAAGAGTACAAGGTATTCTCTGAATGGTGGAGGTACCAAGCTTGTGTTCAGTAGGGAAGCTGCTGGAGTAGGACCCATAAGATCACGTTTACTGCAGACTATTGCAGTGATTTTTTTTTTTTAGCATTCCCAGCAGTCCTCCAGATATCAGATACATATATCAAGCCAACCTGGACCAATGTAAGTTTTCAAACAAGATCATTCCTGGAGTTCCACTTTAATATATTTTAGCTTCCAGTACACCGGGAGAAAGTCTGCCGATTCTACTGGATCTCTTGAGTTCTTGTAACTTTCTGTGCATTAATGCCACAATTTGAGAGGAGATTAGCTTTCTCATCAATCTTCCTTGAACTACAAAATCCCTCCCACCTAAAGAAATGGAAATGAGGGGAGAAGAAAGTGCTTGTAGTCTAAAGTTGGCTACAAATTATACAATGGGACTGTAGCCCGAAATAGCAAAACCTTTCAAATAAAAACACCAACCAAAACTAATAGTGGAGTATATTTGGCCGCGGCCTTTATTATTGGTATTCCATTTAATTCATATAAAACGTGTAAACATTCATAGATATAAATGTATCCAGAAATAACTTATTTACTCAAAACAATATTTTAGTAATCAATATTCCAGTAAGCAACCCAGCCACTACGACTCAGGTTGACGAAAATTATAAAAATGTTTTATTAACCATACCCCTTTAACTCCAATGGTGAGGAGGAAATAAACCACATAATATCATAAGTCCGCGACAAGGGAGGGGAGCTCACAGGTAGGGTCTTGATGAACTGGCACCAGGTGCTTGCTGCTCACCTATATATAGCCTTTGACCCTTCCAGAACGTTCTGTGGGGTAATGTGATCTAGCCTTTCTAGAATATTCCTAAAGGTCAGCTGACCTATTCTCAGAGGTCAACTGACCTGACCTATGCTACCTGTCATTTTAATTGGTTACCTGCCTTAACCCCTTTTATTCACCTTTAATTTATGAAACCAGGCCCACCCACTAGCCTAGCTGACCTATTAACTACCTAGGGAACCTTGAAACTCCTTTGCTGTGGCACATTCCCATGTGCAGGGGGGGGGGGGGGGGGGGGGAGGGGGGGGGGGGGGGGGGGGGGGGGGGGGGGGGGGGGGGGGGGGGGGGGGGGGGGGGGGGGGGGGGGGGGGGGGGGGGGGGGGGGGGGGGGGGGGTGGGGGGGGGGGGGGGGGGGGGGGGGGGGGGGGGGGGGGGGGGGGGTGGGGGGGGGGGGGGGGGGGGGGGGGGGGGGGGGGGGGGGGGGGGGGGGGGGGAGTTTTATTTTATGTCCAGATGTTTTATTTATTTTTAAAACTGTATTTAATCAGTTTTTCATGAATTACGGGAATTTTCCCCATGATTCCTTGTTTTTGGGTCATAGGTTAATTGTAATGTATGCATATTAAATTACATATTTTGATGAAAAACGGATGTCAGCGGATCGGATGTGAACCGTTTTTCGTCCGTTCCGTTTTTTTTTTTTTTACGGAAGAAATAGGGTTTTCTTCCCTCCAGAAAAACGGAGCTTAGCGGAGACGGATGTTAACGGACGTTAGCGGATGATCATCCGCCAACGTCAGATATCCCATAGAGAAGCATTGATGTCCATTTTGATCTGTAAACGGACGTATGAAAAAAACGGACGAACGGTCCGCACGTGTGAAAGGGGCCTTAACTATATAGTGCAAAGGCCTGCCTGATTGCAGGCAACTTGAAAGTGTTTAGGTTTGACCCATCTATATGGTTTTGGTAAATCTAAAAAAAGGGAAAAAAAATTAAAAAAATTGTATAATTAGTAGCCAGCTTAACTCAGGAGAGTAGCCCTGGGTGACAACATTAGATACAGTATACAGAGTAACCTTAAAGCGGAGTTCCACCAAAAAGTGGAACTTCTGCTCATTTGTTTCCTCCCCCCTCCGATGCCACATTTGGCACCTTTTGGGGGGAGACACAGGATACCCGTGTTTGACAGGTATCCTGTTCCCACTTCCGGGAGCCACAACGGCAGCTATTGACATCACCGTCCAGCTCCCTCCTCCTCCCAGTCACCGGGCCAGTAGGAGAGAGTAGCGGAGCCCTGCGCATGCACAGTAGAGTTCCCGGCATGAAGCCACAAGGCTACACTGCCGGGGTTCCCTTACCTGCAATGGCGGCAGCAGCACCTGACGGAAACAACAGCTGCGGTGCCGACAATCGCTGGACTCCAGGACAGGCAAGTGTCCTAATATTAAAAGCCAGGAGCTGCAGTGTGTGTAGCTGCTGGCTTAATCTTTGCAGCGGTGGGCGGAGTAGGCCAGGAAGCCGGCTGCAGAACCCTTAACAACCGATGAGTCAGCTATCAGCAGGTTTCCCTGCAGACAGCTGAATATAAAAAAGGAATTGCCAGAAAAAAAAAAAAAAACAGAAACACACACACACACACACACACACACACACACACACACACACACACACACACACACACTTTTTTTATATTGCTGCCAATTCTTTACATTTAGCTGTCTGCAGGGAAGAGGACTCATTGGTTGTTAAGGACGCGGCAGCCAGCTTCCCAGATCATTCCTTACCCAGCTGTACACAGTGTGTTAAAGAGAAAAAAAAAAGAAAAAAAAAATGCAATACTTGCGTTTTTGGTGTGTGTCCATTGAAGTCTATTACATGCAAAATGAAATCTGCACTGGCTGAAAAAAATGCATAGGTGTGAACCTAGGGCAAGCATTGTCACTCATGGATAGCGGTATTTGTTGCAACACCAGGTGTAAATAAAATTTAAAAAAACGTTTTTTCTTTTGTTGCAGCCAATGATTGAAAATCTACAAAATATATGACATTTTTGTTTTGGGGTTTAGTACATCAGTATGTAGTGCAAGTAGTATATTCTTGCTGCAACACCAAAACTAGTTAAACTGATCAGCAACTTGAAATTTTCACTCCTGAACATTTAAGAAGCTGATAATGTTGTCACACTACAATAAAGAGCTTCCTGCACTTCAAAGTCAATTCTTAGGGCACACAGGGAAGGAAAATTCAGAATAATGTTCCTGCACAAGGAATTGCATGATAAACATCCACGCTTTTACCAAATCTTATTAAAGCAGATAAGATCTTGGCAGTGGTATAGCTGCAATCTAATGGAGTTACTTAGCAACGTTTCCAATCTAACAATCGTTCCTCAAGCCAGGATGATTGTTACAGATCGAAACTTTACTGTAGAGAATTCATTCTGATGCCAAAAACTGTTCCGTTTTAGTGGAATTTTTATAAAAGCACAAAATGTTTTATGAAGTCCCTTGGGTCAGCACAGTTTTGAAATTAAACTCGTGCTTATATTTAATGAAGACAAGACCAAAAGCACAGAAAACCACAACCTCAGAAACCATTCATTGGTCTAATTAATGTTAAACTAATAAAAGCTGAAAAAAAAAAAATTGTATTGGCTTAATGGGTAGCTGCACATCCCCGATTTTATCTGAATATCGTTACTGAAGGTTGGGAACCAAAAAAAAGGAGGAGGAGAGGGCATGTCAGTACCAGCTTAAAATCGCCTAAGCCTTGTACTTAGTCAAGGACTACTGCTCCCTGCGTGATATTAGAATAAAAGTCACGTGTCTGAATATTAGTACAGCTAATTCGCTTTTCATCTTCTCCAACCAGATCAAGGCCAAAGCCAGCCTATGAAGCCAAATAAGGCCAAGGCTAAGGGTGGACATGCACATGGGAGAATGATCTTTTGTAGAAGAGATGCAACAGTTTTTGGACAGCGAAATATTAAAACTACCAAAACAAAAAAAAAAAGGAACAATGCGGTCACAAAAAATTATTTCTTTGACATTTACGCACCTTCTCAGCTTGACACAAGACTGCTGCAAAAATCTGTTTATTTTTCAAAAAAAACACTATCCACTGCACAAAAAAAATAAAAAAATCATGTCTTAACGTAGCCCAACAAACTGCATGGCACGTACCCGCAGATATTGTATTAGTTTGGTGGAGTGCCATTTGAAATAAATGGCAACGGGATTTGCATTTTGCAGTAAACTGCTTGCTGCACCACCGTTCATAAAAGTCTAAATGAGCCCCAAGTGCAAGGCTTCCCTTAAAATCGTTGGCAAGGCACATACTTGCCTCTCGTATATAAAAAAGGGTGAGGAGGTGGATGTTTGTTTCCTATAGTGCGGTTTATAAATGGGGTTTCACAAAACAAACTCAGGCAGCCAATACACCTGTGAAGTGCTGTATTCTGAATGGTCATTGGACAACCCAGATTTCTCTTACAATGTAGATATCTGTACCTTGTGATTGCTATGCACAAATCACAGCCATCAAAAGTGTAAACACTGGTAGTGCTTACAAACATTCTGCTCGTTCACAAGGAGGAATTGACCACCAATGGCTCTGGGATTTTTTTTATTCTGAAAAAAAGGTAAAGAAAGAAAAAAAAAAAAAAAAGGGTAAAATGTAAGCAAACCCACATTTTCCTAACCTACCAGGCAGCATGTTTGGGGTCTGGTATGGATTTGGGGGGGGGGGGGGGCACCCCCACGCTGGTTAACATTTTGGTATTGCCAGCACGGCACTTTAAAATGTCATTTAGCCATTCATTCATTTGTTTTTCATTAAAAAAAAGGCCAACTTTGCTGTAGCAGGTTCTATACACGGTACAGAGGCGCCACTTCACAGGCAGGCTAAGGGGGGACCCCCCGGCACTAGATTTAAAGGAATTTTTCATTCTTATCATTTGACTTTAAGCAGAATTAAAGTCACTGCTCCTGTAAAAACTTGAAATTGATACATGTCCCCAGGCCCCCCCATACTCTTTTTATGGCCAATAACTTGCCTATAAGCCTTAAAAATGGTGACTTTTCAAGTTTGGGTCCCATAAAAACTTTAATAGTGTTCGGGTCCAAACCGAACAGGAGGGGTGTTTGACCTAACTCCACCTACGACTGACTCCGAAATACCCAGGTAATTTAGTAATTTTTTTTTTTTTTTTTTTTTTTAAAGCTCATGGTAAACCTAAAAATACAGATATGCATGTTCTATCACTTTCATAGAGCATTTGGGGGAAGTTATACCAAGTATCCAGCGCTGCAAGAACCACCTAGACACTACAGTTTCCACTTTAAATACAGCTGCAGCTATGACCTTTGACATCACAGGGCTCAAATGACTTTATGCACAACCTGTACTGTAGATCAAATTCCTAAATAACCACATAAAGGTTCAAGTGATGGCCTTTACACTGTACTTCCAAGTTGGATATCTTCTGCAGACTTGCAGTTTTCCGTGGCATTCCTGCAGTGAGAGGAGGTTGTTTTCTAATAAGATTGCTCATTGAAGGAGAATGTGTCCCATAGTGTATGTACAGTGCAGGGGGCATAAGTGTTACAACACAAAATGCCTTTGTATTGCAGGAATGCTGAAAACTCCTGTACATAGCATCGAGGGAGAAGAGACAAAATGTCAGATAGTGACCTACAGAAGTTGGAATGGGTTTATGGAATATTTGTCATTGTCTCCGAAATTTGACTGCAGAGCTTGCTTGAAAAGGTTACTTCTTTGCCTGTTCTAGAAGCAACAGAATGAGTAACCCCAGAACGTACTCCGTTAGAGGCGAGTAGAGTTGCAAAGGAAAACTCATATACTAAGTGTATAGTGTTGAAACATTACCAGTTAATAGCGAAAGTGATATTTTATACCAGTATATCAATGTTAAACACCAAAATTGATGCCTTCATAAATGCACTAAAAGCCACAGTGCTGGTTCAGAACATGTGCAGAACTAGATTAACAATAAAGGGCTTCCATTTCAAAAGAGTAGATTTTGAGGCTAGTATTTTTAGATGCAGAAATGTATTTATTTATTTTTTGGTACTTATATAGCACTTTACATATACGATTGTATATTCCCCTCAGTCCCTGCCCTCAAAGAGCTTGCAATCCAAGGTCCCTAACTCGCATACAAAAACACATACTAGGGCCAAATTTAGATAGGAGCCAATTAACCTACTAATATGTCTTTGGAGCGTGGGAGGAAACCCACGCAGGCACAGGGAGAACATGCAAACTCCAGGCAGGTAGTGTCATGGTTGATCTTCACCACAGTAGAGGCAAGGATGTAAACAAGTTAAAGCAAAAAACTCCACCCAGAGCAAAAATGCTCCAAAAAGCAAGGGTAAAGCCTTTCCTTACCACAATCTTTCTTCACTTTGCAGTTTTTTTTAGATACATTCTACTTAATCCTCAAGCTAGTCTCTTCTACCGATGGCTCATGGCAACAGCTTTTGCTAAAGATGACCAGAGCCGTTGCTTACTGTCCTTGAGCAGGGCAGCCACTTTTGTTGCCACCATCTTGTATTTCAAACCTGTAGAAGGTGAATCCTACTGGCGGAAAGCATGAGGCTATGTAGGTGGCCACTGAGCAACATAGACCTCCTCTGCCAACCTTAAAAACTATTCCAAAATGATCATGGGGATTGAGACAAGACACACCAACTTCCATAGGGTGCCTCACAGAACCTTATCCTCTTTGGCCTGGCATAGCTGAACTGGGACTCAGTGATGCCATGGAGAATAAAACTTCACTTTGAGCTATCAGCATTAAAGCAGAGTTCCAACCACATATAGGATTTTTTTTTTTTTTTTTTTAAATCAATCATTCTCTTTCTATATTAGAATGTTAATTAAACAATCGTTATTCCCGTAAATAGTGCCAATTTCATGACTATTTTAGAATAAAAGTTAGCTTATATTGTTTGTGCTTGGGCATTCCCATCTTAGGTGTGGGCAGGTGAAGCCCACAAGCATACACTTCCTTGGTTACGATGCTGCTGTATTACCAGCATGCACCACCGTTCTTGTGTACGTACGGCGCAGCGCCATACACTTCTGACGTTGCCATCACAACGGGCGGCAGAAGTTCCCACCCCCGTTGCAAAGGCAGCGAAGCCCTCAGCGCTGCCCAGTGACTCCTGGGAAATGAGCACTAGCGAGGGAAATTATGTCGTCAGTCGCCTTGGAGAGGAAAAAGGCAGATTACGAGGGACCACCTAGCAACAGACCTGAAAAAGGTGAGTAAAAAAAAAAAAAAAAAAAAAAAAAAAGATAGATACTTTTTTCCCAAAGGTTGCCATTTATAGGGGGGGGGGGAAGAGTAGAGGTGTTAATATTATGGGGGGTTAATTTAAGGGGGCCTAGGGTAAGTCATCGTGCTCAGGACTAGAAGCTGTTAAAATTAGGGAATAATTTTTCATTAACTGCAGAGAGTATTTTATTTTTTTTTTTAAAGGTGAGCTAACCCTTTCAAATGCTCCAAATAATTCAAATTCCAATTCCAGCCATCCCCTTACAAATTAAACATGCTGTATTTTGTTATGTTAGGGTTAAGGTATGCAACGGTGCTGACATTTCTATGTATATATCCTGCCCTAGTTCAGATTTTCAATAAGATTGAGGCTCAGCTATTCACAGCATCCATGCAAATAATGATGGTCTGGTGTACTTATAAGCCACAAAGAAATTAATTGTATGTGTCACATTATAGTGCTGTTCTGTGCTGTAAATAGCTTAGCTGAAGGTAAATACAGTTAAATCTTGGACTTGAAGTTAATTTCCACGTAACTGGGTTAATCATCTAGCCAACCTTTTTTTTTTTTTTTTTTTTTTAAAACGGTCTACCACTAGTAGACTTAGAAATGTCATTCCCAGATTGGACGGTGTCTGGTACAGAGGCCTCAAGGGGCTTTTTGTTTGGGAATGTCAACCAAGTCTCAGGACTACACTGGGTGGGAAAAGAGCCTCCCAGGTGCAGAAAACTGAAATATATTCCAAACTCTGGTTCACTGCATTCCAGCACCACAAATTTGTTCACAAGTTGGCATTTATTTCAAACACAGGAAATTACATGCACTAATGCACTAGTAAGGCAGTATACAGAAACATTTTCAAAACATATTTAGCTTAATAAATGTTGGCTTAGTGCTGAGAGTTTGTTTCCTCTCAATTATGCAAAATTGCCATAAGTAGGAAACAAAGCTAAACCAAATAAATGTACCACAAAGAAAGGCCGATTCCACCATTTTGACTAGGTTTCAGGTTTAGGCCCCTTCCACACAGGGCGGACTCCTGACCCTGGTCCGGGGAATCTGTCCGCTGATCACCGCTGAGTAGGCAGCTAGCTGGTCCATGTTCACTCCGCTTATGCAAAACTGACACAGCCGCAGCCCGATCGCATCTATGTCCGTTTACGTCCGATTGCCATCTGATCGACGGAAGTGTCCAATCAGGTCTGCCTCAAAAAAAAAAAAAACACACAAACACACACACCTGATAGATCCACACATGTGAAAGGGGCCCTTAGACCTATATTTAGGGCAGGCACCCCACTCTCAAACTGCCCCCTCCTACCTGAATCGTGGGGTTACTCCCCACCCACACAGCCATGTCAACCATTCACAGACGCACATGGATTAAAAAACTTCAAGTACCACCTGCCACCACAGAGGGACCCATTGATCATTAAGGAGCCCAAGAGCAGTGAAGTCCCTGCTCTGGTAGTCCACTGGTTACTTGCTCCATACAGACCTGGGGCTTGAGGAATAGTCTAAAGCAGTGGTCATCAACCCTGTCCTCAGGGCCCACTAACAGGCCAGGTTTTATGTATTACCTTGGGGAGATGCAGACTAGAATACCGCAATCACTGAGCAGCAAATTATATCACCTGTGATGTATTTCAGTTATCTTGCAAACCTGGCCTGTTAGTGGCCCTGAGGACAGGGTTGATGACCACTGGTCTAAAGACACTTCTGCACTGCACCACCAATCCACTGATTGCAGCTGCAATGCTTTATAGGGTACAATGCTAAAAATAAAAGAGTGGTGTCAAATGGCGCCTTTAGTGCCAGGCAAGCCGATTAATATTATATTCATAATATTTGGCTTAGATACACTTTGCAGATATGGGATGGTTGACTGAAGCTGAGCTTTAGTTTTTTTTTGCAAAGTTCAGTACATGTTGCCTTTAAAACTGAGGCAGCAAGGAATCTTGAAATTTAGAATGCAATTCCTGACTCACCAGCTTGCCTTATAGGGGAGAAGAAAAGCTTTAATAAAAAAAAAAAAAAAAAAATGCAGAAGTGTGCACAGATCAGTAATACACAGGTGATGACATAATATCCAGAAGACTGAAAGGATCACTCCGAACCTGCAATTTATCAGTCATGTTCACTCTTACGATTTATTCACAGTTTGGATTATATTTTTTATCATACTATTAAAAAAGGAAGAACAATGTCTAAAGAACAAGAATGTTCCAAAGTTTCATGTTCTAAAGAATTTGTGATGTAAACTGCTTTAAAATAAAATTTTAAACATCTCTGGTTTTCACACATGTCTAACATTTTCCATCTTCAAATGATTCCTTTATAGGGAGTTGTATATAACGGTTGGCAGGTAAGTGATCAGGAAGTGTAAGTGCTCAGTATGCTATCAAAATCTAAAAAACTGGACAGCCAAGCCAAAGGATCACATACAGCAAGCTAATCATATATGGGCAGTATTATAATGTGATAAGGAGGTATTCCCAACCACATATTGGTGTGACGGGGGGGGGGGGGGTGGCAATCATTTATCACTACAGGACAGACTGTAAAATATACTATATGACCAAAAGGACACCTAGCCATCACCTGTATATTACTGTAGGCGTTAATATGGAGCTGGCCCCCACTTTCCCAGGAAGGCATTCTACAGCGTGCCTGTGCCCATTCCGCCAAGAGGATTTGTAAGGCCAGGTACTGCTGTTATACAAGGAAGACCTGGCTTGCATTCCAATTCATCCCAAAGTTGTTCAATAGGGTTGAGGTCAATGATCTCTGCAGCCAAATCGAGTAACTTCACACTAAACTCATCCAACCTCGTCTATATAGATCTAATTTATGGCACAGTTATGGTGGAACAGAAGATGGACCCAAACTGTTGCCAAAAAATAAAAATTGAAGTGCACAGTAATCTAAAATGTCAGTATGTTGCAACAATCTGGGAGGGGAGTCCACATACTTTTGGCCAGATTGTGCAACTCTACTTCATTCCATTTCCTCAAGTTATCCTATCTCACTGAATAGGGAATACTTTACTGCCTGACAATCACTTCCTTTTATTTAATGTGTATTTTGTGACCAATGATTACAGCTCATTATTTAATTACCAATTTACGTTGTCAGGGATCTGGTTTGACTACAACAGATTAATGCTTGCAGATTTCATAGTCAAGTTTAGCTCCACTATAGCTGTCCCCAGTGCATTTCTGTCTTTGACATTATTGGAGTGATCTTTTAGGCTGGATTCACACCACTTCCATTGCGTTTGGATGCCTGTTGCTGTGTGCTAAGGACTCATTCACAAGGCTGTGCTGGGTCAGCCAAGAATGAGTATTTGTGAGGTGAAAAGCACAGGTGGATGCCATCAGTTGTGGCCAGCAAGCTTATAGAAATCAAAGACGGATGAGCCAGGGCAACTAATCTGTCCCCAACCACATGAATCACGTGTGGTAGCTGGCATGCATGGGCATAATGCATTTCAGCCCCAAACAGTATGATACTTAGAACAATGCCCAAAAGGACTTGGAGAGACATCGAAATTAATAAAAAATGACTACATTTTATTGAAGATACATAGCTTAAAATCGCCTGGAGGACCTTCCTTTCCAAAAGCTTGATCTGTTCTGGTGTCGCCCCAGCTTGCTCCGCCCAAATAGCAGACAGTGCCCGTGTAGAGTGAGCCATTGGGGAAAAGGGGCACTCTTCAGGAGTTTTGTAAGCTTCCATAATTGCCTGTTTGAGCCAACGGGCGATTGTGTTCATCGAAGCTTGACCAGAAGGAGAAGGAGAGGAGAAGGGAGAAGAAGGAGAGGAGAAGGAGAGGAGAGGAGAAGGAGAGGAGAGAAGAAGGAGAGGAAGGAGAGGAGAGAGGAAGAAGGAGAGGGAGAGAAGGAGAGAGGAAGAGGAGAGGAAGAGAAGAGAAGAGGAAGAGAGGAAGAGGAGAGGAAGAGAAGGAGAGGAGAAGGAGAACACCCTCTTTTTCTGGGTGTACCATCACCGACACCACAGTGCTACCCCAGCAGCCATAATTGCATTCTCAAGGCCCCTAAGCCCAGATGCAATGTGAGAGTGAGTGTGAGTTAGAGAGACCCGCCTCCCCATAACCTAAGACAACCCCGTGTTTGCCTACCTGAGTTGGCACCACTGCCACTGGCTCCATGGATGGTGCTCCTCCTGCAACATCGCACTGCTGCGCTTGTGACCAGGCTCAGGACCAGCAGCAGCTCGTGGCTGGTGTTTAAATCAACTGCCAGGGATCCCCGGCGTCCTCGCTCCCCACGGGACCTAGAAGTTACGTGCCCAGAACTCAAGGTCCGCGCCCACCCCGCTCCCGCCAGGAAACCCACTGGCTTCATGTCCGGCAGAGGATTCCCCCCCCCCCCTGCTGGGAGAGACACGCGGCCGACGTCCAGCCCTCCCTGGGCTTTTCCTGGAGGAGAAGCTCTGGTACCAGCTTCCACTGCAGCCTGACCAGGAGCCCACTGTACCTATTACAGGTAGTGCATGCTCCCCCCTTCTAGACAGCTTCCTAGGCTCAGGGGATTCAGAGCTCCATAACCCGCTCCGGTGGAGGAAACAAAAAAAAAAGACTGAGGAAGGGGGACGTTGGCCACCCTTTAAAGACTTAAAGGGGTTGCAAACCGTCACATTTTTTCACCTCAACGCATCCTATGCATTAGGGTGAAAAAACTGTCACTGAGCAGCCCGCCAGCCCCCCCCCCACCTTTCTACTCACCTGATCCCGTTCGTTCCCACAGTGGAGACACGCTCTACCTCTCTGCCCGGGGCACTCAGCTCTTGAGTGGATAGATTGATAGCAGCCGTTGGTTACCACTGCTCTCAATCAAATCCAATGACACGGGCGCCGAACTGCACAGTGGAGGCAAGCATGTTACGTTTGTTTTTTTAAAATGAGGGTTTACAACCCCTTTAAAGAGGAAGTAAACCCATCAGGGTTTACTTACTTTGTTTCCCTGCAAAGGTAAAGCATAATGGACTACTATGCATTGCACAGTAGCCCATTATGTGTCACTTACCTGACACAGGAGCCAGCGAGGTCACCGTTGTCCACTGTAGCATGAAGCGTGGCCGGAGCAGCGACGACGTCATTCCGGCGCATGCGCGCGGGAGCTGTGACGGCATGTTTGCCTTCACTTGCGGCGTGCCCAGTGCGCCTGCGCCATAGACAGCGGTGCCCCATTTTTGTAAAATATCTCCTTAACCGTGTAGGTTAAGGAGATATTTCTTGGACCTACAGGTAAGCCTTAATCTAGGCTTACATGTAGGTCAAAGTGGTTTGTAAGGGTTTACAACCACTTGAACCGTTTGCGTTTCCTGCCTCCGGAGGTGGAGCCTGTCTCTCCTGTGCTGTTCTGGACAGACGACTGGAAAAAATGCTGTTTTTTTATTTTCCTTGCATCTAAATTGAGTTTTCTTTGCAAAGTAAAGTTTTACCTCATTTACTAAGCTCTAGTGCACGTGCACAGTACATTTGCCTTCAGTAAATCAACCTCAATGGGGTTTATATACTAAAAGCAAAATAGAATGTGCACTCTGCAAAGTGAAATTGCTCCAGAGCTTGGTAAATGAGGTAAAGCTTCACTTTGCAAAGAATACCCAATTGCGTGCAAGGAGAATTAAAAAAAAAAAAAAAAAAAAAAAAAAAAAACACAGCATTTTTGCTTGCACATGATTGGATGATGGAATTCCGCAGAGCTTCTGTCACGGTTATGCAGTAATCTTCTCCTGTTTGCTTACCTCTCCTCAAGTGTTCAGACTAAGAGGCCAGCCACTCTCACCTGGTGGTTTTTATAACCTCTCCTCTAAGCATGGCTCCACCCCAGGCCCTATCAGGGAAACCTATATTAACCTGTGCACTGCAAGCCAGTGGTGCTGATCAACCATTGTGTATCCATGGTGTGTTCGGCTTCCTGGTTCCTGCTTGCCGTGTGCTCTATGTTTGTCTCGGTTACCGACCTTGGCATGTTCTTAACGATTCCTGTCTGCTTGTGACCTTGACCCTTTGGCATGTCCCGACCATCCCTGTCTGCCTGTGACCCTGAACCTTTGGCGTGTACTCTGTTCCTGTCTGCTAGTTGCCCTGACCTCTGCCTTATCCCCTTACTATCCTTGTCGTTCCAGCCTGCTGCTTCTTTCTCCTGTAGTCTACTGTGAGCGTGAGCTGCGAGACCCTGGGGGCCGCGACCTGGAGCCAGACTGCAGCGAAGTCCATCCTCACCACTAGAGGCTCTGGCGAACACCTGCTGGCTCTTAGACTCCGCGCCCTGGGGAATCTATGCTCTAGCTCCCACTGGGATCTGTGTTAGTGATCCAATAGACCTGTGTCCTGAATCTCCCTGGGTACAATCCGCAAGCAGTCAGTCCTAAGGTCCACTACCTAGCGGTGCACTTCTGACTCCTACTGAGTGCACCTGTCACCTGGTCTCAGGTGACCTGACAGCTTCTCACTTACTAAACGCTGCAACGTGCAGTTGCTCCAAAGTGCACAGTCTATTTGCCTTTAGTAAAACCCCAATGTTTCTTTCCCCCCCACATACACTTTAAGAGGGTCTCCGGGAGAAACAATGACTGTATAGCAGCCAGCTCATCAGCTTTCACAAGACAGAGGACTATTTGAGCCTTTATCAAAAGATCATCACTGCATAAACATGCTAGTTGTTAGGCAAGGTGATGTACTATTCTGTATGGATGAACCTTTAACACCTGGTCCCTTTTAGCAGTGCTCACCAGAGATAAGGGCTCAGACTTCTGTGTACTGCTGTAGAAGATAATGAGCTTATGGCAACAAATCACTAACCAGGCAAAATCGCTTAACTCTTTCCCATCCTAAACATACACATATCTCCCAGAATATAGCAATCTTTATGACTAATTAAGGGGAAAATAAATAAAATATATGTATACTTGTGTTTGTCCAAATATTGAATTTTGCAATAGTGGAGCAAAAAATTTAAAATTGGTTATACTAAAGTTATTTTTTTTTTTGTTGATGAAAAGGGAAAGGTGGTTATGGAGCACTGGAAATCTAAACATTCAGTTTTAGAATCTCAGAGAAAAAAATGAATGTGCTGCAATAAATAAAATTGTGTAATATTGTTTTAGCCATATACCAGCTGTGTAGACATTTTCAGAGTAAATGCCTGTTTTTACCCCCCTTTCTCATTCAATACAAAAATAGAATAAGAACGAAAGCCACGCC
Organism: Lithobates sylvaticus; assembly: GCA_028564925.1. Taxonomy (NCBI): domain Eukaryota; kingdom Metazoa; phylum Chordata; class Amphibia; order Anura; family Ranidae; genus Lithobates; species Lithobates sylvaticus. The sequence goes on from CM053026.1 coordinate 261,535,198, forward strand.
ATAAGGTTTCCGTGGGAGGCCACATTTAAAAAGGGGGGTAAGGGTTTAGGAGTGAGAAAAGAACAGTAAGTGGGAATTATATTTATATCTGCCAGTCACAGAAAGAAAATATTTGGTGGAGAAATTGCGTGTCCTGCCTCACTTTCTCAGAGGTCAGACAGCTATCTTGGCAGCTCATATGGCTCACATCTGGATGCTGTTTGTGGTGATGTTTTCTGTTGATATGTTTGGAAAAAAAAAATATATAATATATATATATATATATATATATATATATATATAAAAACAAACACACACACACACACACACACACACACACACACACACACACACACACACAAAAGACAATCTGCTGAGAAACGGCAACTGGAAGGCTAGGGTAGCGATTTCCTCTGATCTATAATTTTACACACAAGACTACTTCAGGGATTAGGAATTACCTTTTTTGCATAACATAGAAAGCAAATCTCATAATGACCGAGTATGAACAGTATGTAATGCGCCATTTATTTTTTTTTTATTTTTTTTTTATGATGTGGGTTTAGTGACACTTTAAAGCGTGTGTTACTCCCAACACTTCATATTTCTGATATGTGCCTGCCGTACCATGTACTTGTATGAGAAAGTATCCTGTTCCCTTTGTATTGATTTCTTTAAATGTGAAATGCCTGGTGTTCATGCTAGTCCCCATGCTTTCCTATTAAAGAGAAAGTAAAGCCTCTTAAAAAAAATAAATAAATAAAAAAAAAAAAAAAAAAAGACACCCTGCAAGGCAAAGGCATAATGAGCTAGTATGCATAGCATACTAGCTCATTATGAATGACTTACCTGAGAACGAAGCCCCCGAAGAGGTCCTCATCCACGATCTTCTGCATCGCCATCAAACCCGGAGTGACTTCCGGGTCTCGCCGCTCCAGCGCTGTCATTCGCTGGAGCGGCAATGACGTCACTCCCGCGCAGGAAAGCGGCATAGCGCCGTGAACCCGGCATGCACAGTGCGCCGCTGTCTATGGCAAATGCGCCGTAGACAGCGATGCCTTTTCTTTTATAAATATCTCCTAAACCATGTAGGTTTAAGAGATATTTATTGGACCTACAGGTAAGCCTTAATCTAGGCTTACCTGTAGGTCAAAGTGGTTTGTAAGGGTTTACAACCACTTTAAAAGCTGACCACACCAAGCACCAATAATCAGACTGGTCGTAAAATGCCCCCAGGCACAGCCATTGACCGGGAAGCTCAGTGTCCTGCTGCCTCTCCTCCCCCAGCTCTTATGCAGCTGAGAACAGAAGGAATGTAATGTAAAAAAAATAAAAAAGAAATAAAAAAAAAAAAAAGAATGAAATTATATTATATTATATTATTATTTATATATATATATATATATATATATATTATATATATATATATATATATATTATTTTTTTATATAGCTGTACAAAAATACTTTGCATTTCATTTCTATTTTCAACTGAATGGGTTGTTTTACAAGACGATCCTTTCCAAATCACTTGAAGTTCGGTCCACAGTGGAGTGACCTCCTAGGCTAGGGGAGAAAGGCTATAAATAAGGATTGATTGAAAAGTTTATATTATCAGACAGCTTGAATGAAGCAGGGCTAATGATCCCTGGCTACAGTGCATGAAAACACAGAACTTTCTCACAGATAGACATTTTTGGAGCATATCTCTCTGGTGGTAGAATGCTTTCATCGCATTTGTCACAGGGTGATGACTATCCACTTCACACAAGCCTACTGCTGGTTTGAACAATGTTTATACAGATTTTCATAAAAATAAATATTTCATAGGGTCCATCCAAATTAAACAGAACTCCTTGCGTTATCTTCCAAATGGCTTTTTAATTTTTTTTTATTTGCCATTTGTCCATCATTCTACAACAAACCATTTTGTATAGAACAGCAGCAGCTGTGCATGTTGCCTGTCCTCCATGAGCGTCACTAACTGGTGACATGCTGGATCACAGAGAAAGAAATTTGTTACCATATGTTGCTTGCATGGAAACTACACCTGGCAAAAAACAGGTCTTCACGTCAAAGGAGGTACTCTTTTATAGAGCCAAAAGTTTTGCATGGACCATCTGCTAGTTCAAGAAAAGTAGTTGTCAAAAAAAAATAAAAAAATAAAAAAAAAAACTCACTTTACACGGCAAAGAATGCCTAACTCTTTAAGGAGTATTCTACCAACTGTGCCCATACCACAGCGTTCTAGTCCTGGGAGGAACCATTCGATTACCCATGTTCTTATGCAACTAGAACAGGAACGGGGGAGAAAAATAAATAAATAAAACACCCAATTTCTCTTTCTATGCCAATAAATGGGATAGGGGAAGGCAGGTGAAATATAGTTATTGCATGCATGATCAGTATGGTGGTCGGGACCAGTGATGGAACCTTCAAGAATAGCCCCATGCACTAAAATCATTACTATATAAAGCTTACAAACTCCTACCGACACTAACCTTTCATTAAACAGGTAGATTAGATTTATTCAGAATGATTCCAATTGATAAAAAAAATAAAAATAAAAAACAAAAAAACTTGGATCTTTGATTCCTCCAGAAGTGTCCTCTACTAATCACAATGAAGCAATTACAGACCACCCAATCAGTTACAACATATTTTTGAGAGCCAATATTCGAATCAATGGATTACAGACCACCCAATCAGTGAGAACACTTTTTGTTTTTTAAAGCCAGTATTCATGTTTGGACAGGTTTATATTGTTTGCATGAAGGGAAGAGAGGCAAGGTCTGAAAGGAGTGAGTCATCTAGGATGGGAGAGAGGGATAAAAGCCTGTAATCTGCCCAAAGAAGCTCATGTTCTTTTTTGAGCTTAGGGCGTTTTGCTTCAGGTGACAAAATGCTCAGATGTGAACAGGTAGATTTTGCTTGTTTTATATGATGAGCTGAAAACGCTTTAGGTGTGAATGCAGCATGAGGATCATCACGCATGAGAATTATGTGTAGCACCCTCTACCATAGGTAGGTGCTAGAGTGAGGATTTTTTGGTAAGGAACTGTCAGTACACATAAATTTAGGCAGGCCTATGCTTCAGGCTAGGCCTGTTTGTTTTGACCTGGGGGCAGGGAGTGGTTAGTGTAGCAGTGGGGGTGTGACCACCTGTGCTTTGGTTCTGAGGCGCCTCCCCTGCTTCCAGGGAGAATGTTCTGTAAACGGGGCAGGGCCTGGAACTGGAGTGGCAGGCAGCTCATATGAGGAGCACTGACCAATCCCCAACTGGAAGTGGCAGGGGGCAGGCCTCCCATATAAGCTGAGGTAACAGGCCACCGGGGAGGAGTTGTTGGCCAGGAGAAGTGGAGAATGGAGTACTAGACAGCAGCAGGAGGGCACCACCATCTGGTCCCAAATGGTCCCATTATAGCAAAAAGGTAAAAAATATTTTGCATTTTTTTCAAACTTGTCACTCTTCTTTTGTTTATAGCACAAGAAATAAAAACCGCAGAGGTGATCAAATACCACCAAAAGAAAGCTGCATTTGTGGGTGGGGGGGGGGGGGGTGGATTCTAAAAATTTCATTTGGGTACAGTGTTGCATGACCGCGCAATTGTCATTCAAAATGCAAAAGCGCTGAAAACTGAAAATTGGCCTGGGCAGGAAGGAGGTGAAAATGCCCTGTATTGCAGTGGTTAAAGATTGTAACTACAACCATAAGTCCTTACATTTAAAGAGCACCTGTCATTTCAGATCCATCATGGCAGCGCCTGTTAGCGGGTATCCACTCACCTGCTGCTGCCACATCCACCTTGTGTCACTGCGGCATCACCAGCCGTCCCATTAAAGTGAATGGGACTGTCGAGTCAACAGCGGGTCAGAGGAGGAGCTGCCTACCGTGCACTTACACCCCCTTCCTGCCCAAGCCCTTTTTCAGCTTTCAGCGCTGTCGCACTTTGAATGACAATTGCGCGGTCATGCTACACTGTACCCAAACACATTTTTTTACCATTTTCTTCACACAAATAGAGCTCTCTTTTGGTGGTATTTAATCACTGCCGTTTTTTTTTTTTTGTAAAAAAGAAAAAAACCAAGACCAAAAATTTTTTTACTTTTTTTTTTCTGTCAGTAAATTTTGTAACTAAGTAATTTTTCACCTTCACTGAGGCACCGATGGGCACTGATAGGCTGAACTGGTGGGTATTGATGAGGCGGCACTAAAGAGGAGGCACTAATATGCCGCACTTATGGGCACTGTTAGGTGGCATGGAAAGGCAGTACAGATGGGCGACACTGATGGGCATTGGTGGATAGCAGTGATGGGCATTGATGTTCAGCACTGATAGGCGATGTTAACACTGACTGGGATGGCTAATGGGCACCGATTTGTGGCACTTGTGGGTAGTGTGGGCACTGTATGCTGGCATTGGTGGGTCACTTTATATATTGTAATCAGGGCACTGATGATCAGTGCCCCGATTACTTCCCTAGCTGTCCCCCTGTGAGGAGATGCTGCTGATCGGCTCTAATATAATAAGACTCCTCAACTGAATTTCCTATGATAAAAAAAACTAAAATTGCCTACTACCAGCACCTAGTGCTCATTGAGTGATGCTTAAAAAAGAAAAAAAAAAAATAATTAATAATAAAAAAAAATAAAAAAAAAAAAAATAATAATAATAATAATAATAATAATAATAATAATAATCAGGGCAGATTCTATCACTTTAGTATAATGATCATATTACATTTTCTACAGAACTAGCCATAATTCTTACCAATACATAAATCGCTGAAAAAAAAAAAAAAAAAAAAAAAAAAAAGGCAGCTGGCAACAAGGGGTTAAAGAAACAATCTCAGGAAAACAAACCCGCGGGAACGTATCCAGCGGAAACTAAACTCTGCTAATATCAGGAAAGTATTTGTGGCAGGGGCAGATAAATGGTCACTCCAGTTACAACATATAATCTATGTTAAATGGCAAAGGAATTTTAGTACAGGATCCAAAAAGAAGATTTCCTTTGAACGTAACGCTGAAATCATCATATGAGTCACACCTCGGCAAGCCACACTGTCAAACAGAACAGACAGAAGACAACTGTCGTAACAGCATATCCCAATACTCCAACAGTAAATGGACACCAAATTTTGTGATGGGGAAAAAAAAAATAAAGGAAGGAAATTAGTGAGTGGGAAAGCCAAAAGGGGGGAGATTAGGAGAAATGATACCATCAGACATGTGCAGTTTTGCCTTTTATGGTTTAATCCCAACTCTCAGCACCACGGCTGAGGACGTCACGTTTGTAAAAAGGAGTGGAAAGCAGAAAAACACTGTAGACGTGGTGGCTGGATGGTTCACAGCAATCAAACACATATGATGTGTGCCAAGATAAAGTTTCATTAGTTGCTACTGAAATCATGAAAGGTTCAAACTCCCCCACTGCTCTTAATTAACAAGCTCAGGGTACAGCAGTATTACATGGTCACTGAAAGAACGAAATAAAATGACGTAAAAAGGGAAACTGTAGACGTTTGGGAAGAATAGAAAAAAAAAGTAGCGCCCAATTCAATATAAGGCATCTACTATACTGGCATTATACAATAGCCATTAAAGAAGCAGGATAGGACAGGGACTTCCGCACATCTGGGGGTCTTCTGCATTCAGCCTGGAATTCCTGGTTACAAGTGGAGTCTTCCTGCTGATTGTACTGTCCACTTTCAGGGGCTAGGGCAAAGGCAAGTCTAAGGAAGAACTCTAGACCTAGACCAGCAGGACGTAGGTGGAAAGTCACAAATGTAAGATGCATGTGGTATTTTTATTACGGTGCATTTTTTTTGCCTTTTTAATGACCAAAAATTGATTTTTATAAATTCATGCAGGTAAGATGAATACACCAAGCACAATATTTTATCAGTTTTTGGACTAACTCAGTTCACAAAGAGGACCATGCCAACATCTTCAGGTCAAGAATAACCAAGTTTCAATGGAGGTGTGTACTGTGGACAGTGGGTGAAGACTCAGTTCAAGGCAGTGATAAAATGATGTTTTGTAAGATAAAAAAACAAGTACAATAAGGCTGGCCATAGATTACTTTTTTTGATCAGCCAGAGGGCTAATTTGAACCCCCCCCCCCCCCCCATCCACAAAAGTGAGGTGATTGGATGAACAATCCCCAACGTGCAACTGTATTCTGACAGCGGGACTCTCTCTGCTTTCAGAATACACTGATCAGTGGCTGCAGCTAAACTGATAAATCAAAATGTTTCCAACAGTTCCATTCAACAGAAGCTGATCATTAGAGCTTACAACTTCTGTCACACAGGAACAGCCATAGATGGATTGAAATTACTCTGGTCCCTGCCATCTATGGGCAGTAGTAGCTGTAGCTCCATGTAGTAAGCCACTAGGCTGTATTTCCTAAAGTAGTTCTAAAATCTCAGACCTAAAAGAACAAAGCATATCCCTCTATAGTGTGTACTTGTCTCAGGAGCACCAAGTGTAGTTTGTCTGCAGCTTCCTTCCTCAGCCATCAGCATGAGTCCCTTCTGACAAGTTTTCCTGACACAGAGAAAAAAAAAAAAAAAAGGTGACAGAGGAGGGACCTTCAGCTAATTGAGAGCCTCAACTCAGTTCCTGTGTGCAGAAGGGGGGGGGGGGGTGTCCCTTCCCTCCAATCAGCTCTCGGAGCTCTACTCACCAAGCACTGCAGAGCAACTACAGCTCTCTACCCTCTTTTTCCTGAACTCTCAGAATTGCTTTATGAATTCAGCACTTTGAATGGCTGTGGAGAAGAGAATACTGCAGATAAACAGGTACAACTTGTATAGAAGAATTTATTTATTCTGTTTACCACCTGAGGCCAGTTACTTCACTGGGTATATGTAAGGGTTTACAGCCAGCCACTTTAAAGTGGACCTGAACACCAAACGTTTAACATTTTCCATGTTGTGGGGAACATTTAGAAAATGAAGATTTGTCTAAAAACACTACCTTGAAAATCTACTGTCTTGAATTCCTCCTGAAAAATAGTAATGCAAGAGTGCCTAGGAACGTCAGATATCTTCAGATATACAGAGAGGAGTCTGCTGGAACCGAAGTGTGCCTCAGACTGCTGTCTCAGGAGATTTGGAGAGAGATTTGTTGAGGTCACTACAGGTTTGCTCACTGCTCTCCTTGCTGGGAGGCTCCTATATGAGAAAACAAGCCCCCTCATCTAACAAGATTGCAGCCTCCACATGCAGACCAAGGCATGGTAAGTCAGGAATGGGGAAAGATCAGCTCAGACCACAAACCATACTGGTGACAAGTTCTTTGCCCTCTGCCTGACTTTTTTTGGGCACAGCTTTCACAGTGTAGATCCTTTTCAAGGCCAGTTTGTGGACAGATGCTTGTAGCTATGACAGGCAAATAAGATGCGCCTGCAGAGTTAGGAGGAAAGATCCTATAAGAAGAGGAACGAGGAGTAGGAGCCAAGATTGACGTTTCCTAAGGCCCTGTTCACATATGGCGATTTGGGATCGCGGGCAGAAGCGCTGCAATTCTGCCTGCGATTCCAAATCGCATTGCAATAGTGGCAAAAAGCACCATGCATGTTTGTGGCATTTATTTTGAATGGCACTTTAAACATTGTGCGGGTTTTGGCGCGCTATATCGTGCAGTAATTGAGTAGGAGCTTCTTTTGGCTTTTCATGAAGCAGTTTGCCGTGGCAAGACTGCACCGCGTTTGAGGTGCCATTAAAAATGAATGGCACCCAAACAAGTGTGGTGCATTTTGTCCCTATTGCAGTGCGATTTGGATCCATGGGCAGAAAATCACCCAAATCGCCAGATGTCAACAGGGCTTGTTAATATCACTTTCTAAATTGAAGAAATTGCAAACAGTTTCTGTAAGATACAAAACCCAGGAAAAAATAAAAAAATAAAACCAAAAACACACCCATACATACAGTGAATAGAAACATTTTAAATTAGAGACAGTGTGCAATGAACATATCTGTGACAGCTGTCCTTAGGAGCAATACCAAATGTCCTCAATTCCACTGCTTTATTTTATTTAGGTTTAAAAAAAAAAAAAAAAAAAAAAAAAAAATTTATAATAATTTTGGACCTTCCCCACTGCTTGCAAGAAGAGCAGATGTTTCTCACCCCCCCCCCCCAAAAAAAAAAAAAAAATAAAAAAAAAAAAAAAAAAAAAAAAAAGGAGAAAATTAAATCCACACTTTCAGACACAAAGGGAAAAGGAAAGAGCAATAAAAAGAAGTCAGGACATATGCTCACAACTATGACAGCCATACCCCACTACTGCAGATCACTTGCCAGCTATTCCAAGGTCTCCATTATTTTATGGCTTGGCCACCAGCTCAATATTTCATTATTCAGCCCTGGTAGACAGACATCCCAGTTGTGCAATTTTATCCCCATACTCTTAGCACTACAACAGCAATGTGCGACCCCCCCCCCCCCCTCACCCCCACCTAGCTGATTTACATACATCTTGGATCTACAAATACATTTCTATAAATGTAATGGTATACATTAAATTGGGGATTTTGGTTACAAACCATGCTTTGCAGAGCACTTTAAAAGCAGAACCCTGGGCAAAAACGATTTTTCATGTCCTTGTTGCTGATCTCCTACCTTCAGACTATGCCATCCATTTTATGCTGAGCTCTGTAGCCTGCTGATTTTGAAGAAAACTCGTTACTGCCCTGTGATATCCTGCAAGACTGGTGGCTGCTATTCCTCCTGTACTCCCAGCCACCAGTCTTGGCACTTTCCAATTGTAGTTCTCTACAGCAAGCAGGGACTTTTACCTCCATGCCCACTTGCTGTAGTGGGCGGAGGGGCTCACAGATCCCGATCTGTACCGCCCATGAAGGTGGTGTCCTTCTCTGCTCCCTGCCAGCACCGCCCCACTGATAAGGCTGCACTTATGGGCACTGTTAAGCGGCACGGATGAGGCTACACTGAAAAATTGCACTAATGGGCACCGAAAAGCTGCACTGATAAGCAGTGGGCATTGTCAAATATCTGTAGGCGGGGTTTTCCCCAACCCTGCAAAGTTTGCAGTAATTTTTTAGGCCTTATAGCGTATGTATGTATGTATGTATGTATGCATGTATGTATGTATGTATGTATTTATGTATGTATGTACGTACACACACACACATACACACACACACACACACACACATATATACACGTTACATATCACAGACACCGGTATTGTGGTAATATTGAAGTTTGAGATCTCCATCCATTGGAGGGTTTCCCCATTGTGTTATCGATTAGTAAGTTAGCGCTGCACTTTGTTGTTTTCTCATGCCGACATTTATTTGTGCCACGTGCCAATGCAACGTAGCATGTCCCAGCGCTATTTTTCTGTGGTACAGGGGTACTAGGGGTGTGCTCATACATGGGCGTCCGCAGGTAGGGGCAGGGGGGGTCAAGGGCCCCCCCCCCCCCCCTGGCAGGGCCGGCGCTACTTCTAGACAAGTGCGCATATCAAATCGGGGGCACCACGCTGCATGTCCCAGGGTATCTGAGTGTATGGGGGTGTAATGTATCTGTGTGTATGGGGGTGTAATGTATCTGTGTACTGTCTGCAGTCCCTGACCATCTCCTGTACTAGGTCTACAGTCTGACCGTGATAATGACATTGTCGAAAAAGGGCGGAGCATGGGTGACCTTAAAATAATGCCCCGCCTGAAAAAAAGTTCTGCGGACGCCCATGTGCTCATAGACACCATACAAGCACTGATTGATGTTATAAAGAGCTCAAAGCTACAGCAGGAGGAGGAATATTTCTAATACTGAATTACAGCAGAGTACAGCGTGTATAATATATCATTTTCTGTACAGTTCAGTAATGTCTACACAAAGCAAGTAAGGGCAGTATGTTCATCTCCTGTTGTGGCTGGAGGTGGAGAGCACAAGTGGGCTTGTTCACTTCTAACATGTATAGGCCTAGTGTACCCTCCCATATTCACTGCAATTCCCGAAGCATGATGGGAAGTGTAGTTTGATTATAGTGAGGCAATCCCTGTTGTAACAGCTCCTCCTTGGCAGAATACATGATGCATTTTTTGAATTACAGAGGACTTCCTGAAAATTTTGACTTTTCAATGGTAAGGAATTTCACAAAATGTAGTAACTGTTTAGTGTAGGGGGGTGTACACATTGTGTACCGATCCTGGAGTTCTGCTTTAACGAAAGGGTGTAAACCACAGTAACCACATTGCAGTATATCATCCAAAGTATTCACCCTAAGATATGGCTGCTACAGGTTACGCAATACATTTTTTTTTTAATACCATTAGCCATTACAGGAAATAAGCAAATCCAATCTGTATAGTGTTACTGCTGTCAAGGGAACATAGATCAGTGCCAACAACAGACAGGTCACTCAATATACCTTTAGCCTAGGTTCACACACTGGTGCGTGTAAAACTCCACATGTGCTTCGCACCGCATTCTTGTGCACATCACATGCAATGTCTGTGCGGTGCAATTTGAGTCCATATTGAGTCCATGCGATCTGCTGCGGGTGTCGCTGTTAGATTAATGACCCCCTGAAACAGGTAGCCAAACGTATGATTGCCAGAATCACATTGCATGGGTGTGAACCCCCATGCAATGTGATTCAGGTGCAGGGGGAAAAAAATGGTCCTTCACCATTTTGGTGAAAATGATGCGATTTGAGCCATACAGCATGGCTCAAATCGCATCTCATTTTCACCAAAATGGTGAAGGACCATTTTTTTCCCCCTGCACCTGAATCACATTGCATGGGGGTTCACACCCATGCAATGTGATTCTGGCAATCATACGTTTGGCTACCTGTTTCAGGGGGTCATTAATCTAACAGCGACACCCGCAGCAGATCGCATGGACACTGTGCGATTGCCTTGAAGTGCGATGCATGGAAACGCAGCAAATCTTGTGGGCTTCCCACATCGCTTCAGTGTGAACCAGGGCTTATTCTGAAGATTTTGGCACTTGGGGGCCCCCCCCCCCCTTTCTAGGATTCACGACCAACCATTGCAGGAACTGGCCACTAGCAAGATGCAGGACCGTTGGTCTCCCTCTAGATTTTCAAAACCTTTAGAAGTACAATTCAAAACGGTCTACTGCAAGGATTCAGAAGGCTTTTCACAGTGCTAAGGAGTGAAACCATAAGCCCTTACCACGCAGTTACACACTGTGAATCCCAACCTGTGTGGGCAAAGCTTCAGTAGACTAAAGTGTTACTAAGCCCAGGACCCTGAATTCACTATAGCTGTTCTCCTGCAGTACACAGAACATGGAAATGCAATTACTTCCAAGAAATATGAAACTGCTAAAATACCTTTTCTCAGCAGTCTAACTTCTATCAGTGTCTAGCCAAGCACCGATTAAAGCTTGTAGAAGTTTTCATTCCCCCCTGACTGTCCTATAAGGGTGAATGACCCTTGACCCTCTGTCTGGACAGTGCTGATCACACCAACCACCCCCCCCCCCCCCCAACACACACACCCCAACTCTCTAGCAATACACACCAAACTGAGCATGTGCAGATGGATTGGGGACAGTAAAAAGGGGAGGATCAGAGAAGACAGGATCAAACAGCCTTTCTACACAATGCAGAGGATTAGGTTCCACAGTATGTCAAAAAGCTTTACAGCATATAAAAAAGGACTGATTTTACTGCTGTAGGTTTAGTAACACGGAGCAAATATTTCTTTCCTGCCGCCCCATCCAGCCGCAGCAGCTGTCAGCCTCTCGGAGTTTGACACGATGCTGGTAGCAGGCAGGACAGGACACCGGTGTCCTACTCCTACAGCCAAACCCCCAGTGTGCATGGAGCCTTAAAACTAATTTGGAGAGAACACCTGCAACTACAGGGATAAAGCTAACAAAAAACAGCCACATTATTTAATTTATTGCCAGGATGAACATCAGAGACTTTCAGAAGGTAGGCCATGTCTTATGCCGCGTACACACGATCGGAATTCTCGTTGGGGAAAAGAAAAATGACTGTTAAGACAGAATTCCGCTCAAGCTGTGTTGCCTACACACGATCACACCAAATTCCGACCGTCAATAACACAGCATAAAACACGTTCGACAGCACTATAAAAAAGGGAAGTTTAATGCTTCCGAGCATGCGTCGAATGGTTTCCGAGCATGCGTCGGAATTGCATACACACGATCGGAAAATCCGATCGAAAGGTTTTCCTTCGGAAAAATTGAGAACAGGTTCTCAATTCAAAGTCCGTCGGAAATTCCGACAGAAAAAGACCGATGGGCATACACACGGTCGGAAAATCCGATGAAAAGCTCCCATTGGACTGTTTCCTTCGGAAATTCCGACCGTGTGTAGGCCGCATAAGTGTGCATGCAATATACCTTTAAGTCTACACAAGAAAGCAGGTATGCTACAATGTAACTTGAAAAATTGCATCATGAACAAAAACAGCTGTTAAAAAAAAAAAAAAGAGAAGGGGAACATCTTTCTCTTGAGGATTCATTTAAAAGTGTAGCTAAACAAGCCTAGTCCCCAATAAAGTCTTTAACCCTTGGTGTTTTAGCACATTGCCTGTATAGCAGAACAGAATAATAAACGAGCATCGTGTCTTACTCCAAGATCACCATGAGGTCACACGCGGCTGTTCCTAGCCAAAATACGTTCATTTGTCATCAGGAATACATGCTGCCAAATAAAAAAAAAGTTTATACTGTCTCATTTCTTTTGGACATTTAAAGTCTGTTAAACAGTTTTCATCTGCCCTAAAAAGGGAATGGTACCATTTTACGACAGAATGCATGGCCCGAGATATCCAGAAGATCAACACCTTTCAGCCTCATGCCATCAGCAGAGTACAGTAGGTTGCGTTTTACAGCAAGGAACAAAAAAAGACCAAACTACAGTGATATGGAGGACACCAACTGAAACTGACTTGCAATGGTAGCACAAATAAAACAAAAAACAAATGGAAAAAAAATAATAAAAAAAAGGGAAGTTTTTTTTACAAAAGAAATATGCTCCGAATATAAAAAAGAAGCTGTAGTACCTTCAGGAAACGGTATAGTCTGCCCAACAGGAAAGACGCTTCAGCTGGCCACTGACAGGATGAACTGTCAGCTATTTCAACAGAACAGGAGACATCCAACAACCACCCAAACCTGCTGGGAATTTTCCTCCATTCCCAACAGGGAAAAGTGAAACTATTTCTAAACCTATTTTAGTTACATCTCTACCTCAAAGTTGTATCTTACATTTTAAGTTATGGAAAATGCTGTAGGAAAAGCAAGATTCCATGGTGTGGGCAACTCAAGAAGCAAGATCACCCCCACGGCAGCTCTGAAAAGATATAAACCCATCACTATTCTAGACATTTAAAAAAAAAAAAAACATTTAAAATTAACCAAAAAGGCTATACTTCCGACTTAAAATTCCTTAAAGTGGAAGTCCAGTCCAAATTTTTTTTTTCCTATTAAATAGTATGTTACATATCATTATGTTAGATATTATTCATTTTCCGGCTAGCTGATTGTCTACCTTAGATTAGACTTTAAGCGACACAATCAGCTTCTTCCTGTTCTTCACCGACATCTTCCTTTATCTGAATTTGCGAAGCTGTCTTTCACTTCCTGAAAAGGTTGTCAGTCATTCTTAAGCCTCATACACACGATCGGACCGTGGACCAACTTTCCCGTGGATTTTTGTCCAAAGGGCGTTGGCCCCAAGTTGGTATTGCATACACACGATCGGACTTTTTAGGCAACAAACATGAACGTAGTGACGTTTCAACATATTGACGACACTTCAAAAGAGGACGTTCAATTACTCCAGCGCCACCTTTGGTCAACTTCTATATTGTTGTCTGGTATCTTGCATTGGTTCCGAGCATGCGTGTTTGTACTTTGTACAAAAGTCTGTTGGTTTTGTGTACACACGGTCGGACTTTGGTCCATCGGACTTTTGTTGGCAGAAAGTTGGTCCGTTCGCACAGCCAACAAAAGTCCGATGAAACCTGGAAAAAGTTGGTCCGATGTTGGTCCAAAACAGCTAATTTGCATGTTGGTTGTCAAAAAGTCTGATCGTGTGTACGGGCCTTTAGACAGGCATGCCTAGACCTGCCCAGCCTATCTTCATTGCCTCGCTTGGGAGAGAGGGAGAGAGACTTTGGAAGTAGGTTTGTTAGAAAATTGTAAAGGCCCGAACACACAATCAGACTTTTTAACAAACATGCAAATTAGCTGTTTTGAGGCAACACCCGACCGTGTGTACGCTCTATCGGACAAACTTTCGGTTTTCATCAGACTTTTGTAGGCTGTGCGAACGGACAAACTTTCTGGCAACAAAAGTCAGATGGAGCAAAGTCCGATTGTGTGTACACAAAACCATCGGACTTTTGTACAAAGTACAAACACGCATGCTCAGACAACAATACAGAAGTTGACCAAAGGTGGCGCCGGAGTTATTGAACGTCCTCTTTTGAAGTGTCGTCAGTACGTTGAAACGTCACTACGTTCGTGTTTGTTGCCTAAAAAGTCCAATCGCGTGTATGCAATACAAACTTGCGGCCAACGCCCTTTGTACAAAAATCCACGGGAAAGTTTGTACAAAGTCCGATCGTGTGTATGAGGCTTAAGATAGATTACAATGCAACATGCTGCAGATTTTCTACAGTGTACAACCACATGGTTGTTTCTGCATAGAACTGCGATGGGCACTGTGTGCATTGTGTGGCACACGTCCAGCTGCTGTGAAAAGCAGAGGGAGCTGGGGAGGAAATATGAAAGAAATGGTGTACAAAGGAACATTTTGGAAAGTTTGGAAGGCTACAGATCGATTTCTATTGCTCATTACATGTGAGTAATGAGTTTAAGACTCAGTTTCCACTAGTGTAACTTGTCATGCGACTGGACACAAAGTTGCACCACAAGTCACAGCCCATTGATTTCAATGGCAAACGTTTCCATCTATGCGACTTTGAAAAGGTGTCTGCACTACTTTGATACAACTTTTGATGGGACTTTGATCCAGAGAGAGTAAAGTTAGCTCAAAGCTGCACAGCTTTGGAGTCAATAGTGGGAACGTAGCCCAAGGCTAGAGTGCGACTTTGGAGTGTGACTTTTATTGCGTCCGAGTACAGATTTGATCCAACTTTGCACTCAAAGTAGCATCAAAGTAGTGCAGGTACCTTTTCAAAGTCACATTTTTCCATTTTGGAGGCATATGGCTGAACTTGGCTCACATAATGACTGCAGGGGAGAATTTAATTGTTAGGGTGGACTTCCACTTTAACAGGTGGAAAAATACTGCCAAATTCCTCAGACAAGTAGTCCAATCAAGGAGTCAGAAAGTAATTTTAAAAAAGGAACTTAAATTTCTATTCCCTTTCTTGTGAAAAAAAATTTCTATTCCCAATATAAATACTTAAAGAAAATTTGGGTGCTAGCAGTAACGTTCAAGAGCTTAGCTTTGCTTATTCTAAGTTGAGCATTTACCAGTTCTTGTAGAGATCGGAGACTAAATATTTCAAATCATTGCACCACAGAATCACCCCCAACACTTATTGACTACACCTGCAGCTCATCCCATGATTTTATGCTAAACGCATTTCGATATTTAAGCTTAAAAATGACCATGAAAGAAGAAGAAAGAAGAAAGAAGTTAAAATGCCAATAAAATTACACTAATTCTAGTCTTTGGTCTTCCATTCCTGAACTGCAAAGAAAGAAGGAATAAAAGGCCACCTTCGCACTTATGGACCGATCGGGTCCGCCTGTCAGTTTTCCAGGCGGACCCGGTTGGACCACCCATGTGTCTGTGGACGTCCAATGAAAACAAAACAGATGGGGGGGGATCAGTTTCTCCATCTGTCTAGCAGATCGAATGACAGTCGGATGGAAACGGACAGGCAGTCTGTTTTCATACGACCACCCCATAGAGAACAGCAGGCTGTGTCCATGCCCATTCTGCATCAACAGAGCAGACAAGGACTGATCATCCGCCTGCTCAGTGGGGAATCAGTGGACAGATTCCCTGCTGAGCAGGCCCATGTGAAAGGGGCCTAAGGAAACTAGCTATACCGATATCCTGATTTGGGAAATAACCAAAGCCTACTTAGACCCACCTAAACCCTGTGTCTAAGGATCTGGTGAGTTTCAGTCTATAAAGGGGGTTGGTGTGGAATCACTGAAGAGCACCATTCAGAAAGCATTTCTTTCTGCATGAACTGTGTGGAGCACTTTTAATAGAACACAAGCACATTCATTAGGGCACTTTTGAATGAATTATTGCCTTATGGACACTTATGTTTTTTCGAACACTAGAATTAGTGTCACGTTATTGGCATTTTAATTTGATTTTTTTTACACTAGAAGTTTGAGGTGTAGGGACATTTTTGCTACCTAGCACTAATCCATTGTGGTAATTTTGAGGGACCCGAGACTGCCCATACATGGTTGTTAAGCTTAAGGTCTAACAATCTTACACATTGAGTCCGGGTTCACATATGTGCAGCCGCGGGTTTGTGCCTGGGGTCCAGTACATGTCTGTTCACCTGTTCAGGTGCGATTCGGGTCTGAATTTTGCATTGGGAAGAATCAGTCCTCCTTCCCCTATAGCAACAGTTAATTCACTCCAACTCAATGTTTACTCCACACTCTTCGGCTTTTACATTAATTTGTGAGTTATGGTACAATGGTAGACACCAACAAAAGCATGGCTTTCTCTGACAAGCAATCATTTTAATACAATCTAAACTAGACATACGGATTTGTTTTGTTTTAAGATCTAAACAGCTTTGCAATTAGAAACAAATTATCTACACAGGGTTCTTTAAGAGTGAAACAATGAAACATTTATATGATAGATGGATTAGGTCACCTTGTACCCATTCCAAAGTGCTTCCTGTTGGGAAACAGGACCAACGAGAAAGAACACTGGGAGCAGGAAAGATGGAAAGGAACTATGACAAAGCATCCCAAGTAATTACGAAAAGTTTATAACATGATAACATTAATAAATAAAACAGCTAACAGAATGACTCATGTGTCTTGTATATATTAGGAAATGTAAACTAAAACGTTTACATCTAAATTCTGTCTCAGTACAGAGGGTGACAGCGTATATGCAAACATATGTTATACAGTTCAGTATTTGATCTAGTAGGTGTCATGGGGAAAAAATGATGGCTAGTCCAGAAAAAAATAAAAAATTGTAGATTCCCAGCCATTTATAGAAAGATCATGCTCTAGGTCAAAGGTCCATTACTCAGCATGGTTTGTGAAAAAGAAACATATACAAATACGACCAGAATATATGGCGAGCACTTCCAAAAGTCTAGTATGCATATTACCAGTTCCAACATTCTAATGATGAAGACTGAAAAACAAATACAGCAAGTGTGTATATATTGGGTTATTAAGCAAAAGAGACAGAAAGTCAGGGGCCTCCATCTAAAAAAACAAAAAAGGCCAATTTACTGTCCTTTAAGCCTGGTACACACCCAGCAGGTCGAAGGAAAAAAAAGAAGAAAAAAAAAGAAGAAGAAGGTCAGCTTCGGTCGGAGCCGCAGTGCCAACGATCCGACATTAGTACAGCAACTTCCCTAGCTGAGCAGTTGTGTTCTCCCCGCCAGAACACTCCAGTTAGCTTCTGGTTTTCCAGCATGCTGGTCCGACAGATGACCAAAACGCCAGCTTCCGTCGGACCGGCTGCCATACACATGGGCCGAATGTCAGTCAGTTTTTAATCGAACTGGACGATGTTGCCCGGCCTTCGATCCATGTGTATTGTACAGCGTTTTTTTTTTTGTTTTTTTTTTTGTGGTTTTGATTATGATTTGGGTTATTTTCTATAAAAGATAAAATAGAAGGGAGGATTGGGAAGTATTTGGTTGCTTAGTATGGGAAGATAAGAATTTAATTAGCTAAATTAGCTATTCAGCTGAATGCGCGCAATTTCAAACCGGCAACACAGTCCAACTTCGGGGGCAATTTGACAGACAACTGT
The DNA here is from genome assembly GCA_028564925.1 of Lithobates sylvaticus. Taxonomy (NCBI): domain Eukaryota; kingdom Metazoa; phylum Chordata; class Amphibia; order Anura; family Ranidae; genus Lithobates; species Lithobates sylvaticus. The sequence goes on from CM053026.1 coordinate 261,553,178, forward strand.
GCGGGTTCATGCACAGACGTCTATTCAAATTGCCCCTGAAGTCACCATAACTAGTACAGGAAATACTTTTGGGAATCGGCATTGCACCGATTCGAACTTGGTCATTGCCGGCAATAGCCACCCTTTTTGGCATGCGATTTGACATGTCAAATCAGCATGATGTGAACGTGGGCTAAAACCTGGAAGCCAATTGGTTTCTATGCAAAGCTGCACCAGATTTTGTACTCTGCAATTTTTGTAACTCCAATACAGTCTACAAGTGAAGGCTACAATACGAGACAAAAATAAATAATTTCAGAACTTTTCCCACCTTAAGGCTGGGTTCACACGAGTGAATTGGATGCGGGGAAATCTGCATGGAGCCGATTCACACATCTCCGGTGCGAATTGCACAAGAATCCTGTGCATTTTCTGGTCCGTTTTAGGTCAGAATTCAGCCAAAAATTCTGGCTGAAATCAGATCTGAATCTGTGAATGGAGACGCACCAGACCCCCTGCTGTGAGCCGCTCCATTCCTCAGTGTGAACCCAGCCTTAATGGTGACCTATAAACTGTATAACTCAGTTGAAAAACAAACTGAAATTTATTTTAAATTTATACTAAGGCCCCTTTCACACTGAAGCGTTTTTCAGGCGCTACAGCGCTAAAAATAGCGCCTGAAAAAAAAGCGAGTCCTTTCACTCCAGTGTGAAAGCCGAAGGGCTTTCACACTGGAGCTGTGCGCTAGCAGGACGGTAAAAAAAGTCCTGCCAGCAGCATCTTTAGAGCGGTGTATTCACCGCTCCTACCCATTGAAATCAATGGGGCAGCGCGGCTATACCGCCGGCAAAGCGCCGCTGCAGTGTGACGCCCGCACTGCCCCAGTGTGAAAGGGGCCTAATACTTTGCTGAAGCACCTTTTGATTTTATTACAGCACTCAGTCTTTTCGGGTACGAGTCTATCAGCATGGCACATCTTGACGTGGCAATATTTGCCCACTCTTTGCAAAAACACTCCAAATCTGTCAGATTGCGAGGGTATCTCCTGTGCACAGCCCTCTTCAGATCACCCCACAGATTTTCAATCGCATTCAGGTCTGGGCCATTCCAAAACTTTACTCTTCATCTTTCAGCATGACAACGACAAAGCATACATCCAAACCAACAAAGGAATGGCTTTACCAGAAGAAGTTCAGACTTCTGCTAGAAAGCTGAACATGAAGAGGAAGGTGTTGTGCCAATATTGACTGGTATTTGGAACTATTCATAATTCCCTCGGCCTTGACCAATACCCCTTTTCCAGCTGAAGAAAAAAACAGCCCCAAAGCATGATGCTGCCACCACCATACTTTACTGTGGGTATGGTGTTCTTTTGGTTATGTGCAGGGTTTTTTGCACCAAACATCATTTGCAATTATGACCAAAAAGTCCAACCTCGGTTCCATCAGACCAGAATACATTTTCCCACATGCTTTTGGGAGATGTGTTTTAGCAAAATGTAGCAGGTCTTGGATGTTTTTCTTCTTAAGAAAAGGCTTCCGTCTTGCCACTCTACCCCATAGAGTAGACAGGAGAAATAAAGGAGATTGTCGTCACACAGCCAATACTTGCCAGATATTCCTGCAGCTTCTTTAATGTTGCTGTAGGCCTCTTGGCAGCCTCCCTGACCAGTTTTCTTCCTGTGTTTTCATCAATTTCGGAGGGCTGTCCAGTTCTTGGTAATGTCACTGTTGTGCCATATATTTTCTCCACTTGATGACTGTCTTCACTGTGTTCCATGTTATATCTAATACCTTGGAAAAGCTTTTGTACCCTTCTCCTGACTGATACCTTTTAACATGTCAAAAAGGTAGTAAAATGACAGGAATGACCTACTAGAACAGCTGAACTTTGGGGTTAATCAGGGGCACTTTAAATGACAGGTGTGTATGAACTCCTTTTTACCATGAGTTTGAATGTGATTGCTTAATTCTGAACACAGCTACATACCCAGTTTTAAGAGGGTGTGTACACTTATGCAACCACATTTTTTTTATCCCCCCCCCCCCCTAAAAGTTTTCAGTTTGTTTTTAAATTGAGTTGTACGGTTTTTAGGTCACTATAAAAAAAGGTGGAAAAAGTTCTGAATTGATTTATCTTTGGTCTCATTTTTTTTTTTTTTTTTTTTTTTTTTTTTTTTACACATCACAGAAACCTGACATTTTAAAAAAACAGGGTTGTGTATACTTTTTATATCCATTGTATGTTGCAATGCACAGTACAATAGACACTGGAAGGAGAGGTGTTAAACCAGTTTATGAAGGGGGGTAAAAATCAAAGAAGACCTCAGAAATAAGGAAGCTGGAACATTGCAATGAGAAAATCAAAAAGCGGTGTCACCTTCCTACTGTGTAGCATGGCAGGGGAGCATAAACTGTTCACAATATCACTTTTACCATCCGTTTTAAAACAGGAAGTGTATAACTGATAAGACGAGTAAAATGATTGGTCAAGTTAAAATTTAACTCCGGACCTGACATCCTGAAACATTTTGCTTTAAATTCCCATCCCTGCAGGCCATGAAGAAGACTGACTGCACATTTTACACAGAGGTAATGTGTGGGAAGCTCCTAGTGCATCAACAAAAGCTTTTTCCTGCTTCAAGCCTATTTGGCCAACATGCCATGGTAGGAGGAGTGGGCATGCATGTGCACCTAATTATTACCATTAGCTGCAAAAAAAAATTTTTTATTTTTTTTTTTTTTATTCTAGATACAAACAGTACTTAGTACAGCTCTTTAAACACAATATAACCTGCGTACAGGCATACCTAGCTTTGACATACCTACTTTCAACAAATATGTATACCAAATATACACCAGAGCTGAATAAATACACTATGCACATTAACGTTTACAAGTATCGCACTGGTCAGAATTGTAGCCTTAAATCAACTATGGGCATTAGCCATAATAGTGAATTTCCTGGCAATTAGTTTGACAAAGATAAAGAGCAGGAATTTGGTGTTTAGCTGATAAGTGCGGTTAACGGCTAATGAGGAAACCCTTCAAAAACTGCATGAGAAAGCCTGATTACAGACGACAAACGCTCTATCTCAGGAACATGCTAGTATTTCGTTTTTTCCCAGTCATTTATGGAACAGAATGCCAAAACAAAAATTCACAATGTGAATTGACGTAGCACCACTAAACCATCAATGCAGTTAAAAAGAGTAACTTCACACTGGTTAGAAAATAAAAAAACAAAATTTAAGCAGCTACAAAAATACTACTGCCGAATTCTAAGAAACAAAACACTTACCAGCACATGGAATCCACCACTATCGCCTCAGATAATGCTTAGGCAGGCTGTCTGTCGCTCTCCAGTGCAACCATTTTGGTTATGGGAAAAAAAAATAAAAAAAAAAAAAAAAAAAAATCACTCAAAGAGTGCGTCAGCACACATTTTTGTTATGGGAGTCAGCAGTGACTTTGATGTCTCACAGCCAGCTTCCCACTGCACATGGAACAGCAGCACGGTGGGACTGGTCCTGCAGCTTCTTGGGACGTTTAAGGTGTTCCTGGAGGCTGGAAGCAGCCCAAGTAGACAATTTTCACTTAGGTGAGGTGTTAATTTGAGGAAGTAGAAATGGTAGGGGGGGGGGGGGGGGGGGGGGTCTGTCAATAGATGCAGCAGCAGGACTCAGGAGCGAGCCCGCACAGGTGACCCCAGGGAAAGCCGCTTTCCCTGGGTGTATTTGATGAAGGGCCTGGAGCGCCAACGGGGGATCCCAGAAGAAGAGGATCAAGGCTGATCTGTGCAGAACGATTGCACACAATTAAGTACAAGCGCGTTTTTTTTTTTATAACAAAGGGAATAACAAATTGGATTGAAGCTGAATACTGCAGCAAAAGCTAGAGATTTTTCCTACAGCGTTTCCTGGACCTACTACCCATTACTGGAAGTGAAAAGGGAAGCTGTACAGCCAAAAGCTCATCTCGGTCACTCTGCATGTTTCTCGTCAGAACATGACCCGATTGGCTCCCTGTGCTGCTTCTTCCTTCTCATACTCTAGCTCTGCTATACAGCGGCGGCAACAGGTTGACACCAGATCAAATTTTAGGTACTTATAGTGCTTTCATCTAAAAACAAATAAAAAATGTAATCATTAAAAGTGTTTCAGCCTTACATTCATTTGTGTCCTTTATATCTGCATAGTGTTCAGCTTTAAAATCTTGCCAAGTGTTTTTAGTCTGAATCAATATTTGTTACATGACTGAACTATGCAGAGACATGCAAAGTAGCGTTCTGGTGTGTCTTTGAAGGCGAGTATAAAATCACTGTATGTGCCTCCCTCGTCCACTCTAGAGTAATTCTAAGCAAGTTGTTCTTTTTAGCATGTTAGTAAAGCCCCTTTCACGCTTGTGCGACCTGAAAGTCGTGCGACTTTGACGCAACACCTGATAAGCCACTAATATATATATATATATATATATATACACACACACACACACACACACACACACACACACACACACACACAGTGGGGATCGAAAGTTTGGCCACCCCAGGTAAAAAATGTGTATTAATGTGCATAACGAAGCCAAGGAAAGATGGAAAAATCTCCAAATGGCATCAAATTACAGATTAGACATTCTTATAATATGTCAAAAAAGTTAGATTTTTATTTCCATCATTTACACTTTCAAAATTACAGAAGACAAAAAAAAAAAAAAAAAAAAAAAAAAAAAAAAAATGGTGTCTGCAAAAGTTTGGGCACCCTGCAGAGTTAATATGTTGTACTGCCCCCTTTGGCAAGTATCACAGCTTGTAAACGCTTTTTGTAGCCAACCAAGAGTCTTTCAATTCTTGTTTGAGGTATCTTTGCCCATTCTTCCTTACAAAAGTCTTCCAGTTCTTTGAGATTTCTGGGCTGTGTCACGCACTGCTCTTTTAAGGTCTATCCATAGATTTTCAATAATGTTGAGGTGAGGAGATTGTGAAGGCCATGACAAAACCTTCAGTTTACGCCTCTTGATGTAATCCCCCGTGGATTTTGAGGTGTGTTTAGGATCATTATCCATTTTTACAAGCCATCCTCTAACTTCAGCTTTTTCACAGATGGCATCAAGTTACCATCCAAAATGTGCAGAAATTTTATTGAATCCATTTTTCCTTCTACTTGTGAAATGTTCCCTGTGCCACTGGCTGCAATACAACCCCAAAGCATGATTGATCCACTCCCATGCTTAACAGTTGGACAGAGGTTCTTTTCATTAAATTCTGTGCCCTTTCTTCTCCAAACGTACCTTTGCTCATTTAGGCCAAAAATTTCTATTTTAACCTCATCGGTCCACAGAACTTGTTTCCAAAATGTCTCAGGCTTGTCTATATGTTTATTTGCAAAGTTCAAATGCTGACTTTTGTGGTGAGGACGTAGAAGAGGTTTTCTTCTGATGACTCTTCCATGAAGACCATATTTGTACAAGTATCTCTTTATAGTGGAATAGTGTACCACAACTCGTGTCTGCCAGATCTTTCTGGAGGGATTGTGCAGTCAAACGTGGGTTTTGAATTGCTTTTCTCCCAATCCTGCGAGCTGTTTTGTCTGATATTTTTCTTTGTCTTCCAGATCTTGCTTTAACTTCCACTGTTCCTGATGACTGCCATTTCTTATAAATTACATTCCGAACAGAGGATATTGACATCTGAAAACGCTTTGCCATCTTCTTATAGCCTTCTCCAACTTTGTGAGCGTCAACTATTTTCAGTTTTCTAGACAACTGCTTAGAAGAACCCATGGTGCTGATTGTTGGGGCAAGGTCAGATGAGTCTGGCCATTTAAAACCTTTGAGATTGACATCACCTGGTCTTCCCAGACGATGATTGAGAACAATAAATGACACTGGCAGGTCTCAACTTTGCAAAGGGGGCAGTGCATGCTATAAATTCTGCAGGATGCCCAAACTTTTGCAGACCCCCCCCCCCCCATTTTTTTGTTTTCTGTAATTTTGAAAGTGTAAATGATGGAAATAAAATCTAACTTTTTTTGACATATTATAAGAATGTCTGATCTGTAATTTGATGCCATTTGGAGATTTTTCCATCTTTCCTTGGCTTTGTTATACACATTTTTACCTGGGGTGCCCAAACTTTCGATCCCCACTGTGTGTAATATATATATATATATATATATATATATATATATATATAAAAAAACATCCCACACAAGATCAGACACAGAAGTTCTTTTCGTCTGCAGGCGATACTCACATGACACCAGCAGCATGTTTAACATACATCTGTTCTGAACATGCATGTCTTCTGGAGGTTAGAAGGTCTCCACAATACAGTGTACTAGTGTAATTAAAGCCAGTCAATGCAACAGGCTTCATATCCACACCTCTGATAGACCAGCACCAAGATATAGGGTCTCTTGCTTAGTCATCCTCTTTAATTTCATACTCCCCATCCAATAATTGACTAATTACATTTGCTCCAGTATATATGTTTGGGTGCTTATAAATGTGACAATTCTAGAAAACTATACCCAGGGCCAGGACAAGAGGTGGGAAGGAGGGGTGGCTGCCCTGGGCACTGTGGTATTAAGTGGGGTGGGGATCGGCAGGGTTAAGAAGGTTCTAGAAGAGCATATTTGGGGAGGTGTGCTAGGAATGCCAATTTGTGGGGCAGTGGGGTTTGTGCTATAAAAGTAATATGCTAAAAGGGTTTTTATTTTTTTTTATTTTTTTAGGGAGGGGGGGGGGGGTTCTGCATTTGTGCTAGGAGGGGGAAACTTTTGCTAGTATAGGGGATTTGTTCTGCGAGCATATGGGGTGGGGAGAGAGGATTTTAGCTAGGTGGTGAGCATGCAGATTGGTGAACACATTTTGGGGGGAGGGGGGGGGGGGGTTTGCTGACACATGATGTTAATACATAAAATGAGGTGGGGGGGGGGCAGCGCAATTTGGCATGTTTGCCCTGGGCTCTAGGTGACCTTGTCCCAGCACTGACTATACCAATCATTAATTCACACTAGAACATTATCTAATCATGCTGGGTTTAAACAGACAAAAAAAAAAACACCTTTAAAAAGTAGAAGTTTAGACGATATTAAATCGAACAATGCATAGCAATAGGATCCAAAGTCCTATATGCAAATAGAAAGAAATTAATGTGTATGCCAGGAAGGGAAAAAGGATTTGATGGCCATTTCTATGATAGTTCCACCGTATGGGTGTCTACAATATGGACACAACATTTTTCAGTTATAAATATCATTATAGGATATAAATGCTTTTGGCGTCCTTCCAATGCTTGTTCCTAGTTGAGAAATTATATTTCCTATGATGCTCGCCTCTGTATTCATTAGGAGGGAATGGGCATTTTTTAAAGGCAATGCTAGGGAGGTAAATGAATAGGAGAAGCAGAGAGTGGGTCTTCACCCACTATCAGCAAAGCCGATTAGAGGACAGCACTGCAAGGAGCTGGTTAATAGACTAGTCATCCTGAGCAAAGGTGACTATAGCAGTTAGCATCACAGGAAAATTCAAAGGAGAGGAGGGAGCAGGTCAATGCCTGGCTTTGTATGACTTCATTACCCTTCTGTCACATTTCCAGAAAATGCATGCTGTAAAAAATAAAATAAAAAAAGAAATAAAAAGTGTCACGTTCTTCTCTTTACTTGTTGCAGTGTTTAGGATCAGCGACTTATCATTCAGAGTGACTGCCAAGGAACTAGCATTCTCAACAGAACTCCACACATCTTACGTGATAGTGTGCTCTAAGAGTTCTTATTTTTCAAGGTAGCCAGACATGGATGGAAACTTGGCTGGTTTAGCATTTTGATCCTTGTATGGGCAGGCTGGTTGTGCAGAAGTCAATCTACAGCTTAGATTTCTGAGCAACCAGCCTGTCTGGTTTTTCTGCAAATGATCAGTGCTACTGGCTATAGTCTCTCCGCCATCACAACACAAGCAGCTTGCTATGGGCCACCCGAGCAGGCTCGCTCCTGATCCATATATCCATATTATATATCACACACACACACACCACACACACACACACACACACACACACACACACCTCAGCCCGCCCCCCTCCCCCCTCTCCTCATTGGCCAATGGCTCCTGCTGCTGTCTCCAGGGCCGGACTGGCTTACCGGGATATTTTCCGGTAGGCTGCCTGCCCTGGAGCCGCTTTGCGGCTGCAGTGCTCCCCTCTCATGCTCCTGTGATCACGGAGCTGGCCGGGTGTGTGTTCAGCGGCCGCACTGTAACACGGTCCCGCCCCCCCTAGACCGGCTCGTGTGATAGTAGATAGAATCTACCTACCTATCACACAAGCCGGTCTAGGGGGGCGGGACCGTGGCCGCCGAACACACACCCGGCCAGCTCCGTGATCATAGGAGAAGATGCCTGTGAGTAGCCTGTGTGCCTGGATAGGGGGGGGGATCAGCAGGGGGGGCGGCATATAGAGGAGATTAGCTTTCTATATTCCTCCATGCAGCCGCTGAATGCTTGGAGGGGGGAGAGGAGGAGAATCAAGCATTCAGCGGCTGCATGGAGGAATATAGAAAGCTAATTTCCTCTATATGCCGCCCCCTGCTTCTCCTATCCAACTTCTTTTACTGCCCCCCAGTGCTCTCCCCCCCCCCCCCACCAGACTCTCCAGCCCCCCCCCCCCCCCCCCACAGTTCTCTCAACCCCTGTTATTTTTTGCCCACCTTGCTCTCCCCATCCTTCTCTAGCCCCCCACTCCACAGTGCTCTCCAGCCCCCACCCCAGTGCTCTCCACCCCTGTTCTTTTTGTCTCCCCCACCAGTGCTCTCACAAGCTCCCCCCAGCACTCTCCACTCCCCCCTGCATTTTGCCCCCACCCATGTGCTCTCCACTCCCCCGTGCTCTTTGTACCCCCCAATGCTCTCCAGCCCCGTTTTTCTGCCCCCCCCCCCAGTGCTCTCAAGCTCCTGTCCAGTGCTCTTCGCCACCCCACTCTTAAACCCCCCCCCCCAGTGCTCTCAGCCTCCCGTGCTCTCCACCCCTGTTATTTTTGCCCTGCACTCCCCACCCCCCTGCTCTTTGTCCCCACCCATGTGCTCTCCAACCCCGCCAGTACTCTCTGCTCCCCCTTCTCTCCAGCTCCCACCCAGTGCTCTCCACTTCCCCAGGACCAGAGGACAGGATGACTGGGGCCGGAAAGTGAGGACGGCTGAAGGTGCAGGTGGCCCAGGACCACTCCATCTCACAGCAAACAGATCCTCTGGAAGGAGCACTGTCCCCATCCAAAACAAGAACAGCCCCTGCCTGCTGCTGGCCATCATGGATATCCTGCTGGCATGCAAGGTACTGTACCGAGCATCAACAACACACCTTCCCACAGACAGGGACATGGTGCACAGGAGGGGCTGCAATGATGGGCACAGTGAGGCTGCTTTCATGGCACAGTAAAGCTGCATTTGATGGGCACAGTGAGGCTGCATTTGATGGGCACTGGCAAGGCTGCATTGAGCTCTTGTATCATGTCTGCAGCCTCTGACCATCTCCTGTATCATGTCTGCAGTCTCTGGTTGGAGTCTGGAGAGGAGTCAAGAGTGGGAGCGCTGCCAGGATGGGGGTCATGGGAGAAGTCAGACGTGTGTGGACTGTGGAGAGGAGACTATAGGATAAAACCAGGGCCACCAAGCTGGAGCCGACTGACTGAGCCCTGCTTGGTGCACCTGAGAGGAGGTCAGTGACAGCACCGCCAGGCCAGTCTGAAGGGGGGGGGGGTCACTGATGTAAGGGGGGAGTGAATATGATAATGTAAGGGGGCACCGATATAAAGGGTTTCCCCCTTATATCAGTAACCCCCCACCTTAGTGTATTCTTTCTGCGGAAGGTGGCCCCCCCCCCCACGTTCTGAGTTCCTGGGGCCCCCCTTAATGATTGACCACTTTTAACTGGAGAGAGAGAGAGATAGAGAGAGAGAGATAGAGAGAGAGATAGATAGAGAGAGAGAGAGATAGAGAGAGAGATATAGAGAGAGAGAGAGATAGAGAGAGAGATACAGATAGAGAGAGAGAGAGAGAGAGAGAGAGAGAGAGACACACACGTGATTTCATATCTGTCTCTTCTATATAGAATACACTCTTCAAATGTGCTTTAAAATGTATGGTTTTCCCTTTCATGAACAAGAAAATAATGACGTAATGCTCCTGCGCTGGTATAATAATGCGGTGGGGCTGGTATGAAATTTTTTTCCAGGGCTGGACTTTATTCCCAGTCCGGCCCTGGCTGTCTCAGCCAATGAGGAAGAAGAGTTCCCAAGGAGCTGAGGCTCTTGTGCACATCGCTGATCATGATGGGGCTCAGGCATTCATAGACTGCATGAAGGATAGGAGAAAACCGTCAGCCTTTAGAACCACTTTAATGTATGGACAACTTTAGAACAACTGATGTGCTAAAAGGTTTGGCCAATGTACGTAAAGATGGCCATAGATCGGTAGAATTTGAATGAAATTTTTTTTTTTTTTTTTTATTAAGTTCTAAGAAAGTTTGCCATTTTTTTTTTTAATCGTTTGCCAATACATTAATGATAAAACAATATTTTTTTAAACCTAGTTACTGCATTCTGACAGTGGGGAGACTTCCCAGCTGCTGGCTATAGCCGACTCCACTAACCGATGCGTGCATGCATTTTTTTTTTATTTCCATTCTTTAAAGTTATGTTGGCAGCATCTGAATAACAAAAAAGCAAGCTAAGAAAAATGGTTAAAAAAAAAAAAAAACACCACACACACACACACACACAAACATCTTCAAGTGCAAGATGTCCAATGATGCTCTTGCAAAATATCCTTGTACTGTACAGTAATCTTTGCCAGTTCCATCTCCTTAGGGGGCTATATTTTATACGTACGGCATGAAAAGATTTCACAATCTAAGTTGATGCAATCTTTTGATGAATGATCTGCAAAACAGAGTAAAAAGTAGCCAGTGCTCTTCTAGCAAGTCAGAAAACACCCTGGTATGCGGATTCACATTATCCTCTAATCTTCTCAGCTGGATCACGTGCCTTTGACATTTTAATGCTATATTACGGGATTCCAGGCTGACAGTTAAGGCCTCAGTGTGCTAAAGAAGAACATATGTCAAATTCAGTCTGAGGTGTTTTTGATGTTCCTTGATAAAAGAGGAGACATCAAGTAGTAGCAGAATAATTTATCTTTCCTTGCCAGACAATCAAAAGGACCCAAAATGTAGCTATTTAAAACTTTCTAGAAGAACCCATTGGTACATTAAACTAATCATATGATTGTCTTAAAATTGATAAGCAACATTACAATTTTGCATTAACTGTGGGTGACTGAATACATGTTTGATTAATATGTGACATTTGCTTAGCTGTATATGAGCCACTGTCTAATTCAAGTAAAATAAACCAAAGAAAAAATGCTCAAAAGCACCAAATTCAGCTAGCCAATACAGATAATCTCACTATCAACTGTTAGTGACATTTATGATAAGAGCAAAAAAGTCTGTTGAAAACATTTACAGAATGATGTGGCCATGTCCCTTGGTAAAATGTAGTCTCCACTCTATTCAAATGACCCAGATTTACTAAAGTAGTAGTATATGTTCATTTTTGGAAAGAATAGCTAAATCACAGGCAAAAGGGAAAAAAAAAAAAAAAAAAAAAAAAAAAAACAGGATTTTTGCTTACACGTTAGATCACTAAAGTTAGAACAACGTCCCTACATTCACTAGGCAAGTGAAATGTCCCTTAGCAAAATAGATTATACCAACTTCAGCTATCCAAATCATGTGCAAACAAAAATCTTTTAGTTTTTCTTGCAAGTCTAAATCAGAAACACAAAAAGGGGAAGGGACCGTCAATGGACTTGAAGGAAAAAAAAAAAAATAAAAAAAAAAAAAAAAGGGGGAGAAAAAATAAAATAAAAACAAAACAAACAAAAATCTGACAGCTCAGGAGGAGCCGCTGACTAACTATCAGTGATCTCCCCAACCAGAACACTCTGGTCAGCGCTCTCAGCCATTGGCTGAGGGAGCTGATCGGCAGATCTTTTTTGGTCATGCCCTAAGCGGCCTTCTTCTATTGGACCGGCTGCAGTACACACGCCCGATATTCAGCCAGTTTGTGCTAGGCTTCGAGCTGGCCATAAATGGATCGAAATTTGTCCGGTTCAGCAGGACCAGCTGAACTTCAATCCATCTATGGGCCTTTCCAGAATACTGTAAAATTTTCATCCAAACAGCTGCAGCAACGATCAGTGTAGTCTGACAGTGAGGGGTCCCTGCTGTCAGAATACAACAGCAGGGGATTCCTCCAGCTACCTTGCTTGTGTGGATGAAAGAATTTTTTTCGCTCTCGATCAGCCAGCATGTATGACCTTGCTGGTGGAAATGATGGCTGCAAGAAACTTACACCTCAAACTACATGCAGACAATGGAGGGGAATCTCCTTATGATGAAATTAAGTCAGACAGAGGGGTGAATGAATGATGTGCTGGGTAAGCTGAAAGGCCAGAGCTACCTTCAGTATGAAGAAAGCTGTGCCCTCAACACTACCTTGCCCTTGTGTAAGGCCAGGAAGAGTTGGAGTAGAAAAGGGAATACCCCTGATTGGTTCAAAGCCTTTGTTTTTGGAGCAACAATAGAACTAGATTCAGATCCCATGGGAGTCACAGGGAACGAAACAAAAAAAAAAAAAAAATGGGAAGTCAGCAGTTTCTGGAACAAGGTCACAAGAGCAGAGATCTGACCTTTGATGGTGGCGATGGCCACATGCTGATCCAGACCCACCTGGAAAAAAAAAAAAAAAAAAAAAAAGCAAAGGCCTTTCGCCTCATACCACCTGCAGAGATGGAGCTTTCCAGAAGTAGTTTTCTTAGCTTTTCGCATCATGGTGCTATAATAGGCTGATGTAATACATTTTCCGCGAAGGCATCCAATTCTTAAATAGGTTGTTAAAATGTGATTAAAAAAAAAAAAAAAAAAAGAAGAAGAAGAAGAAGAAGAAGAAGAAGAAGAAGAAGAAGAAGAAGAAGAAGAAGAAGAAGAAGAAGAAGAAGAAGAAGAAGAAGAAGAGAGAAGAAGAAGAAGAAGAAGAAGAAGAAGAAGAAGAAGAAGAAGAAAGAAGAAGAAGAAAGAAGAAGAAGAAGAAGAAGAAGAAAGAAGAAGAAGAAGAAGAAGAAGAAGAAGAAGAAGAAGAAGAAGAAGAAGAAGAAGAAGAAGAAGAAGAAGAAGAAGAAGAAGAAGAAGAAGAAGAAGAAGTGGGAAAACAGCATAATTGAATAAATTTAACAGATCTGTACAGGCGGCAGCACACAAACCCCTATGACTCCTGGGTGCAGAAATATGCTAGTTTTTATACGATTTACAGCCCTCTGCACCCGTGTGAATGAGCCTTACTCCAGTTTCTATACCTCGAATGGCTGATGTATAGGAGGGAAGAGGGAAAGAAAAAAAAAAAAAGTCTACGAATGCTTTTACCTTCATCAAGCCAAGACAAGGTGGTGAAAAATGAGGTCATCCTTCCAAACATTTGGAAAATTCTGCTCAGTTTAAGTGTAGTGTTACAATGGAAGTAGTATATATTCCACACTACAATGTAAATGTATACAATACTGTTCTACTGAGCTCACAAAAAAACTCTGAAAGCTCGGTCAATACTTCCATTGTGCCAAACATGGATAAGAGCAGTTTTCACGGAATATTCCAAATAGTCTTTAAACAATAACTAGCACAAAACCTTCTGCCGTGAAGACGATACTATCTTTTTGGCAGGTCATCGCATCCATAAACTGAAGCTCACAGGCATTCAGCTTGCTTCACAAGAGCGTCAGCCCACCCAAACAGTTGTACGAGTTCTTGGTAGATGAATCAAGATTGAAACCAACCAATGCTTATTTGTGTCTACAAGGGACTTTGGTAGGACCCGAATCCTTGGGTTCTACACAACTGCTGCAAGGATATCCTTTTTAAAAAAGTGAATGTAAAACCAAAAGATGAAACTACAAAAAAGATTCTGCGCCTATGCTACTACTTTGTTGTGTTGCTACTACGTGGAGGCTGCTAGCACTGTGAACCATACATCCCCTTAAAGCCCCATACACACCATCAGATTTTCTGCTGATTTTTGTCTTCAGATTTACCAAAACCATGTAGTGCAAGGGCCTGCCTGATTGCATACAAATTGAAACTCCTAAAGGTTTGACCTCATATTATATGGTTTTGGTAAATCTGAAGACAAGAAAAAAATAAGCAGAAAATCTAATAGTGTGTATAGGGCTTTAGTGGATAACAGTTATTTTGGGATTACTACAATAAAGTGCTGTGGTCCCCTTTTATACATAAATATGAGCACAGTATTTAAGTGGAGTGCAGCACTTCTTGTATTCATCACAATGTAAACCAAAGTTTGGGTGCTAGCCAACCCTACAGTAGGTTCAGTGAGGCCAATTTTTGCTTGTACCACAGCAGGAGGGATTCCCCAATGCACATCAAATGTAATGATGGGGGAAGGAATTCTCTCATTCAACCAGCTTGTTAAACATAAAAAAATAAAAAATAAAAGAAATAAAAAAAGAAGGGGGGGCATAAATGTATGGGGTGTTTATTCCAATAGGCCATGTTCTCACTTTGAAAGTGCACATGCGACTATGCTGTTCACACATGAAAAAGGTAGTAGAAGGAGCTGCTCCTTCAAGTCCTGTTAAAGAGTTTGCATGTGTTCACTTCTATATGGATTTGTGATACCTAAATAAAAAGGGAGAAACAAAAGGATTGGCACAAGCAGCCCACATAGGACTCGATTTACTTTCCATCCCCCCGTGGAAATCAGTTAAAGTGACTCTAAAGGTTTTTTTTTTTTAAATAATAACCATGTCATACTTCCCCCGCTCTGTGCAAGGATTTTGCACAGAGCAGCCCCAATCCTCCTCTTCTGGGGTCCCTTAGCAGCGCTCCTGGCTCCTCCTCTTTATCGGGTGCCTCCATGGAGAGCCGGTTTCCCTGGGGGCATGCTCACAAGTCCCGCTGCTGCGTCCATTGACACAGACAGGACTCGGCCCCACCCCCTGTCACTGGATTTAATTGACAGCAGGGGGAGCCAATGGCTCCTGCTGCTATAAATCTATCCAATGAGGACAGAGACAGTGGGTTAAGGTAAGAAGAAAAAAAAAAAAAAAAAAAAGGGGGGGGCGGGGCGCAGCTGCAGCACAGAAGGTTTTTCGCCTTATTGCATAGGATGCATTAAGGTGAAAAACCTTGAGACTTTACAGCCCCTTTAACACTGTCTGTGTTGAAGGTGGGGGGGGGGGTTCCTCCCACAGTGCTATTGTGTTCTGCCAGCAGGGTATCATGGGAAACCTGCCCAGCCAGCAGAATACAATGATTACTGCTAGCAGCTATAGCTGTCAGCAGTAATCGAATGGAAAAAAAAAAAAAAAACTGGTAGTATCGACTTGGGTACAATCAGTCTGTCTATTCATGGACCGAACATCGGCCAGTTCAGCAGAATTTTCGAACCATGTATGGCCAGCTTAATTTGGTTGTAAACCTCTGTGTCACTTGTACCTATATCAGGTAAGCCTTATTATAGGCTTGCCTATAGGTACTGTAAATAGCTCCAAAATGTGCGCTTTTTAGGGGCTATTTGCTGTACACTGCGCCGATGAAGTCATCAGCGCATGCGCTGTGAAGACACTGCCTGCCATGCCGTTTCTTCACTAGCAAGTGCCGTGACTGACGACACTCACGCGCATGCATGGGAGTGACGTCACGCGATTC
The DNA here is from genome assembly GCA_028564925.1 of Lithobates sylvaticus. NCBI lineage: Eukaryota > Metazoa > Chordata > Amphibia > Anura > Ranidae > Lithobates > Lithobates sylvaticus. Next base: position 261,568,927 of record CM053026.1, read on the forward strand.
CGGCCAGTCACAGAGCCGGAGTCCGCGGACCGAAGATGGATGCAGCCACCAGCGGAAACAGCGCCAGTTTCGTTTGCAGGCAAGTGCTACATAATGGGCTAGTATGTGATGCATACTAGCCCATTATGCTTTTACTTTGCAGGGTTTACTTCCTCTTTAAGCTCAAACGCCAACTATTTTTTATTTTTAAGTAATCACTAGGCTTTGCTCTCAGAGTAAAATGCTTTCAAAGATGGCACTAGTACAAAAAGGAGGGCATGAGATTTTTCACCTCTGTTGCATCTCCTCCTGCTAAAACCACCCAAAATTTCAGGGAGGAGGAAGCAATTATACTTCTTTTTAAAGTTATTTTAAAGTTGTCCTTTGCCTATTTGAAGTACAGCCTCTCACTAAAAAGGAAGCTAGGTTGGCAAGGAGTCTACTAACTTTCATATACTGGTTTTTAATCATGAAGAATGACATTTTGTGGCTTTCCACAAAAATGTTCATACCAGCATTCTGCCTGTATATTTGAAACCGCCAGCTCTAAAAAGAAGATAAAAAAAAAAAAAAAGGCACATTCTCTCTCCCCCATTTGTATGGAGTAAGGGAGGGCTAAAATCCGTGACTTTTATTTTTGTCATTTGAGTTAGATTTCCCTTCACTTCCTGTTCCACAGCCTAAACAGGACAGTAGAGGAAATGCCTACAAAATGAGGAAATCACTGGTTGTCACCAGGGTAACCAGAAACAATGTCCCCAATTGAATGAAGATTTATCCTCCATTATTGTTCTGGGGAAACCCAAAATTCACCCCCCCCCCCCCTTTCACTAATAAATGGTAAACATGACAAAGAGGGTAAATATCCAAAATGGGGGCACAAACGGCAGTAAAACCTGGCATGTTATGGTTTAATCTTAACATTTAATAAGCATACTTTGGGAAGATATAAAAAAAAAAAAAAAAAAATAAAAAATCAGTTACTATAGTTATTAGCCAATTAACAAAATGATGGGTTTTTAAATGCAACACATAGAAGTATCTGAATTTGACTTTGTAGTAGCCTTCTGTAATCCCCTGTATAACAGAACTCAGTCTGGGAGTGTGTGGGGCAGCACTAGGAGCCAATTTGGCATGTCGGCAGCAGGAGAGAGCAGAGGGGTTCATCAGTCTGCTGTTTCTCCGCTCTCCAATCACAGGCTGGGAATAGGGAGGTGACCCTAACTGTATCGTTTAGCTGCTGTAGAGAAAGAGCGGGTCATCAACCAAGGCTGTATTAAATCTCAGAAATGTTTAGATACACATTTTAAGCTTTTGGCGATTTCAATTTATGTATTTTAACAGTTTTCTTAGTGTTTTTTTCTGGAGTTCCGCTTTTAAAATACTCCACAAGGTACACATAGGTAAGCAAAAGGTTCAATCCAGAGATACATGAACGCAAGAATAATAAAAAAAATAAAAGAAAATTGGAAGCACCCCACTTATACGCATGTACAAACGTCAAATACACAAGGGTCACCTATGCCTGAAAAAAAATGTAATTAAAAAAAAAAATAAATAAATAAATAAAATAAATAAAACACACACACTATTGCGATACACAATTTACTCGCTGCACCCTCGACTTTTATATCTTACCAACAAATTAGGTAATTTATTGCGTTTTTTGTGCCCCCTAAAAAAACTTTTAGGCTCAGTTCACACTGGAACCGGCTGTGGATCACACAGTAACGATGTGCGTCCCCATTCTCCGATTCAGGAATGAAATGGAGCCAAAGACGCACAGTGCTATGCGCTCCGCAGCCGCCCCGGAGATATGTGAACTGGCTCCATAGAGAGCAGGTCACAATCTCCTGCTATGCGAATTGGATGCAGGGAAACCAGCTTCTAATTCGCACAGGTGTGTTTTTTTTTTTTTTTTAATGAAATTTTGCCGTATCATCATGGAACATAAAAAATTAGAACCACCCCCATTTTCTTCTCTAGGGTGTCCGGTTTCAGAAAATATATAATGTAATCTTCAGTCCTAAAATTATTTATTTTTTAAATGTGTGGAAAAAAAAAAAAAAAAAAAAAAAACAGCTCTGTCTGTGAAAGTTATAGGGCAAGTTCACCTAAGATTGGTTAGAAAAAAAAAATTAAATTATTATTATTATTATTATAATACTTTGGCTGGCTCTTAGGTATAACGCCCTCCTGTGCAAGAGCTGCCTGCTGGCTCTGATCACCGAGGGGCCCCTTACCACGTGATCAGCTGTCAGCCAATCACGTGAAGTAAACAGAAGATCGGTAAGTTTCCTCCTCCCCCCCCCCCCCCCTCACGCTGACTTTGGTCCCTCACACAGAGCCGCGGCTGCCTCTTCTGTGCTCACCAGTGCCACATATCAGTACTCACAGTACCACCTATCAATGCCCATCAGTGCTACCTACCATTGCCCATCAGTGCAGGAGAAAAAAACATTTTTTCTAACAATCTATAGAGAAAGTTTTGTTTATTTTTCAAAATGATTATTTTATTTTTTTAAAGCAAAAAGTTAACCCAACAGTGATTAAATACCACCAAATGAAATCTCTGTTCTGATAAAATGTCGAACCTGGCAGAATGAGCAACCCGTGTCACTTCCGTTTTCTTTAAACCATCATGAATTGCAGATTGACAAATTGCTGTTTATTTTCCCAAATTGCTGTTTGGACAACAGCAGCAACCGAATAGAGTCTCAGATTTCTTATGCGATTGAGTCGTAGCCACTGTCTGCTTGTTTGGTCTATTGTTAAATTTACTACTTTTGCAATATATACACACACACACACATAGATATATATATATCTATCTATCTATCTATCTATCTATCTATCCATCTCTTTCAGACATTGCTACAATGTCTCAGGGATATTTAAAAAGGACCTGATGTCAGCTGTTAGGACCGTTTCTGTATTTACATATTAACCTTTTGACATTTGATTCAGGGTTGGCCTATTCATGGACTAATGTGATAAATACCACTGTCACTGTCCTTGGCTCGGCCTTTACCCTGAGTATATAATCATTTGCATATTAATTTTGTATTAATTTCTCTTTTCTTAATTAGAGATTTGCCTGTATCTCCCCGGGAGATACAGTGCTGGACTAATGTGATAAATACCACTGTCACTGTCCTTGGCTCGGCCTTTACCCTGAGTATATAATCATTTGCATATTAATTTTGTATTAATTTCTCTTTTCTTAATTAGAGATTTGCCTGTATCTCCCCGGGAGATACAGTGCTGGAGGCAGGAGGAGTTCATTCTCCCCCCCTAGGGGCGGACACGCGATCCCTTAGGTGGATGGTTCCGTCTCTATTAGGAGTAGGCGGACCTCTACATCCCCTAGGCTGACATTACCATCGTCATTGTTTGGGGATTTGTGCACGCAAAGTCCTATGACTGACATGCGCACATCTCGGTGGATCGGACCAGGAAGCTAATCGCTGGATGTCATCATCTGAGCATGTTAGCGTGCGCCCGATTGGGCGCGCGCATGGCATGAGTGTGTGTGCGCCGCTGTGCACACAGCGCCAAACCGCACCATCACGATGGACGTCAATTGACGCCCTCATACTTCCGGGTTGGGAGCCTTACTAACGTGCAAGTGCACGTTAGTCTGGAGCGGCAATTCAACCTCTCTCTGTTTAAGGTAAATTTTAATTTATTCTTTGGTGCCGAATGTCTTTACAACTAATAGGCCTGCCTGCCATGCAACCCTGAGCTCCATACTTTATGGAGCCCTCTGTACACGGCCTATTTTGCCGTTTTTTGAACTAACTACCTGCAAATGCATGACTTATGGAGGTTTACATGGCCTATTGGTTGCCGACGTTATATTGGCAATTTTGAACATCCCCCATTTCTATACATTTTTACCCCTTTTTTATATGTTTTTCATCCATAGATCTGCATTTGGTCTAGTGCCCTATTTGCCCTCAACATTTCCTTTTGGTGGCCAATACTAGGGAGTGAATACCTTTTATGAGAGTTGGCATTCCTGGTTGATTATAAACTTTTTTGTGGCCTACATAGGGTATGTTATCTTCAGTAACTTAATCCACCCATCCCTACCAATCACTGGGATTTCTCGGTGGCTTGTTCTACAATCCTGGATATTTTGACCATGTAGGACTCAACTCTAACTTGTGGTCCTGACTGACTGTACCATCCTTTTTTCCTCCTAGTCCTTGGATTCACTAGGGTTAATTAGCTATTAAATGATATCTTTCCCTGATATTCCCTTCCCTTTTTTTTCCCCTCCCCCAACCCCTCCCCCTTTCCCCTCATTTTTCCTTTTGGTGTATAATTCTGTTTTTTTCACTGGCAATTCATTGTCCTTTCCACTTTGGGCACTGGTCTATCTCTGGATACTTTATCAGAGCTACCACCAATATTTATTAGACACTAAACATTATCATCATCCCCCCTCCAGCTAAATCTTTCCTGGCCCCTGTGTCCGCCCCTGGGGGGGGGGGTCACCCTAATTTAGGGTGCCTCAATTGCCATCTAGCCTTGCTAAGGGCTCCTATGTGGGTGAGTCAGACAGATCTCTCTTTATCAAAACTCCAAAACTTTCTGTACTATAAAACTGTTCATGTATTCTGCTTGCTATTCATGATGAATTAAATTTCTTTAATACATTTCTTCTAGATGTTATGGGTGACGCCTTTTGAGGAAGCAGCATAAGCTGCGAAACTAGTCAAGGAACACGTCAAAACCCACATCAATTTGCCCCCCCATCTACTTAGGGGTTCTGTATTAGTTTACATAATCTCATCATTGTATAGGAGCTGCTTAACATTTTGTGTTTTGCTATTTATATTTTGTATGTCTTTTCTACTTCGTGTTTAAATAAATGCTAATTTTGTTTTACCAATTTTGTTGACATAATTGGGTACCAGAATAGTCCTTTCTCTTCCCCACTAGTTGACACTTCAGAGCACCATTGGAGTGGTCCTCTGGACTAGTGCCCACTTGTTTCTTCTACAAATCTATGGGATGATGGTACCCACCCCTACTTACATTGAGGCTCCCCCATTTAAACTTTCTCCTACTTGGTCCACTTTCAGACGATCCCTGGAAACTCATCTCTTCAGAGAAGCCTATCTGGCCCCCACCTAACAACCGTACATTTATTTTGTCCATTAGCACATCCCTCAGTGTTATTATTCTTGCATCGCTTGACTTTCTCTCTTAGATTGTAAACTCTAAGGCCCCTTTCACACTGGGGCTTTTTCAGGAGCTACAGCGCTAAAAATAGCGCCTGTATAGCTCCTAAAAAAAGCGTGTCCTTTCACTCCAGTGTGAAAGCCGGAGGACGGTAAAAAAAGTCCTGCTAGCAGCATATTTGGAGCGGTGAAGGAGCGGTGTATTCACCGCTCCTACCCATTGAAATCAATGGGACACCGCGGGGATACCGCCACTGCAGCAGGGCTTTGCGGGGGGTTTTAACCCTCGCTAGCGGCCGAAAAAGGGTTAAAACCACCGCGCTAGCGGCCGCATACCGCCGCTAAAACGACGGTAAAGCAGCGCTAAATATAGCGTTGCTTTACCGTCGCCGCCCCAGTGTGAAACCGGCCTCATAAGCAGGGCCCTCTGATTCCTACTGTATTAGAGTGTATTGTATTTGTACTGTCTACCCTCAAGTTGTAAAGCACTACATAAACTGTTGGCAATATATAAATCCTGCATAATAATAATAATAATATAATAATAATAATAATAATAATAATAGTTAAAATAAAAAAAAAAAAGAAGGTTATGGGCTAACCAAACAAGGAATCGGTGTCCCATTATATCGAGCGATTGCCAGTAACCAATGTTGGCATGGCACAATATCAAACAAGAATGTAATATCAATGATGGAATCCTGTTTGTCCTCTACTTTACATTAGTAAAGGCGGACTTGGAAACACCATATTTTTCTGGGCTGCAGGACATTATGTTTTATAGTAATTCAAGCATATTTGTTGCCAGTGTGGTTATTTTATGGTCTTTTTATTGCGCAACAATACATATACTTTTTAATTGGCCTGTAAAGAGAAAAAAACATAAAAATAAATAGTAAACTGACAGGTAGACCTTTAACTACCTCAAAAGCAAATGTCTATGCAAAACATCTGGTAATATTTTACCTCGACAACCCCCAGGGGTGACAGCCGTGTGAAAACAAGACAAGAGAAGTTATAATGGAAGTATGCAAGTGGGCTTCGGAGTGTTGGAGGTACGGGAGGGACTTGTCTACAAGTTGCTACTCAAGACAGAAGCATTCAAACCTTCCTTTCACAACTACAGAAAGTTTTTTTTTTTTTGCAGGAGCTTAGTGCCAGGGTGCACGTAAATACTCAGCATTCCTAAACGTACAGGAAATCAAAGCTCCCTTTGTGGCTATTAACTCTTTCAGTGCTACACTGGCACCATAATGCCTACAAGCACAATAGATCCAAAAGGCTCCTTGATAGATAAAATTTCAATAAAAATAGGCTGTACATCTGAATATGCTGTATAAACTGCACATGGCTAAGACTTTAGTCCATCTTTTTGAGGGCGATTTAACAATACTGCACAAAGCGATATTTACTATTAGATCAAAAGTAGAACGGCACCAATTTAAACTGCTTGCCTGACCACTACTTAAAGTAGAAGTCCACCCTTACACTAAAATCCCGGCATCTACGGTACAGATAGCCATGATCTAACACTAATCTATCTAACCCTGTAAAGAAAATAAAAATATCAGTATACATACCTTTTTTGAAGCCAATCCGACCGGATCCCACGCTGAGCTGTCATCTGCAGCGTCGCTGTGGAGGCGGGTCAGAGGACACAGCCAACAACGAAAAAAACCATAGTAGGTCTATGGGTGATGTCACTCCCCATTCATTTCACAGCCGTTTGTCGGCTGTATCCTCTGCAGAGCTTCTGCTGCTGGAAGACCGGATAAGATCGGCTTCAGAAAAAAGGTATGTAAATCGATTTATTCTCTACAGGGCTAGATAGGTTAGGCCCCTTTCATACTGGGACGGTGGGGGCATCGGCGGTAAAGCAGCGCTATTCAGCTGCTAGCGGGCGGTTTTAACCCCCGCTAGTGGCGAAAAAGGGTTAAAACCGCCCGCAAATATAGTATATTTGTAGGGGTGCAACGGATCAAAAAACTCACGGATCGATCCTCGGATCAGGAGTCACGGATCGGATCATTTTTCGGATCAGCAAATAAATGAATTTGCAAAAACTTGTGAAAATTCCGCCACCATATAGTCCCCACTGTAATATCCACGTCATCTCCCCCACTGTAATATCCACATCCTCTCCCCCACTGTAATATTGGCAGGGTATGGCAGAGTATTGGCTGGGTATTGCAGAGTATTGGCTGGGTATCGCAGAGTATTGGCTGGGTATCGCAGAGTATATGCAGGGTAATGCAGGATATTGGCTGGGTAATGCAGGGTATGTTTACAAGTGATCGCTCCGTCATTTGACGTAGCGATCACATTGTAAACAGTGGCCGGGTGTACCAAGATGGCCGCCGCCGCTCCGGAGCTAGGCCGAAGCCTTTCCTAAGGCCGAGGCGTGCTCCGCGGATCGCGGGGTGTGCCGATCCGAACGGGGTGACCCGTTCGGATCACGGATCGGCGACGATCCGTTGCACCCCTATACATTTGGTATAGCCGCGCTGCCCCATTGATTTCAATGGGTAGGAGCGGTGAATACAACGCTCCAAAAGGTGCTACTAGCAGGACTTTTTTTTTACCATCCTGCTAGCGCACCGCTCCAGCTTTCACACTGGAGTGAAAGGAGACGCTTTTTTCTGATGCTATATACAGGCGCTATAGCGCCTGAAAAACGCCACAGTGTCAAAGGGGCCTTAGTGTTAGATCGTGGATGTCTGTAGATGCAGGGATTTTCAGGTTAGTGCTCATGAACACTGCAGCTCAAAGAAGTGGCTACTACAGGCTTTTGAGCTCCAATTTTTCTGCCTGGGACACTCCCCTCCATGTTAGCCAATGTGTCCGTGCGCACTATGGCTTTTTCAAGTGGGTTTCAGGCATATGCCCCTACAGGCAGAAAAAACAAATCCACCAAACAAGTTTGAGAGAAGCTAGTGCCCAGAGAGCTCAAAAACAAATAAATAAATAAAAAAAAAAGCTTGTTCAAATTTTTCGTTTGGTTTATACAGCGGTTAAGAAAAGGTTATGTAGAAGGGGAAAAAAAAAAAAAAAAAAAAGCTTATGCTCAAAAAAAGGAGCTTAAGAAAGAGCATAAAACAGCACAAGCTTCTTCAAGCTGAAATGAAACCTCAAATACCTGTAAAAGCTTTTATTTTTGAGCTGCAGTGTGCATGAGCCCTTAGGCTGGACTTGCACTTTAAAACAGAATGTAAATCCAAAACCAAAAAATAAAATAAAAATATTTGAGAGAGAGTCAGTCTCTCTCTCTTTCATAAGTGATGAAATGTGTTGCATTATATTTTTCTCATTTCTGAGCATGCAGTCTTGGTCACAATCATTTTTTATTTTTATTTTTCTTATTTATGGACGAATCATGTACCGATTATACAAAAATCGTACACATTCTGTTATTGTATGAGAAAAATTCTCACGCTTGTCCCTTTGGATATTTTTTCGCATGAACTGTTATGATTGGTTCTCGAAAGCTGTGTACTAGTGATCAGATTAGCAGATGATTGCTTTAAAAGCGGTAGTTTTATTCAGATTTTCTCATTGTGTGTAGTGTGTACTAGGCATTAAAATATACCTGCCTTCACTAGGTATGGGGAATGTCAAAATTGTACAAAAAAATAAAATAAAGGGGCTTCAAGAGCACTTTAAGCAAGCAACTGTTGCAATGGGCCTTTTGGACTGCAGATAATTATCACAAGAAAAACAGCCTGATCTGCTCTTAAAAAGGGAACCTTTTTCTGTAATAACCTCCCTCCCCCCCCCCCACCAAGAGTAAAAGGGTACAGCTTTAAAGTTGCTTCCATAACTCTTAAGCATAACAATCTCATGAATTCTGAAACAAAAAAAAAAAAAGTTCAATGCTGAAGTCTGCTATTTTGAGACACACAAATTGGTATTGCACTGTAATTGCCTATAAAAATTTTAATGGCATTTGGATACTTTCCCTGTAAAAAAAAGTGAACGAAATGTGTGAGCTGGTATGCTTGCCAGATGCAAACATAGTGGAAAGATTTTGCATGTCCAAAAAACCTTGCAAATTTCATTAACTTAATAGATGTCAGCAGACTTGCACTGCAAAGTGTTAACGACTAGATAACGCTGCATCATTTTTCACATTTTTACTGAATCTGTCTAGAGGTAATCACTGTAAACACATCCCCTTTCCTGCACAAACCTGCATAGAACAACATATTGCTGCGAGGATCACGTATATTGCGTGTGACGTTTAGCCATGTAAATCTCAAAGAGTTGTGTGAGCATTTGGAATCTAATGCTGTGAACCTACATCATGCTTTCAAAGGAGCTGTCCATGCAGGTGAAACAGGCCATTGTAAGGCTTCAAAAATTAAACAAATACTTCAGAGAAATAGCAGCAACATCAGGAGTGGACAAAATCAACAGTTTGTTACATTCTGAGGAAAGAATACACTGGTGAGCTCAGCAACATAAAAAAGCCTGGACATTCACAGAAGACAACAGTGGTGGATGATCGCATGATCCTCTCTATGGTAAAGAAAAACCCATTCACAACACCCAGACTAGTGAATGACGCGGACGTAGTATTGTCAAAGTCTACAATCAAGAGAAGACGTCACAAGAGCAAATACAGAGGGTTCACCACAAGGTGCAAACCATTCATAAGCCCGAAGAAGAAGACGAAGAAGGACGAAGACGAAGAAGACGAAGACGAAGAAGACGACGAAGAAGAAGACGACGACGAAGACGACGACGAAGAAGCCAGATCAGTTCTGGAAAAGCATTCTTTGGGTTGTATATGAAGCTACAGGCATCATTCAGAAATCAGCGTTTTTCAGCCGGCGATTTCCTACACTATATAAGAATGATCGTAGCGGCTGACCGCTTCATCGTCCTTACGGGCGGCGAGAGGGGATGCCCCCACCGCTGCTTCTAACGACTCACCTCTGCGATCGGTGAGTCGGAGAACGGATCCACCAGCCCCGGATGTCCTCCATAGAGATTTCCGGCGGACCAGATGGTCGCCGGAGTATCTGATCATTGGAGGCCGGGCGCGATGTTATGACATCATGCCCGACCTCTGCATTAAAAAAAAAAAAAAAAAAAAAAAAAAACACACACAACACGTGCCGCCTCGGCTGGTCCTTTTTTTATTTTTTATTTTTTTTTTAAATCCCAGCCTAGGAGGTGAGATGTGGGGTCTTATTGACTTTTTTTTTTTTTTTTTAAAGTGTAAAATTAACAATAAAAAAAAAAGTGCCCCCTGTCCGCTTGCACGCAGAAGCGAATGCATACGTACGGTGTTGAAACCAAACGTGAGGTATCACCGCAAACGTCAGAGCGAGAGCAATAATTCTAGCCCTAGACCTCCTCTGTAACTCAAAACATGTATTTTATCTGTTCAATAAATGCAAAAATGACCTGTTGGTTTAGGCTGAAATCTTGTCTTGCATCTGTCCCCCACTGCTTTTAAGACTGAGAATTGAGCAGTCAAAGACTAATCACTCAGTTTTTGGTCTTCAGTGAACAGAGAGCTAATGACTCAGTCACCGGCTCTTTGCTCTGCCCCTTCAGCGCTCACTGGAGCGCCGGGCTGTGCAGGAGACAGGAGCGGCTGGCTTAAGCTCTCAGTGGCGGACTGAGAGGCTGAGTCAGCTGCCAGTCCAGGCATCTGGGTGGATCCTGACATTAAAGTGGGGATCTTTACAAAGCCTGGACCAGCTCACTGATGTCAGACTATCCTTCATTAAATCTTTTCTTACTGTGGTTTTTCTTGCCTCCTTGTAACATCCCCCCCATGAGCTTGTCAATCCTCCCCCTTCCTTTTTTTTTTTCCTTCTGTTTGGAATGAGCAGTGCATGTTGGGTGTAGTGTTGTGCACCGCTCTATGCACACTACATGTCCCAAAGTACATTTTGCTAGCGAGCAAAAAAGGGTGGCTACATTCCAACATACAGTGGAAGCATGTAGAATGAACGTAGACCCCATCTAAAAAGGTTAATGGCCGTAAAAGGGGAAAACATATTATAAACTTATTTTTAATTTTTTTTCTCTGCAAGGTAATGTGCTAGTGTGTATCGCATACTAGGACATATTGGTAAACTTACCTTTAAAACAAATCTTTTCCAGGACACATGTTGGGGCTGCAGGCACTCCCATCTTCACTTGTTTTTGCTTCTGGGTTTGCGGACTCCTGCTCTGCAACTGACCGGAGCCACAATGACGTCACATGCATGCGTGTGGGAGCTGCCGTTCACGGCACTGGGCTCTGAAGGAACAGCACGGGTGGCTGTAACGTCAGATTGCATGCGCCAGTGATGTCACTGGCTGCATGTACAGTAAATCCCAAACATTACCAGTTTAGGAGATATTTACACTAGGTAAGCCTTATTATAGGCCTGCCTATAGGTAAAAGCAACATATTGGCAGCATATTTCGATTTAGTTTTAGTCTCCCCCCTTTTTTTTTTTTTTCTTTTTTTTTTTGTCATTGTATTTTAGTCGACTAAAATCGAATGTGTTTAGTTAAATTCTCCTAGAATTTCCAAGCTCATTTATATACTCCCTGGAGTAAAAAAAAATAAAAATCTAATATGTTATTTATGGTCTTAAGGTTTGAACAAGCTCACAGATGCAGATTTTAGTCGGTCTGAGGAGGCCTGTAATGCTGCCCAGTGCTGGATGGTGGTCGTCTGAGGGATGGCCTGTAATCCACAGTGCCCTGGATGCCACTGCCAGTGGTCAGAGGATGCCTGTAATGCACAGTGTGCTCTGGACGGACAGTGGTCTCAGGTCTGTTGTAATGTACCACAACTGTTATTACTGTACACTCAGTCTGCTCTGGGTGCATGGCGGCGCTGTCATCTCATTAGGAGTCGGGACGCCTGGCTGGCCTGTAATGCAGTGCTGCTCTCTCGGGTCTCTGGCAGTCATCTCATCACGGTGCACTTGCTTGCTGGGAGCTGATTGAGGAAGCAGGCGGAGCTTCGTGAAATCCGGACATTAGTTCACGAGGGTAAACGTCTCAGCCTCACATTTTTGTCCAGTTTTCATTCGTTAACAAAAACGTATCTGATTTTTGTCGGACGAAAATGTGCTGTACTTTTCATTTTGTTTTTGTCACTGTAAAAATGCCGCAGACTAAAGCTTTGTGTAGCGCCGGCTCCTAATAAGCAGACGCTATTATTTTTCAAAATTAAGTTGTCAGAGGCCACAGTTGGGCTTCAGGCTAATTTCAGGCTAATTACTGATTTCTGTACCAGTTCAGCTGGGTTGCACTGGGCTCTCCTCGACCGTAGGTGTCGCTGTCACCGCCGGCAAGAGTAGAAACGCAGTCTAGCTGGATGCATTGAATGCCACCTATTGCTCGGAACCAGCCCAGTGGGAGTGTTTTCCTGCTGTGCTTTCTGGGAGATGGTATTTAAGGTACCGAAGCCAGGTTGTTGGTCTTTCTTTTTGCTTCTTGATTGGGTCCCTCATGGCCCTCCTGGCCTGGGGTGCGGAGCTATGTATCCTGTGTCTCAGGGCCAGCTGACCCGAGGCAGCGCAACAGAGGATGGGCCCGAGCGACTCCCGGAGCCTGCTGATCCAGGGATGGTCCGGTGCCATCTATTCTGAAGGGAGAGGCCCAGAAACTGAAGGACCCAGGGGAGGACTCTTTCAAGAGAAGACCGTGCGCAAGGCTGGTATCTCTGGAGGAGCCTGGAGACTCAGTTGAAGGAGGGGGACTTCCTGTCCCACTTCCTCCTTCTACAGCTTCAAACTCATTCTACAGCTACTGGCCCTTCTGGACTCCTTCTATTGGAGGTGATACTTGCAGTGGCTGCAAGTATCACCTCTCATAAGCTCCAGAGGCAGAAAAAATTCATGGAGTATGGAGGCGACGAGTGCCCAAGAAGATAATGAGCAGGGAAAAATGCCTGGTCCGAAGGGCAAGAAATTGGCCTAACTCAGAGGAAACAGTAACTTTGACACAATTTAATGCACGATGTGCTACTTAAACTTCATTTTTTGCCTGGAGTTGGGCTTTAGGTTCCATTGTTCCTGACTTCTAGGAAATCCACATTTGGTTAACTGGAGCTCCAAATTTGGCCCTGAATCCACAAGAGATATTTTTGGCCATACATGATGAAATCTGTCAAACATCACAGGAAGAATGCTTTCAAGCTTAGCAGATGTTTGCAAAATGTGCTTCTCCATCATTTTTCCTTTATTGCAAACATTTTCTTTCCATTTGAACTCTAATTTTGCTGCTATTAAACAAATTGCAGAGTGGTTCTTGTTTTTTTTGTAGGCGAGTTTCACTGAAATCCGTAATTGTTTTGGTGTACTAGGTGTGAGTGGAAGATTAGGAGGTGTTCATCATTATCTGCTTGAGTATCTTGTTTTCTAGTAATCTCCTCTAAGAGGTCATAATAAATGAATCATTCTTAATACAGACATCAAACTTTGTGTGCACATTCCTGAGGCATGCAATGTTTTATTTCCTTTTTGCTTTCTGAGCGCTCCATTGTGAAATCAAAGTTAAGTTTAACCAAGTGTGGGTATACATGAATTTTAATGACTAGTTAGCATCTTGTATATGTGAGCACCCATCTTCGCATGTGGCTTACAGCAGGGGTCCGGTGTGTCCTCATTCACTGTTTCAGGTTTGATTTCAGCACAAATTTTTTGCTGGAATTCGGACCTGAAACAGACCAAAACGACAAACCGGGCAAATTTGCATCGGAGCTGCAGCGGAGATATGTGAACCGGTTCCATAGAGAGCCGGTCTGAATCTCCTCCTGCTATTGTGAATTGGATGTGGGAATCCGCATCCAATTCGTAATAGTGTGAACCCAGCCTTAAGGTCCTATTCACATCTGAGCATTTTGTAGCTCAAAGCTACAAGACGCTCCAACATTTTAAAATCTTTTTGTTTTAAGTGGTGCTTGTTCACACACCTGAACACTTACCGCCTATCACTCGAAAGTATGCGAGTTTCTTTTCATCAGGCGCTCCTGAAGAAATGCACAAAAAACGGAGTTACTTACCGGTAACGTCCTTTTCCGGGAGTCTTTCAGGACAGCACCATAGAGAGACCCTGGCTCCTCCCCTTTCAGGAAACACCGCCTTAGATTTTGAATTTAAGCCCCCACCGTCCTGCCAGTCCCTCAGTTCTTCAAGAGTACCTCCGGCCAGCTGGGGAGACACAAGAACACGTCATAATAACTTACACCTCTTACCTGACGGTCTCATGCGATGACTTCTTCCATGTCCACAAATTAGGGTGGGTAACTTGTGCTGTCCTGAAAGACTCCCGGAAAAGGACGTTACCGGTAAGTAACTCCGTTTTTCCCCATCCGTCTTTCAGGACAGCACCATAGAGAGGATAAGCGAGCACCTTACCTTAGGGTGGGACTACTGCCTGCAGAACTTTACGCCCAAAGGCTTGGTCCTTTGCTGACAGCAGGTCCAACCTGTAGTGCCTTACGAACGTATCAAAGCTGGACCATGTTGCCGCCCTACAGATCTGCTCTGGAGAAGCACCAGCCCACTCAGCCTGCCACTGCCCTGGTGGAATGTGCTCTAATGCCAACCGGGGGCTCCACTCCCCCCGCTACATAAGCCTGTCTGATAGCTAACCTAATCCATCTGGCTATCGTCCGCCTAGAGGCTCTAGACCCTTTTTTAGCTCCTGAAAATAATACAAAAAAAGAATCAGACTTCCTATAGTCCTTTGTACTCTCCAAGTACTGGAGGACGCACCTCCTAACGTCCAACTTATGAAATGTGCGTTCCTGTTCCCTCACAGGGTTTACACAGAAGGTAGGCAAAATTATTTCCTGGCCTCTATGAAAACTTGAGGCCACTTTAAATTTTCAGAGCTCACTAGACTGGAGTGTTCTCCCAAGATTTTACATAGATAATGTACTATCATCCCTGATTAATATGCAATAAAAAGATTATTGGAGATTTGGGACTGTCTATGGTACATTCACAAAAGAAGAATAATTTCATAAAGATATAATAAAATTGCTTGTTTTATTAACAAAGAAAAATTTTTTTTTGAAAAAACAGAGAAATACATACAATGTTAGACTCCATGTACAGCAGTATATGAATCATAGGGTTCAAAGAAATTACATACAGTTCCTAATAGAGCACCTATATTATCATACATTCAAAGTACACAGGTCGTGATACTTGTCCAATCACTCGACATGTTTCGCCTATAAAGGCTTCATCAGGAGACAAGGAAAAATATATTTGCAGATGGACGAGAGTTTTTTAGAGATTTTTCGTGTTCTATGGTATGTATACAAAACAATATATTGGTTAGTATATATAAAACAGTTGATAATCGTTAAAACGTTATATATGCTGCATAGGATGTGCAGTGGCAGGGATGTCTGGTGAAGTCAATTTACACATGCATGGTTCCCTACCTCCAATGTTATAGTGATCCTACGCATGGTCAGGCTTCCAAATAGAGATGCCAATGGTTGCACTGGAGCACCCCCCAAGAAGGGAACCCACACAAGGACGTACCCAGCGAGCACCACCTATCGTGGCTGGGGGGTTGTAGGGGGAGAGAGAAGTCCTATAACTTCATCCAATAAGGTATTTGTAGGGCCTGTGGAGTACAAATGTACTTATTAATCTCAATTATTTTCACATAAGCCATAATCATTCGTACGGTGGCAAGGTGGTGTGACCGTGCCCACTATCAGTTGTCACGCTTTACCTACCTCAACGAAAACTTGTAAAGATCTATGCTTGTAAGAGGCTCGGGTCGATCAGCCCCCCATACAAATAGAACCGAATGGGGGGAAGCGAATGGGAACTGCTGGGTCTTAGTTTTGAGTGTTTATCCACTGAATCAGGACAATTTCTAAAAGGTAACAAAGCAAAAAGAGAAAAACCCCAGTGAAAATCTGGATCCCCAAACATGGGGGCGTTATATTCCCGTACCTTATCATAGAATATATATGATAGTTGTAATAGTTTCATATAGTCGAGTTTGCGGTGGACAGAAAATCCACCAGTTAAATAAGTTTGGTTGAGTCAATTTACCTGTTCTAGACCGTTCCCAAAGCGTCCCGAGCCTCACGTCCACCTCAGTCTGACACAGCGTCAGACTGGGTTTAAGTAGTCTCCCCCGTGGCGCCAAATGCACGGCGTGTGACGTCACGCCGTGCTGACGTCACGCGACGTAGTGCGGAGATCAGGCGGCGCCTAACCCGGACCAGTTCAGCTGGGACTAACCTGGCGTGCCCTGCTGACAGCAGCTAAGCTGTACTGTCAGTTAAGGGCACGATAGGGTCCCTGTAGATGGAGACCTCAAACTTCGTGGCCGGGTCAGGACTAGCAGCCGATCCCCGACCCGGAAGCGCGGCGGGCAGGAGACCACCCTAGGGTGGACAAAACCAACCACGCCACGCAACCGGATAAGTCCATACAATTCCCCAAAGCCCTGGGGCGATCGCCAGAGAAAAAGAAAAAGGGAGAAAAGAAAAACAGAAAAGGAAGATTAAAAAGGACACCCTGCATATACACCTTCACTGCAGCATATAATTCTTATTCTTTTTTTTATTTTTTTACTCTTTTTTTTTTTTTTTTTTTTTTATTATGTAATTATTGTTGTACATGTGGTTTTTTAACACAAAAATATATGGCCCTCGTATAAAGCCTGGCGGTGCTCAGCTGCTCCTGCTGGCAAGGAGAGGGAAAGGGAAGGGACGTGGGAAAGGAAGGGAAGGGGAAGGGACGGGAAGGAGGGAGATGGGGGAAGGAACCACATATTAAAGGAAGGGTTTAAAACTGATTCCTTCGCTGAGGCCCGGATATCGGGTAGCCCCCAACAAATAAATCCATCTAGTTTCGATCTGTAAAAGTTTCTTGTCTAGATCACCCCCTCGTTCCTGTTGGGGGAGGTTCATATTGATTCCGGTGGACTTTGCGCTGGCGCAGGCCCCAGGGGACAATGCACGGGGAGTGCCCCATTTGGCGATCGCCCCAGGGCTTTGGGGAATTGTATGGACTTATCCGGTTGCGTGGCGTGGTTGGTTTTGTCCACCCTAGGGTGGTCTCCTGCCCGCCGCGCTTCCGGGTCGGGATCGGCTGCTAGTCCTGACCCGGCCACGAAGTTTGAGGTCTCCATCTACAGGGACCCTATCGTGCCCTTAACTGACAGTACAGCTTAGCTGCTGTCAGCAGGGCACGCCAGGTTAGTCCCAGCTGAACTGTGCACCGGAAGTGTTTCCCCACAGGCGTGACGTCTGACGCTGTGTCAGACTGAGGTGGACGTGAGGCTCGGGACGCTTTGGGAACGGTCTAGAACAGGTAAATTGACTCAACCAAACTTATTTAACTGGTGGATTTTCTGTCCACCGCAAACTCGACTATATGAAACTATTACAACTATCTTCAATGTCCTTTTCATAGGCCTTGGATGCTTTACCTAGTCCCGTCCAGGGGCAATATATGGGTTGACCAGCCATGGGCACATACGTCCCCCCCATACAACCCCCCAGCCACGATAGGTGGTGCTCGCTGGGTACGTCCTTGTGTGGGTTCCCTTCAAGCATATATAACGTTTTTAACGATTATCAACTGTTTTATATATACTAACCAAATATTGTTTTAACGATTATCAACTGTTTTATATATACTAACCAATATATTGTTTTGTATACATACCATAGAACAAAAAATATATTTTATCCTTGTCTCCTGATGAAGCCTTTATAGGCGAAACATGTCGAGTGATTGGACAAGTATCACGACCTGTGTACTTTGAATGTATGATAATATAGGTGCTCTATTAGGAACTGTATGTAATTTCTTTGAACCCTATGATTCATATACTGCTGTACATGGAGTCTAACATTGTATGTATTTCTCTGTTTTTTCAAAAAAAATTTTTTCTTTGTTAATAAAACAAGCAATTTTATTATATCTTTATGAAAGTATTCTTCTTTTGTGAATGTACCATAGACAGTCCCAAATCTCCAATAATCTTTTTATTGAGGCCACTTTAGGCAAAAATGCCGGATCAGTTCTAAAAACCACACGAGTTCACTTACTCTTCTTGCCGTGGTGATCGCCACCAAAAACACCGTTTTGAGGGTGATCGACCTCAACGTACAAGCCTCCAACGGATCAAATGGTTCACCGGTGAGGGCTTGTAATACCAAAGAAAGATCCCATACTGGAAAAAAGGATACTCTTACTGGCCTCTGCCTGTTCAGAGCTTTAAAAAACCTAGATATCCAGGGATCCAATGCTAACTGTTTCTCCAAAAATACACTCAAAGCAGACACTTGTCCTTTCAGTGTGCTAACAGCCAACCCCTTGTCTGCCCCCGCTTGCAGAAATTCCAGTACCGCTACAGGACTGCTTGTGTCGAAGGAACTATCCGCACACCAACTATTGAAGCGTTTCCACACTTTCAGGTAGATAGCTTGCGTCTCCCTTTTTCTGCAACTTAGTAGGGTTGATACTAAACGATCTGAGAACCCCTTGCCCTTCAGCAATTCCTCCTCAGTAGCCAAGCAGCCAGGTTCCACCGCTCCACCTGAGGACAACAGATTGGACCCTGGGACAGAAGATCTACCTGGAATGGCAGAATCCAAGGGGGTTCCACTGCCAGACTCTTCAAGATGGAAAACCACGGCCTCCTGGGCCAATGAGGTGCTATCAGAATGAGAGTTGTGCTCTCCAACTGTAACTTCCTCAGTACTGCTGGGATTAGTACGGGAGGGGGGAATGCATAGCACTTGGAGAACTCCCAGCTCTGAGCCAGTGCGTCCACTCCAAGTGCTCCGTCCCATCTGCTCAGGGAGAAGAATAGATCTGTCTTTCTGTTTTCCCTTGAGGCGAAGAGGTCTATACAAGGCATCCCCCACCTCTGGGTGATTGCTTTGAAGACATCCTGGTTCAAAATCCAGTCGCCTTCTCTCAGCTTTCTCCTGCTGAGAAAATCCGCAACCTGATTTTGATCCCCTTTTAGATGTACCGCCGACAGGGACAGAATATTTGCCTCGGCCCACCTGAGAATGCTGCACGTCAAGTTCCACAGAGACCTGCTTTTGGTACCTCCCTGCCTGTTGAGGTATGCTACTGCAGAGGAGTTGTCTGACCTGACTCTCACGTGTTGACCCTGGAGTTCTTCCTGAAAGGCTCTGAGTGCCAACTCTATGGCTTTCAGCTCCCTCCAGTTCGAGGATTCCCTTGCCTCTTGCCTTAGCCAGGTGCCCTGAACCATCCGGGCATCTAGATGAGCTCCCCAACCTGTGCCGCTTGCATCGGTCGTGATGGTTTTGGATACCGGGAGGACCCATTCCAAACCCTGAGAAAGATTGGCCCCTTTTCTCCACCACCAGAGTGACCTTTTTACCTGAACTGGCACCTCTATCAGGGCGTCCAGGGAATTCTGACTGTGGTCCCAAATTCCCAGGATGAACAGCTGTAAGGGACGAAAATGCAGCCCTGCCCACTGTACTGCTGGGAGCGAGGATGTCAGTAGCCCTAGAGCTGACATGGCTTTCCTTTTGAGACCTGTTGATTGCTCTGCAAGAACAACATCGCCCTGTCTACCTTCCGGATTTTTTCTTCCGGAAGGAAAACTTTTTGTTTTGTTGAATCCAACCTGTAGCCCAGGAAGATGATTTTCTGAGATGGGGTCAGGCTGGATTTTTCCAAGTTCAAGAGCCATCCTAGATTTTCGAGGATGTCCCTCGTTACCTGCAGATCTCTGGACAGCTGTTCTGGGGAAGAAGCAAATAGGAGCAAATCGTCTAGATATGCGACTATTGCAATGTTTCTGAATCGCAAGAAGGCCAGCACCTCCACCATGACTTTGGTGAATATACGGGGGGAAGAAGATAGCCCGAAGGGAAGAGCCCTGAATTGTAGATGCACTATCCCTTCTGGGGTCTTCACCGCCAACCTGAGGAACTTCTGGTACCCCTCTGCTATGGGGATGTGCAGATAGGCATCCTTCAGGTCTATAGACGCCATGAAGCAATTCTGGGGAAGAAGTGCTTTTACCAAATAGATCGAGTCCATTCGGAACTTCCTGTATGTAACCGAGACGTTCAGGGGCTTCAAGTTCAGGATAAGTCTGAACTTTCCCGATGGTTTGCGGACCACAAAGATGTGGGAATAGAAGCCCCTGCCTGTCTCTTCCACCGGGACTCGGGTTACCACCTCTTGTTCCTCCAACTCCTGTAGAGAGGAAAGAAGAGCCGAAGCCTTTTCTGCACATCTTGGTAGCGTGGTGACCAGAAGTCTGAGAGGTGGGGGTTTTGAAAACTCCAACCTGTAACCCCTCCTTATAATCTCCAAAATAAAATGGTTGGAGGTGATCAACTCCCACTGTGGGAGGAAGTACCCCAGTCTTCCTCCCACCCTGGTTCCGTCATTTAGACTTTTTGGGCTGTTCAGGAGGGCGAAAAATAGCTCCCCCACGCCCTTTGCCCTTCTGCCAAACTTTTTTCTGTTGCTCATTTTTAGGAGGTTCAAACTTCCTCCTGGGTTGAACCCTCCTTTTGGCTTCCGCAAATTTCTTTTTGATAGGAAAGGCCTTTTTCCTGTCGGCCGTCCTATCCAAGACGGCCTCCAAGCCAGGACCGAACAACAAGTCCCCTGTGAGGGGAATACCGCAGAGCTTGACTTTTGACGCGCTATCTCCCTGCCACGTCTTAAGCCAAAGGGCTTGCCTTGCTGAGTTGGACAAGGCTGCTGACCTTGCTGACATCCTCACTGACTCCGCTGAGGCGTCAGCCAGATAAGCTACTCCATTGAGGAGCATAGGAAAGGAAGACAGGATTGTTTCCTTAGGAGTTCCTGCCTCAATGTGTGCCTTAATTTGCGTCAACCAGTATTCCATGTTTCGTGCCACCACTGTGGACGCCATGGCGGGTTTGAGGTTGCCTATAGATGAATCCCAGGATTTTTTCAATAGAGAGTCCATCCTTTTATCCATAGGATCTGGGAGGGCTCCCATATCTTCAAAGGCAAGGTCGGTGTGCCTAGAGACCTGCGAGAAGGCCGCATCTAGTTTAGGAATTTTATTCCACACTAGAGCTTCCTCCTCTGCAAAAGGAAACCTCCTTTTCAAACTTCTTGAAAAGAATGGTTTCCTTTCCGGGTCCTGCCATTCTTTTTTAATGGCTTCGACCAGTACCTCATGGATTGGAAACACTTTGTTTTTCTGTTCCCCTAAGCCCCTGTACATTTGGTCATGGAGCGACAGCTTTTTTCTTTCTTCCTGAATTCCCAAAGTGGTGTGAATAGCTCCTAAAAGCTCTTCCACTTCCTCCAGAGAAAGCTTGTAGCGAGAGGTTCTCGTGGACTCGCCATCCACCTCCTCTACCTCGGATTCCCCTTGGGAATCAGAAGCAATGCTATCTGGCTCCTCCTCAATCTCTTCTCTAGAGCCCCCCGGATTCTCACCACTCGCCGAGGGAGCATCCGTTAGGCTTGGCGCAACACTCTGCTGTGCTGGTGGAGGGTTAATCTGAGTCTGCGGAAACTGAAAACTAGAGAAGAGCGTCTTAAAAGATTGTACGGTGTTTGATAGTTCCTTGACGGACGCAGCTAACTCCGTATTTTGCTCCGCTGACTGCTCCCTCACTAGCCCCTCTATACATTCCCTACAGAGTGCTTTGGACCACGATTCCCCAATTGTGGTTCTGCACGAAGGGCATTTTCTCTTTGAATTGTGGGGCGATTTGGTTTTCTCAGCGGATTTGCTCTGAAAAAAGACAAACATGAAAGAGAGCAGTCAGACTCCCCTTAACCACCAGCAATACACACAGAGGGCCACCAGGGGTGCTATAACTGTGACCACCACCACCAGGGTCCTAGTTACCCCCCCATCTTCCCCACCACCAAGGGAGACAAACACACCTGTGGAGCTTACAGGTTGTCCAGTAAGGGAACACCACCCCAGGGTTCCACTTACCTTAGAGTGGCTGGTGCAGGCATCTCCAGGAGCCGTTCGGGAAGCCTCTGCTTCCGACATTTCCCGCTGAGGATCGGTGGTGCCTTCGCCTCCGAACGCTGTCGCTACAGGCCAAAAAAATGAAGCAGCACCAGCCAGAACGCCCGTTCCGCTTTTCAAATTCCGCGGCCGGAACCGGAAGCCGCGGGTCGAACGGAAACACTGACCCCCGCCGGAAATGACGTCACCCGCCATCCGACCCGGCGCACTGAGCTCCACGCCGAACATGGCGGCCTCCTGTGCTTCCGTTGGCATCCCCCTGGACAGGAGAAGAGCGGAACCCTCCGGCTTGCAGCTTCGCCAAGAGAAGCCGGAGGTGCGTGTTGAGAATGACAGCCCAGTCTTAGGCTTCCCCAGCCTCACGGACCGCAAGGTAGGATGAGAAGGCAGAGAGACCCTGGTCCCCCCCCTTCTCTGGAACGATCGGCCTTAGCCTCCCTGGCTATTCAGCCCTTGGCTCCATAGCGGTGTCTCCCCACCGGAGGAAACACCATAACTGAGGGACTGGCAGGACGGTGGGGGCTTAAATTCAAAATCTAAGGCGGTGTTTCCTGAAAGGGGAGGAGCCAGGGTCTCTCTATGGTGCTGTCCTGAAAGACGGATGGGGAAAATGCATGTTAAGTGCACTTTTCAGGTGCATCTATAATAAAAGTCTATGGGGCAAAGATGTGATGTGTGAAATTAAAGTGTAAGTAAACCCCCCTATCGTTTTCAGCCAAGGAAGCTGCCATCTTGGCCTCTGGTTAATCTACAACTGCCATGATGCTGCACATGTGATCAGTTATGACACCAGCCATTAGATGGTTTGACAGTTTGGTTGAAAGCACAACCAATGGGAGTGTTACATTTCTGGCATGTGCCAGAAATGAAACCTCCTTTTTGTTTTTTAATGCATGGGTTTACCTTCGCTTTAAAAACTGCAAGTTGGCTGAATATGCTATGCTCAAATGTGAATGTAGCCTTAGGACTCATTCCGACAGGCACTGAAAGGGATACAGACACAGCAAAAGGTGATTTAGCATGGAGGGCAGGTCCCATTGCCCTTCTGAATGAACCCTTAAATTGAACTAGTGGCACCACCAATAAATGTAACCTTTATGGTAAAGTACAAGCACTTGTCTTTTTTTTTTTATCTGACAAGGACTCTGGAGCTTGGATACACAGCCTTGTTTACTAGTGGTGCTCCGAAATGAAAATTTTGAAACTGAAAATTCAGGATGCACTCGGCCGAAACGGAAAGTGTGTGTATGAATGAAATTTTTATATATATTATATATATATATATATATATATATATATATATATATATATATATATATATATATATATATATATATATATATATATATATATATATATATATATATATATATATATATATATATATATATATATATATATATATATATATAGGCACAATTTTCATACTTTTGGCTCTGTATGCCACCAGAATAAAATTAAAACGAAACAATCCAAAGAAATTTGAAGTGCAGACTTTCAGCTTTTAATTCAAGGGCTTGAACATAAATATC
This sequence comes from Lithobates sylvaticus, assembly GCA_028564925.1. Taxonomy (NCBI): domain Eukaryota; kingdom Metazoa; phylum Chordata; class Amphibia; order Anura; family Ranidae; genus Lithobates; species Lithobates sylvaticus. The sequence continues at coordinate 261,592,607 of CM053026.1, forward strand.
AAGTACACATTTTAGTAATTGACAATGTCCAATGGGAGTGCCATTACTGGCCACAGAGGAAAGCTTATTGAATAGTAAAGTATTGGTTAAAGCGGAAGTAAACTGCTGCATTAAAAAGAAAAAAAAATCCCCTGGAAGGCACTGGCATAATGTGCTAGTATGCATAGCATGGAAAAGAGATTGATTGGTAGGCCCTAGGGTGGCAATCAAAACACCCAAGATGAAAAAAGTGCCACATCCTAATAGTTTTGAAGAATGGAGAAAGAAATGGACTTTAAAGGCACATATAAAAAAAAAAAAAAAAAAAAAATTTTAATAGTTCACAATTCATATATACAAGTACACATTGAACAATACAGAAAAAAAAGAGAGAAGGACCCATTGATCAACCCCAAAGAATAAATGCTGCTAGTATACTTCCTGTGGGGTATTGATGACCAAATCAAGGACGCCTAGGATATGGCATATGTTGATAGGGTGTTCATAGGTCCTAACGATTTAAAAAAACACTTGGTGCTCAACTGCCATGATGCTGTTGGCTGAATATGCGATTTTTACAATAGCGCTTCCTCAGGAGCTTCACACTTGGTATATAACCAAAATCTCAAACTTGCTCTACCGCTGGAGTACCGCTGCTGCCCCACCACAGAAAGCCCCTCCTGGTGGATTAGAGCTAGCACACTATGAAATACTCAACTTGGAATGAAGCCCTCCAGCGGTGTGCTGACAGGGCTTCCATCTTTCCCTGGTCTTCCTTCCAGGATTGCGGGTTTCCGGCTGGCTCCTTGGCTCCAGCACAGAGCTCTGAAGGTCCATCACCAGCTGCATGTAGCGTGAATATCTCCTAAACACCACAGATTGAGGGCTCTTTCACACGGACGGACCGTATGTCCGTTTTTCATCCTTCCGTTTTCGGATGAAAAACGGACATACAGGTATCCCTATGGGATAGCGGGTGTCAGCGGATGAGCATCCGCTGACACCCGCTCTCGTCCGTGCCCGCTCTGCTCCGTTTCTGCAGACGGAGGAAAACCCCATTTTTTCATCCGTCTGCAGAGCGGATCGGATGACGACGGACTCTACGGTCCGTCGTCACCCGATCTCCCATAGGGGAGAGCGGCGCTCTGACAGGTTCGTCCCTGCACGGAGTGCAGAGACGGACCTGTCATCTTCTGCTCAGCGGAGATCGCTCTGGCGATCCCCGCTGAGCAAGCGGCTATCCACGGGGCGGATCTGCACTGATCCGCCCCGTGTGAAAGAGCCCTTAGGAGATATTCATTGTACCTACAGGTAAGCCTCATTATAGGCTTACCTGTGGGTACAAGTTTACAAAAATGAATTTACTACAACTTTGACAAGGCTTAGCCATAAAGTCAGAGAAGGGAAGGCCTCTGTAAAGCTTTCTATACAATAGTAGAATTTTATTAAAAATTTCTCATTTTTAATCATTTGTTTCATTAGTGGAGTCGAACCGACATTTTCAACCACAATGACGAGAAAATTTGAAGGAGCAGGATGGAATTATTTTCTCTAACAAATGATTTTCAAACTATGAATTTGGGAAATTATATTTATTCCAAAATCAAATGTTAAAAGCATTTGAAAATTTGAAGTACTTACAAAAAGGACATTTGTCCCGTCCAATCAAATGTTCATAGCAAGAATGTTTGTACCAATGTTTGGTTGGAATCTACTAGGGCTAATCAAAGAACAGGCATATTCAGTTTTCTATCACAAGTATAAAATGAAGTAAATGCTCACTGTAATGGCTTTGTCCTTGCGACATCTTTGCATGCACTCAGCAGACTTATGCCCCGTACACACGATCGTAAATTCCCCCACCAAAAGTCCGATGTGAGCTTTTGGTCGGAAATTTCCGAACGGTGTGTATGCTCCATCAGACTTTTACTGGCGGAATTCCCACCAGCAAAAGATTGAGAGCAGGTTCTCTATGTTTCGGTCGGATAAAGGTTCCAATTGGAAATTCCGACGCACAAAATTCCTACGCATGCTCGGAAACATTGAACTTCTTTTTCTCGGCTCGTTGTAGTCACCACGTTCTTAATGGTCGAAAGTTCAGAGAACTTGTGTGACCGTGTGTATGCAATCCAAGCTTGAGCGGAATTCCGTCGGAAAAACCATCCAAGTTTTTTCCAATGGAAAATCCGCTCGTGTGTACGGGGCATTAGAGGTTCCTAAGGTTGCAGGAATACAAATCAATACATACGTTTTGCACACCTCCAATATCCAGCTCACGCTCTTAGATGTGCAAAAAGAAGCTGAACATAGAATGACTTCTGTTTCCTTAAGCATCTATGACTAAGAGTATCCAAAAGACTGCTGAACTTAGAAAACGTAAATATACAAGTTACTGGTCCATACAGAGGGAGCCTGGGAAAGCTGAGGATCTTGCTGGAGTACCCTGCAAGAAGATGCTCCAGCATCATGTACCTAGATTTGGGATCCTCAGCTTTGCTAGAAACCAGCTTAAAGCGGTTCTGCACTCTGTAAAAAAAAAAAATTTTTTTAAGGACGTAATATAAAGTATGCTTACCTTTATTAGGGGACTCACCTGTTCCATCTTCCATCTCGATCGCCGCCGGTTTTCGTCCGCTGAAGTTCCTCGTCTTCTTCTTAGTGCTGGGGGCCATCTTGCCTGTGGGCATGTGAAACCCCACAGGCAGTGTTGATGGCCCAGCATGCACCGCCGTTACTCGCGCGTGCGCAGTAACGGCACATCTGCCGACATCTCACGAGATTTCGGCAGATGCGGCCGAAATCTCGGGAGATTTCGGAAGATGTGGCCGAAATCTCGCGAGATTTCGGAAGATGCCCGCACTGACTCCTGGGATCAATGACACCAGATCCCAGGAGACAGTGCGGCGTGACGACGATCGACGCAGAGACCCCGCCCGCCGCCGCAGAGGGAGAAGACCGGAAGTCTTCAATTACAAGGTAAGTAAAAAAAAAAAAAAAAAAAAAAAACATTTCATTTAGTACTCTTTGCCTGATTTGGAAGGCAAAGAGATTTACTAAATGAAATGAGTGCAAAACCACTTTAAAAAAGGTCTCAGCAACGTCACTCATTCCTATGCAAGTGCACTAAAAAAACCTGGATTAAAAAAAAAAAAAAAAAACAAGTATTTTTTACATTTGAATGCTTTACTTTTATTGCTTACACTTTTTTTTTTATTATTATTACAGGATTGGGTGCTGCGAGGTCCACTAAGTTTTATATTGACAACCACAATAAACCACCACTGTGCTGTGACTAATGCACTACAAGCTGTAGACCTAATCATCTGCAACAAAGGATCACTGAGCCCCAGAACCTATTTCAGGGGGTTCCTTTATGATGAAAAGTTTGATACAGGATGCTCTAGAGCAGGGATATGCAACTAGTGGACCTCCAGCTGTTGCAGAACTACAAGTCCCATGAGGCATAGCAAGATTGACAGCCACAAGCACGACACCCAAAGGAATGATGGGACTTGTAGTTTTGCAACAGCTGGAGGTCCGCTAATTGCATATCCCTGCCCTAGAGGCAATAGCTATACCCAGCCATAGAGGAGTGCTTGTGTCCCCCAAGGAACACTGAGGGAACATTGGTCAACAGCAGTGATTTCTTAAAGATGTCAGGATAGAAAAACGAGCTGCCAAATTTTAAGAGGAAAGTGCCAGGACTGTCAACCCTAGCCTTACTTCTCCACTTGGCGAGTCATTCTCATGGAAGAAGCAAGTTCTTATGGTTTTGGCATCATTTTTACTAAAGGCAAATCTACTGTGCACTACAAGTGCACTTGGAAGTGCAGCAGCTGTAGATCTAAATTAGGAGGAAGCTCTGCTGATAATCATCCAATAACGTAGAAGCAAAAATGCTGTTTTTTTATTTTCCTTGCATGTCACCCTCAGATCTACAGTGTCTGCACAGTGGATTTGCCTTTAGTAAATCAACCCTTATGTGTCCATGTACACATAGGCTTTTAGGAGCTGCTGCGTTTAGGTAAGGTTAAAAGCACTTTCACACTGATCTGCTTTGGCGCGGTTTTTAACCACTTCCTGTCCGGCCTATAGCAGAATGACAGCCGGGCGGTGGTTCAGTCATCCTGACTGGGCGTCATAGGACATCCTGCAGGACAACAGCCTCCTCGCGCCCATGGGGGCGCACATCACGGCGATGTGTAATGTGGTGTGCAAGTCTGACACACCGCTACACCAATCTCGGTAAAGAGCCTCCGACGGAGGCTCTTTACGACGTGATCAGCCTTGTCCAATCACGGCTGATCACGATGTAAACAAGAGAGCCGTTGATCGGCTTTTCCTCACTCGCGTCTCAGACGCGAGCCGATTGGCGGCTCTCCTAACAGGGGGTGTCTGTGCTAAATTGTTTATCAGCGCAGATCCCCCCCCCCCCAGGATGGCCCCCCTGGACCACCAGGGAAATGCAAATCTGTGCCAAGGCAGCTCCCAATGCCCACAATACCTACCACTGCTACCAGGGATGTCTATCAGTGCCACCCATAAGTACCCATCTTTGCAGTCTTTCAGTGCCACCCATGAGTGCCACCTCATCGGTGCTGCCTTATCAGTGCCCATCAGTGAAGGAGAAAAACTTAACAAAATTTTATAACAGAAACAAAAGACTTTTTTTTTTTTCCCCCAAAATTGTTTTATTTGTTTAGCAAAAAAAATAAAAAATAAAAAAAAAAACGCAGAGGTGATCAAATACCACCAAAAGAAAGCGCTATTTGTAGGAACAAAGTTATAAAAAAAAACTCCCTTTCCTGAGCGCAGAAGAATTGCTTTCAAGATAGGAACATTTTGACCGCCAGCCACGGTCAAACCGCTAATCGTTTTCCCGCAGCTGTGGTCAGGGCAGGCTAGTGTACGTTAGAGCTGCACAATTAATCGTCAAGAATCATTATCGCGATTTTTTCCCCCGTTGCGATCTTGACAAAAGGGTTTCACGATTCCTTCTATGCAAAAAAATTCTCTGCTCTTCTGAAGCCTCAACCCTCAAAAGAAAGAAAAAAAGAAAAATGGGCAGTCTGCTAAGAATCACAACATTGGCACTTAGGTATAAACATTGTAACAATTTATCAAAGGAATAGGCTTCTTGTGTAAGGCCCCTTTCACACGAGGCGGACTCCGCTTGCACGGAGCCCGCCTCTGTCCGTCGGCTCAGCGGGAGATCTGTCCGTTGATCTCCGCTGAGCCGGCGGATGACAAGCCTCTCTCCGCTCACTGAGCGGGAGGGGCTTGCGAGCGCCGCTGATCTCCATGGAGAGATCGGATGAAAACGGACAGTGTGTCCGTTTTCACCCGATCTGATCCGCCAGCGACGGATCTGGACGTGTAGCCATACGTCTGCTTTTGGCGGATCGGATGTCAGTGGACATGTCTCCGCTGACATCCGACGCTCCATAGAGTAACATGGAGCGCCCGTTCAGATCCGCCGTCAAAACTGACAGGCGGATCTGAACGGGCCGTCCGTGTGAAAGGGGCCTAAATGAGGAAAGTTTAACCACTTAAACACTAAACCTTTTTCTGACATTTGTTGGTTTCAAGTTAAAATCATTTTTTTTTTTTCTAGAAAATTACTTAGAACCCCCAAAACACATAATATATAGATAAATATAATTTTAGTAGAGACCCTAGAGAATAAAATGGTGGTTGTTGCAATATTTTAATGTCACACTGTCTTTCAAATGCAATTTTTGGGAAAAAAAAAAATACTTGAATTTAAAAAAAAAAAAAAACCCCACTAACGTTGGCCCAAATTCTTTTTTGTATAATGTGATAGATTTTACGTTGCGAGAATCATGATCTTTTATTCTAAGCAAAAAAAAAAAAAATATTGTGATTCTAATTTTGGCCAGAATCATGCAGCTCTAGTGTACGTGTAGCCTAAGATGCAATATACCACAAACAAAATTAGAAAAAGTACACTCTGAAGACCCCCTGTTCTCTAGATCCCTGGTCACCTCTCCACATAGTATCCTCCCAAAACTTCTTGAGTCTCTTCCATCCTATGGAACTCCCTGTCCGGATGTCTCCTACTCTATCTACAATTTAGGGAACCCCTAAATACGGGTTTCTAAACGCAAGCCTAACCAACCTTCCAAGAACTTCTACCTCCGTCAGCTTATTCCCCATTTTGTATCACTTGTAGGTTCTCAGGAGCAGAACCCTTCTAATCCTCTTGTACTGTAACTGTATCCCCCCTCCCCCCCCCAATATAAATTTTTTATTTTTTTTTGGAAAATAAAAAAGGGGGAGGAAGAGAACAAAAAATTAACGGAGAAAATACGGTACTGTAACCGTATTTTTTGGGGGGGGGGGGGTTTAATGGGGTAAAACACTACACAAACTGGTGGTGCTATATAAATCCTGAATATGATTATTTACAAAAAGGTAGTTTGCATGGTTTCTTTAGTGACAATATTTTCTGATTGAGTATGATAACATACACAGATAAAGGACAATAAACTGTTGTTATCCTACACTTTAAAACAGTGATCAGGTAAAGGGAGGAGGAGGAGGAGGAGAGCAGCCACAACAGGGGCAGCGAGGTATGTAAATGTGTCATCCAGGGTGAGGAATGCTATGTCAGGAGTGTACTCATTTCCTGATGACCTGTCACCCCAGGACTACACAGCACCCCCCCAGGCTATGATCCTCAGACATCCAGAGGAAGACAGACTGTCACCAGCTCCCACAAGGCTGATCTTTCACAGAGAACACTGCGATCCCTTTATTACAGGCTACAAATGAAGAAAGAAGCTCCCACTAACTCCCTCCATAATGAATGGCTGCAGACCACCAGCAGCTCCCACTAGAAGTCCTCCTGATCCCCATCAGAACAAAGCAGACGGATTAGTAAAGGCGTGATAAAGTGGGAGCCAAGTCTGGAGCCGCCGCACAGCAGACAATGAGTAGCGGGGGATCAGCCCTCCAATCAGGAGCTGTACATGAAGCAACACATGCAGTAGAAATGAGCAGACAGCATGGACTTACCAGCTTGCGCAGTGATCCCTCGTCCATGGCGGTGAAGCGCTCCTCAGACATGTCTCTCTTATTACAATCACTTCACTTCTTCTACACGCTTCTCCACTTCCCACCGATCTTCTACATCTGTTCTCTCCGGCACACGGCAACTTCAAATCACTACTTTGCCCTCCCCGTGTACGCCCCCCTTTCCCCTCCCACTGATAAACCAGCCAACCACAGGAGGCCGATGTGCTGTTCGCACCGCCCAGGTGTGTCGTGAGTGGACGGATCGAATCTATAACACCCGCCCCCTTCGCAGGGCGCGCCGGGAGTTGTAGTGTGGTGTGGTGAAAGGTGAAGCGATTGCAGGTAGAATGATGCATTTCAAACTGAAACTGTCACTTCCAACGGACTAGAGAGAGTGAGTCAATGTGTTCTCTGTGTGGCTCCGGGATGAACAGGCAGACAGGGTGACGTCATATTGAACTGTGCCATTCACACTTGTCTGCTCAGCGAAGGGTGTACACAGGAGAGACAGTCCTGTTTTGTAGGTTTTTGTTTACTTTTGTACATGTGAGAAAAACTCCTCTGTGATTTTACATTTATTCTGTTGCCACCTAAATAAAAAAAATGTGCCAACTTATTTCACCTTCACGCCCCATATACTTCTCCCTGACGCTTTTTTCCCTTTTTTTTTTTGCACATTTGTTGCGCGGTAGCATAGGGCATCCCATTTACTTTCACAGGCTAACCTATGTGCAGAAAACGCGCCAAAGTAGCTCCTGCTTTTTATTTTATTTTTTATGTAGAGAGTTTTGCACCTTTTTGAAATATGTGTTTTTCACACAACAAAATGTGTGACTGCTACCCACGTTTGGGAAACCGCTGTTTATGCGCACATTCCGGGGACGCCGTTTGCAGTGCTGTCATGGGGTCCGCAATACTTTTTTCAGGGGGATCATTTTAGCATCACCCATGCACCGCCCCTTTTCAACAATGTCATTATCACATTATTATAGTCAGAGACTACAGACGTAGTACAGTCCCTAGAGTAAGTAATGGATAATGGCCAACAGGCTCTCTTACCAGACCCAGCGAAACTACAGCAGTGATCCCTCCGGCTGGACGATCGCTCACTCTGGGTTTCCCGGGGGCGACTCTGGTCAGTAGTGTAGCATGCCTGTACCCTGGTAGTGGCTCAGTCGTTCTCTCTCTGGTGGCGCTGGGCAGCATGGCTCTCTCTCTGGTGGCGCTGGGCAGCGTGGCTCTCTCTCTGGTGGCGCTGGGCAGCGTGGCGCTCTCTCTCTCTGGCTTCCACCCAGCACACTCCTTATTCTTTGTCCTGTAGCGCTCTCTCCCTCAGCTTTTTTCCAGGCTGCAGTCTCTCAATCTCTCTCTTGATCGAGCTGTAGCCTCCTCCCTGTGAAAAATGGGGCAGCCAATCTTTGTCCCATGATGCTCTCCTCTCCTAGTCTCCTTTGATTGGCCCTCAATTATGGCCAATAGGGAAGGAACGGAGCGGGCAGGAAGCTGGTCGGGGAACCTGGTTGGGGAACCTGGTGAGAGCCGCCGTCTCTTCTCCCTGACAGGAGAAGGGGGGGAGGGGGGGGCGAGCGGGAGAAACCTCTGATAGCCCACAGCTCGCCTTTCTCCTGTGAATTCTCTTCTGGACTAAGCAGAGAAAAGAGCCCGAAGTCACACTACACTGATTGGGGGGCTCAACAGCTTCTTGATGGTGTCACCCCACTGGCGGGTGGCACCCGGGAGTGGGCTGCCCGCCCCCGATAGTGACGCAACTGTGCTGAATTTAAGATCCGATCCCTGTTTCCAGGGGGGGGGGGCACTTGACCCCCCTTGCCCCTACCTGCGGACGCCCATGAAGGGGTCCCATAACTTTCCAAACTCTGCCTTTACATTACATACCTCTAGGCAAACCACAGCTTTTACAAAGTCTGCTCAGAAAAGTTCTGTGATGTCATTGCATATAAACTAGGGCAGTAGAGGGTACGATGAGTGCGTACCCATCATCACAGGAGCAAGCTCTCTCCTGCATGCATCTCGACATTCGGCTCGGGCGGCTCTACTCCTGCAAAGGGAGCCCTGCCTCTCGAGCCCTGCCTCTCCCATATCCACATGTGCACAGTGTGGTTTCTCTCCCCAACATATCCACTTATGTAAAGTGCGCTCTCTATCGTCCACAAATCCAAACATGCACAGTGCACTCTCCCTTGTCCACACATGCACAGTGCGCTCTCCCTTGTCCACACATGCACAGTGCGCTCTCCCTTGTCCACACATGCACAGTGCGCTCTCCCTTGTCCACACATGCACAGTGCGCTCTCCCTTGTCCACACATGCACAGTGCGCTCTCCCTTGTCCACACATGCACAGTGCGCTCCCCCTCGACCACAAATCCACACATGTACAGTACACTCCCCCTCATCCACAAATCCACACATGTACAGTACGCTCCCCCTCGACCACATATTCACACATGTACAGTACGCTCCCCCTCATTCACAAATCCACACATGTACAGTACACTCCCCCTCGACCACATATTCACACATGTACAGTACGCTCCCCCTCAACCACAAATCCACACATGTACCGTACGCTCCCCCTCGACCACAAACTCACACATGTACAGTACGCTCCCCCTCGACCACAAATGCACACATGTACAGTACGCTCCCCGTTGTCCACACGTGTACAGTGCACTCCCCGTCATCTACAAATCCACACATGTACAGTGAGTTTTTCCTCATCCACAAATCCACACATACATAGTGTGCTCTGCCTTGTCCACAAATCCACACGTGCATCGTATGTTCTCCCAAGTGCACAAATCTACACTTTCACAGTGCTTTCTCCATCGTCCACAAATCCACACATGCACAATGCTCGCTCTCCCTCACAGATCCACATATGCATAGTGCACTCTCCCGCATCCACAGATCCACGCATGCATTTTGCGCTCTCCCTCGTTCACAAATCCACGCATGCACACTGCACTTTTTATTTGTGCACAAATCTGCAGATACACAGTGCACTCTCCCTTGTCCACAAATTCACACATGCATGGTGCGCTCCTCCTCTTCTACAAATCCACATATGCATAGTGCGCTCTCCTTTGTCCACAAATTCGATAATGTACAGTGCACTTTCCCTTGTGTACAAATCTGCAGAATCACAGTGCGCTCTCCCTCTTCCACAAATTCACACATGCATGGTGCGCTCTTCCACAAATCCACACATGCACAGTGCACTCTCTCTTATCCACAAGTCCACAGTGCGCTCTTCCTCATCCACAGATCCATACATGCATAGTGCACATTACCTCATCCACAAATCCGTACTTGCACGGTGCTTTCTCCATGGTCCACAAATCTACACTTGCACAGTGTTTTTTCCATTGTCCACAAATCCACACATGCACAGTGCATTCTTCCTCGTCCACAAATCCACTAAGCTCAGTGCTGCTGTGACATGTGGAGGGTGAGTGCACTGTGCATGTGCGCATTTTTGGACAAGCAGTACAGCAACTGCACACTTGTTCCTGTAATGATGAGGGAATGCTCAATGAACCATATGTCCAAGTTTTTATGCAGGATGGCACCAATCACTCAGAATGCTTCTTTTTTGTCCACACTCTGTGGAAGCGCGTTTGGCCTACAGTTATGTGATTTAAAGCCCAACTCCAGGCAAAAAAAAAATTTACCCACGTTAACTGCTAATTTTGTCCAGTGGAGAGGAGAAAGCTGTATACTCATCTGATCCCCCACTCCAGCAGCAATTGGCGCTTCCCCACAATCCTGCGGTGTACTGTTCTGGACATCCTCACGTCCAAAGTAGATCTATGAGCATGATGACGTCAGGAGCAGTCCATCGCACAAGACCGATAGACCGCAGGGGGAGCAAGAGCCACAGGGACTGGTCTTGTGTGGGGAGGATCGGAGGATTAGGTAACCCGTGCAGTACAGGCACAACCCCAGTGCATAGGAAAACTTTTTTTTAGCCCAGAGTTGGGCTTTAAAGGAGGCTTGATATCTCTACACCGCAGCATGATTTGTAAATGAATGGGGTCGCTTTGCTGCGGTGCAAATTTTATTTTATAAAGGTGCGATTTTCATCTCATTCAGTTGAATAGGCTGAAATTGCATTGGATCACACAAAAAGTGGTGCATGTACTATTTTTGAAAAAATGCGCCAGACCAAATCGCATGGTACTGTGGTACCATGCGATCTGGTGCCCACAATAGTACTGCATTTGCAATCTGCATTTGGGGTGCCATTAACAATATATTGCCACCCGCCATAGATCGCAAAGGCAGTGCATTGTGAACACGGTGTGGGAAACACGCCTTTCCTGTATCGGGTTCTGGTATGAATCGGCCCTAATAAAAAATGCTGCATTGAAAAGACTTTTAATACTTTCCTATTTACACTGCTGGTCTTTTCTGTTTTAAAGAGATACTACATCATAGTACACTGTTCTGAGATTGATGAGTGCCTGCTCCCCCACTGTGTGCTATGTTTCCATCCACTGGCTGCTGCGTTACTGCTTCGTCCTGTAGTGATGTAGGGGCCGGTGGATGGAATTATGCAGCACATAGGGAGACAGGGCATTCTTTAGAACATGGGTGCTCAACCTGTGGCCCTCCAGCTGTTGCAGAACTACAAGTCCCATCATGCCCCTCCTTTTGGGAATCATGCATGTAACTGTCAGCCTTGCAATGCCTCATGGGACTTGTAGTTCTACAACAGCTGGAGGGCCACAGATTCAGCACTCATGCTTCAGGCCCCTTTCACACTGGGGCGGTTTTCAGGCAGTACAGCGCTAAAAATAGCGCCTGTACACCGCCTGAAAAATCCGGCCCCATTCACTCCAGTGTGAAAGCCGGCGGGCTTTCACACTGGAGCGGTGCGCTAGCAGGACGGTAAAAAAAGTCCTGCTAGCAGCATCTTTGGAGCGGTATAGGAGCGGTGTATTCACCGCTCCTATACCGCTCCTACCCATTGATTTCAATGGAACACCACGGCAATACCGCCGCAAAGCGCCGATACGGCGGCGCTTTGCGGGGGATTTTAACCCTTTTTCAGCCGCTCGCGGGGGGGTAAAACCACCCCGCGAGCGGCCGAATACGGCGGCTAAAACGACGTTAAAGCGGCGCTAAATATATCGCTGCCTTTACCGTCGCCGCGGCTCCCGCCCCAGTGTGAAAGGGGCCTTAGAAGAAGACTTTAGCACTATTATTTCTTCAAAACAGCAAAGATTGGCTACATAGATAGCGGGGCAGACAAGCATTAAAAGCCTTCTTTTCCACACAACCTTTTTAAATTTCATTTAGGAGTGAAGTGGACTTTCAGTAATTCTACCAGGCAGTCGGTATGAATACATTCCTGTCATGTCACGGTATACAGCAACAGCATCATTTCCAAAAAAAGCTCTTTCTTTTATGATTAAAAAGCATTCCTTGGGCTCCAGTGAAGTGATTTGGTGTAGATTGAAATGATGTCTTCACTCTGCACAAGAGGAAGCATTTAATCATTTTCCTCTAAACCGGTGATCAGACTGCACTGTTGTAACTATGTAGCAGAATAAAAAGGCTACAGCAGAGGTTGCTCTATGTTAGACATTTGTAAACACAACCAAGTACTACACAGGCATCATGATTTACATGACTGTCATCTCTGAGACAGCATCTCAATCCATGAAGGAGATGCTGACTCTGGATGATGTTTTAACAAAGATGGTATGATCTTTCAGGAGAGAAAAGAAAGCCATATTGGGTAATTACTGTGATTTTTTTTTTTTTGTTAGAAAGGTAATTCATACTTGCACGTACTACACTTACACATTACTTAGCATATATACAGGTAACATGAAAAAAATAGCTCATGCAAAATCCACTTTATATATTATTTTAACCTTAACAACTTTGATGAAAATACTACCAAAATAACCTTTGGATTAAGTGGCAGCCGCTCATAAGGGGCGCAGGGGTGCCGCCCCCAACCTATGCACCCGGCCCCTGATAACCACCCAATTCATTTTAATGTTTTTTTTTTTTTAAACCACTTAAGGCCGGACCAATTGGTTGCCCAAAGACCAGAGCACTTTTTGCGATTTGGTACTGCGTCACTTTAACTGACGTGGCTTCCAAACAAAATTGACGTCCTTTTTTTCCCCACAAATAGAGATTTCTTTTGGTGGTATTTAATCACCTCTGCGGGTTTTATTTTTTGCCTAAAACAAAAAAATAGCGACAATTTTGAAAAAAAAACATTATTTTTAACTTTTTGCTATAATAAATATCCCCAAAAAAAATATATAAAAAAAAAAAAATTTTCCTCAGTTTTGGCCGATACGTATTCCTCTACATATTTTTGGTAAAAAAATCGCAATAAGCGTTTATCGATTGGTTTGCGCAAAAGTTATAGCGTCTACAAAATAGGGGACAGTTTTATGCCATTTTTATTGATAATTTTTTTTTTTTACTAGTAATGGCGGCAATCAGCGATTTTTATCGTGACTGTGACATTATGGCGGACAGATCAGACACTTTTGGTGCGATTTTGGGACATCCACATTTATACAGCGATCAGTGCAATTAAAAATGCATTGATTACTGTGTAAATGTGACTGGCAGTGAAGGGGTTAACCCCTAGATGGCGCTGTAGGGGTTAAGTGTGTCCTAGGGAGTGATTCTAGCTGTGGGGGGAGGGGCTATGTGTGACATGACACTGATCACCGCTCCCGATTACAGGGAGCGGTGATCAGTGTCCTGGCACTAGGCAGAACGGGGAAATGCTTGTTAACATTAGCATTTCCCCATTCTTCCTCTCCATGAGACGTTCGCAGGTATCCCCGTAGACATCGAGTCCGTGGGACCCGCGATCACACTCACGGAGGTCGTGGTGAGCGTGCGTGCCTGCAAACCGCTTCTTAAAGGGCAATGTACAGGTACATTAATCTGCCTGTACGTGCCCTTCTGCCGACATATATCGGCGTGAGCCGGTCAGCAAGCGGTTGAGCACATGATTAGAGCCTGAGGCTTTAATTGGCTTCAAAAAGGGTGGGCTCGGGGTGCAGAGCACTGAGCCCAGAGCCCACCCACTTGTGTGACATTAGCAAAATATTATTCGCTAGTGTCTTCCTGCTTCTCCCCAGGCCAATCAGGAAGCGGTCCTGTGACCTGATTTGGCAGGAGTCCTAAGATCAGATTGGCCAGAAGTCCAAAGACCCGATTGGCCGGGATGAGAAGCGACTGCCGGGACTCAGAAGAAGATGCAGGGGGGAAGCCACCATCGCGACCTGAATGGGATAAGTGCAGTGTTGACGGGCAGGTGGCGAGCGAGCAAAGCCGCAATCGAGAGATCGAACGATCGAGTGGCCAGGGGGTGCGGGGTGGTTGTGGGGAGTGAAGGGGGCCAGGTTTGTTTGCCGCCCCCCCCCCAAAAACAATTGAGCACCAGCTGCCACTGTTTGGATTGCATAATGTTGAAACATTATACAACGTATTATATATTTGAAATGTCACCCCTTTCTTCATGCTGATATGTACATCTGTTGTAAGTATATGCTGTACTATACCTTTTAATTAAAATATTGAACCAGAAAATGCTACTGTAGCAATATGGACCATGATTGCAACAAACCGCTATTCCCTGCCCTATCTGTATATCATATTATCCCTCTAATGCCCAGTGTTATTAAACTGACATCATATTTGTGAGCCCAACCAAGGCAATTGTGGGATTGTACTTCCACCAGATGTCTGTTCCCTTGCATGACTATACGTTCGGACTACATATCCCAAGGATCTTTGCTACCATTGGAGGGATTTCTGGGAAGAGCTATAAAAGAAACCAGAGACCCGCCCCAGGCTCTCTTCTTCCAGGGCCTCGTGTGTGATTGATCTCTCAACGCAGGGAGAATAAGGTCGTGGCCTACCACGCGGGTGTACACCATTCTTACCCGACCGAGAAGGGGTCCAGCGCTGCCTGCTGCTCATCGGACATCTGACCAGCACCAACTCAACCGTACAGGAACCCACGCTCTGAGTTTCGCAATTAAGGAATCACCACAAGTGAGTCCGCAGCCAGGATATCTATCCGGGGGTCGCTGTCTGCAAGGCATTGAATCGACCTGGTCATTGGTGACAGGGCAATTGCCCACCTTTGAAAGTCTTTCCTTGGTTGTTTTACTGGGACACTGTGTACAGACAGCTTTACCTTGGGAACACCTTACTGCATTTCTATTTGAACACTGTACATAGGCATCTTTAGCTACAGTCATCATAAGATATACTACCACTCTGTTACTAAGCCTTATTGGAGATAGTTATTAATGAGATCAGATCTGCAACGTGGACATTCTGTCATTGCTGCTTAAAGGGCCCTCATGCCATCCTTGTTTAGAGTCATCTCTCATTAGGATAAGACCCCTTTCACACTGATGCATTTTTTAGGTGCTTTTGTGCTAAAAATAGCACATGTAAAGCGCCTTAAAAACGGCCCCCCTGCAGTCCCAGTGTGAAAGCCAGAGTGATTTCACACTGAGGCGATGCGCTGGCAAGATGTTAAAAAAACTCCCACAAGCAGCATCTTTGGAGCGGTGAAGGAGTGGTGAAAGAGCAGTGTATGCACCGCTCCTCCACTGCTCCTGCCCATTGAAATGAATGGTCAGCACCTTTTCTTTTCGGGTCGTTTTAACCCTTTTTTCGGCCACTAGCAGGGAATAAAAGCTCCCCGCTAGCGGCTGAAAACCTCTGCAAAAAATACGGTAAAGCGATGCTAGAAATAGCGGCATTTTACCGTCAACACCTGCCCGCTCCAGTGTGAAAGCAGCCTTAAAGGTTGAACAGGCCGGCCTTGGATCCTCTCTAGAATTATTGTCAGAATTGTTTGCTTAACCTCTGCTTATCCTTTCAGGTTATGTCCAAGTGGTGCCCTATTGTACATATGTATATATAATACTCATTTTTGGATGAATCATTCTACTGAGTTTGTGCTGTTATTCAAAGCTCAGTTGAACCATTACCTCCCATGTACAGCAATACCTTATCTGAAGTATTCCAGTAAACGTTAATAGAACATAAACGTATTGAGTGTTGTCTTATTACTTAAAGGTGCTGCGATGATATCTGAACACAGAGTGTCAGGTGGGTTGGAGTGTTTACAGGGTCATGGCGATGCAGATGAGCAGGTAAATCCAAGCCGTCCCCAAGGAAGCCGTGCTACACTACAATAAATCAATAACAAACAGAAATGAGCACAATTGTATTGTAAAACAGTAACATCTGGATCAGTGGCGGCCCCGTCCATAGGCGCCCCCCCCCCCCCTCCTTGCAGTTAAAAAAAATAAAAAATAAAAAAAAATAAAAAAACATTATTTAAACATGTCCCTTTAAAAAAAATATATATATATATTTTTTTTCGTTTTTATGTGCACTGTATCCTGGCGCCGGGCGCCGGGCACAGTGCAGTATGCACCGCTCTATCACCAATAGATAGATTCATGTATTGCATGAATCTATCTATTGTCACCGCTGCCGCCCCCTATTCAGGTGTCAGGCCCCTGATCGGGCGCCGGGCATCTGAATTACAGTGGGGGGGGGGGGGGTGTTTCTGAAAGCGCCCCTATTAGAGCTGTAAGCTCTAATAGGGGACCTTATTAGAGCGGTGTGCTCTAATAGGCTTCCCTAAGTGTAAACAGCGGGCGCAATGCTTTGCGTTCGCTGATTACACAGTATTGTGTTAGAGAAGCGAATACATCGCTTCCCTAACACAGACCCGCCTCTCAGCCAATCAGGTTGCCAGGTCTGGTACCTGTAACCTGATTGGCTGAAGTCACAGGCGCTGTGATTGGACGCTAGGCGTCCAATCATAGCAGAAGACAGGAGGAGCGCGGGAGAAGAAGACCTCGGACAATAGCAGAAGACAGGAGGAGCGCGGGAGAAGAAGACCTCGGACGATGAGACACCGCTCACCGCCTGACGCCGTCACCAGCTGCACATCGAGACAAGGTAAGTGCAGAGGGCAGGCAGGGGGCACAGTGGCAGCACTTGGAGGGGCACAGTGGCAGCACTTGGAGGGGCACTCTGGCAGCACTTGGAGGGGCACTCTGGCAGCACTTGGAGGGGCACTCTGGCAGCACTTGAAGGGGCACTCTGGCAGCACTTGAAGGGGCACTCTGGCAGCACTTGAAGGGGCACAATGGCAGCACTTGAGGGGCACAATGGCAGCACTTGAGGGGCACTCTGGCAGCACTTGAAGGGGCACTCTGGCAGCACTTGAAGGGGCACTCTGGTAGCACTTGAAGGGGCACTCTGGTAGCACTTGAAGGGGCACTCTGGTAGCACTTGAAGGGGCACTCTGGTAGCACTTGAAGGGGCACTCTGGCAGCACTTGAGGGGCACTCTGGCAGCACTTGAGGGGCACAATGGCAGCACTTGAGGGGCACAGTGGCAGCACTTGAGGGGCACAGTGGCAGCGTTTGATGGGCACAGTGGCAGCGTTTGGGCACAGTGGCAGCGTTTGGGCACAGTGGCAGCATTTAATGGGCACAGTGGCAGCGTTTGATGGCACAGTGAGGCTGTTTGTTTGCGCCCCCCCAAAAATTTTGAGCACCAGCCGCCACTGATCTGGATGATCCATTTAAAATTTCAGGTTTGTGTTTATCAGGGAGGTCAGACCTTTTCATTGTATTCTATAGTTAATATAGGGAACTTTTAAAAATACAGGGGGTCCCCGACTTACGAACGCCCGACCTACGAACAACCCCTACTTACGAACGGGGTGCTGCGGGGACCCTCCGGCATTTTTTGCTGTTTTTCGCCGTCTTTCGGCCGTTCTGCGCATGCGCGGCCATACGGAGCCTCGAAAAATGCCGGAAATGTCCGTAATTTGCCGCGCATGCGCAGAACGGCATTAGACGGAACATCGGAAATGTCCGGAAATCTCAGTTTTTGTCGGTCTGCACATGCGCGGCCGGCTTACGAAGATTTCCGACTTCCGTACAGGCGGGCAGTCCCTAACGAGTTCGTAACTCGGGGACCCCCTATATAGACTGTTTTTCAATCAGGGTGATGAATGTAAAATCCCACTTTTGGATTTTTCAAAACAAAGGTCAACAGATTGAATTCTGATGGTTTGTTATACTTAAAGTGACACTAAACTTAAATTTTTATAAAATAAAATAAATGCAATATGCTTAAATATAAGTAGAAGGTGCTTTCTATTTTTTTTTCCTTTGTTTCATCTCTCAAATTCAAGATTTTTTCAGCTATTCTCAGATTTCCTGTTCTAGGGTGGCTACATTTGGTTTCCATGCTCCCCTCCTGGTGAATGTAGCCACCCTTTCCTGCCCATCCCCAAGATGGACTACACATCTACGGATAGACACATTCAGTTCTCTAGGGATTGAAGTACACATAGAGCGGAGCATGTGACCAGAAATGGCACTGCTCATTCTACACTTGTAGCGGTGAGGTGCATCAGTGGTAGATAGGCCCAGGACAAAAAAAAAGAAACCTTAACACAACAGTGACTTTAAAAAAAACAACAGAGAGATAATGTAACTTTAAAGATTAACATGAACTTTAAAAAGGTAGGGCAAGGTTACAGGTTTACTTTGATGCCGACACCCAGAGTTGGCTATACTTATCTTCTTGTTGTACCCCCATTGCGCCATTCCATAAAGCAAGGTGACATACCTAGTATTTCCAGGTATGAGGGACATGAGAAGCTCTGCCTCCAGGTCACAAGCTTACACATTTATATTTTATCACCTAAACTGACCTCTCTTTATTTCTAGGTCCTTTATTTACCGACCTTGCTCCCCTATACCGTTTCAATCCCCACTGTGGACCACTTTGGTGTAAAACACAACTAAAAATCACGTTATACCACATATGACATCACTTGGGCCTTGCAATTGGCTTAAGCACCCAGCAGTATAGTGTTAGGGAAAGAGGTAGTGCATGGACATTGAGAAAAAAATGGGATGGGTTGGGGGGCAATAGGGGGGGGATTAACTAAATGTAATGCTTAAATAATAAGAACTCTTTTGAATATAACCATTAGTGTTTTATTGTCTAAAAACTACAAGCATATCAAAACACAATTCTACAGAGGTAGGCTTTAAAAAAGAGTCTGGCAGTGAATTGCCCAACGCTTCCCTCTCCCTACATCCTCTGGCAACAGCTGCAACCCACAGAACTTAGGTGTCCTTTTATGAAGCAGTGAAATCTATTCACTGCTTCATTCTCCGGCATTCACAGAGGAGATCTTTATCCTCTGTGTGCCAGTTTATGAAGCGGAGAAGACCGCTTCACCCTTGGAGGAGTGGAGTGATCTACAAACACTTCAAACAGTGGAGAACGGCCCCTGATACTGGAATCTCGTGAGACTTTACGAGATTACAGTACCAGAAATTCACTGAAACACTGAGATGTCCATTTATTAAGCAGTGATAAATTATCACAGCTCAATACACGGACAGACACCAGTGTGATTAATGTTAATAAAATAAAGAGTCCCCCCTACATTATATATACATGTATACACACACACATTATATATACATGTATACACACACACACACACACACACACACACACACACACACACATTATATATACATGTATATACACACACACACACACACACACATATATATATACATGTATATACACACATTATATATATATATATATACATATACACACATATATATATATATATATATATATATATATATATATATATATATATATATATATATACAATGTATACACATATATATATATATATATGACAGGGGGGCATGGTTACAGTGTTGGGGGGTCTGAACGAGGCATAAGGAAGTTAATAATCTTCCTCTTTCCTCCTCAGATCCCCTGAGATTCTCTCTTCACTCCCTGCTTCACCACCTCTGAGTTGGTGAATCGGGGAGTGTGAATTCTGACACAGATCACCAGTGAAGCACTCAGATCGCAGCTGCATACACTGGCCGTTACTGTGTCATTCTATGAGGATTCTCCATGTGTGGAGATAATCGGCGGGAGAACAAGTTCAAACATTTCTCCCCCCGATTATCTCTGGTTTATAAACTGTTTATGGGCTGTGATCAGTGGTGATCCTCGGGATCTCCGCTGATCACTGCTTCATAAAAGGACACCTTAGTCTCTATTCCTCTTCTTCCCAAAACCAGCCTCCCCTTCTCCCGTGCCCTCTGGAATGCCTGCTCTGTCTGCCTGTAACAAACTCACCGTCCACCACAATCTCTTTATCACAAATTCCTTTAACCTACTTGCCATTACCGAAACCTGGCTTCATTAATCTGACACTACTTCTCCTGCTTCCCTCTCCCATGGAGGCCTTCTCTGGACTCACTCCCCCAGACCAAATGGACAGAAGGGAGGTGGAGTGGGAAGCCTTCTAGCCCCATGCAGCACCTATTAGGTACTTCACCCACCTCCCTCTCTGAGACTCTCCTCTTTTGAGGCACATTGTATTCGTCTATTTTCTCCTGTTTCTCTAAGAATTGTTGTCATCTGCCGGCCTCCTGGAACTGTATAAACCTTCCTGGATAACTTCTCTACCTGGCTGCCCTACTCTCTCTCTTCTGAAATCCCCACAATAATTCTCGGTGACTTCAACATCCCTGTTAATGCTAATACTACTACTTGTAAACTTCTCAGTCTAACCTCATCTCGTGACCTTAAGCAATGGATACAGGCTCCTACTCACTCCAACGGCAACACACTTGACCTTGTCTTCTTCTATCTATACACTACATGCAATCTCTCCAACAATCCTCTCCCACTCTCTGATCACCACCTTATTAGTTTCACTCTCTCCCAGTCTTCCACCTCCTCTCACTTTAACAGCCTAATAGTTCCCCGTAGAACTCTTCTCTCCTCTGCTACTGACCACCTCTATGACAAAATCTCACCCCTGTCCTGCCCCAACCTAGCCACTTTCGTCTACAACAGCTCACTGTCATGCTCCCTAGACAAGTTTGCCCCCTCACTACACACAGAATCAGGCCCTGACCGCTACAACCCTGGAAAACAGATGACACCAGAAGTCTCAGAAAATGTAGCCACGCTCTTGAGCGTCTGTGGCATAAGACTAAGTCCCAGGAAGACTTTAACCAATATAAATCTGCCTCCTAAAATACAATTTCTGCCTCCACACTACCAAACAGACCTATTTTATCACGCTTATTAACACATTATCATCCAGTCCCCGTCAACTCTTCTCTACCTTTAACACTTTACTCTGTGCTCCACTGCCTCCTCCCTCTAACTCACTCACTGCCCAGGAGATCGCCAATCACTTCAAATAAAATTGATACAATTGGTGAGGAGAATCCAATGCGCAGAAACCTCCCCCACTCAACATCCCATGACCACAGGTACAATCATTACTTCCCTCATTCAAACCTGCTAGTACAGTATTAACGAGGTTGCTAAACTTATAACCAGCTGTCCCCTGGATCCTGCTCCCTTGCAAATGCTATGCTCACCCTCTGACTCTATTCTTCACTCTCTAACTCACATTTTCAACCTCTCTCTGCATGTTCCCCAGCTCTCTAAAACATGCGCTAGTCACCCCTATCCTTAAAAAGCCCTCAATGGACCCCCCCAATTGTCACAACTTATGCCCCATCTCCTTACTCCCCTTCTCCTCCAAACTCCTTGAAAGAGGAGTCAACAACTGACTGAGCGACTATGTGACTATGAACAAGATTCTTGATCCCCTTCAGTCCAGATTTCGCCCTCAACACTGCACGGACACTGCTTTCTTAAACCCCCAAATTACCTACTAATGGCTAAAACCAACGGACACTATTCTGTACTACTTCTCCTGGACCTCTCTGCTGCCGTTGACACAGTGGACCACCCCCTCCTCCTCAAAAAACCTCCACTCCTTTGGTCTCTGTGACTGTACACTTTGCTGGTTCTCATCTTACCTATCTCACAGCTTCTTTTCTAAATCTACACCTCCTCTCTGGGTCAGTTGATTGCATCCCATGGCTTTTGTTATGTATTAGTGTGTTAAACTGCTCTCCATCCAGTAGGGGGAAGCATTATAAATATGTTCACTTGTGTATATTTCTGGTAGAGCTATGTATTTCTTTAGCATCTATGGTTCCGGTATTCTTATGTGTGATTAAGTAAAGAAGTCCTGTGAATGCCTGTCCATGTCTATGCTTCAAATTCATTTTAAATACACAAAAGCTTTTAATATCATCTCTACGCTGACGACACCCAAATCTACCTCTCCACCCCACCACTCACTCCATCTGTCTCCTCATGCATCACCAACTTACTAACAGACAAAGCCTGGATGTCACATCACATCCTGAAACATAACCTACCCAAAACCGAGCTCATATAATTTCCTCCCCCATGTGCCACTTCCCCTGATTTCTCTGTCAAAATCAACGGCTCAACTATAAACCCGTCCCCCCACGCCAAGGTCCTAGGTGTAATACTGGACTCTGAACTATTCTTTTGGCCCCACATCCAACCACTGTCCAAAGCTTGCTGCTTCAACCTCTACAAATTTCCAAGCAGAGGCGGCTCTAGACTTTGTGAGACCTTAGGCAAAACTTAGACATGAGGCCTCACTCCCTCTCATAATAGGAAAAATAATTCAAGGAACGAAAATTAACTGTATTAGGAGGGTACAGTATAGGGGAGTGGACAGTACAGAGCGCAGGAGGGAACAGTACAGGGGGCAGGTAAGTGGACACAGTACAGTACAGGGGGCAGGCTGTCACAGAAAGAGAAGGAAGGAAAGAAAAAAAGACAGACAGAAAGAAAGAAAGACAGAAGGAAGAAACGAAGGAATGAAGGAAGGAAGTAGGGAAAGATGGAAGGAAAGAAAAAAAAGACAGAAGGAAAGAAAGAAAGAGAAAAGGAAAGAAAGAAGGAAAGATGGAAGGAAAGAAAGAAAGATGGAAGGAAAGAAAGAAAGGAAAGGTGGAAGGAGAAAAAGAAAGAAAGAAAGAAAGGTGGAAGGAAGGAAAGAAAGAAAGAAAGAAAGAAAGGAAGGAAGGAAGGAAAGGTAGAAGGAAGGAAAGAAAGAAAGAAAGGAAAGGTAGAAGGAAGGAAAGAAAGAAAGGAAAGATTGAAGGAAGGAAGGAAAGAAAGAAAGAAAGAAAGAGAAGGTAAGAGAAAGGAAGGAAGGTGGAAGGAAAGAAATAAAGAGAGAAGGAAAGAAAGGAAAGAAGGAAAGAACGAAAGAGGAAGAAAAGGTGGAAAGAAAGAAAGAAAAGATGGAAGGAAAGAAAGAAAAGATGGAAGGAAAGAAAGAAAGGAAGGAAAGGTGGAAGGAAAGAAAGAAAGGAAGGAAAGAAAGAAAAAGAAACACAAGAAAGAGAAGGAAAGAAAGAAAGAAAAGATGGAACGAAAGGTGGAAGGAAAGAAAGAAAGAAAGAAAGATAGAAGTAAAGAAAGGAAAGAGAGAAAGAAAGAATAAATGGAAGGAAAGAAAGAAAGAAAGAAAGAAAAATTAAGGAAAGGTAAAAGAAAGGAAAGATGGTAGGAAAGAAAGAAAGAAAGAAAGAAAGAAAGAAAGAAAGAAAGAAAAAGGAAGGAAGGAAAGGTGGTAGGAAAGAAAGAAAGAAAAGATGGAAAGAAAGAAAGAAGAAAGAAAGAAGAAAGACTGACAGATGGAAGGAAAGAAAGAAAGAGAGAAAGAAAGAGAGAAAGAAAGAAAGATATGGTAGGAAAGAAAGAAAGAAATAGAGAAAGGAAAGATGGAAAGAAAGAAAGAGAGAAAGAAAGATAAAGGAAGGAAAGGTGAAAGGAAAGAAGGAAAGAAAGATGTAAAGAGAGAAGGAAAGAAAGAAAGGAAAGATGTAAGGAAAGAAAGACAAAGAAAGGGAAAAAGAAAGAAAGAAATAAAGGAAGGAAAGAAAGAAAGAAAGAGAGAAAGAAAGAAAGAGGAAGGAAAGGTGGAAGGGAAGAAAGAAAGAAACAAAAGAAAGAAAGGAAAGATGGAAGGAAAGAAAAAAAGAAAGAAAGAAGGGAAGGAAAGGTGGAAGAAAGAAAGAAAGGAAGAAAGGAAGGAAAGGTGGAAGGAAAGAAAGAAAGAGAGAAAGAAAGAGAAGAAAAGAAAGAGATAAGGAAAGAAAAGATGGAAGGAAAGAAAGAAAGAGGAAGGAAAGGTGGAAGGAAAGAAAGAAATTAGGAAAGAAAGAAAGAAAGAGAGAAGGAAAGAAAGAAGGAAACAAAGAAAGAAAGAGAGAATTAAAGATGGAAGGAAAGAAAGGAAAGAGAGAAGGAAAGAAAGAATAGATGGAAGGAAAGAAAGAAAGAGAAAGAAAGAGAAAGGAAGGAAAGGTAGAAGGAAAGAAAGAAACAAACAAAAGAAAGAAAGAGAAAGAGAAGGAAAGAAAGAGAGAAGGAAATAAAGAAAGAAAAGATGGAAGGAAAGAACGAAAGAAAGAGAGAAAGAAAGAAAGGGAAAGAGGAAGGAAAGAAAGGAAAAAGAAGAGAGAAAGAAAGGAAAGGTGTAAGGAAAGAACGAAAGAAATAAAGAAAGAGGAAGAAAGAAAGAAGATGGAAAGGTGGAAGGAAAGAAAGAAAGGAAAGATGGAAAGAAAGAGAGAGACGGAAAGAAAGAAAGAAAAGATGGAAAGAAAGAAAGAGAAAGGAAGAAAGGAAAGATGCTAGGAAAGAAAGAAAGAGAGAAGGAAAGGTGGAAGGAAAAAAAGAAAGAAAGGAAATATGCTAGGAAAGAAATAAAGAAAGAAAGAAAGAAAAAGGAAAGAAGGAAAGAGAAAAAGAAAGAGAAAGGAAGCAAAGGTGGAAAGAAAGAAAGGAAAGAGAGAAGAAAGAATAGATGAAAGGAGAGAAAGAAAGAAAAAAATGGAAAGGAAGGAAAGGTGGCAGGAAAGAAAGAAAGAGAAGGAAAGAAAGAAAGAGAGAAGGAAATGTGGAAGGAAAGAAAGAAGAAAAAAATAAAGAGAGAAAAAGAAAGAAAGAGGAAGGAAAGGTGGAAGGAAAGAAAGAAAGGACAGAAGGACAGAAAGAAAGAAAGAAAGAAAGAAAGAAAGAAAGAAAGAAAGAAAGAAAGAAAGAAAGAAAGAAAAGATGGAAGGAAAGAAAGAAGGAAGGAAAGATAGAAAGCAAGGGGGGATGGAGGAAGAAGGGAAGGAAGGGAAGGGCATCCCCTACATGAGTGTACTCACTGGGAGGCAGGAGCCAGGAGGGGCTGGATGGATGGATGGATGGATCAGACTGCTGCCCTTTTCCTCTTCTGTTTGTTGGGCTTCAGCATGAATCTTCCCGCCCACATCTCCTTCTCTGAGGCAGAGAACACTGCCGAGGAGAGTGGGCGGGGCAGGAGGAGAGGGCGGGAGGAGGAGGAGCAAAAGCAGGTCTCTCCTCTCCTGTATGGCTGTGCGGGCAGCAGGGGGAGGGGGAGATCTCTCAGAGCAGGCTCTGCTGAGCGGCTCTCTCTGCCTGTGATCCGGAGCTGTAAGTGAGCTCCGATCACAAGGTACCTTTCACTGCAGCCTGTCTCTCCCTCTAGCAGGGAGAGGACACAGAACTATGCTGCTGGAAGAGGCGGCTCTCTAATTAGGTAAAATAGCTGGCCGTGGGAGGCCCCTAAGAGGGCGAGGCCTTAGGCCATCGCCTAATTTGCCTAATTAGAGAGCCGCCTCTGTTTCCAAGATTCACCCCTTCCTAACCAATGTCACCACAAAGCTTCTAATCCCCTCCCTGGTCATCTCCCGCCTCGATTACTGCAACTCCCTCCTCATTGGCTTACCTCTAAATAGGCTATCCCCCCTTCGGTCCATCATGAATGCTGCTGCCATGCTCATCCACCTTACAAACCACTCTTCATCTGTTACCCCTCTCTGCCAATCCCTCCATTGGCTGCCACTCAACCAAGAAATTAAATTCAACGTACTAACAATAACTTACAAAGCCATCCACAACCTGGCCCCCAGCTACATCACTAACCTGGTCTCAAAATACCAACCAAATCGTTCTTTTCGCTCCTCCCAAGACCTCCTCTCTCTAGCTCCCTTGTTACCTTATTCCATACTCGCCTCCAGGACTTCTCCACAGAGCCTCTCCCATCCTCTGGAATGCTGTACCCCAGTCTGTCTGACTATCTCCTATTTTGTCCACTTTCAGTCAATCCCTGGAAACTCATCTCTTCAGGATCTGCAGTTTAGGAGCTGCTATTGTACATGATGCCTTACCCTACGCCTATCCAAGTTCTGCAATAAAGGATTAGAAAGGCATACCCCTAGACTGATCATTGAACCAAAGGTTAACACTGGCCATGACACGTGCAAACTCCAGGAACTTTTGATGAAACGGAAGAGCCCAGTGATGTGACAGGTCCTTCTTTTTATTCCACAACAAAGGGTGGGCCTTCCTCCTGGTCTGAGGGGCACCAGGAGTACTTTGAGCCCTGGCTGTGCGATGTTGCTTTCCAGGGACAACCAGGGCTCACAGAATGTAAGTTGGATGATGATAGATGTCATTCAACTCAGAAGAGGATAGCAGCAGGAATAAAAGTTGTCAGTCTGCGTGGATCAGTGTGATTATGTTTTAATAATTTTTTTCTTTTTACAAACTGAAAATAGCCAAAATATTTCTTCTTCTTTTTTTTTTTTAAGTGGTCTGTTAGCTTCCTAGTTGCAGCTACACAATACTAGTTTTATTGTTCGAAAGCTAGGGTTCTGCTGTATATTTAAATGTGTTTTATATATACAGTATATTCAAAATAAATTGTATATCTGTTAAGCAAGTCTATGGATTTATATAACATGAACATATATGTATTTCCACTGCATTTAACTGTTTTCATGCACTTTCACTTAGTACACTTTACAAAGAAAAAAAAGGAGCCCATCTTCTCCAGGCACATAACCCAATCTAAACAGTGCCAGAAGATTTTGGACAGAGGATGTAAACACCCGAAGAGGCTGTCATATATAGGTAAGCACGTTGATATTGTAGTTTTAATTTAGATTAGGTAAGGAGGATAGAGGGTGGGTTTTATTATGTTTTCTGTAAAGTGAACTTGTCCTTAACACACAGAAAGTCTATATAAAGCCTTATGCCCCGTACATACGAGCGGAAATTCCGCCAGCAAATGTCCGATGAGAGCTTTTGGTCCGAAAATGCGCAAAAGTGTGTATGCTCCATCAGACTTTTGCTGGCGGAATTCCAGCCATCAAAAGATTGAGAGCATGTTCTCAATTTTTCGGTCGGAAAAAGTTCCGATTGTAGTCCAATTCTGATGCGCAAAATTCCTACGCATGATCGGAAACAATTTTACGCATGCTCGGAAGCATTGGACTTAATTTTCTCATGATAGTGTTCTACGTCACCGCGTTCTTGATGGTCAAAAGTTCAGCAAACTTTTGGGTGACCTTGTGTATGCAAGCCAAACTTGAGCGGAATTCCGTCGGAAAAAACATCCCGCTTGTGTGTACGCGGCATTACAGAATTTTTGGGACAGATAAGGCTTAATTTGGTAGCAGGTTTGCAATAGAGAAAAAATTGAAAAAAAAATAGTTTTTTGGGGATTTTCTTTTTTTATCTACTAAGCGCATCCTCAAAAATTCAACCCAAAATGTAGTTCATAAAGCGATGTACGATTTGATTTGTAGTGGAATGGCAATGCACAGTGAACATTAGCTTTCAAAAAAGGATAGCCGTTTTCCCTTTTTAACACTATGCTTCGATGCATACTGTTAAAGTACTGTTATTCTTTAAAGATTCATCTAAGCAGTATGCTCATATAAAAAAATCTGCCTGATTAGTAACTGAATGAGAAAACTAGGTAACAATATACATTTCCATCTAGTGGTTCAGATAGAGAATGCAGGGACGTGCGGTGAAGTCAGTGGCTGGTTAGGCACTGGCTAGTATCAGAGCCATATACACACAGGGTGCATACACCACGAATGTTAGAGCAAGTGCAATAATTCTAGCACTAGACCTCCTCTGTAATGCCCCGTACACACGATCAGACATTCTGCCAACAAAACCGTGGATTTTTGTTCGAAGGTTGTTGGCTCAAACTTGTCTTGCATACACACGGTCACACAAATGTTGGCTAACAATTACGAATGTGGCAACGTGGTGACGTACAAGACGTATGACGAGCCGAGAAAAAGGAAGTTCAATAGCCAGTGCGGCTCTTTCTGCTTGATACCGAACATGCGTGAACTTTTGTGCGACGGACTTGTGTACACACGTTTGGAAATTCCGACAACAAAGTTTTGCTGGTAGAAAATTTGAGAACCTGCTAGCCAACATTTGGTGGAAAGTCCGTCAACAAATGTTCGATGGAGCGTGCACACGGTCGGACTTTCCACCAACAAGCTCACATCCAACATTTGTTGTCGGAAAATCCGATCATGTGTACGGGGCATTACTCTAAACATGTAACCTGTAAAAAATGTTAAAGCGTCGCCAAGGAGATTTTTAAGTACTGAAGTTTGGCGCCATTCCACAAGTGTGCGCAATTTTAAAGCGTGACATGTTAGGTATCTATTTACTCGGCGTAACATCATCTTTCACATTATACAAAAAAATCGGGCTAACTTTTTTTTTCAAAACGTGTTTGAAAAATTGCTGCGCAAATACCGTGTGACATAAAAAGTTGCAACGACCACAATTTTATTCTCTGGGGTGTCTGCTAAATAAATAAATACATGATTGGCCTGGGTGGCAAGGGGTTAGTTAACATGAGTAAGTAAGTCACAAATAATTATTATATATTATTTTTGAGGTACTTTACTATATTTTAAAAAACTGTACTCAAGTAGGTGGCTTAACAGACACATTACTGAAGTTTGAAGTTATAACTTTCAACCAGTAATTTCAAAGTACATAGATAAATAATAAATTATTATGTTATAACATATAGAATAATAATTTATGATTTAGCTTGATTAAAACAGTACCTTTTCAACAGCAGCAGATTGAACTGTGTGAGAAAAACATGGGATTGTGGGTAAATCTTATACCCATAAACTCATGTTTTTTCCTTCTAGTTAAAGGAGAAGTCCAGCCTGAGCTCATTTGGCTGGGCTTATCCTATGGATCACACGAGTGTAATTAGTTTTGCACTCCTGTGACCCATTTTCAGCAGAGAGTGGTCTGAAGTCCGCTCTCTGCTGACGTCACATGAATCAGTCCAGGCACCGCGTCATCATGACAATAAAGTCTGGATCCGCCAGGTGCCTGGACTGATACCCATCTCAGCCTCACAGCGAGCCAGTGAGAGCCTGAGATGGCAGCTCCCCGCCCCCTCCACAGCTCAGCGCGCTTCAGTGAGCATGGGGAGGCAGAGCGGGAGCTGTGAGAACCGAGCCATCGGCAGTGTTTGATCACTCGGTTCTCAGTGCAGAGGCAGCAGGGAACAGATGCAGCATAGGACCGATGCTGCATCCACCTAGGTAAGTATGAAACTGGGAAAAAAAAAAACATACTTCTCTTTTAGGAGGGCTGAACTGGAAGAGAGCATGTGTCTTTTAGACACATGCCCCCCTTCTATGACACATATTTATTGGACAGCTTGAGGCAATAGTACTTTACCATTGGTCCAAGACTCCAAGCTGTCCAGAGTGTGCCAACTTGTATTTAAACTGGCCGCTCTGTATGTAGCTTCTGAGAGGCTGTGCAAGGACCCCCGTATCTCTGGAACTATAGGTCATAGAAGCCCCAAATTTTGACCAGTGGTGGGGTAGGACCACAGGTTACCAAGATATGGCCTCAAAGCTTCATCATTTTTTTTTGTTTTTTTTTTATGTTCATGGCAGATGAGGCTCTGCCTCACCTGCCTCCCCTGCCTGCACGTCCCTGGGAGAATGCAGCTTAAGATACTTGCTGTAAATACACCAAGGAGAACACATGCTTCCAGGGGCATGATGGGAGCACTTGATCAGCACATGGGGTTTAGTCTGTGAAAGTCCTGGATCAGCCTCACAGAGGACTGGCTCAGTATGGGGGAACTAATGGTTCCCAGCTCAGTATGAGGGAAATTTTAGGGCACTGAAGGGACATCAGCACTGGATGGGGGCCATTGTGCATGCAGTACTATTTGGGGACACTGTTATAGAATATGAGAACAATGGTTGTTTATGTGGACACCAGGGGGTCACTAGCTGTTTATAGGGACATTAGGGCCTGTTCACAGCAGATGCGGTAGGACTGTCAGTACAGTCACACCGCAAGACAAGGCCCAATGCTTTGACTCCTACATGGGAAGTTTGCCAACTGTCTGTAATTGTATGTGCAAATTCTATGATGGGGCCACTCCATACTCTGGTGTGTGTAGTGAGTTCCGGGCAGGCTGCGCTTGTAGTACCAGGGACAGGGAAGATGTCACTCATGTATCAGTGACTTCCAAACTCTCACTTGCTGCTGTGCTGTAGAGCTTCCTCTCCTCATGTGCCGCTCAGATCTGTGGCAGTGTCTCCAGTGTTTGGCTTTTCCATCCTTTACAGTTCACATGGAGCTCTAGGTCCCCACTAGGATGGGGGGACGAATCCAGTTTCAGGATCAAGAGTCCAAGAAAGACCGTTGTCTGGCTGAGCCAGCCCTCAGTGCCCCACTGCCCTATACCCGAACAGTCTTACAGAGGAGGCAAGTCAGTGACAGCTCCAGCCAGGCCACACAAAGTCTGTGGGACACACACTGATGTAAGGGACACTCGTATAAAGGTCCTCCCTCATATCAATAATCCCCCCCTTACCTTAGTTTGTTTATTCTGCGGAAGGTGGTCTGTGGTCACCAGATTCCACCCCCATCAGAGTTCCCAGTTGTGTTCCCCCTTAAATCAGTGTCCTTACGAGTTCCCCTTTACATCAGAGTCTGCAGCATTACCTCTTACAATGCAAGGGCAAGGGCAACTCTGTGGACCCTGATGTAAAGAGCAATGCTGCTGCCCCTGATGTAAGTGGGAACTCTGATGTAAAGGGCTAAGCTGCACACTCTGATGTAAGGGGGAATCTAGTAGACTTGTGTTGAGGGGGGTCTGGTGCCCAGTGACCCCCTTACATCAGAGTTTCCCCCTTACATCAGAGTTTCCATTTACACCACAGTCCGCAGCACCCCCCCTTACATCAGAGTCCACAGTATTCCCTTTTACATAAAGGTCCACAGAGTTCCACCTTGAACCATAAAATGGAACCCTGCAGACTCTGATGAAAGGGGGAACTCTGTTTGGGGTATATTAACCTGAACTTTATGTAAAAGGAGAAATATGTTTTTTGCCTCTTGTTATATTATACATTAACCACATTGCTAATAGCACTAGCTACATGTTCATAGCTTAAATATTGATATTTGCACTGAAAACGGTCATTTTGGCTAACTTTTTGAACTGTCAGTAAAAATTTGGCTTGATCAATACATTTTTGTGTCCTGTCTTTAAAAAAAAAGGCTCTGACCCTTGGCTCAGCTGTGTGCTTAGAGGGTTTCTTTACAGTGGACTTACCTTGCTATGATGGATATGGACCCACTCCCCTCTCTGCTTTTCATTGGATACCCCCTTCGCTTCACCCAAAGGGACTAAATCCAGTCCTGTCACATACCCTAGCAGTCTCTGACTTTTCGGCTGGGCTGATTTCTACGCATCTCCCATTGTTGCCTCTTTTCATTTGCCCCCTTTTTCCTACAGGACAGGAAAACCTACAGGATTAACAGTGGCAACAGCATAACTTTACGACTGTTTGTTCCCTCCTAACTGCACGGGGTATCCAATTGTTCCAATCTCTTAAGGAATCCTATTCAATACCAGACTCCGAGAGGTTCTGATATTTACAAATCTGTCATCTACCAGAGTCTCAAACCAAGAATTATGACTGGTCTACTCTCCAGATGGCATTTGATTATAGGTGCCGTACTAACCTGACAACTAAAGGTCTGGTTTCCTTAATATACTCTTCCATATACTGTAATACAACTGTTCAGACCCCAGTCTATTGTTCTAGGTGGGTGCAAGATTTTGCGACCGCCAAACCTCCTGAGGATTGGAACAAGATCTGGGCGGCGCTTCACAAATCTTCTTGTAAGGTTTTGGCAATTGAGCATTCATACAAGGTTTTGACCTGGTGCCAATATACTCCCACTAGGATTGCTTCATGTCTTCCAACCTACCCACCAACCTGTTTCAGGGGATGCTCCGACCGAGGAGATATGAAACCCATTTGGTGGACTTGCCCAAAAGTCAAGAGGCTATGGATTCCGATGTACGGCCTGGTCAATTCGATCCTCTTCCTTAACTTGCAAAAAAACCCATGGGAAGCACGCCTTTATAAACCAATCCCAGACATCACACATCAGGAGGGAACACTAATTACACATATCTTTATGGCCACTAAACAAACCATAGCACGATCATGGAAAACCCTGGTTCTCAGTTTTGAAGTGGTAAAAAGCAAGAGTACAAGGTACATTGATAAATGAAAAGCTGACTGCGATTCTTAATGACTCTCATGACCATTTTTTACGTATTTGGCAGCCTTGGTTGGATCACTTTGCAGCGTCTTCAACTACTTGATTTTTGGACATTTGATCATTGGCACATTGCCTAAAGTTTACCCGTTTGGCCTCTGAGAGGTGAGGGAAGATGAGAATGGTTTTCCAATCTCTCCTGACTCCCTCTCTTCCCTCCCCTATCCCCTCTTCTTTTCTTTTCGCCTGGTCTTTCTCTTTCTCCTTTACTTCTATTCTTTCTCTTCTCCACTCCAGCTTTTCCATTCAGTTAAATTTTTGTCTTTATGAGCTCTCCCCAACTCAGTCAGCTACCCCTTTTTTATATAAATTCTTAACCCTCCCCCTTTTTTATATTACTTTAGTTATTTACTCTGACTTGAATGTCTAGGGGTTTGCCCAGTGTTTGTTAATTCTACTGACCAAACTGAACGACTTCAGTAGTTGTTTTGAGAAAGAGAGAGCGATATTAAAAGCTGTTTATAGTTTTTTTTGCAAAACTGGATAAAACTGTGGATTTCAGCTCTGTGCCAAGCTGTATGTTATGTATCAATGCTGTTTTCTATTTTGCTTTAAAGTGGTTTAAACCCTCACATATACCCAGTGTAGTGAACTGCCTCAGATGATATACAGAGATGAAACAAATCTCCCTACATAAGTTTTACATGTATATCTTCTGTCTTTACCTTTATATACTGTTTAGAAAGTGGATGTCCTGTTAGAATTTGCTCTTCCTGTAGGAGTGGATTATTGCTAGATACTGTGAGACAGCTGATTGTAGAAAAGGCCCACACATGACCCACCCCCTCCCCACACACGCAGAGGTTGCCTATGAATAGTTTAGCTGTGTGCTAATCTATTTATAACAACCTCCCCCGACACAGACTTCAGGCTCCTGTTTCGGAGAGCTTGTCAAAAGTTATCAGGTTGATAACAGAAGAACGGAGCAGGACGTAGCTACGGGACGCAGTGCTTTGAAGAGAGATAAAAAAAACACTGCAAATATAATGAATCAGGTTTACATCCACTTCATTCCACCAAGAAAAAATTGTCTCGGTCAGTAAATCTTTTGTGTTGTGTCTGTAAATTTACACTTTCAGGAGGTTAGCAACTCTGCTACTTGGCCAGTTCAGACTACCGCGGTATTTACTGACAAAAGGCACTGCACGCACCACTTTTTTCAGTGCAGTGAGATGCATTCCACTGCTATATAGCACACTGCGGCCATTTGAACTTTATGTTTCAATGATGTTTATTAAAGATTTTTAGTACAGTACAATATAATCTCTGTGCATTGTGTACAGCATTCAAAGCCATTAGGGCGTCATATTCTGGCCCATTGGCATAACATGGAACACACCTGCCTTATCCACATTCTCTAATGAATCCTTAAAGTGGATGTAAACCCCAAAAACATTTTTTTGATGTCATAATGTAGAGAATAAGATTTCCTTTCATTTGAGCCCAGTCTTGCAACGCAGATTTACTCCAGCCCTGAGAAATCCTCTTTTATTTTTCAGTTAGAAAGATCTTGACAAAGTGCTGAAATCTTTGTCAAAAACGCCCCCTTGCTGTGAGTGACAGGTGATTTACATATCTCATGCACTAGCCTGAGAGGCACATCCTGTGTAATTATAAAAAGTGAGAAATCCACCCCTCCCCCACATAACAAATCCTGTGATCAATGTATCCTCAGACACACACTGCACTATAACAATCATCAGATCACTGCATGTTCTACTCTGCCCAACTCTGACTACATACATCTCCCCTATATTCTTCTTGTGTTCACTCGAGAATACATTTATTTTCACTCTGGTCTGTGGTCTCAGGCTAGTGCATCAGCGGCTCCTCCCCGCATCAGATAACCCCCTGGGAGAAGCGCTTTCCTGGGGGATTACCTTGCGGGCACACTCCCGAGTCCAGCATTCGGCGTCCATAGAGGCCAAATGCATGACTCGGCCCCGCCCCCGGATCATTGGATTTGATCGACAGCAGTGGGAGCAAATGGCTGCGCTGCTATCAATCTATCCAATCAAGAGTCGGGAGCCCGTGTAGAGAGAAACAGCGCATCCCGCCAACTGAATGAAGGGGTTCAGGTAAGTAAAACGGGTGGGCTAAGGGGCCGGTGACTGCCAGGTGTTTTTTCACCTTAATGCATTAAGGTGAAAAAACACAAACATTTACAACCCCCTTTAATGTCCTGTCCATCATTCTCTGGAATGAGGCAGGAGCACCATGCAAACCAAAAGGCATCCGCTTAAACTAGAAAGACCCCTCATGGCTAGAGAATGCATTTGCAGATTCCTTTAGGGCAGGGGTGCCCAACCTTTTGAAGAGCGAGGGCCACTTAAGCGACTTGGTAACCAGTCGTGGGCCACAATGAGCAGATGACCGTTCTGCGTCCACTCTGCGTATGCAAAGTGGACACAGACACAGCCCACTCTAATCTATGGGCCCTCTCATCTGATCAAATGGAAGGGGATGGATCCACTTTCTGTTTTTTTTAGCAGATCGGATTGGAAGGAGGCAGGTGTAAATGGACACAAGTCATGTTAAAGGGGCCTAAGGCTACTTTTACACTGATGGTCTGCGGTCTACCTGCACCTGTGGCTTCCCTGCAGGTTAGCTGTACTTTGCCATAGAATT
This sequence comes from Lithobates sylvaticus, assembly GCA_028564925.1. NCBI lineage: Eukaryota > Metazoa > Chordata > Amphibia > Anura > Ranidae > Lithobates > Lithobates sylvaticus. The sequence goes on from CM053026.1 coordinate 261,627,748, forward strand.
CTATCATATCCTGCAGGTGTGGTGCACTTTCTGAAAGTGCACCAAATCCACAGGTAAAACCAGAAGTCTGACTCAGTGCAGGTAAGACGCAGGTACACTGCGCTACACCTGCGGATCAGTTTAAAAGCAGCCTAGTAACCACTGCAGAACAGATATGTCCATATATACACTGTTATTTTAGTAATAAACTTGCTGTCCCAGGCAGAGTGCATTTGGTATCACTCCACCTATGACAGGAGCTGGTGCTATACAGTAAGCATTGGCTTATGCGGCTCTGCTCCGCAGATTCCTCTACCGCTGGCTTCATTCACAACACTGATGCTCTGGCATGGCGGCTAGACAACCTGCAATATGGGCTTGCCAACCTGCCATCCCAGAGCTGGAGATCGCGGGCCACATCAGAGGGCTCCGTGGCCACTGGTTGGGCACCCCTGCTTTAGGGTATCTGCCAATAGCCTTTAGTCAGATCTAAAGTATTTATGTACCGGGCAGTTCCCAATCTGTCAACAAGCTCATCCACCCAAGGTATTGTGTAAGCATCGAATTTGGACACTATTCAACTTGCAGAAATCATTACAAAATCTGATGGTTCTGTCTGGCTTTGGAACCAACATTATTGTACTTGACCAGTTAGTCACTCCCAACTCTAACATGTTCTTTATTTCATTTGTGACTGCTTACTGTCTGGCCTTGTGTATTCTATAGGGCTTTACATTTACATGAAAACCTGGCTCCATAATTATTTAATGCTGTATAACTGTGGTCAGTCCAAGTAGGTGAGAGAAAAACAAAACCAAATAAATTCCTTGCTCAACTTACCGACCAACCTGCTAATGCATGTGCTTCCACTGTGAGGGGATTTACTATTATTATTATTATATTATACAGGATTTATATAGCGCCAACAGTTTGCGCAGCGCTTTACAACATGAGGGCAGACAGTACAATTCAATACAAATCAATACAGGAAGGATCAGTGGGCCCTGCTCGTTGGAGCTTACAATCTAGAAGGGAGGGTCAATTGGAACAAAAGGTAATACTGTAGGGGTTGAGCTGATGAAGAAAATGAAAATACAGTTGTTAGGTGGGGGCCAGATAGGCTTCTCTGAAGAGAATGGTTTTCAGGGATCGTCTAAAAGCTAATAAAGTAGGAGATAGGCGGACAGATTGGGGTAAGGCATTCCATATGATTGGAGAGGCTCTGGAAAAGTCCTGGAGGCGAGTATGGGAGGAGGTGATGAGGGAGCTAGAGAGCAGGAGGTCTTGAGAGGAATGAAGAGAACGAGTAGGTTGGTATTTAGAGACTAGGCTAGTGATGTAGCTGGGGGCAAAATTGTGGATGGCTTTGTACGTAGTTGTTAGTATTTTGAATTTAATTCTTTGGTCGAGCGGAAGCCAGTGGAGGGATTGACAGAGAGGAGTGGCAGACACAGAGTGATTGGTAAGGTGGATGAGTCTGGCAGCAGCATTCATGATGGATTGCAGAGGTGATAGACTATGTAGAGGTAAGCCAATGAGAAGGGAGTTGCAGTAGTCGAGGTGAGAGATGATGAGCGAGTGAATTAAGAGCTTTGTTGTGTCATTGTTAGAAAGTGGCGTATTTTGGCGATGTTGCAGAGGTTGAGGCGGCAGGATTTGGACAGTGATTGGATGTGTTGCTTGAAGGAGAGTTCAGAGTCCAGGACTACACCTAGAACCTTGGCATGCGGGGATGGGCTGATAGTTGTGCCATCGATTTTGACAGAGAGATCAGGGGAAAGGAAAGGGGCATACGGGGGAGGAAAAATTATAAGTTTGGTTTTGGATAGATTGAGTTTGAGGAAGTGGTGTGACATCCAGACGGATATATCTGATAGTAAATTAGTGATACGTGAGGAGACAGAGGGAGTGAGCTGAGGGGTAGAGAAATAGATTTGAGTGTCGTCAGCGTAGAGGTGGTATTGGAAGCCATGGGAGGCTATCAGTTGACCCAGGGAGGAGGCGTAGATTGAAAATAGAAGAGGTCACAGAACAGAACCTTGGGGGACCCCAACAGAGAAAGGAAGAGGAGATGAGGAAGTAGAGTTGTAAGAAACGCTAAAGGTGCGGTTGGATAAGTAGGAAGAGAACCAGCAAAGAGTACAGTCACGGAGACCAAAGGTGTGGAGTTTTTTGAGGAGGAGGGGGTGGTCAACCGTATCAAAGGCAGCAGAGAGGTCCAGGAGTAGGAGTACAGAATAATGTTGATTGGTTTTGGCCGTTAGTAGATCATTTGTTAGTTTTAGGAGAGCAGTTTCTGTGGAGTGTTGAGGACGAAATCCAGACTGAAGGGGATCAAGAAGACTATTATCAGAGAGGTGGACGCTCAGTCGGTTGTAGACCAGACGTTCAAGGAGTTTGGATAAGAAGGGGAGCAAGGAGATGGGGCGTAGGTTGTTAAGATTGGATGGGTCCAGTGAGGGCTTTTTAAGGAAGTGGGTCTGACAAGAGCGTGTTTTAGAGAGTTGGGGAAGATGCCAGAAGAGAGGGAGAGATTGAAGATGTGGGTTACAGAGTGTAGCATAGACACAGAGGGTGAACACCTTTGCTGCCATAGTGCTATATGCTGGATGACCAGTGCGCCCCTGTGCCTTTAAGGAGGTGTGGGCTCCCTCCAGGCTTACCTACCTTCTGCCTGTCTATTATAATGCATGTGCTTCCACTGTGGAGGCTCTCAAAATTTAGAGTTAGGACTACAGATACCAGGGTGCCTTCATGGGGCTCTGTAACTTATGCATGTATTTGCAAATGTGTGCAAATAAAACCCCTGTTTTTAACACATATTGTTAAACAAGTAAGAAAGGCGCAATGAAACAATACTTTAATAAAGTGTTCCTAATAGTCCAAGGGGGCAGAAGTGGGTATATATATAAAAATATACATAGACGAAGAAAAAACTAGGAGAGGAGTGCCTCTGAATATGTATCAACACAGCATTTATTAAAAAGACAACATCCACTCACATGAAAGACTGCAAAGTTGCGTTCAAACACGTCTCTGGACTGGAAGAGAGGAGGAGGACTACAGGTCACAGCGAGTCCATATACAGCTGGCAGCACATCAGATCTGATGAGGATAGGGTGAGATGGTAAAACACAGCTGTTTCTCCTTCAGCTCGTCCAGATAGCACACCAAGTTTAGGTGAGGTCAACAATGAAATGATCCGGCCGGGTGTAAGTTTCGGGAATAAGGGGGATCTGACGCCTAAGCCTGTCACTGGCTGTGTTGCGGTGTCTGCAAAGCCCTACGGCATCTGTGGTGTGGGAATAACACGGCCGTGTATAGGAAGCCAGAAAGAGGCTTGAGAAGCACAGCAGAGCATGGCGCTGGGATATGACGTCACAGATATGCAACGCGTTTCAAAGTATTCCAGACAGAGACGCAACTTTGCAGTCTTTCATGTGAGTGGATATTGTCTTTTTAATAAATGCTGTGTTGATACATATTCAGAGGCGCCCCTCTCCTTGTTTTTTCTTAACACATATTGTTAGACAGGACAATTCGGGTGGTTAGCAGGCTGGTTGGTAGGTTGAGCTGGGAATTTCTTTGGTTTTGTTTTGCATGTGTTGCCCTTTCATGTGCTCCTTACTGCAAAGGTCAGTTCTACAGTTGTGCTCATAAATTTACATACCCTGGCAGAATTAGATTTCTTGGCCATTTTTCTGAGACTATGAATTATAACACAAAAACTTTTCTTTCACTCATGGTCAGTGTTTGGCTGAAGCCATTTATTATCAATCAACTGTGTTTATTCTTTTTAAATCATAATGGCAACAGAAACTACCCAAATGACCCTGATCAAAAGTTTACATACCCCAGTTCTTAATATCATGTATTGCCCCCTTTAACATCAATGACAGCTTGAAGTCTTTTGTAGTATTTGTGAATGAGGCTCTTTATTTTCTCAGATGGTAAAGCTGCCCATTCCTCTTGGTAAAAAACTTCCAGTTCCTGTAAATTCTTGGGCTGTCTTGCATGAACAACACATTTGAGAACTCCCCAGCGTGGCTCAATGATATTGATGTCAGGAGACTGAGATGGTCACTCCAGAACCTTCACTTTATTCTGCTGGAGCCAATGACAGGTCGACTTGGCCTTGTGTTTTGGACCATTGTGATGTTGTACGTCCCAAGCGCAGCTTCCTGGCTGATGAATGCAAATGTTCCTCATTCAACTTGCCATGAATTTTAACTAAATTTTCCTGTGCCTGTGTAGCTCACACATCCCAAAACCTCAGCGATCCACCTCCGTGTTTCACAGTAGGAATGGTGTACCTTTCATCATAGGCCTTGTTGACTCCTCTCCAAATGTAGCGTTTATGGTTATGGCCAAAAAGCTAAATTTTGGTCTCATCACTCCAAATGACTTTGTGCCAGAAGGTTTGAGGCTTGTCTCTGTGCTGCTTGGCATATTGTAAGCGGGATACTTTGTGGCGTTTGCATAGTAATGGCTTTCTTCTGGCGAGTCGACCATGCAGCCCATCTTTCTCCAAGTGCCTCCTTATTGTGCATCTTGAAACCACCACACCACATGTTTTCAGAGAGTCCTGTATTTCACCTGAAGTTATTTGTGGGGTTTTCTTTGCATCCCAAACAATTTTCCTGGCAGTTGTGGCTGAAATTTTAGTTGGTCTACCTGACCGTGGTTTGGTTTCAACAGAACCCCTAATTTTCCACTTCTTAATTAGAGTTTGAACACCGCTGATTGGCACTCAATTCCTTGGATATCTTTTTTATATCCCTTTCCTGTTTTATACAGTTCAACTACATATTGCCGCAGATCCTTTGACGATTCCTTTGCTTTCCCCATGACTCAGAATCCAGAAACGTCAGTGCAGCACTGGATGAAAGATGCAAGGTCTGTCAGGAGTCCAGGAACTCATTGACCTTTTATACACACACACTAATTACAAGCACACATATCACAGGTGAGGAGGGTTACCTTTAATAGCCATTCAAACCCCTTTGTTTCAACTTGTGGGCATGTTATCAGGCCAAAATCACCAACGTATGTAAACTTTTGATCAGGGTCATTTGGATAGTTTCTGTTGTGATTATGATTTAAAAAGAGTAAATACAGTTGATTGATAATAAATGGCTTCAGCCAAACACTAACCAGGAGTGAAAGAAAAGTTTTTGTGTTATTCATATTCTGAAAAAGTGGCCAAGAATCATAAATTCTGCCAGGGTATGTAAACTTATGAGCGGTCACAAGGTTTCTCAGGAGGAGCATGGACCTGAGCAGCAAGAATTTTGGCACACAAAGAAGAATGAGACTGGTAGCCAGAATACAATCAGGAGGAGTCACAGGAACCGGTACCGACTCCATCTTGGAAGTGGAAGAAAATTGTAGCGACAAAGCATCAGCCCTTACATTCTTAGTACCGGATAAGAATGAGACAATGCAATTGAAACTTGACAAGAAAAGAGCCCATCGCGCCCTTCTGGAAGAGAGGCGTTTAGCTTTAGACAAGAATGTGAGATTCTTATGGTCAGTAAGAATGAGAACCGGCACAGTGGTACCTTCGAGGAGATGTCTTCATTCTTTCAGGGCTAAAATGATCACCAACAGCTCTCTGTCACCAAACTTGTAATTGCACTCTGCAGGTGACAATTTCTTGGAAAAGTAGCCACAAGGATGCATAGCGCTCTCAGAGGTAGGACGTTGAAACAGAAGGGTGCCAACTCCAGTCTCAAAAGCATCAGCCTCAAGGATAAAAGGTAACGTAGGGATCAGGATGTGCCAACACAGAAGAAGAAACAAGGATTTGTGGATGAAACCTTGAGAAAGTGCGTCTGCAACATACTCCTCCATGGCCTTATCCTCCAAGACCGACAAAGGGTAAACCCGGCCACGAGGGGGGTATGGCACCAGGTTAAAGGTCAATTGCGCAATCGTATGACCGGTGTGGAGGCAAACTACCGTCTTGACCTTTGTCAAAGACATCACTAAAATCGCAGTACTCCTCTGGCAGGGTGGAGAGCGAAGAGGTGCCCAGGACCTTGGTTACCTTCTGGAAGCATGTCTTACTGTATTATGGCGACCAGGAGAGAACCTTAGCATGGAGCCCTTTAAAAGAGGGGTTTGTGCCTCTGTAACCAAGGATAACCAATAACCAGCGGAAACTTAGGTGAGGAAATAACTTGGAATTGGCTTAGCTCATGGTGAAGAGCCCCTACGGCCATGGACAATCGAACAGTGTCATGAGTGTCACATGGGCAGGCTGTAGAGGTCTCCCGTCAAGAGCCTCAATGGCAAGTGGAGTGTCATGCAGCTACAGCGGAATTGAGTGCTTTGATACAAAGGCAGCATCAATGAACAGGCCTACAGCCCCGGAATCGATTAGAGCCTGTATCTCGACGGACGACTCAGCCCAAGAAAGGGAAACCAAAACCAGGGGCTTATCCTTCTGGATAACTGGGGACAAACAATGCCACCTAAGGGCTGTCCAGGACACAAGGGCGGATCCAGGGAGGGCAACAGGGCTATTGCCCCCCCCCTAAGAAATTAGCTGTGGCCAGGTGAGTGTGCGGGCGGTGCGGTGGGTGAGACTGCGGGTGGCTCAGTGGGCAAGTGAGTGTGCGGGCGTCGTGGTAGGTGAGCTGACAGGTGGCTTAGTGGGCAAGTGAGTGTGCAGGTGGCGCAGTGGGTGAGCCAACTAGCTGCCCGTCTGCTCGCACAGTCACACTGACTGTGCGAGCTGACAAGCAGCTGGGCGGGTGGGTGAGAGAGCGGACGCAGCTGGGAGGCTCGGTGGGTGAGCTGTCCAATCAGCGGGCAGTGGAGCAGAGAGATGACATCATCTCTCACTGCCCAGCGCCCACCCTGCATCCCTGCAGTTCCGCCCACACTCCCTGTGCAGGCAGCATCATCTCTCATCATCATCTCATCTCTCTGCTGCCTGGGACACAGGAAGTGACAATCCGCAATGTGTGGCAGGTGACGTGGCACGTGGACAATCCGCAACTTGTGGCAGGTGAGCTGGCAAATGATAATCCACAACTTGTGGCAGGTGACGTGGCAAGTGGACAATCCGCAACGTCTGGCAGGTGATGTGGCAAGTGACAATCCGCAACTTGTGGCAGGTGACGTGGCAAGTGACAATCCGCAACTTGTGGCAGGTGACGTGGCAAGTGACAATCCGCAACTTGTGGCAGGTGACGTGGCAAATGACAATCCGCAACTTGTGGCAGGTGACGTGGCAAATGAAAATCTGCAACATGTGGCAGGTGACGTGGCAAGTGGACAATCCGCAACGTGTGGCAAGTGACAATCCATAACTTGTGGCAAGTGACACACTCGGGCTCACACTGATTCTGCATTATGGTGAGTTGAACTATTTCCTTTTCTATAGCAATGCAATAATAGAAATAATGTGCTTCAATCATCCTGACACCATAACAACCACGGTGCCATGATGATAAAAGAAGCGTCAACACCAGCCATTTCCCCAATAAATTTCCCGCAAAAAATCTTATTTTCTGGCAGTGCCCCTCCCGAGACTAGACTCTGGATATGCCCCTGCCAGCATAGGACCTCAAGGTTCGGGTGTTCCCTGGACGGGTAGGACAAGACTTCAAAAAGTGACCTGCCTAGCCACAATAAAGGCACAATATCTCCCTCCTCCTAAGGGTTCTCTCATCAGCAAAGAGATGCATGAAGCCCAAGTGCATGGGTTCATCTTCACTGACTGACTCGGTACCAGGAGGCATGGGCGGTGAGGGAGGCAAGGGTGGGGACTGCAAAGCTTAGAGACAAATGTACAGGAGGCTTCCGCAAGCGCTACTTAAAAGAGAGTCTTTCTCTGAGTCTGAAGTCAATGAGGATGGCAAACATGATTAACTTCTCCAGCTCAGTGGGTATATCTCGGGCTGCTATCTCATCCTTGATGGTATTCGAGAGACCATGAGAAAAAGCAGCCACAAGGGCCTCATTGTTCCAAGCAACCTCTGCTGCCAGAGTACGAAATTCAATGGCGTAATCGGCAACAGTTCTCGTACTCTGTTTGATGGACATGAGGCACTTGGCAGCAGAAGCGGATCATGCCGGAACATCAAATACCCTTTTAAAAGAAGCCACAAACTCGGGGTAATTCAAGACTACAGGTTTTTACGTCTCCCATAGAGGGTTTGCCCAGGCCAAGGCTCTCTCAGAAAGCAAAGATATCACAAAACCTACTTTGTTTCTGTCCGTGGGAAACGCCTGGGGCAGCATCTCAAAGTATATCTCAACCTGGTTGAGAAACCCTCTGCGTTGGACTGGATCACCCCCAAATCGATGGGAAGGCGGAGCAGAACCAGACATACCTCTTATAGAGGCAATACTCGAGGCGGGTGCCTGCACAGAGACTGGAGCAGCAGCAGGGACCGCCTACACCAAAGGTTGTACCAGAGCAGCCACAGTGGGAGATTCCAGGTGAGCCGTGCGACTCAGGATTGTTTGTAACGCCATGGCAAACTGATCCATGCAGCGATCCTGCTCATCCAATCTGGAAAAAATATTACCAACAAGTGGATTGACTGCAACTTCTGAATTCATGGCCTTCGCCTACTGTCAGAAAACATGAATCAGACCGAGACAGAAGTACAGTCAAATTACACTTGTTTAATAATAATAAAAAAATGTAAACAGAGTAAATATTGTCAAAACAGCCAGAGTTCAGGAACCGGGATGGATATTTAGACAAGCCAAAACATCAGGGAGCCAGAGAGGAGCGTAGTAGAACAGCAAGCAGGATCTGGAGCCAGAAGGAATGTCAGCCAAGCAAGTCTTTAACAGGACACAGGAGAGCGTCTCTAGAGATGTGACCAAGGCGAAGGCAGAGATCATCTGGACTGGACGGCTTAAGTAGGCAGGATATCATCAACAGGTGAGTCACTGTGGAGAGATAGGAGCTGGCAATTAGCCGACAGCTGAGCGGCCAGTTCAGCGAAGGAAGGGCTGAGCCCAGCCCTGACATACATGCCTGTGACAGCTGTTTGGTGTCAGGGCTGGGCTCAACTCTTCCTTCTCAGAGCTCTGTGCTCAGCTGTCGGTTTATTGCCAGTACTCTTCATTCCACAGTGAGTCACCTGGTCTTCATTTCCTGCTCGTCAGCTAGCCCTTCTGGCTATTTAAACTGCCTGGATCACATCTCCCGTGCCTTTGCCTGGTCAACATATCTGGATACACTCTGCTGTGTTTTCCTGTTAAAGACTTTTGCCTGGCTGACTTCCCTTCTGGTTCCTGATTCTGTTTACTACCTTTACGCTGATTTCTGGATTCCTGTTTCACTGGCTTGTTCCGTCTACCCGCTCTGGTTACCGAACCCTGGCTATGTTTTGACAACATTTGCTCTGTTTGTACCATTTTATTTAAAAGTGTGATTTTTACACCACTTCTGTCTCAGTCTGATTCATGGTTCCTGTCAGAAGATGCAGGCAATCCACTTATTGGTAATATTTTTTCCAGATTGGATGAGCAGGATCACTGCATGGATCAGTTTGCCATGGCATTACAGACGCTCCTATTTCGCACTGCTCACCTGGATGAGGCTGTTCCGGTACAACCTGTCTTGCACGCTGTCCCTGCTGCTGCTCCAGTCTCTGTGCAGGCACCCACCTCGAATGTTCCCTCTATAAGGAGGTATGTCTGGTTCTGCTCCGCTTTTCGATCGATTTGGGGGCGATCCAGTTCAATGCAGAAGGTTACTTAACCAGGTTGGGATATACTTTGAGATGCTACCCCAGGCCTTTCCCACAGATAAAAGCACTGTAGGCTTTGTAATTTCTTTGCTTTCTGAGAGAGCCTTGGCCTGGGCAAACCCTCTGTGGGAGACGCAAAACCCTGTCATCCTAAGTTACTCAGAGTTTGTGGCTTCCTTTAAAAGGGTATTTGAAGTTCCTGCACGAGCCACTTCTGCTTCCAAGAGCCTCATGTCCATCAGAGTACAAGCACTGTTGCAGATTACGCCATTGAATTCCGTACTCTGGCAGCAGAGGTTGCTTGGAACAATGAGGCCATCGTGGCTGCTTTTTCTCATGGTCTCTTGGATACCATCAAAGATGAGATAGCAGCCCGAGACATACCCACTGAGCTGGAGAAGTTGATCACATTTGCCATTCTCACTGACTCCAGACTTCCTTTAAGAAGTGCTTGCGGAAGCCTCCTGTACATTTGACTCCGAGCTTTGCAGTCCCACCTGTGCCTCCCTCACCTCCTGGTACCAAGTCTGCCATTGAAGTAGAACCCATGCAGTTGGGCTTCACACATCTCTATGTTGTGGATGAGAGTGCCTTTAGGAGGAGGGAGAGATTGTGCCTTTATTGTGGCCAGGCAGGTCACTTGCTGAAGTCTTGTCCTACCCATCCGGGAAACGCTTGCACTTGTGGTCCTGTAGGGGACAGACCTTAGGTGGCATTGTTACCAGAAGGATAAGCCCCTGGTTCTAGGTACCCTTTCTTGGTCTGAGTCGTCCATCAAGATACAGTCTCTAATGGACTCTGGGGCTGCAGGCTTGTTCATAGATGGTGCTTTTGTGTCTAAACACTCAATTCTGCTGCAGCTTCGTGCCACTCCACTTGCCGTTGAGGCTATTGATGGGAGGCCTGCCCATGTGACTCATGAGACTGCTCCTGTTGACCATGGCCGTATGTAATTTCCTAACCTCATTCCCTGGTGGTTATTGATTATCTTTGGTTACAGCGGCACAACCCCTCTTTTGATTGGCTTCATGCTGAGGTTCCTTTCTGGTCACCACAATGCAGGAAGACATGTTATCAGAAAGTGGTTAAGGTCTTGTGCACCTCTTCACTCTCCTCATTGCCAGAGGAGTACCGAGAATTCAGCAATGTCTTTGACAAAGGTCAAGCTGGTAGTTTGCCTCCACACCGGTCTTATGATTGGGCAATTGACCTTCAACCCAGTGCTATACCCCCTTGTGGCCGTGTTTACCCTTTGTCTTGGAGGACAAAGCCATGGAGGAGTATGTTACCGACGCACTTTCTTGAGGATTCATCCGTAAATCCTCATCTCCTGCTGGTGCTGGTTTCTTCTTTGTGAAAAAGAAGAGTAGTGAACTGAGACCGTGTATTGATTATAGGGGTCTCAATAGCTTCACGATTAAGAATGCTTATCCGATTCCATTAAATACGGAGTTATTTAACCGCCTCAAGGGCGCAACAGGTTTCACAAAGCTTGATTTGAGAGGGGCATACAATCTTGTAAGGATCAAGGAGGGTGACGAATGGAAAACTGCATTTAATACCAGAACAGGCCATTACGAATACCTTGTAATGGCATTTTGTCTTTGCAACGCCCTGGCAGTTTTCCTGGAATTTATCAACGATCTCCCCCGAGATTTGTTGCAGCTATGTGTGGTGGTTTATCTCAACGATATCTTCATATTTTCCAAGTCTCTAGAGTGCCACCACACAAATGTCTGCTGTGTGCTTCAGAGGCTGAGAGATAATAATCTGTATTGTAAATTGTATAAGTGCGATTTTCATCATAAAAAGGTTAAATTCCTGGGTTAGGTCATCTATTCTCCACTGGTGGTTTATCGATGGACCCAGAGAAACTTTCGGCAGTTCTACAGTGGCTCCGACCCATAGGTTTACATCCATTGCAAAGTTTTCTTGGCTTTGCCAATTATGATCGGAAGTTTATTAGTAACTTCTCGTCTCTGGTCAAACCCCTGACTGATGTGACCAGAAAGGATGGTAACCCACAGAATTGGTGTCCGGATTCCATTAATGCCTTTGAGTCTCAAGGATGCCTTTGTTTCTGCTCCTGTGTTGGTACATCCTGATCCTACGCTACCTTTCATCCTTGAGGTTGAAGCATCCGAGACTGGAGTTGGTTACCTACTGTTTCAATGTCCTACCTCTGAGAGCGCTCTGCATCCTTGTGGCTACTTTTCCAAGAAATTGTCTCCTGCGGAATGCAATTATGAGATTGGGGACAGAGAGTTGTTAGCGATCATTTTAGCCCTTAAAGAATGGAGGCACCTCCTTGATGGTACCACTGTGCCGGTTCTTATTCTGACTGACCATAAGAATCTCACATTCTGGGCGGTCATGGGCAAATTTGGCTTTTTATCTTGGGTACAACTGCTCTACTGCTTCACCACTGGCGGGACACATCTCTTTGCCATTCCCCACATAGGGGCATTCGCCAGGGCTGCCCACTGTCCCCTCTCCTCTTCACCATCGAGCCCATGGCAGCCATGATTAGAGCCAACTAGGCAATCCGGGGATTCCAATAATGGAGTGATCCAAGAGAAACTAATGCTGTATGCGGATGACACCATGTTAATTCTGGAAGACACAGCTGACTCCCTGAAGGAAGCCATGGGAGAGATTGACCAGTTTGGGATATATTCGGGACTTGTAATCAACTGAACCAAATCCTCACTCCTGCTGCTGGACGTAACTCCGGATAGCAGGGTGCAAACGATTCACAGGTTGCCGGTAACTACCTGCTTTAAATTCTTAGGTGTTCAGATCACTTCAGAACCGCGTGAGTTTATCTGCCTCAATCTGTCCCCGCTATTAAATAGGATCCGTGATAGAACCAAAATTTGGTCCTGCCTTAAGATGTCCCTAGTAGGGAGAGTTAATCTAATAAAAATAATTTTTATGCCCCAGCTCCTCTATATTTTACATAACACACCGGTGGTGATCCGTCTTAAAATGTTCTGAATCATTAACTTAATTTTTAGGGCCTTTATATGGCTAGACAAACCCCCACGGATAAAACTAGAACAATTACAATAGTCCAAGGATGCGGGGGGGTCTTGCACTAACTAACCCCTCGATCTATTACTTGCATATATTGCCAGTGCCATGCCAGAAGACCCAGGAACAGGGGACGGGTATTTAATAGAGCCCTTATGTGCTATGCCACCGGATATGATGACATACCCACGGGTATGGAAGCCTTGGCATATGCTAAATCTAACAAACGATTCCCGACATATGTACTTATGCAAAAAGTATGGAATAAGCTTAGGCAGTTACAGGAGGTGGAGGGCTTTACCGGCTACAGCCTGATGTGGGCCAATGGTTATTACGAGGATCTGCAGTCATTGGAGTGCAGAGCTCGGTGGAGAAGACACAGGGTCACACACCTGCAACATATTTTTACCGCAGGAAGATTGATTCCCTTTCCTGCGTTAAGGGTGCAATTTCGCCTCCCGCAGTCAATGTTTTTCTACTATATGCAGCTGCAACATGTGGTGGCGCCACCCCACGGGTTCTCTCTCCGACACCGATATTCCATTATATGGCTGAGATATCCCAGTTTAAGGGCTTTATTTCCAGATGCTACTCCATGATTCTCCATATCTACCTGGAAGGATTCCCCCTAGGAGCGTTGAGCAAGTGGGAGAGGGATGTAGGAACATTTGAGGAGGCACTCAAGGCGGTACAAATTTGCTCCCTGAATGTAGCTCAACGCCTGTCCTAGCTGTACATATTAGGAGTACATTATACACCCTCTAGATTGTTCAGGATGGGAGTGAGACTGGACTCTAATTGCCCCAGGTACGTGAGAGACCACGGGGACCCAATACATTTGTTATGGCGGTGCCCCAAGCTTCATTTGTTTTGGACAGAAGTTTTATCCACCATTAACACAGTCTTCCAGGTCGCTATACCATGGCATATACCATAGACCCGAAACCATGTATAATGGTGATAGTGGATGACATCCCTATGGAGAACTCCAAACAGGCCAGGGCCTTGTTTCAAGCCCGCAAGCTGATCGTTAGACGTTGGAAGGCGGTTGAACCTCCAACGTTCAAGGAATGGATTGCTCAAATGGGAGACACTATTCGGTTAGAGAAATACATCTTCCAACATAGGGGACACCCGGGAAAGTTTGACAAACTTTGGGCACCCTGGTTGGATACCCCAAGCCTCTCCCCTGTAGATCTCATACTGGATAGACTATTGAATTAAACAATATTGTTGGGTGGAGGGGGGGTGAACATCCCAGCTTAGTAGAGTCCAGGATATTAAGATGTGGTGCATATTATTGGTATCTGGGGAGGAACTGCCTAAATTGCACAATGTGAGGTGGTATCAGTTGCTGAGTTCAATGTGCTAATATACTTGATGTAATTGGAATGTATGACAGACACTGATGTTTAATTGTGACCTTTAAAGTTTTTCTTTGATTTGTTTTCTAATAAACTTCTTTGAGATTAAAAAAAAAACTCATCACATTCTTGTCTGAGGCTAAACGCCTCTATCCCAGAAGGGCGCGATGGACTCTTTTCTTGTCAAGCTTCAATCACATATTCTCATTCATACCCGGTACTAAGAATGTAAGGGCTGATGCATTGTCGTGATAGTTTTCCTCCACTTCCAAGATGGAGTCGGTTCCTGTTCCTGCGATACCTCCCGATTGTATTCTGGCTACTCCAGTCTCACTTCACTTCTGGGTGACAGAATTCTTGCCGCTCAGATCCATTCTCCTCCTGAGAAACCTTGTGACTGCTGCTTTGTCCCTGAGAGTCTCTGCACTGCCGTGCTCCAGACTTTCCATTCTCCCAAGGCTGCTGGCCACCCAGGGAAGAATCAACTCATTTGGGCTATTTCCCAACAATTCTGGTGGTCTAGTCTACGTGCTGATCTAGCCGCTTGTTCCGTGTGTGCTCAGAGTAAGACACCACAACACCTTCCAGTGGGTTTCCTACAACCCATATCCAATAGCGAGAGGCCTTGGACACACCTGTCTATGGATTTTATTGTGGAGTTACCCAACACTCAGGGCAATACAGTTATCCTTATGGTGGTTCACCGGTTCTCGAAAATGTCTCATTGTATTCCACTTAAGAAGTTGCCCACATCCAAAGAACTGGCTTTCATTTTTGCTCGGGAGACCTTTCGCTTACATGGGCTACCCAAGTTTATCTAGGACAGGGGTAGCCAGTTTGTGTCCAGGTTTTGGCAAGCTTTTTGTGCACAGTTGGGAATTCAGCTTTCCTTTTCCTCTGCATATCACCTGCAGTCCAATGGGGTCACAGAACGAGCCAACCGGTCCTTGGAGCAGTTTTTACGTTGCTACATTTCAGACCACCATAACAACTGGTCAGACCTCTTACCTTGGGCGGAGTTTGCTTACAATAGTGCCGTCAATACCAATTCCCGATTGTCTCCATTTATGGAGAATTATGGTTTCCAACCATCCAAGTAGCCTGAGTCATTTGTTTCTCAGAGCATTCCTGCATTGGAGGAGCATCTCCGTGGTCTTCCTTCCACTTGGGTACAGGTCCAAGAGTCCTTGCAACGTGCCAATGATAGGTACAGACTCCATGCTGACCACAGACGCCTACTTGCCCCTTCCTACCAAGTTGGGGACATGTTTTGTCTTTCATCTCACAACCTCCGACTCCGTGTTCCCTCACTGAACCTGCCACCATTGGGCCTTTTCGAATTCTCTGTAGAATCAACCCAGTGGCTCATGCTTTAGACCTTCCTTCGAATATGTGTATTTCAAGTCTCCTTATTAAAACCTATGCTATGCAACCGCTTCACCACCTTGGTACCACGTCCTCACCCAGTTCAGGTTAAGAACCATAAGGAGTATGAAATACAATCATTGATTCCTGTAGGTTCCGTGGGCACATACAGTACCTGGTTCATTGGATAGGGTATGGTCAGGAAAGCTCTTGGGTCTCATCCTCGGACCTACATGCTCCTGTCCTCCGTGCTTTTCATAGACATTTTCCCCTCAAACCTGGTGGTCCTCCAAGGGGGAGGGGTCGTTGAGGAGGGGGTACTTTCAGGGCTGGGCTCAGCCCTTCCTTCTCAGAGCTTTGTTCTCAGCTGTCGGTTAATTGCTAGTACCACAGTAACTCACCTGGTCTTCATTTCCTGCTCATCAGCTAGCCTTGCTGGCTATTTAAACTGCCTGGATCATATCTCCTGTGCTTTCGACCGGTCAACATATCTGGATACTCTCTGCTGTATTTTCCTGTTAAAGACTTTTGCCTGGCTGACTACCCTTCTGGTTCCTGATCCTGTTTACTGCCTCTACTACGCTAATCTCTGGATTCGTGTTTCACTGGCTTGTTCCGACTACCTGACCCAGGGACAACTTTTTTCATCAGCAGGAATATGATATACACATTTTAATTTTGTTTTCAAATTCGAATCAACTTGAAATCCTATTGATTTGAATAGTAGATTATTATTCAGATCAGGTAGCCTTTGTACAATGCACATACAGTATATGTTTAATTTAAAGTGCTACCATACCCAGGACCCTGCATTCACTATACCTGGTCTCCCGCAGTACATAGAACATGGAAATGCAATAATTTGGCATCCAAATGGGTGGTAACTTTAGCCCAATTCTATTATTTTGTTGTAATTCTGTGTTTCTTATCTAATCAAACTGGACTTGGGGGTACGCCTCAAAAAACAAAACAAACCAAACCAAAAAAAAAACATTTAGTGTGTGTGTGTTATATCTATGATTATACAACACCTTCCAAATTTTATAAAATGTTCCTTCAGTAATGGTAACGCTCAAGAATCTGAATATCTGGTGTTTTATGAATGTGTGAAACACTTCTTAGAATTGAGATTTGAGTTTTAGACAATTCCATAAAAAAAAAAAAAAAAGAAGAATCTGTATTAGTACTCGATAGAAAAGAAATATGAATTACTGAACTCTAGGCAAACCGCTAAATACACATAAATGATGTTTATCTGCCAAATATTTTTTTTATTTTTGTCCATCATGTCCACACAGTAACAACCCTGTCTAGTTGGGGAAGGGACCTAATTTTTCTCTATTGCCGTTACACTTTCACTCCTGCCCACCGTGACTTGACAGTTCCAGGAGAAGCGACTTTCTGATGAGCACATCTCTCGGCTTGTTCCTCCTATCAGCATGCTTCTTGAACTGTATGACATCTGGTTAGTTCCTTGTCTTTCTCCCCAAATTCTAATGTACAGTAGACTGTTGGAGCCTGAACTTGACTTTTCAACATACCTGACCATTCATAAATGCAATACACTTGAATATAAACACACAAGGAAAATGCCTTTTAAATAATATATTAACAAAAAATATCAATAGATATAATAGACTTCAGAAGCTGCTATTGGCCCCTTGGCAGATATGACAAACTTAAGGTGTTTTGAATAACTGTCCACCAGTATAATCTTTGATCACTCGTTTAGGCAAAATAGCTACAGTTGCAAGATTTTTGTAAATTGTTTTGCACAAGCTGCCTGTTTTAATTACCCCCCTAAATTCAATGGGATTCAAATAAGGGCTTTGACTAGGTAAGCCTATGACCCTCAATTTCTTTATTTTGAGCCATTACTTGGCAATGTGCTAGAGTGCTTGGGATCATTATAGGTGTGGAAAAATCAACGTTAAGTATAAAGTGGTTGTCAACCTCAGACATGAAATATGTACAAAGCATCTCCCTCTATAGTGTGTACTTGTCTCAATCCAGAGCACGAAGTTATGCTATCTGCATAAGTGACTTCTGAAAGTTTTCCTGACAGAGATAGAAAGGGGAAGGAACTCCAGGACACAGCCTGCGATTGACAGCCTCAGCTGTTCCTGTGTGAAAAGGGGTGCGTTTCTTCACAGCAATCTGCTCTCCTCACTGAGCCCCTCAGAGTGTAAATTCAGCTCCCTGCAAAGCTCAGACAAGCTGTATAAATTCTGGACTTTAACGAGCTGTAGAGAAGAAAAGACTGCAGATAGAATACAACTAATGTATGAGGATTTATTTTCGGCTCTGTATCACCAGAGGCCAGTCACTTCACTGCAAATATGTAAGGGTTTACAACCACAAACTTTCTGACCGATAACCTCAGGATTTGCACACATATTATGCAGCATTTACAGTTGACTCAATAACTGCAAGCTACTCAGGCCCTAAAGCAGCTCCAAACCTTAACATTTCCACCACCATGCTTCTCCGTTGGTATGACTATCCTCTCCTGAAATGCTGCCTTCAGTTTTTGCACCAAACATGGCTACTAAACTCTTTGAATCTGCAGTCCACAGATTGTTCCAGATGTCCTGGTCTTTATCTATATGATCAATGACAAACGGTAGACTAAAAAAATGAAAATTACATCAATTTAAGTGGCTTTACTCTTAGATACTCTAGAGATATTGCAAAGAAAAACAAGGGGATGGCAAATGGTTTCCTACGCCATGAATAAGCACATGGAAACAGATTGGGTTTTGCTGGGACTGGTCCCAAGTTGCAACAGAATCAGAAGACAAGGTTCTAAAAGTCAGAAGACTTCATGATGATGCCTCATTAACAACAATGTTAATTTAAGGTTCATGTAATGGTGGTTGAAGAAATGGGGTTTTACTTTCAACTGTAAAGAGACGACTTTGAAGCTTCAGGTATGACAGACCAAGTGGTAGTAAAAATAAAAAAAACATTAGCTAAAATGGAAAAATAAGAATAAGTCTTACCTAGCCCAGAGACCATCACTGGCTAACTGCTATGAAAGATTTTTGGATGTCACTGAATAGGCAAAAGAATGGTTTCTCAAAGTGAAACATCATCATAAACCAAGCCCATCTGAGTACTTCTGGATCTTATTTTCACTGACTGTCCACATTTTCAACTACACAATACAAAGCTGTCATAATATAGCCATGATAAGGCCATTTCTTAGCATGCATGACATTTTAACATCACAGGAGACGACCAAATGTTTGATTAGAATATCTTCATAGCAGAGGTTTATTAGAAAGAGCTTGAGATATCGGTCTACGTTACTGCATCCAGATTGCACAGCGTAAGGTGTAATATCTCCACCTGGGTTTCGAAACTGCAATCCTAGACAATACAGAACAAAAATATTTAATAACTCCCAGGCTGTGTAATGCACCAATATAAAACTGTCTGCAAAGGTGTTGTTGTATGGAAAGGAGACAATAGACTCCAGCCATGCTGGATTAATTGCTGCATATGGGAGTTATTAATTTGGATCGTTTTGCATGGATACTAGTTCAGCTAAACATAAAAAGTATTTGGTCTCTCTGCATAGAAAAATAACAGCCGAGACCCTTACTTCAAATTTTAAATTCATAACCGCCCACACAGTTCTAAGGGTCTGAAACTCTGGCTATTAAAATGTGCAAGTGATAAATAGAGCACATCAGCCAACCTCTCCCATCTCACTGGCATGCTTGGAAAGATGCAAATCCACTTTCATCTCCAAAGTTTAAACTTGAGATCTACATTCAAGTTAAAAAAAGTCCAGCCTGAGCTCGTTTGGCTGGGCTTCTCCTATGAGTCACAGGAGTGCAATTCGTTTTGCACTCCTGTGACCTGTTTTAAGCAGAGAGCAGTCTGAAGTCCGCTCTCTGCTGACGTCACAGGATTTAGTCCAGGCACAGCGTTATCACAACAATAAAGTCTGGTTCCGCCAGGTACCTGGATTGATGCTGGTCTCAGCCCCTCAGTGAGCCACTCCCTGCTCCTCCACAGCTCAGTGCTCCAAAGAGCGAGGGGGGCAGAAAGGAGAGCTGCTGACCGACAGGCAGCAACCCTGCACAGGGAGCTGAGAGAACAGCGGAAGCATTGGTCCGATGCTGCATCCACCTAGGTAAGTATGATGGGTTAAAAAAAAAAAATTACTTCTCTTTTAAGTTTTATCCCTTTATTTTTCAATAATTATTTGCTTATGTATGGCTAACAACTTTTTTCATATGTACTGTCCACCAGTAGAACTGGTTTTAGACTGCTCTTAGAGGAGCACAAATTTGAGGACACCATCAGTGGGTGTTATATTAAAGTTTCACATACAGTGCTTTGAAAAATATTCAAATCCCTTGAAACTTTCCAGATTTTGTCATGTTACAACCAAAAATGCAATTGTATTTTATGTGATAGACGAACACAAAGTGGCACATAATTGTGAAGTGGAAGGAAAATGATAAATGATTTTAAAAATTCTTTACAAATAAATGTGAAAAGTGTAGCGTGCATTTGTATTCAACCCCTGAGTCAATATTTTGTAGAACTACTAATTACAGTTGCAAGTCTTTTTACCAGCTTTGCACATCTAGAAAGTGACATTTTTTCCCATTCTTCTTTGGAAAATAGCTCAAGCTCTGTCAGATTGAATGGAGAGTGTCTGAACAGCAATTTAAGTCTTGCTACAGATTCTCAATTGTATTTAGGTCTGGACCGTTTTAACACATGAATATGCTTTGATCTAAACCATTCCATTGTAGCTCTGGCTGTATGTTTAAGGTCGTTGTCCTGCTGGAAGGTGAACCTCCACCCCAGTCTCAAGTCTTTTGCAGACTCTAACAGGTTTTCTTCTAGGATTGCCCTGTATCTGGTTCCATCCATCTTCCCATCAACTCTGACTAGATTCCCTGTCCCTGCTGGTGTGTTCAGGGGGGATGTGCAGTGTTACTGTTCCGCCACACATAACATTTTGCTTTTAGGCCAAAAAGTTCAAATTTTGCTCTCATCTGACCAAACGACCTTCTTCCACTTGTTTGATGTGTCCCCCATATGGCTTCTCACAAATGGGACTGCTTATGGCTTTCTTTTGAAAATGACTTTCTTCTTGCCACTCTTCCATAAAGGCCAGATTTGTGGAGTGCACGACTAATAGTTGCCCTGTGGACAGATTCTCCCGCCTGAGCTGTGGATCTCTGCAGCTCCTCCAGAGTTACCATGAGATTTTTTTTTTTTTTTTTTATAACCCAACTCTGCTTTTTTTTTTTTGTTCAAGTATTTTATTAGTCAGGAAAGAAAATAATGGTACAAACACTGGTCCATTACATTGGCAAAAAAGAAGTAGTAAGTAGCACAAACTAAGATATTTAACACATGAGGGGTGATGCATATGTATAGACATAACATGCATAATGGGTATTAGGTGGCACAGGCTAAAGTCTAGAACGTGTGAAGAGTGCCTTAATTGCATTAGAATTCTCTAATTAAGAAATGGTAACCAAAGAGCGTTTGCATGAGAGCTCACTGTAGTGCAATGTTGAATAACCTAACTGCTTTAAACTTCTCCGCAACTTTATTACTGACCTGGCTGGTGCTGTTTGTTCACAGAACAGCTGTATTTATACTGAGGTAGAAGATTTACTAATTAGGTAACTCCTGAAGGAAATTGGTTCCACTAGAGTTTGAAAACCATTTATCATTTTCCTTTCACTTCACAATTATGTGCCACTTTGTGTTGATCCATTACATAAAATTACAATAAAATACATTTACATTTTTGGTTGCAACATGAATGTGCAAAATTTCAGGGGGTATGAATACTTTTTCAAGGCACTGTATGATTGACTAGTTTAGCCAACTTAAAATGGAACTTCACCCAAAAGGAAAAGTTCTGCTCCTTCCCAAAAAGTTGGATTTGTTTTTGGGGAGGGTACCCGATTTTGACAGTGGGGATCTAAGCAGAAGTCAGCCCCCTTCTTTCCACCAGTCACAAGGTGCAGCGCGAGCAGTGGGCAGCCAACAGTTAAAATGCCAGCACCTGGACCCGAAGACCGCAAAACAGCTGGGTCGTTTGAGGACATCACTGGATCCTGGGACAACCAAGTGTGCTTTTTAAAAAAAAAAAAAAAGTAAGCAGCTACATTTGTACATTTTTGTTTACAGGGTGGAGTTCCTCTTTAAAACCCCTTTCACACCGATGAGTTTTTCAAGCACTTTTGCGTTAAAAAAAAGCACCTGAAAAGCTCAAACACTGCGTCCCATTAAAATCAATCATAACAGTATTTGTGCAAAAAACAGAAGATCATACATGTTCAGAAACGTCTGAATACATTACCGAAATGGTATTCTGACATACGAGAATTTTTACTTTAGTAAACTGACATTTTCGATATGAGACAAGCATACAAAAAAATAAAACACGGACCATCAGTCTTACTGTGTGTACAAGGCTTAAGGATTATAGAATAGAAACCTACAAGTGAAAAGCATTTATGGGAACTTCTGCAACCATATTAGGAAGAACTTCCCAAACTGTATTTGATTCCTATTGTAGAAAAACTACCTCAAGTGTGTGCCACTAGTACATCTGCAAAGGGTGGCAAGTTTGAGGAATCATGATTTTAGATAGAATTTTGGCAAATAAGACAATTACATTATCGATTTTTTTTACCTCCAATTGTTTATTTGTTCTTTGCTTTGGTTTACATTGAGGCAGTGTGCACTAGAAACATAGAGGGTGTTCTAAAAGCTAACAGGTAAGGTATACCTTTTCACACATTCTGGTTTTTGAAACCCGCATTTGCATATTTAATTAAATGCATTTAAATGCAACATGCATAAGCACAAAAAGGGACACACGGGTCGAATGTCAGTAAACAGCCGATCTAAACAAAAAACAGCCCATTCGGCCATGTATATGTCGTTCTGGCCAGCTTCTGTCAGACCTGCATGCTGGAAAACCAGCATCTGACCGACTCCCGATCAGTGCTCGCAGCCATTAACCGAGCACAGATTGGAGTGTTTTGGCTCAGCAGGGGAGATCACTGCACTAACCTTGCATGTGGAGCTGACAGCTAATAGTGTGTGTCAGTCTGAAAAGTCACCAGAAAGGAGGCTCCTGCCACAGGTCCTAAATAGCTCTACAGCTTTAATCTATTTTCCGCAGTTAAAAAGATCCAACCAATATTCCTTACTGCTAAAGGAGGTAGAAACTACAGACACATTTGCTGGTACCTTTACAGTTAATTGAAACATAGCTTTGTTCCCCCTGAAAAGTGATGATCTTAAAGCAATCGTCACATATATACCTGCATTCCCTTTGTATACAGTGCATCCGGAAAATATCCACAGCGCTTCACTTTTTCCACATTTTATGTTACAGTCTCATTTCAAAATAGATTAAATTCATTATTTTCCTCAAATTTTACAAACATGCCAATACCCCATGCCAATATGAAAGAAGTTTGCTTTAAATCTTTGCAAAGTTAATAAAAAAAAAAAATTACATGTACCCAAGTATTCACAACCTTTGCTATGACACTCAAAATTGAGCTCAGGTGCATCCCGTTTCCACTGATCATCCTCGATATGTTTCTACAACTTGATTGGAGCCCACCTGTGGTAAATTCAGTTGATTGGACAGGATTTGGAAAGGCACACGCCTGTCTATATAAAGTTACCAGTGCATGTCAGAGCACAAACCAAGCCATGAAGACCAAGGAATTGTCTGTAGACCTCTGAGACAGGGATTGTATAGAGGCACAGATCTGGAGAAGGGTATATAAAAATCCCTGCAGCATTGAATGGTCCCAATGTGCACAGTAGCCCCAATGATCCGTTAATGGAAGAAGTTTGGAACCACCAGGACCCTTCCTAGAGCGGACTGCCCGGTCAAACTGACCGATTGGGGGAGAAGGGCCTTAGTCACTCTGTCAGAGCGCCAGCGTTTATCTGTGGAGGAGAACCTTCCCGGAAAACTAACCATCTCTGCAGCACTCCACCAATCTGGCCTTTATGGTAGAATTGGCCAGACGGAAGCTATTCCTAAGTAAAAGGCACATGACAGCCCGCATGGAGTTTGCCAAAAGGCACCTAAAGGACTTTCAGACCACGAGAAACAAAATTCTCTGGCCTGATGAAACAAATATAGAACTCTTTGGCCTGAATGGCAAGCGTTGTGTCTGGAGGAAACCAGGCACTGCTCATCACCTGGCCAATACCATCCCTAGACTGAAGCATGGTGGTGGCAGCATCATGCTGTGGAGATGTTTTTCAGCGGCAGGAACTAAGAGACTAGTCAGGATCGAGGGAAAGATGAATGCAGCAATGTACAGAGACATCCTTGATGAAAACCTGCTCCAGAGCACTCTGGACCTCAGACTGGGACAAAGGCTCATCTTCCAAAAGGACCCCAAGCACACATCCAAGAAAACAAAGGAGTGGCTATGGGACAATTTTGTGAATGTTCTCCTGCCCAGCCACAGCCCAGACTATAACCCGATTGAACATCTCTGGAGAGATCTGAAAATGGCTGTGCACTGACGCTCCCCATCCAACCTGATTGAGCTTAAGAGGTCCTACGAAAAAGAATGGGAAAAAAAATGCCCAAAAATAGGTGTGCCAAGCTTGTAGAATCATAGGCAAGAGGACTTGAGGCTGTAATTGGTGCCAAAGGTGCTTCAACAAAGTATTGAGCAAAGGCTGTGAATACTTATGTACATGGGATTTTTTTTTCGTTACATTTTTTATAAATTTGCAAAGATTGCAAACAAACTTCTTTCATGTTGTCATTATGGGGTATTGTTTGTAGACTTTGAGGAAAATAATGAATTGAATCAATTTTGGAATAAGGCTGTAACATAACAAAATGTGAAAAAGGCGATTGCCTCTTGTAATCAGTCAGCCTATTTGAATTGAGAAAAGCAGTCACTCTGCAATTTGGCACCATACTGAACATGGACCAGCGAAAGCAAACAGAAGAGTTGCCTGGGGAAATCAAAAGGAAAATTATAAACCAACATGTCAAAAAGGTAAAAGGTGTTAAGACCATCTCCAAGCAGCATGATGTTCCTGTGACTACAGTTGTAAATAATAAGGTTAAGGTCCAAGGAAGTGTAGCCTCCTTGGACAAGATTGAACAGAAGAATAAGATAAGTTAGAAAAAAAGCCAAGGGAAACTTCAAAAGAGATACAAACTGAACTCAGAGGTTAAAGCGGTTCGGCACCCATTTCATTTAGTAAATCTCTTTGCCTTCCAAATCAGGCAAAGAGTACTAAATGAAATGTTTTTTTTTTTTTTACTTACCTTGTAATTGAAGACTTCCGGTCTTCTCACTCTGCGGCGGCGGGCGGGGTCTCTGCGTCGATCGTCGTCACGCCGCACTGTCTCCTGGGATCTGGTGTCATTGATCCCAGGAGTCAGTGCGGGCATCTTCCGAAATCTCGCAAGATTTCGGCCACATCTTCCGAAATCTCCCGAGATTTCGGCCGCATCTGCCGAAATCTCGTGAGATGTCGGCAGATGTGCCGTTACTGCGCACGCGCGAGTAACGGCGGTGCATGCTGGGCCATCTAAAGTTCCTGTGGGTGTTTCACATGCCCACAGGCAAGATGGCCCCCAGCACAAAAGAAGAAGACGAGGATCTTCATCGGACGAAAACCGGCGGCGATCGAGATGGAAGATGGAACAGGTGAGTCCCCCAATAAAAGGTAAGCATCCTTTATATCCCGTCTAAAAAAAAAAATTTTTTTTACAGAGTGCATAACCGCTTTAAGGTACACGATTGCATTGATCACTGTTTTCTCAGCGACAGTGGGCTCAATAGGATACCTAGCCCTCCACTGTTGAAAGACTAACAAAAAAAAAAAAAATGAAAAAAAAACAGACTGGGATTTGCTAAAAATGCATACTGACAAGCCACAATGCCTCTGAGAGAAAGTCCTGTGGAAAGATTTGACAACCAGAAAGTTCACAGATGAAAAAAAAAAAAAAAAAAAAAAATGTAGATTCCAAAGAAAAGGACAACATTCCGACGGTTTAACAAAGGCGTTTTGGCTATGTTTTTGTGCTGCTTTGTGATGTCTGGCATAGGCTGCTGTGAATAACACAATCCAATCTCTCAACCCTTGTACAATGAGCCACGCATGCACAGCTCACTGTACAAATTCGGTAATGCTTAATCTGACCAAACACGTCATCCTCGCCAATGAAAGCAGCTGGTGATCGAGACCCAGAAGCCAGCCACCTGAAGAGGTCATTGGTCAGAAACGTTGCATCCCTAGAGCTGAGGAACTTATTGTTATGCTTACGAGCAGAAAATTGAACAATAATTCTGCTTATGAAAAGTGTTGTGCAATGTTCTATTACTATGCACTGGGCTTTAGCCTCCATTAAATCTGCAGCTGCCTTGGTACTGCATGTGATCAGTTATACCAGCCACTTGAAGCCTTGATGGTTTGGTTCAGAGCACCAACTTTCACAGTTATTCATATCATGCATTAAATATAACCGTAAAAAATGATGGGTTTAGTTCCACTATAAAACATACAATCCCTCTAGTTCTCTATATATTTAAAAGTGGAACTTTATTTCTGAGTTTTAAAATGGGTAGACAGGCAGGAATTTCAAAGCAGAAAAGACATGCCTTCTCGTCTGCGTTACTTACCTGCCTGTCCGCCCTTGTACAGCGAGCTGCACATGCGCAGGTCACTGTACAAATTTGGCAATGCCTAATCTTACTGAGCACCCACGGATGCCACGTATGCGCAGCTCAGTTTACATCCCGGCACATTCGTGTTGTGCCGGGTTGACTACGCTCCTGTGCATGTAGGACATCATCCTGCACTTGCCAATCAAGATGACTGAAAAAATAAATAAAAAAATCGGCATCTGGAAGAAGCTGGTGACAAGACACCAGCAATGGACCTTGCAGACACCAGACTGCTGGAACAGAGGTAAGTATCTATGCTGCTTTAAAAAGCTGTGATGCCTGCTGCAGTTAGCAAAAAAAAAACACGAAACTTTAAAAGGTGAAGTTCACACTGACATTAAAAGCGTTAAGGCGTTAAACGCCCCTCAAATGCCTATGAAAACTATACAAAGGATAGCACACAGTGCTGTTCACACTATTAAAAAAAAAGCGTTAGTGTTGCTTCAAAACTGAAGCCTCATTTCGAGTCAGGAGGTGTTTGAAGCCTTTCAACATCTCCCATTCAAGTCTACGGTAACGCTTTGCAAGCGCTCTGGCAGGCAGTTGCGGTGCGTCAAGATTCGTTTACTTAGTGGAATAGGCGTTTGTGGCGTGGTTTTAATACACCTTAACGCTCAAATACTTCAAGACTGCCCATAGGGCGTTTGAGGAGCATTTTTTTTAACTCGTCATTGATATTTGTAAAATGCCAGTTTAACGCCCATACTAACGCTATAGGAGCGTTTATTAAGCGTTAGAAGTTTAGTCAAGGCTTCAAACCCATGAGTTGTTCCAAAAGCTGGGACCTCAACTAGCAAATGCCTAATACCCAACAGATGAAGTGTTTCGTACTCCGAATACTTCTACCTGGCAACATTTAGGCTGCATTCACTCCTGAGCATAGTAATTCACAAGAAGTGTTTTTGCAGCTTTTTACAAGCGTCTTCAGCTTCAGGAGTTTTTGTTTAGCCAATAGAAAGCGCTAGAGGGGAGAGGAAATTACAGGGTGGAAAGCTGTGCAGAAAACGAGCATCAAAACGCTCAAGTTAAGCGTTTCTATTGAAGTCTATGGGGCCAAAAAAAGCTTGTAATCTGCCAAAAAAAAAAAAAAAAGCAGCTCATGTACTTTGAGCAACAGATTTGATTCAGGCTCAGATGTAATAAACAGGGGTCATTGAAATAAATGGGATTTGGCTTGTTAAGCGGTTTAGAGCTACAAGCAGAAAATTGCTCAGGTGTGAACATGGTCTTCGCATAGTATAGGTATCCTTGCAGAAGCCCTACATAGAAGGGTCGGTGTGGCCACCATACCTGAACAGTGGCTCAAAAAATGGAATTAGGGTAGAAACTAGTGAACTGAACCGACACACACCACCAAGCTGTCTTTCCAAACATGTCACATGAACGCCCAACTATGCGGATTAACAAAAACACGCAACACTCCTGGTTTTGTGTAATCCTAGTCAGGCTTGAAAGCTAAGAAAGGAGCCAGCCACTCTTTATCAGGGTTGAGGATTTCTAGAACAGCCACAGCTTCCAGCAGTGCTGAGTCTCCTAAACGCCGAGCACAGCACCTCACCTCACCTCACAAGTGACCAGCCGTCCTAACCGCCCACAGGCACGAGCTCTGACAAACTGCGCCACACACCTCCTGAGGTAACCAGGCGCCACAACCGACAGCGGCGGCCATGTCTCCGCCATAGCTCGCTCGCAGACGACGTAAGAGGGGAAAAAAAAAAAAAAAGCAACCTATTCAACCGAGTCACCACCGCCGACGATACAACTCCATTTCTCTACAGCCGAGCGCCTCATACGCCCGCTGCCTTCACAAATACGAAGCGGGTAACCCGGACCGTCAGTGGTGCGCGTACACAGTTCTCCATTTTCATCTGGACGCGCCCCCCCTCAGACAAGATCAGTGTTCTGTTCTCCCCGCCCTGCGCCTAGCCTCCCCCCTCCACCGCCGATACACGTCACGTAGACACACAGTCTGGGGGGGGTGTCGCCGCGCTGCTATGAGAGGAGCACACTGAAGACTCGGGGCTTCTTCGGGAAAGAAGAAGTAGATATGAGGAAATAAAGTCGCAAACCGCCCTCTTCTTCTACGAGTCTCTCCCGGACGTCAGCGTTCATAGAGGCGTGTTTAGGGGGCGGCGGCCGGTGACCGGAGAGCTTGGCGCACTGCGGAAGGGGCGGAGAAGCCCGCCGGAAACGGGTTAGAGAACCAGGGACTGTATGAGAGATAGAGGGTTGGAGGCTGAGGTGGACTGCATTCCTATGGTGTACATGGTTCGGCCGTGTTAGGAGAAGCGGGAAGCGCTCACATTGTGTGTCCCAACGTGCTCTCTTCACATAGGGCTCCATTACAGGCTCTACGTCTGCTTCCAACCATAGGAGTGGCTTGGTGTGGTCTGCGAGGCTTGACCCCTAACCAGCCGACATTGGGCTGCAAGTAGATTGACTGCAATTGTTAGTTTTCCATTTACAGGACTGGGAGATCCACATCTCCATACACGTGTAGAGGGTAGGTTAAGCCCACTGCTCCTCACAGGCATAGAGGGTTGTCTAGGTTTGTGGTGTTGGGTATTCTGCATCGAGTACTAGGAAACAAAGTGATCGATTTTAGGTTTTTCTGTACTTACAGATACTGTTGAACCTTGAGCTTCCAATTGATCGTCCCGAAGATTGTAGACGACTTGACGTTGGATGGTGGTTGGGCACTGAACTGGAGGCATGTTGTACTGCCCACACTAGGGCTACCAAGATCAACATTGAACGACGCCTCGCTTATCGACTATAGGTTCATTTTTTTGTTCAGCCCCCATAGGCACTGAGCAAGTGGGATCATGGCTTTCACAAACTATAGCAGTTTGAACCGGGCCCAGTTGACCTTCGAGTATCTGCACACTAATTCGTGAGTATTCTGTCTGTCAAGATTTTTTTAATTTTTTTTTGTGGTTTGACCTTCTACGTGTCTTCCAAATACTGGATGCGTGAACAACGCTTTCTTAACACAGCAAACAAATCGATTGATCTTGAAAATGTTTTTTTAAAGAAATATGCCAACAAGGTATCCGAGAAACCATGGTGATATTGGTATTGTCCTAGTTAATGTTCAGTTCTTAGTTCTCTTGTTTATGAACAGTCAACTTAATGGCTTGTTTTTAGAATAAACCCCATTTCTGAGGCTGCATTCACATGGATCATCACATTTTTGTGCAAATATTTTATGCGCGTTTTGTTACAACGTTTGAGCTTCAGATGTTTTTTCTATTAGCCGTATCACCTGTAACATCACTTATTGCCATGTGGACATATCGGCTACAAAACCACACATTTTTGTGTGCAATAATGCAATTCTATGGGACTCAAAATGCACCAATTTGCCCAAATCGATTTTCAAAAATAGCTCAAACTTTTTTGAGCATCAGGTGTTTGGCTTCAGGCATTTTGGAGTAGAGATGTAAACCACCACTATAGCAGGGTGTGTGTGTGTGTGTGTGTGTGTGTGTTGTGTTTTTTTTTTTTTTGTGTTTTCCTGAGAATTTGGACCTACAATAGGCTCAGGTGTGAATGGGGCCTGAAAGTAAAGCAAACAAGAAGCAATGTGCTTAGCTGTTTTGTAACCTTGAAAGATGACATGCTTTTTTGTTTTTTTCAAAGTTCAATACCTGAGAAATCACTTTGCAAAACCCATCCTAGTATTTCTGGCTGCAACCACCTTGAGTAAGGGCAGACTATTCATGTAGCATTTACTTTGTGGAATTCATCCTCGGACCAGGCAGGCAGGAGGGTGTTCTTAACTGAGAAAAACCCCTCTTTCCCCTTCCGAAGACTCCTGGGATGTATGACATAATCTTGCCTAGGCCTGAAAACCAGGAAGTAACTGAAAAAAAAAAAGAGAGTTTTAAAACAAGTAAATGTAATGTAATTTTTTCTATCAATTTACTAATGCTAGCAGCTTAAGGATTAATAATGGCCAATGTTGATTTGAGAGAGTTTAGTTCTGCTTGAACATTATATTTATTTTTCTCATTGCTCATGGAGGGTGTGGTACCATCAGTGTATACTTAACGTACCAGACAATGGAAACTGAAGGTGTCAAAGGGTATAGGATGGACATCAGATTTAGGACATTTTTAATGCATAAACAGATGACATTGACCTGAGCACATCATTGTCATCCATATTGGACTTGCTTGAAAATTTATGGTGATTGTATCCATTTGCAACTAAGAGTTTTTCTTTAATTTCTGTAGCTACCTTTTTAAAATGGTAGTTTAGTCACTATAATCTATTCATGCCATCCCCTCTGTTATATAACAATATGTGTCCCAGTGTCCGATCTATATAAAAAAAAAAAAATGCTGATTATACCTTTTTTATATCAGTGTCTCCCGGGGCCCACATGACTCCTTGGCTCTCTCCTCTCCCCGACTGAAAGCTATAGTGGGAGGGTCCGAGAACTCCCACTGACGTCAGCCGAGGAGGAGAGCGAGCCGAGGATTCACGTGAGTATCGGGAGACTCTTCCTTTATAAGGTATAACTGGCATTTTTTTTTTTTTTATATAGATCGGACACTGGGCCACATATTGTTGTATAACAGAGGGGATGACATGAATCGATTATAGTTTTAAACGGAGTGGATTTGATTTAAAACGCTAGTAAAAAGGCTTGATTTAAATCGACTTTCTTTAAATCATAATTTTTAAAGAGCAACTGTCATCTCTGTCCTGCAGCGGCTCCTCCTCTGACCCGCTGTTGACTCACCGACAGTCCCATTCACTTTAATGGGACAGCTGGTGATGCAGCAGTGGTACAACAAGGTAAGGTGGCGGCAGTAGGTGAGTGGATGCCCGCTAACAGGTGCTGCCATGATGGATCTGTGTATCTGAAATGACAGATGCTCTTGTAGTGTAAGGAATTATTCTTGCTGGTAGTTAGAATCTTTAATATTTGGAAACAAATTGAAGGTTTTCTGTTTAGAATATTAAGCTTTCAGGTTAGTAAAACAGCGATATCAGAACCATTCAGTCATACAGTTTGTTGTGTACATAGATTTGCAAAACAATGGGATAAAGGAATATTCCGGAACTTTGTTTTATCTCATGGTTACTGTGAAATTGTGTGAATGCATCAATGCAGCGCATGTTATCTCAGCTTGCAGAGCTTGGATTCATTGAATGAGTTTACCAAAAATGTAAATATTGCAGAATATACAGCCTCATGCTGCATAATTAAACTCCATTTAATGCTTAATAAACTAAATCATTAATGTATCTTAAATGGCAAACTATCTTTAGATAGATTTTTACTCCAAAAGATTTTTATTAAGATAAATTTGATAAAAATCCAAAAAATCTATTTTAAATAAAAAAAGAAAAAAAATTGATTTGTATCCACCCTGATATTGACGCAGTAGGGGAAGGGGCGGGCTCTTTCACAAGCAGACATACGGGGGTTAAGGAGGACAGGGCTGCAGATGACAGGCACGTAAACTGACCACGGTGTCAGAGCTCAGCAGCCATGATAAACAGATGTCAGTTTACAGGGGGGAGGGCATAGCCAGGCAGGATCAGCAAGGTTTTTTTTTTAGGTGATACAGGGGGCCAAACATGCTTTAGGGAACAGAATCGAAAACTAAAATTTTTTTAGGGTAACAAACACTTTAAACACTAGGCGCCGACTGTGCTCAAATATGCGGCCTCAGTAGGTGGGTGTTGGCGCAGAGCGGCCGCATATTTGCTTACTAATTTGCAGACACAGCTGTGCCAAGAGCGCGCACCCCACAGTTACCGGTGGCTAACCGGACGCTCCTGATTGCTTCTTGCAATCAGTAGCTTTCCTATCGTTCTCGCCGCATTTGAAACCTCTTAAAGGGTCACTAAAGGAAACATATTTTTTTTTTTTTTTTAAATAACAAACTTGCTATACCTACCTCCACTGTGCAGCTCGTTTTGCACAGTTTTCGCCTCGTCATTGGATGTGATTGACAGCAGCGCGAGCCAATGGCTGCGCTGCTTTCAATCCATCCACTCTAGCCAATCAATGGCCAGGGTGAGCGGCGAACAGGACATTGGGGGCGAGCACGGGACTTTCGAGGGGTCAGGTAAGTATAACGGGGGGGCCTGGGGGGGCCGGCATTGTCGGATGTTTTTTCACCTTAATGCATAGAATGCATCAAGGTGAAAAAACTTTTAACTTTACAACCCCTTTAAAGGTCCGGGAAGCGCCGACACAAAGAGGTTTAGAAGTTGAAACCCTTTTGTTTGTCTGTAGCTTCCCTATCAAAGATTGCCTAATTGAATTAGTTTGTCATCTGTCATCTGTTAAAATAGTAAGTAGTTCTTCCCATTTCCTTATTTTCTCTGCCTTGCCACATAAACTGTTAGAAGTTGTACTTGCAATCTCTGAGTTTTACCCCAATCCTTTTATTTAGTTTTCTAGGCAGTATAAGAGCATGTGTAAATATTTTGTTAATTTTAGAGCTGCTTCTCCCATAAAAGTCAATGGGCGTGCAAATACAGGTTGTAGCTGTTCAGGAGATCTAGTACACATCAGAAGCACCTCTAACTGATCTTAATTTGATCAGATTTTGATCAAAATGTATTTTCTTTGAAGTAATGCTCAACAAAATGTTAATGCAGAGAGAATTCTCTCTATTGTTCATTAAAGGACACGGCTCTTCTCTTTAGGAGGATGCTAGGCACACAAAAAAAAGGCAACTATGAGGATCAGTACCAGATTTTTAAATCCTGACAACTGATAGAAACTCTAGTTTTTACCTAGCTTCCAAGGAGAAAGATGTCCCTCACCCAGCTCCTGGGTTTGACTAGTCACTTTTATTTTATTTTGCATCAAGTTTTTATCAGGTGATTATCAGGCTGGATATTTTAGATCTTGTAATCTCTCCAGATTAGTCATGTATCGCATGCTAATGCTAATATATCGCATGCTAATAGTCTACATCAGGGTTCCTCCAAAGTTTGAGGGTTGCCTTGAGTAATGAGAAGTTTCTGTCTCTCTCAGATAAGTTCCCACTGACACCATTGATCTTTTTAGCTTCTGTAAGGTTGTACTTCTTCCCACTGACCATCACACTAATGTGTCATTCGTTGTGAATATAGTCATTTTTAGCAGGGGCTCCCTGAGACTGGAAAGTTATTTCAAGGGCTCCTGGGTTGAGAAAGGCTGGTCTAGATCAGGGCTTGACAAATTTGCTTTGAATCTAGGAACCAGTTAAAAAAGTTAGGAGCCAGTTTTTTTTTTTTTTTTTTTTTTAGAGTGGTATGGAAGGGAAGGCCAGTAATTTTGTCTCCCCCCCCCCCCCCAACCCTAACTCACAATGGAGCACCCAGTCAATAACTCCAATGTTACATCAGGGTTATGGGCTGGCCAGAAAGAGTAAGGCTGGCAACAGATGGAGCTGGTTGGCTCTGATAGGTGGCACTGGTTGGTGGCACTGGTTTGGAACTGGCAGATGGCACTGGTTGGTGGCACTGGTTTGGGACTGACAGATGGCACTGGCTGGTGTTTGATAGCTGCTGGGTCCCGCCCACCCCCGACATCAAGCTCAAATCTGACAGATCCTCCTCTCTCCTCTCTGTTACTTGTTAGTTTCACTCACTCAGCGGCTCTGGCAAGCATCAAGCGACGCGCTTAGTGTGGAAAGGAGGAACGGCGGTCAATGTTAATGCACTGCATGTCTAGGGCATTGGGAGTTCTAGTGAGTGGGCTGGTGGCAGGCTAGGCGCCAAGGTGCGGGTTCTGGTTGCCACGGCGACCTGGCGCCTGGGGTTTGTCAAGCCCTGGTCTAGATAAAGGTCTGCTGCCACAGCTCTGTGAGTTGCAGACAAGCTGTCATCCACAGCCATTGTTGTGGACACTATTTTCTTTGCAGGCACTTGCCTGTTTGCGCTGCACTATAGTTATGTCATTGTAGTTGGTTCTTTCGCTGCCATCTTGCCTAAAGGCCTTTTTGCATTGACTGTGTGACACTTAGGGCATGTTGAGACGTGCTGTGAAATTTTAGACACAATGAACACCTATTAACATGCACGTTTTTGACTGCATTATTGACATGTTTGTTGTTAAATAACATTTGCCAAATGCTTCCTTTGCTGGTTTTCTATTGTATGGATTCTTGCACTATCATCTCAGCTAGTAACAAATTTGCAGAACGCTTGTGGCGTGTTTACATTCCCATGAATGGAGGTGCTTGGGGAGCGGTAAAGCCACCTGAATACAACAGATTGGTTGTGTCTGCGTTTTGCATTGTGCGTTGCACCACAATGTATCCATGTCAACAACACTGTCTGCTCCAATGCACATAATTAAGCTAGAGCATTGATGAATGAATGATTTGTATAGCGCTGCAACTGTCAACTGAATCGCCTTAAGGCGCTTGATCCGACCTGCGTTGATTCCTTCTTAGAAGAGGTGGGTCTTGAGTTTTTTTCTGGATGCCCGATGGTTTCCTTCCAAGCGGATGTTCGTAGGTAGAGCGTTCCATAGCTGTGGTCTTTGGACTGCAAATCTTCGTTCTCCCCTTGATTTGTACCGGGACTTGGGGATAAGGAGGAGGTTTTGGTTGGTTGATCGGAGGTTGCGATTGGGAGTGTAGTGTTTTATTTTTTCGCATAAGTATTGAGGAGCATCTCCTTGTGTGCATTTGTGGGTCAGGCCAGAGGGTCTTGAATGTGATGCGATCCTTTACGGTTAGCCAGTGTAGGATTCTCAGGGAGGGGAGATGGATTCCCATGTTTTTTTCCCCGTCTTGCTGCCGTGTTTTGAACGACTTGTAGGCGTGCAATCTGGAATTTAGGTAGTCCTATGTAGAGGAAGTTTGCGTAGTCGAGTCAAGAGTTGATGATTGTTCCTACCACTATTGCTTTTTCCTTTTCTGGAATTGAGGGGATGATAGGCATTTAAGAGGCTTTAACCACTTCACGCAAAATTACGTACCCATACGTCAATACATTGACGCTAAATACCAGGGTTATGGCAGCAGCTAGCTGCCAGAACCCTGGTATTTTCGGGAACACTGTGCATTTCTCTTTAAGATAAGTGGTCTCCCTGCTCGGATTCACTGCAAGATCACTTTTATTGGCAGCGGGAGAGGTGCCCACTGCGCTCCGGTCATCTCCGCCTCTTACCGGACCCACCGGTAGCGGTGAAAGCGCTCGCGTCCTCTCCTGCGGATGCCTGACTTCCGACAGAAGTAAGATGGCCCCTGCTCCATGGGCGGACGCAACGTCAAACATCACTTCTGCCCGTAGCTCTTAAAGTGGTTGCAAACCTGGGCAAAAAAAAAAAACCTTCAAGTGAAAAGGCATAATGAGCTAGTATGCATAGCATACTAGCTCATTATGTATTACTTGGTACAATGTAAAAGGGCGCTCTGAGCATAAGGCCCAAGCAGACAGTAACTATAAAAAACAGGGTTCCGATGGTGTATCTCCCACACTTAAGGCTGCGCTCACAAAGAGATGCAATATCTAAAAGGAAACAAAACCGAAAACAGAGGCGCCTCCAAGTGCACAATTAAAAGCTATTTATTATCCCCAAATGATTAAAAACACTTACAAGATCTGGTGAATTAAAAGGCATGTAATCTTTGTTGGTGCAGGTGAACCTGCAAG
Source organism: Lithobates sylvaticus (assembly GCA_028564925.1). Lineage (NCBI taxonomy): Eukaryota > Metazoa > Chordata > Amphibia > Anura > Ranidae > Lithobates > Lithobates sylvaticus. Next base: position 261,663,553 of record CM053026.1, read on the forward strand.
CAGGGAGATCCCCAGAGTGTGAGAGTTCTCACGGCTGTTTCATATGCTGCGGCAGAGAATCCAGAGCCATGGAACTGCCGGTAAGCCGACGAGTAGTCACACTGACCGTGTCTGCGATGGACGGAGATCCCGGAAGTGACGTCAGCGGTGAGAGACGGGAACCAGCGTGGACCACAAGCCAGATGTAGTCATCAGTAAGGGACGTGTTTCGGAAGATCTAATTGGTTCCTTTATCAACCTAATGACTGCAAGTGTACACACACATAACTTATGCTATCTGGACAGGGTGTGGGTGGAAAACATGGGCGGCAGAAAGGAAGGGGAATGGGAAATGATCAACAATATGGAACTAATGAGGAGCGTTCTCTCGAAATAAAAACATGCACGTAAGATATGAAATATGAAACAGCCCTGAGAACCCTCACACGCGGGGGACCTCCCTGCTTGCCGGACCACCTGCACCAACAATGATTACATGCCTTTTAATTTGCCAGATCTTGTAAGTGTTTTTAATCCTTTGGGGATAATAAATGGCTCTTATTTCTGCATTTAGAGGCGCCTCTCTTTTCTGTTTTGTTTAATTATGTATTACTTGCCTTAGATTGAAGTCACCGCAGAGGTCCTCATTCACCACTGCGGCCGGCGTCATCTCTCCCGGAGTAACTTCCGGGTATCGCGGGCTTCGGCGTTAGACTGGTAACGGCACAGTCTAACTGAAGCAAGGGCACATACAAAAAAAACAAGGGTTTACAACCCCTTTAAAGTGCTGTTAAACCCAGACCATGACAAGCTCTCATTACATGTTAAAACAGAATGTGTATACCCACAAAGCCACTAAAGCTTTAATTTTGTGTAGATTTAAATATAGCTGATTGATCCTGCCTTTAGTAGTCCCTGCCATCTTCTGTGTGTCTGCATTGCAGCTTGAAATCGTGTATACCAGCTGGTGTCCTATAAGGAGTATACTCAATTTTAGTTCCCTTCTAAGCTCTTCATTTCCTCCCTTTTTTTTTTTTTTTTCTTATCTGTGCAGCTCACACGACACTAAAATCACTCATGTGGGTATTTACACAGTGGTAAGTGACATTTTCCTCCTCCTTCTTCTCCTCCTCCTTCTCCATGGCCTCCTATTACTAAACACTATGGGAGCAAGATATAGTATGCTGATTGATTACATTCACTAAGAAAAACTCGCAAAAAAGGTTTGTTTTAATATAAATCAGTATTAAATATATCTATATGTAATTGCTAATACCTGTAAAGTTAAAAAAAAAAGCCTTGGATGCAGATGCCGTCAGAACAAAATGACAAAATACACATCCATTTTTTTATTTTTATTTTTTTTAACAAACGTTTTATTCAGTATTAAAAATATTACAGCCATAAGTTGGAAACACTGGAGCACAAAGTTTGACAGCAAACCAAGGATTAAGTCTATAAAGTCATTAATATTGAAATACAAATTCCACAGCACATGACATTAGTAAGGCTCTTTTCACACGATCTGCCCGCTCAGGTCCGCCTGTCCGTTTTTCAGGCGGATTCGTGTTGGCGACCCATTGACTTCTATGGGCAGGCGGATGTCAGCGGAAATGTGTCTGCTGCCCCCCCGCCTGCCAATCCGATCTGACAAGATCCGATCTCAAAAAAGACGGATGGCGATACGTTCAACATCCGTCCAGCAGATCGGATGAAAACGGGCTGTCTGTTATCATCCGATCTCCCCAAAGAGAACAGCGGGGCTCTGACAGGTCCTTCCCTGCACAGTGAGCAGAGACGGACCTGTCATCCGCCAGCTCAGCGGGGATCAACGGAGTGATCCCCTGCCGAGGTAGTGGAGTCAGTCCATCCAACAGATTTGCTTCGTGTGAACCCAGCCTAAAAGGGTTTTTGCAGAGAATGAACTAAATATAAGACAGAAGAGAACAATAAACATTCAAAGTCATAATAATCCTACACTGCCATTACCATTACTCACCACCAGGGAACTCCAGTGCAATGCAGTATGAAAGCTCAGTTTGCATTACCAACTAAGCTCATCTGAGGAGGGGGGGGATGAGTATAGCTTTCCTTGCATAGAACGCAGAGAGGCATTTGGGAATAGATTGAACCACTGAGTCACATATCCTGAGCAAAAGAATCTGTGGATCCAGTACCATACTTAGATCCCCAATCCTATTTATATCTGCTACTATCTCCCGCCAAATGTTCTGTAGAATGGGGCATTCCCATACCACATGATTAGAATGTTCCCACCTCCTGAGTACATTTAGGACAATTTGCGGAATGAGTGGGATAAATTCGGCAGAGGCGTTGAGGGGTTAAATATGCCCTATGGAGAAATTTAAGAATTGTATAAATCTACCTCTTGCTGAAATAACCATTGGCACATAGTTCTGAGGCCCTTCATCCCATTCATCAACAGATAAGGTGGGAATATCTCTCTGCCAATACTGAAAGAATTGGGTCACCTTGATCATTCCCCCCACTACTAATTCTAAGGTAATTCGAGAAAAGAATCCTATCGGCATTATGGGTAATAAGGAACCTTTCCACCTTGTCAGGAGCCAATGTTACCCCAGAGGAAAATCGCGCTTGGACTGCATGGAGGAGCTGCAAGTATCGCAAAAAACATCCAAGAGGGCAAGTGAAATGTTTCCCGAAGGCAGTTAAAAGATGGGAGCTGCCCCGCAGACTTAATATGTTGTAACATTTTAATGCCAAAACGGTCCATACACTAGGATGCCCCAAAGCTGAGTGTAAGGCTAGATTCACACCTATGCATTTAGTGCTTTTTGCATTTTGCAGATTTGCACTACAGTCCATCTAACATGGTTTCCTATGGGTCACGTTCTGTAGTGCAAATATGCAAAAAGCACTAAAAAATGCATGGGGTGAATCCAGCCTTAGGGGAGATGGTGTTAGTCTCGCCTATATCTGCCGACACCTGGTCCTGCGCCCGTACTGTAGTGCGCAGCAGGGAAGTCATAAGTGTTGTAGACCTAGGGCCTCGATATACCAAGTTGCTCAGAGCTGAATAGGAATCCAGGATGGCAGCCTTTAAGTTTACTGATGGATTAGTTTACTGAATAGGAACCAGCACTGCTGCCCAGTAGTATTTCCCAAAACAGATGAAGCTAATTCACCGGACGAAAGGGGCAACTGCAAAGTAGACCAAGCGGGGGAGGGGGGAGGCCTCATGAGAGGGGGGTACTGTCATGCATCTGCAGTAATGTTCATGTCAGCTTACCTCTCCGCCCTTCACCTCGCTGCTTAAGTAATCTTCCCCTCAAGCATGGGTCCACCCCAGCCTCTAACTGGGAGCACTATATTAACCTGTGCACTGCAAGCCAGCCTTGCTGATCAATATTGTGTGTTTGGCTTCCTGCATGTGTGTCTTGCCGTCTGCTTGACATCTGAGTCTGGTTACGGATCTTGGCTTGTTCTCGACTGTCCTTGTCTGCTTCATATACCGACCTTTGGAGTGTTCTTGACTATCCTTATCTACTTGTTGCCCTTACCTTTTGGCTATCTCCTGACTATGCCTTGTTGTCCCAAAGCTGCTGCTTCCTCTCTATCCTACAGTAGTCTACTGTGAGCTGGGAGACCCTGGGGGCCGCAACCTGGAGCCAGACTGCAGCAAAATCCATCCCCACCTTCAGGGGCTCCTGGTGAACACCTGCTTGCTCTTAGACGCCTCGCTCTGGAAAATCTCATGCTCTAGCTCCCGGTGTGATCCGTGTTGGTGCTCAAGAGTGCCTGCTTTCCTGAACCACCCAGAGCTTCAGCCGTAGGGTCCACTACCTTAGCAGTGCACTCCTGACCCCAACAAGGTGCATCTGTCACCTGGCCTCAGGTGACCTGACAGTTTGATCAGCCATGGACCCAGCTGAAGTGCCGTTACCCTCAGATGATTCGTTGCAGGGCATAGTCCACAGACTCTAGACCCAGGAATCTAATCGGACCCAGGTGATGCGATTCCTCCAGGATTTGGCTTCCCACTTCGAGCAGCTTCAGGCTTCCTTAAGAACCCTGATTCAGCAATCGGCGGCTGTACCTATTCCGGTTGCAGTCGCAGCCACACATTCACTGCAGCTGCCAGCTCTGTCCCATTTTTCTGGGGACTCCAAAGCCTGCAGGGGGTTCCTTAGCCAGTGCACCATTAATTTTAAACTCGAGCCCCAAAACTTCCTGTCTGATCAGGCAAAGGTAGCCTATATTATATCCCTCCTGTCCGGCGAGGCGTTAGCCTGGGCTGCCCCTCTGTGGGAACAGAATAATCCAGTGGTTTCTAGCCTCTCTAACTTTTTCGTAATATCTTAGAGGAACCGGGTCGTGTCTCTTCAGTGTCCAGTGCCCTTTTATGTCTTCATCAAGAGTCTGCTTCTGTGGGGCAGTACACTCTTCATTTTCGTACTTTGACTGCTGAGCTGGAATAATGAGACCTTAGTTGCAACCTTTTTACATGGCCTCTCTGACAGAATGAAGGATGAATTAGCGGGAAGAACCATCCCTGCTGATCTGGACTGTCTCATCCCCTTGTGTAACCAGATCGATATTCGCTTTCAGGCGAGGACCCTGGAAAAAGACGCCAGTACTCCCCCGGTCCTTAGGCAGCCTGAGCTGCCCTTTCTTTGACCCAAGAAGCACCTCCTGCTAGCTGAGGAACCTATGCAGCCGGGACGGACCAGGCTATCTCCTGAGGCACGTGCTAGGCGCAGAACTCTATTGTGGGGCCAAAGGTCATTTTCGTGACACTTACTCTCTCTGTCCGGAAAAACGCTCAGGTCTAATACATCTGGAAGGTGGATTATTGGACCCAGAAGTATCACCTTCACCTTCTAGTCTTCTTTCTGTGTTCCTTCATGTTGGTGCTTCCTCTCATTCGGTCTCGGCATATCTGGATTCCGGAGCCGCTGGAAATTTCATGGACTGGGGAACTGCATCTTCCATGAGACTCACCCTTTTGCCCCTCACCACGCCATTGGTGGTCTTGGCGATTGATGATGCTGTTCTCTCAGGGGGCCCTATCTGCTTCCAGACCCTCCCTGTTAAGATGTCGGTAGGGACACTCCACCAGGATTATCTTACCTAAGGCCTCAACCCCTATCGTTTTGGGTCTTCCTTGGTTACTGCTCCATTCTCCACATGTTCACAAGACTGCTGGGCAGATCCTGGATTTGGGGTTCCTCCTGTTTCTCGTCCTGTCTACTCGGGGTTGCTCCAAAAGAGAAACTTCCTGTTGCCACCATCTCTGTATGTTCTGCTCTTCCTGCTGCGTATAGTGATTTCCGGAATGTGTCCTGCAGTAGTCGGGCTGATGCAATCTCTAGGTCATTTGACACTCTGGATGAGGACCCTACCTGCGAACCTGAGCCGATCATTCATTCATTCATTCATTCATTCATTACAGTTTGCATAACAATTTACCTTTTGCCTGTCCCTAAACTCTCTTGGACGCACAGCCAGGTTAGCTTGTCCGCAAGTTCCCCAGTCGCTACGCCTTGCGATGTGTGATTCAGTCAGCCTCTGCACCAGTTATGCCAGCCCATGCCCATTGAGCCTCCTGCTTTTTCTTATTACGGACCTTTTATAACCTGGCCTCACCCTACTATTACTACATCCATTCAAACCTATCTAAGCGGTTCAATCCATCCTTTGGATAGACTGCCTTCTTCGGCCAGGTGGAGTGTTCAACCTTTCTTTAAGGGCTCTCTGCATTTTGCTTGTGTTTCAGCTATCTGGCTTGACTTGACCTTACCTCATGGATCCACTGACCTCTGCCCAGTCTGATGGTCCTGTGCTGGATGTCTAGCTCATCTTTAAGGGTCTGGGGGCCCCTCCTCAGGCTCTTGCTGGTCTTCTCATGCCCTTGCCCATTCCTAAGAAGCCTTTGGTCCTCAGTGAGTCCTCTCCCTACCTCAGTTACGGTCTCTGGGGATGATCTAAAGCGCGAGGTTGGTCAAGTTCTTGATTCCCAGCTCTGTAAAGACCTTCTTCAGTACCTTGTGCATTGGAAATGGTTTGGTCCTGAGAAAGGGTATTGGATCACTGCATCTGGTGTCTTTGCTTCTCGTCTGTTGAGGTTTCACATGAGGTTTCCCTCCAAGCGGGGGAGGGGGGAGGCCTCTTGAGAGGGGGGTACTGTCATGGATCTGCAGTAATGTTAATGTCAGCTTACCTCTCCGCCCTTCACCTGGCTGCTTAAGTAATCTTCCCCTTAAGCATGGCTCCACCCCAGCCTCTGACTGGAAACACTATATTAACCTGTATACTGCAAGCCAGCCTTGCTGATCAATATTGTGTGTTTGGCTTCCTGTGTGTATGTCTTGCCATGTGCTCTACGCATGATTCTGGTTACTGATCTTGGCTTGTCCTTGACTGTTCTCGTCTGCTTCATATACCGACCTTTTGGCGCGTTCTTGACTATCCTTATCTGCTTGTTGCCCTGACCTTTTGTCTCTCTCCTGACTATCCCTTGTCCCAAGCTGCTGCTTCCTCTCTATCCTCCAGTAGTCTACTGTGAGCATGAGCTGGGAGACCCCGGGGAGCCGCAACCTGGAGCCAGACTGCAGCGAAATCCATCCCCACCTTCAGTGGCTCCTGGTGAACACCTGCTTGCTCTTAGACTCCGCGCCCTGGGAAATCTCATGCTCTACCTCCCGTGTGATCCATGTTGGTTCTCAAGAGTACCTGCTTTCCTGAACCACCCAGAGCTCCATCTGCAGCAGTCAGCCGTAGGGTCCACTACTTTAGCGGGGCACTCCTGACCCCAAAAAGGTGCATCTGTCACCTGGCTTCAGGTGACCTGACACCTGTCCAAATAAAAGACCGCAATGTTATCCAATTTATTAAAAATTGAAGCTGTTATGGGAACTGGGGGGTTCCTAAAAATATAGAGGAAGAAGTAAAATATTATTTATTAGTTTTTTTTTCTCGTCTTCTAGGGCAGCATCTCCCACCTACAAACAGGAAATACAATGTCCACCATTATAAAAAGTTCACATATACCAGCTTTAGCCTGAGGTTTCTCCCAAAATGGGAGGCCAGCAACCCCCCCTCAGCTTGCAACATCTTGGGATATCCTCCCTGGTTCTTCCTGTGCAGCTAGGGCAGAAGATGTGTAGCCAGGACTTACTCAGTGTGCTGAGACCGTTGTGTGCATCTGAGGATGCGCCAGTACTTCCTTGGGAATCAGGCAGGTGTATAGTAGGAAAAAAAAAAAGCCAGCCACACAGTACACTCCGCTTGTCACTCTATTGGCTATATAAAGGGAACAGAGTACATGACATACTAATGTGTTTTGGCTATTACAGCCTTCCTCATATTCAAAGAGAGTATGGGAAGCCGAAGCAGCCAACTTCAATCCTGCGATTTGCGCCCACATGTACAGCACACACGCACTTACCATGGCTGAATCCGTTCCCAAACCATTTTGAATGAGGGGTGACCAGGGAGGAACTACTCAGTACCATCCCAAAACTGATCAAGGAGCCTGCTTTCCTGGCTGACTCATCAGCTGTGTAAAAGCAGCCAGAGCCACAGCCCTGATCAATGGAGCCAGAAGAGCTTTAGAGCTGAAAACCTTGCAAGGGGACGTCCCCTCAAAGAATAAGCTTTGCGGCATTCCTTTCACAAGAAGCCTCCTTCGGGCTGGAATCTGAGTACGTACTTGACAGATCAGCAGACAGGAAAATCTGAATTTCTCAGCCCAAAAGGAAGAAAACCGAGGTCCTTTTTGGGAACAAAGAGGTAACAAGCAAGCAGAAGCAAAAAAGCAATGGTCTTTTCATAAAAGAATGGGGAGGATTTCATCCTCAAGCCTTCTATCTCTAATACCAAGAATCAATGACCTCTTACAAGTGGGCGGCAAATTAGTGTAATTTGTCAACTGATCACAGACTATAACGGCTAACAGTTTTGTCGTCCTCCACACATTAGAAGCAAGCTATGCCATAGCATTCTCAAGTACCCCGTCGGGCAGGTATTTGGACACAACACTTCCCAAAGACCAAGAATGAGCAGTAAAGCTACTGTCCTATCTAATCCATACGACAAATATTGCCACCAGGAGTATTCAAGGCGACAGTGGATCTGCAGAACTCTTATCTACATAAACAGGGGAAAAAAACACCAATGATATGGTGAAGCAAATTTTTTCTTTTTGTAAGCCTACTGACGTACAGACACAGTAATAAACAACTCTTTGATCGTTAATGGAGTCTATGGATTCTATGGGCTAAAAACTGTTAACCGTTAAAACTGTTAAGTTAATTAGCATATCATGCAATGTACAATTATTTCCTTGCTCTTTTGCCCATTGCACCTGGTCAGACCACATTTTGCTACCGACATAATGTTTCAGTGTTCTACTGTTCCAATGTTTTTATTATGCTTTTGTTTGTTTTTATTGTTTTCATTTCTGTTTTACCCTATTGGCGTTCCTCGTCTGGCCTGTTTATATCCTGCAACATGTGCCACATACCTGAGTAGATGGGAACCAATTTCCGGTTCCTTAACGTTTGTCTTGTTCACCCCCTTGGGGTACTACATACTCTCAATCTTTTTGTTGTACCGTGTGATATTTTATACTTGTATTTCAATAAAAACGAAAAAAAAAAAAAACACACCACCAATACCTAAGATTTGCAGTTCATGGCCTGAAGGCTATACTTCACCTTCAATACACTGCTCTTACCTTTTTGGAATTTCTTCTGCTCCCAGGAACTTTGGTACAAAAATCATCATCAGTTACTTGAGGGATCTAGGGTGGATTTTAAATGAGCAAAAATCTAAATTTATCTACAGTCAAGCCGTAAACCATTCAGGCTATATACTAGACACCAAGGAAACAAATATCTATCTTACTCAGGACAAGGAATCGAGAATATTGAAAGAGATGACCTCAATATTGATTCGATCACTATCAGGAAAGATATGAGAGTGCTGGGTATTATGACATCATCTATTCCGGCCATCTGTTGGGCACAGCTACATGCAAGGCCTCTTTAAAATTACTTGCTAATACAGTGGAACAGGGATCCAAGGTCTTTGGACAAAGACTCGAGAAGGTTGTCAAAGAATGTCTGCAATGGTGGCCTGAGTTACTCTGCTTCAGGTAACCTCTGGCTGGGGAGCACACCTGGTAGAGCACCTAGCACAAGGCAAATGGAGCCACCATTGGACACAAGCCTCATTGAACATGAGGGAACTGAAAGCTGAGGAACAAGCCCTGAAGTCCTTTCATACACGGATTCAAAACAAAACCATTCAAATCCAATCAGAAAACGCTACAACAGTAGCTTACACCAACTGACAAGGAGGAACTAGATTCCCCCCCCCCCCCCAGCTCATGAATCTGGCAGACTTGATTCTGACTTGGGCAGAAATAAACATATAGTCCCATATCAGCAGTACACCTGAAAGGGGTAGAAAACACGCTGAGGGACTACCTGAACTGAACCACAGTGAAGAATACAAAGTGGGAGTTGGACCAGTCAACTGGATCACAAAGATCTGGGGGACACCTGGGCCTGTTTGCCTCAAGATCCAACCTCCAAAGTTCAAAAGTTATTTTCACCAACTCCAATAGACTGGAGTCTGGGGGTGAATGCCTTCGCCCAAAATTGTTCATATGCACTCCCCCAACAGTCCTAATCTCTAGGGTCATTCAGAAGATCAAAAGGGGAAAAAGCCACAGTCATTCTGCTCGCCCCACACTGGCCACAAAGTGCTTGGTTCAGTCACCTCAAAAATATGAGCATACAGCCATACTTGCATTTAACGGGGAAGCCAGAACTACTATTGCAGGGGCTGATCCTTCAACCAAACATCAAAACAATGAATATTCCGTTTAGTTACTGAAAGGGTATTGCTACAAGAAAAGGGACTGCCAGACAAGGTAGTGGACACAATCTTAACCAGCAGGAAAAAGGTCACTCAAGCTATATACGAAAAAGTACAGAAAAAAGTTGCAGCCTGGTGTGCAGGAAGAGAGCTTGGGTTAATACCCACAATTCTGTATTTTCTCCAACCTAGAGCCACCAAGAATCTCTCACACAAGACCCTAAAAGTTCAGGTGGCGGTACTTTCATGCTTCTTTAATACAGAATTGGTGGAGGACCCACTCATCAAACGCTTCCTATATTCAGTGGATAAAACTAGGCCTACTGTTGGCAGGAAATTTCCTTCATGGGACTTATCCACGGTTTTACGAGGATTCCTAGCAGCTCCTTTTGAACCCCTGGATCAGGGATCTCCGAACTACGGCCTTCTAGCTGTTGCAGAAGTACACGTCCCACGAGGCATTGTAAAACTCTGACATTCACTGTCATGACTAGGCATGATGGTAGTTTTAGTTCCTGAACTGGAGGGCCATAGTTTGGAGAACCCTGCCCTAAATGAGTTCAGACAAAATTCTCACTCTAAAAACTGTGCTTCTAATCTCGGCTAAAAGGGTGAACGAGATGCAGGCATTCTTAAAGCTTGAACCATACTGCACTATATCACCTAGACAAGATAATCCTCTCACCAAATCTGCCTTTTCTGTCAAAAGTCTCCTCAGCATTTGATAGTTTACAAAACATTGTTATTCCTTATTCCATTGTTATTCCTTCTCTAGCAGCAACTCTTGACAGCAAGAATAGAGATAGATATTCCAAATTGGAAACCCCCATAACCTATTTAGAACCAAAAATTGTCAGCACTATTTGTCCTTTTCTCTGGACCAAATAAAGTTCAGCGAGCTTCAAAGAGCACTGTAGCAAGATGGGTCAAAATGGCCATATCACTTGCATATCAAGCACAAAAGATTTCACCCCAAGTAACAGCACAATCTACAAGAGCCTGGGCTTTTTTTGTGGAAAAGGCAGGGGCCACACTGGAGCAGATCTGCAGGGCAGCGACATGGTCAAGTTTTAAAACCTTTGCATCGCCCGCCTGTCCAGCCAGTAAGAAACGTTCTCCAGGTGGTGGACCCCTGCTATAGAGATGGGCTCCACCTCCGGAGGCAGAAAACACGTAACCAGATCTTTTAACAGGCGGGTTCCATCCCTCTTCCTGAGTATTTGTGTTTTGAGGAGGAGGAGGCCAGATTGGAGCTCTCCTTCCCCTAAGTCTGGGAATTGCCCATGGGAGAAGGGGGGGAAAGAGGTCTGCGTACCTGGCGGCATGGGTCTAAGGTGGCAGGCATCTGGGTCTCCTGGCCTGGCTAAATGTAAGCTGGTGCCGGCATCATCCTCCTTGATAGCCTGGGGAGGGCTGGCATTCCCCGTCTGGCTGCCGGATAAGATCGCATCTGACGTGGGTCAGGCGGGGGGTGGGCGTAGGCCTCGAGTTCCGGCCTATGGAACGCAGGAAGATGGGGACTTCCGGCGCAACCACGTCCAGTTTCAGGTCACGCAGCGAGTGTGGACGACGGAGCCAGGGCGTTTTTTAAAAAAGAACGCCAACCACAGGATGGAACAGTGCATAACCACAGACTGTCTACCTGAATGCAAGGAACGGACAGCATGGATGCAGCTGAACCAGGTGGCAGTGGAGCCAACCCAGCTGGGGTAGGCGGACACAGGGGTGCCTTGGACCTATGGGGCTGGGGGGGAGTGATGGACTACTTATGTGGCCCGTTCTTGAGGTCCCCCCCCCTCTTTTTTTTTTTTTGGATGGGATCCGGACTTAAGAGTCTTGCGAATCCCATCAGAGGCTGGTGGGGGTGCACATAGGTGTTGGTGAAGGACACCCTGGATTGCTAAGGTTTTATGCTGACTGTAGCTTGTCCTTCTTCTTCTTCTTCTTCTTCTTCTTCTTCTTCTTCTTCTTCTTCTTCTTCTTCTTCTTCTTCTTCTTCTTCTTCTTCTTTCTTCTTCTTCTTCTTCTTCTTCTTCTTCTTCTTCTTCTTCTTCTTCTTCTTCTTCTTCTTCTCTTCTTCTTTCTCTTCTTCTTCTTTCTTCTTCTTCTTCTTCTTTCTCTTCTTCTTCTTCTTCTTCTTTCTTTCTTCTTCTTCTTCTTCTTCTTCTTTTCCCTTCTTCTTCTTCTTCTTCTTTTCCCTTCTTCTTCTTCTTCTTCTTTCCCTTCTTCTTCTTCTTCTTCTTTCCCTTCTTCTTCTTCTTCTTCTTCTTCTTTCCTCTTCTTCTTCTTCTTCTTCTTCTTCTTCTTCTTCTTCTTCTTCTTCTTTCCCTTCTTTCTTCTTCTTCTTCTTCTTTCCCTTCTTCTTCTTCTTCTTCTTCTTTCCCTTCTTCTTCTTCTTCTTCTTCTTTCCCTTCTTCTTCTTCTTCTTCTTCTTCTTTCCCTTCTTCTTCTTCTTCTTCTTCTTCTTCTTTTCCCTTCTTCTTCTTCTTCTTCTTCTTCTTCTTTCCCTTCTTCTTCTTCTTCTTCTTCTTCTTCTTTCCCTTCTTCTTCTTCTTCTTCTTTCCCTTCTTCTTCTTCTTCTTCTTTCCCTTCTTCTTCTTCTTCTTCTTTCCCTTCTTCTTCTTCTTTCCTTCTTCTTCTTCTTCTTCTTCTTCTTCTTCTTCTTCTTCTTCTTCTTCTTCTTCTTCTTCTTCTTTCCCTTCTTCTTCTTCTTCTTTCCCTTCTTCTTCTTCTTCTTCTTCTTCTTCTTCTTTCCCTTCTTCTTCTTCTTCTTTTTCCCTTCTTCTTCTTCTTCTTTCCTTCTTCTTCTTTCTTCTTCTTCTTCTTTCTTCTTCTTCTTTCCCTTCTTCTTCTTCTTCTTTCCCTTCTCTTCTTCTTTCTTCTTCTTCTTCTTTCCCTTCTTCTTCTTCTTCTTCTTCTTCTTTCCCTTCTTCTTCTTCTTCTTCTTCTTCTTTCCCTTCTTCTTCTTCTTCTTCTTCTTCTTTCCCTTCTTCTTCTTCTTCTTCTTCTTTCCCTTCTTCTTCTTCTTCTTCTTTCCCTTCTTCTTCTTCTTCTTCTTCTTCTTTCCCTTCTTCTTCTTCTTCTTCTTCTTCTTTCCCTTCTTCTTCTTCTTCTTCTTCTTCTTCTTTTCCCCTTCTTCTTCTTTCTTCTTCTTCTTCTTTCCCTTCTTCTTCTTCTTCTTCTTTCCCTTCTTCTTCTTCTTTCCCTTCTTCTTCTTCTTCTTCTTTCCCTTCTTCTTCTTCTTCTTCTTTCCCTTCTTCTTCTTCTTCTTCTTTCCCTTCTTCTTCTTCTTCTTCTTCTTCTTCTTCTTTCCTTCTTCTTCTTCTTCTTCTTCTTTCCCTTCTTCTTCTTCTTCTTTCCCTTCTTCTTCTTCTTCTTCTTCTTTCCCTTCTTCTTCTTCTTCTTTCCCTTCTTCTTCTTCTTCTTCTTTCCCTTCTTCTTCTTCTTCTTCTTCTTCTTCTTCTTCTTCTTCTTCTTCTTCTTCTTTTCTTCTTTCCCTTCTTCTTCTTCTTCTTTCCCTTCTTCTTCTTCTTCTTCTTCTTCTTTCCCTTCTTCTTCTTCTTCTTCTTCTTCTTCTTTCCCTTCTTCTTCTTCTTCTTCTTCTTTCCCTTCTTCTTCTTCTTCTTCTTCTTTCCCTTCTTCTTCTTCTTCTTCTTCTTTCCCTTCTTCTTCTTCTTCTTCTTCTTCTTTCCCTTCTTCTTCTTCTTCTTCTTTCCCTTCTTCTCTTTTTCTCCTTCTCTTTTTCTCCTTCTCTTGTCTTAGGCTCTGCCCAAAGAACCGGAGAGGTCAGGGGGGAAGAGGAGGTGTCCGTCATGTACGAAGAAATTTAAGGAAGTCCCTCTGTAAACCCTGTATTGACAAATTGGTTTACAGGGAGGCCACGGGGGCCTGCAAGGAATTGATTTCTGGTGTTCAGAAAGAAATGAAGGCCATTAAGACAATGCTGGCAAACCTTGAAACCCCAAAGTAACCAGCCGCAGTTCCCCCCCGCATCCGCCCCAGAGGTGGGCGACAAATCAGGGGGAGAGGAATCGTATTCTTTGGATGAACCAAGTGAGGCGGCATCATCCAAAGATATTCCGAGCCAAGAGACCAGTTCACCCAGATACAGGCTCTCCCTCGAGAAGGTTGATGCCTTATTGGGGGTGATCTATGAGATGCTTGAGATAAGAGTATAAGTTTTTAGGTCTCCTTGTCTTTGCATGACTTGATGTATCAGACCCTGAAGGAGGATCAAACCAGGTTTTTTCTGGTAAACAGCGCACTGGTGGACTCTATTAAAGTTTGAAAGAGATGATTCCCTTTCAGTGAGGATTCCACCTGTGTCTGGAACAAGGTGCCCAAAGTAGACGCAGCCTTTTCCCAGTGCGCCAAATCAACAGACCTCGCCTTTGAGGAAATGGGTGTCCTTAGGAAACCCATGGACAAGAGGATAGAGGTACTGCTGAAAAGGTCATGGGAAGTAGCCATGACGAGCCTAAAACCTGCGATGGCTACAACAGTGGCTCGTAATTTGGAGGTCTGGCCGGACCAATAACAAGGTCATTTGGAAAGTGGGACCTCCCAGGAAAGAAAATTTGGATTCCCTTCCCATGTTGCATAAGGCAGCGGGCTATATGGCAGACGCATCTGCCGATTCGATCAAGCTATCAGCAGAGACCGCTGCCCTTAGAAACTCATCTTGCAGAGTGTTATGGTTAAAATCCTGGTCGAGGGACCCGGCCTCAAAAGTTAGGCTGTGTGGCATCCCATTTGAAGGAGACCTCTTGTTTGGACAGGATCTAGAAAAAGTCCTGGATCGCACTACAGACAAGAAAAAGGCCTTCCATACCAAGACTAAGAAAGCCCCAGGGGAAAAAAAATTTCATCCCCAAAGACGAGGGCTGTCACATGGACAGACCTCTAAGGGATCAGCTCCTAAAAAAAAAAAAAAAAAAAAAAAAAAAAAAAACTGCGGGGAAGGGGAAAACGGAAAGGTGTTCTGTTTTCCTCGCCTAAAAAAAATAAAACATTAAATCCCAGTCACTTGGTTCCCGTGGGAGGGAGACTGGGGCAGTTCCTCCCACAGTGGGAAAAGACTACCCCAAATGCTTTTATACTGAGGATAATTAGGGAGGGCTATCGACTACAGTTCAAAGACACTCATCCCACAAGGACGTGTGTGACTACACCTCCCAGGGATCCTCAGAAGGCGACGGCCTTGTCACAAATTGGCAACTTGGTGGACCAGTGGGTTCTTGTTCCAGGTCCACAGCAAGAAGTAAATAAAGTTTTCTACTCACATTTTTCTAGTAAAGACACCGTCGGGCAAATTCCGTCTAATACTAAATTTGAAGTTACTAAACAACTGGGTAACACAAAAAAATTCCCGGTGGAAACAATCTTTTTGGTAAAGTCAATTCTTCCCCCAGATTATTTCATGGCCTCCCTCGATCTGAGGGACGCCTATCTACATGTCCCCATCCAATAGGACTCTCAAAAATTTTTGAGAGTCGCAATCCAGTGGGGAAGGCAGGTCCGACATTTTCAATTCAGGGCCCTACCATTCGGCCTGTCCTCATCCCCCCCCCAGAATTTTTACGAAAATCCTGGCGGAAGCACTGGCTCCCCTGAGATTGAAAGGGATATCGGTCATACTATATTTGGACGACCTTTTATTCTTTGCCCCCTCCATGCTTCAATTACAGGGAGATCTGTGGGCGACCATTTCCTTTTTAAAAAAACTGGGGTGGTTGATAAACAAAGAAAAGTCTCTAACTACCGACACAGGTCTTGCAGTACCTGAGGTTCTTGGTGAACTCAGTGGCGCAAAAGATCTATCTCACAGAGAAGGTAGAAAAGGTAAAGGTGACTGCAACCTTTTTTCAAAACAAACTGACAATTTCTCTCCGCTCAGCTATGTCAGGTCTGGATTTTCTGGTAGCAACAATTCCTGCGGTACCATGGACGAGGGCCCATTTCAGGTGTCTCCAGGCCAACATCCTGAACAGCTGGGACAGAGCGCAGGAATCGCTAGACACAGCCATCCACCTATCTTCAAAGACCAGAAGGTCTTTGTGGTGGTGGAAGAGAACCTTGTGCAGGGTCTATTATGGTCTCTTCCAGTGTCCGTCCGTATCACAATGGACGCCAGTGCTGGGGGGCTCATTGGGGGTCAAAAATAGCTCAAGGGCGCTGGGAGAAAGTACAGTCCAAAAGATCTGCCAACTGGAGGGAGTTACAGGCGATCTGGGAAGTGCTAAAGACATTTGCCAGAGAGCTGAAAGGTCACCACGTACAGGTCCTCTCAGACCGTGTTGTTAGCAGTGTCTTATTTAAACAAGCAAGGGGGAACAAGATGTCCGTCCTTAATCAGACGAACAAGTATCGTCTTGTTTTGGGCCAAGAGAAACCTGAAATCGGTATCTGCAGTCCATCTGAGAGGAGTGGACAACCACCTGGGGGACTTTCTGAGCAGACACCAAGTGTACGAGTCGGAATGGTCACTAAACGGCAAGATCTTCTAGCTAATGTTGGAGAAATGGGGTCTCCCAGAGGTGGACTTGTTTGCCAACAGAGCAAATGCCCAGGTTCTGGTGTACTTCTCGCTGGAAAGAGAAGCAGAGGCCAAAGGGATAGACGCCTTGGCCCAGAGGTGGGCCTTTCCCAATTGCTACGCCTTCCCCCCCCCCCGTTCAAACTTATTCCTCTGGTTCTCAGGAAATTTCTTCAAGAACGGACCACAATGATATTAGTGGTCCCGTATTGGCCGACAAGGGGTAGGTTTTCCACACTGTTATGCCTGACAGGGCTCAGTTCTGTTACCAAGAATACAGACTCTAAAATTATCGGCTTGGTGTCTGAAGAAAGCCTCCTGAAGTCTAAGGGGCTCTCGGATGGGGTGGTAAACACAATTCTTTCTAGTAGAAATAAGGTAACCCAAGCAATTTGTTAAGTTTTGGAAAATATTTTTTGTTCATGATTTTTGGAGTTTTTACAAGAGGGTGCTGATCAAGGAATGGCCCATTAAAAGTGCAGGTTTCGGCCGTGTCTGTTTTTTTATTTTATTTTTTTAGAGCAACCCCTGGCGTTAGACCCGCTAGTTAGCAGGTTCTTTAAGGGGTTAGCCAGAATTAGACCTGTTCCATTTAAGATTTTGCCAAAATGGGATCTGTCGACAGTCCTACAGGGTTGGATAAAATGGTTACATGAAGAAGAGCTGTCCTTTAAAATGGGTCACGCTCAACTGTTTTCTTAGTGGCCATATCCACAGCTAGACGCATTAGCGAGTTTCCATTAAAGAACCTTTTTTGCAAGTTTTTGAAGACAGGCTGCTGCTACGCACAGACCCAGGGTTTTTGCTTAAAGTCGTGACAAAATTCCATAGAACTCAGGAAATTGTTTTGCCGTCATTCTGTGGGTCCCCCACCAATCCAAAGGAAATGGAATTCCACCAACTGGATGTGAGAGCCTTTGTCTTACGGTATATGTCGAAGCATTAGAAAATCCAATGCTCTATTTATTTTACATGCAGGGAAAAAAATTGGGGTCCCAAGCTTCAAAAACACAATCGCAAGGGGATTTAAACAAGCTATTGTGGAAGCCTATAAAATTATGAAAAAGGAATGTCCCTTTCCCCCCCCCCCCCCCATGGCTCACTCCACACGGGCACTATCGGCTTCTTGGGCGGAGCAAGCTGGAGCGACACCAGAACAAATCTGTTGAGCAGCAACATGGTCAAACTACTCAACTTTCATGAAGCACTATAGATTGGACCTTATCTCAGCGCAAGACCAAGGACCAAGCGTTTGGGAGAAAAGTCCTCCAAGCGGTAGTCCCCCCCCCCCCCCCCAAAACTGTTAGGTTCTCGTTGACCCTCTCTAGTGCTGTCCTGAATAGATGACTAGAGAAAACTAGTTAGACTTACCGGTAACTCTGTTTCTAGGAGTCGTCCAGGACAGCAGGGATTCCCTCCCTATGTTCATTCATTCATTCATTCATTCAGAAGCCATTTCGGGGAAGTTCTCGGTTAAAGACTGAGGAAGAGGGATGGAAGCTGCCCTTTAAAGATCTGGTTATGTGTTTCCTGCCCCCGGAGGTGGAGCCCATCTCTAGTGCTGTCCTGGACGACTCCTAGAAACAGAGTTAACGGTAAAAAAATGTCCCCAACTCTTTGCAAAAATGCATAGATGTGAACATGTATCATAGGAAGCCATGTAAAATGCAAAAAGCATTGGTGTGAACCTAGGGCATTTAGGTTAACAGTTGTTCCATCGGTACTCTGTATATTACGAAGACAGAGGTATGTGTGAACTTTTTATAATGGAGCAGATTATATTTCCTGATTCTAGGTGGTGGAGACATCTCTGATTCTGCCCTAGAAGTCTTCCAATCCAGGCTGGCCAGACAGACTCACACTGTAGAGAGCATACATCAGCAGAGTAATAGAAACTCCTCCTAAAAATCTTCCCCTGCATATGCCAAAGAACAGGGAAAGATCATGTGACCACACAACATCTTTGTAAAAATAAGGTACTTCGAGAATTTAAAACAAAATATAGTGACATCCTATTTACGATTTATGTCAATGAATTATGGCAATTAACGCTTCTCTGTTTAGTATCACTTTAATGTACCTGTTGTGTTAAGACGTGCTTTGGACGCATTTTTAATGCATTTGTGTCACGTCTGTTTCTATAGGTGCATTTGTGAGGCCAGCGGGAAGCTACATGCTGGATAAATTTTGCCGCAACGTGAAGCACTGCAAACACGCCCATGTGAACTATGTCAGCTGCAATAGACCTAATTGGTACAGAGCATTGGCAGGCACTTCTGAAGCTTAAAAAATGCAGATGAAATGCCTGCTCTATTGGCACATGTGTAAATGTAGCCTTATGCTGTCCATACATTGGTAGATCCTAAAAATGTTTGTTCCTGCAAAACTTGTGCTCAGTAATTTCAATCACTTGATGAATGTTGTTTGAAAATACTTCAAGAAAAGTTTCCTTTTTAACATTCGATTTTTGGAGCTAATGGACTTTCCTGGAAAAAAACTGTTTGATATTTGGATCATTTGAGAAAGATTTTTTTTTTTTCCATTCTGGTCTTTTGAATCTTCCCATCATTGGAGTCGAAAATTAACCTCAATTTGACCCTGCCAATGATTTTATGTTCAGTTTGTGGGTTCTCCTGCTTTTGCTGTCCATCACTATTCTGGCAACGTGGTGCAACCAGGGGAGCTGATGCAGAGAGTAGGACCATGGTATCAACCACCTTTTGGATTGTAAACTTTGGTTTTGCCTGTGGTGAGTACCTTACCTTCACTGGATTGCCACTTTGCACTTAAAGAGCAACTCCACTTTTTGGTGGATGGGGGGTCATCCATCTACCTGATTTATCGGCGTATGGCACGCACCCCAAGTTTAGGAGGCCGTTTTTAAGGAAAAAAAGTTTTAGGAGGGAAGTTTAGGGGGGGGGGGGGGGGGGGGGGGAAACTTGCATTTAAGCGTCATTTGCAGCTTGCCCAGCATCATTTGCAGCTTGCCCACGGTTAAATTTCTCGCTGCCGAGACAGACCGCCGCCGAAAAAGACCGAGCCGTCTGCTCGGCTCCGCTCGCAGTCCCGCCCCCTTGCTGTTTCTAGAGCGAGCGCAGGGAGGCGGGACTGCGAGCGGAGCCGAGCACTCGGCTCGGTCTTTTTTGGTGCCGCTCAATTTTTATTTTTTTTGTCACACAGTGGGGATCGGCGTATAACACGCACCCACGACTTTCCCCCGATTTTAAGGGGGAAAAGGTGCGTGTTATACGCAGATTTAAATATGGTACATTGCAAGGATTTAAACAAACTTTGTTGCAGATTCCTACCTTTTTGTTATAATCAAGAAATGGCTGTTTCTGTATCCATGTGCAAAGTGAATCTCTATGGTAGTGTTTTTTAAATTTACCAATCAGCTTGCTCATTGAGGTTTTAATGAGCAAAGTGGAAGGGTCTAAATCCCCTTTGGATGTGATTTTCCTTTGGGAGTATCTTAACAAAAATGAAATTTTTGCTGTAGGGGATGCCAAAAATCTGACTTGTATCTTAGTGCAGACTTCTCGGAAAATCAGTAAATCACACAAGCGGGAAATTACATTTTCAGGTGGCGTTCTATACATG
Organism: Lithobates sylvaticus; assembly: GCA_028564925.1. Lineage (NCBI taxonomy): Eukaryota > Metazoa > Chordata > Amphibia > Anura > Ranidae > Lithobates > Lithobates sylvaticus. The sequence goes on from CM053026.1 coordinate 261,683,534, forward strand.
CCTCCAGGTAGCCATATTGCATTGCATTTTACAGAAAATTACAGCGCTGCAGATCGAAAAGGAAAGGTAATTTTTAATAACATTCTTTTATTATTTGCTAATTTTGTTTGCCAAAAAAGTAGAGTTACCCGTTAAGTGCACCCCATGTGTATCTCAGTCATTTCATAGTCTGACACTTGTCGGATACCACAGGGAGGACTAAAGGTTCTGCCTCTACCTACTTGGGAGGGAGTGTTGCCTATTCTAAACCTAAAGGCTCTCAATGCTTTATATAGGTGTTTAGAGGTTGCATGGAGTCCATATGTGGTTTCCTTTCATCTGGAATGTCTTGACCTTGATCGACATTAAGTATGCATACTTTTTTACTTTGTGTCACCAATGTTCACTTGGGTTTGCAGTGGGGGAGGACCATTACCAGTTCACTGCACTACTATTAGGTCTATCTTCAAGCCCACAGAAGGTTTCGGCTCCTGTGTTGGCCCTCCTGAGTCTTCATGGAATCTCACTGGTTGAATATCTTGACGAGTTTGGGTGGCTTCTAATCACTAAGAAGTTTTCTTTGATTCTATTGCTTCACCTGTAATACCTGGGTCTGAACTCCATTGCTCCATTGTATGTTGAAAATTGGCAGGTGGATTATCTCCATTACCAAAGACCGGATCCTTGGGAATGGTACCTTCTCCAGTAGGTTGCATAGTCTGGTGGGAAAAATACTTCAGTCCATCTAGTTCAACAAATAGAAAAAAATAAATAGAAAACCTCCATATACAGAATGGTATACACACAGTTGATCCAGAGGAAGGCAAAATACATGTAAAGCATGGTCAGCTATGCTTCAATGGGGGACAAAATATCCCCCACTGAAAATTTCCCCCACTGAAAATTTCCCCCACTATCGTCCTGATCCACTCCAAGGCAATTTGGATATTCCCTCAATAAACATTCTTTGGTTTTATTACCTGAAAATATTAGTATCCCATACATACAAATTTCTCTCTGCTTCTCATGTGGATAACTTTACATTTATTTGCATTAAACCTAATTTGCATATAGATTCCCAATGAAACAGTGCATTAAAGGCTGCCTTTAGGGTTGGACAAATCCCGTAAGGACCTTATTCCACCACAAACTTGGTGTCTTCTGCAAACATAGGAATTATACTTTTAACCCCTATAATTTATAAATGGGTCAAAAAGTAAGGGTATTATGCACGCAAAGTGATTATTTTATCATGAAAGAAACCAATGGCCCCTACCTTCATGGCCTGGAAGGCACTGATAAAATAAGGCTCTACTGATGTATATAGCCACATATCTTTTTTTTTTGTTTTTTTTTTTAATTCTTTATTTGTAATAAGATATTAACAGCAGACAAACTTTGGTACAAGGGACAAAACAATTTTATATGCGTTGCTCACATGTCTTGGTCTGATAAGCAATCAGAATAAAACTAAAGGGGTGAGTGGCGATGGCAAGGGTGCAATCGATTGCTTGCGATAGTTTTTTTGGGTCCGTTGCCAAGTCTCACCTACCGTGGGATGTCACTTCGCCCTGTTTGAAAGGCCCTTCTGGCACCAGAGCAAGCCCTCCAAGTCCATCCCTGACTGGAGCCGTTCTATTTGTATCCATTGCTTCAGGGTCCCGTGGCGACACCAGTCGATGGCCCTTGTCAATTGGCATGCTGCGTGATACAGTGGAACATCTGGGAAGGCCATGCCTCCGAGCACCTTGGGTAGCTGCAGAATAGACTGAGCCAGCCTCAGAGATTTCCCTGCCCAGATAAACGAGATCAGTGCTCTGTTCGCTGCCCTAAGAAAGGCATTTGGATCCTAACGGGGAGTGCCTGTAAATGGTATAGTAGTCGGGGCATGATGTTCATTTTTATTATGCTGCACCGCCCAAACCATGAGAACATGCCCGTTTGCCACCTCTGTAGGTCTTTTTTTGATGTCCTGTAGCAGTGGGGGAAAGTTGAGGGAGAAGAGGTCTTCAATTTTTGTTAGGCAGGCGGATACCCAGATATTTAATATGGGAGCTCGCCCATTTAAAAGGGAAGTCCGCGCGCAGTAGATTACACATGGAGGTCGGCATGGAGACATTTAGCGCTTCCGATTTCTGGAAATTTACCTTTAAAGAAAGACAGCATGCCGTATTGCTTCAGTTCCGAAATCAAGTTTGGCACAAACTAGAGGATTGGATATAAAAGAGTAGGTCATCAGCGAAGGCTGCTATTTTGGGGGAAAGGGAGTCACTAAGGTGGATACCCGATATGTTGGGATTGTCTGTCTCTCTTACAATGAGTAGGAAGGGCTCGAGGGACAAAGTAAATATCAGTGGGGACAAAGGGCAGCCCTGCCTCGTCCCATTTGCTATACCAAAAGGGGAGGAGAGACGACCATTAACCTTCACTTGAGCAGAGGGTCTATAGTAGATGGATTGTATCCAATTCATCATTCTCTGTCCCAGTCCCACGTGTCGAAGGGTCTCAAGTAAGAAGGGCCAGTGCACCCTATCGAACGCCTTTTCGGCGTCGGTCGAGAGTAGTAGCATCGGGGTACTCTGCGTTTTGGCGGCATGGATGAGATTAATCGCTTTTGTAGTGTTGTCCCTTGCCTCTCTTGAAGACACCAAACCAACCTGGTCTGAGTGTATGAGACATGGGATCCACTCTGAGAGCCGCAGCGATAAGACCTTGGTGAAGATCTTCAGGTCTACATTAAGAAAGGAGATTGGCCTGTAGTTTTGGCATGGTAAGGGGTCCTTGTCCTCTTTAGGTATTACCAAAATAAAGGCCCGTAGGGAGTCCACTGGAGGAATTGCTCCCTCCCCAGTCTCGTTATACGCCGCCAGGAAATGTGGCGTCAGTATGTCGCCGAAAGTCTTATAATATGTTAATGAGTACCCATCCGGTCCCGGAGCCTTGCCAGTTTGCATTCTGGCTATGGCTAGCTGCACCTCATCCCCCCGAGAGCGACTCCTCTAGCACCGTCGGGGCTCTCGTCAGGTAGTTGGGGAAGGCCTGATTTTTTGATATAGTGTCGTATGGCCACCCTTTCTAGGGACTTCTCTCTATCTGGTGCGGCGGATTATATAGTGAGGTGTAATATTTGCAGAATTGATCCGCGATCTCCTAGGTAGTATGTACCTTAGAGCCATCTTCTTTCATAAGCTCTGGGATAAAGGCTTGTGCCCGCAGAGCTCGTGCCAGCACCTTACCACATTTGTTGCTATGCTCGTAAAAGGTACGTTTACATTTTGCAATGACAGCTTTAGCCCTAACCAAGGCTAGTGATCTCAGTTGATTTCTCAGGGTTGTTAGGTCCTGCAGTGTCCGGGTGGCCTGGGATTGTTTGTGTGTGGTTTCTAGGGCTCTAATTTTTCCAAGGAGGTCTAATGTTTGAGCCCTCGCCTTCTTGAGGCGGGTACCTATTTTTATTAAAAGTCCTCTAGTAGTGCATTTGTGGGCTTCCCAGACCATTAGGGGTGCACTGCCTGTTCCCGTATTAGAGGAAAAAAAGTTTCTCAACTCCCTTGAGACTTCTATCACCTCGGGGTTCTGAAGCAAGTCGTTGAGCTTCCACTACCATTGTTTAGGCACTGGGTCCAAGATGTCTGTCTACAAAGACCAGGGCATGGTCTGAAAAAGTGATGGACCCTATGGAGGCAGATTTTACCCTTGAGAGTAGCGATTGGGGCAACATGAGAAGGTCTATTCGAGTATAAGAAGTGTGAGGGTGTGAGTAAAACGTATAGTCCCTCTGGGTAGGGTTCAGAACCCTCCATATGTCCACCAGGTGGAAAGCATATAGGTTTTGCTTTAGGCGTTTAAGTGCTGCATACGAGATCTGGGACATTTGCCTGGATGTGTCCAGGGCGGGATCCATGGGAAAGTTAAGGTCTCCCCCTAGGATCACTGCCCCCTCAGCAAATTCTTGCAGTTTTGTTAGTGTGGATTCAAAGAATCCAATCTGTCCCGTGTTTAGGGAGGTACAGGTTTACCAGGGTCACCAAGGAGCCGCCTAGCGTCCCCTTAACAAACAGGGTCCTTCCCTCCTTGTCACTCAGCGTCCACGGTGTCAATACGCAGACCCCTTTGGACTTGGATTCGGAGGAGCACCCGTGATAGGCAGTCGGGAAGCAGTGATCGCAGAGTTTCGGTATTCTATCGGCCCAAAAATGGGTTTCCTGGAGGAAACATACGTGGTGCTGTCAAGTTGGACAGCACCATTGAACGTTTTTCTGGGGTGTTGAGTCCCCTAACGTTTATGGACATAAGTCTGAGAGTTTCCGTGGGGCTCATGGTTAGAGCCGGGCTGGAGGAGGGGGGGAGAGAGAAAAAAAGAGGGGGGCTAAGAGGTGGGAGGGAGAAGGGGACACAAAAAACGAGAGTGGGGGGGGGGGGTAAAGTGCGGAGGTGAAGGGAGGAGAAGTAAAGAAGAGCAGGAAGATTTTGCAGAAGTTCACTGGTAGAACAGTAAACCCAGAAAGCTAAGACGCCAGTGGCATTTGTGAGATTTGGTCTCAATACACCTTTTAGAGCTCCCAATCCGAGCCCCAGAGGGGTGTCGTCCTATGTGGGGAGGTGACTGAGCACAACGGGGATCGTGAGCTCCCTAACCAGACCCATTCTTTTGCAAAAATGGGGGGGGGGGAGTATAAGCATCAGCGATAACAATAACCAATCTAATTCATAAGCTAACCGGGGTTGTAACTTGTAAAATATGTGGGGAAACCGCTCCACCCGCCACTCACCCGTTTCTGTTAAGAAATGGTGCCGGTCTCTGTGACTGTTTAGCATAATGGGTGTATAGCAGGCGAGGGAGCATCTGACTAGCAACCTTGGAATAAAACATTGCAGTGAAGATCAGGGTCACAGGTGTCTACATCTTAGGGAACAAAAAGATATCTTGTTGTTAACAGTATCCGCAAGACAGTCCCCTCCCACCCAACCCAGCCCGGAAGAGCCCCCACTGCCCAGCCCGGCACCGATCAGCCCCTCTACGGCCTCCGTCAGGCCACAGGCAGAATCCCGCTGGGAGGACCCATCAATATCTTTGGGGACCAGGCGGTCTCCCCATATATAGGGCGACCACCTCAATCCCACCTGCTATAATTGAAGGGCCTGGGCGCCGGGCTGTGCTCCCACCAAATAAGGGTACATGTTTCAATCCCTCCTACCCACTCATCCCGTCCTGCCCCCCACCCACCCCCAGAACACAGTGCTAGCAGCTTAAGATAAATCCTGCTTGTGTTCTCGAGCTTGGCTGAGTCCGTCCCTACTTGCTAGCTCAGTTTGTAGGTGGACTTCTTCACAGCGTGTGATGCTAGCTTTCGAAGCTCAGCGTGGCGCTGTAGGGTGAAAAAGGCGCTCCCTTTCTGGATGGTAAACTGAATGGGGAACCCCATCTGTATGTCAGATCCACCCGACAGTTTCTCCAGTAGAGGTTTCAGCATTGTTCTTCTCAGCAGTGTTGCAGATCTGAGCCCCGTCTAAGTCCACCAGGCCTTTGGCCCGTGCTGCACACATTATTTGCTCCTTGTGGTTGTACCAGTGCAAGCGACAGCACGTCGCGCGGCCTTTCCACGTCTGCTAGTTTCGGCCCGAGAGCCCTGAGCACCCTGTCGAATTCCAGAGAGGCAGGGATGTCACCATCTAGCAACTTGTGTATGATTGCCCTCAATGTCACCGTCAGGTTTTCCGAGCCAGTAGCCTCAGGTATTCCCCGGAACAGTAGGTTTTGGCGGCGGCTCAGGTTCTCCAGATTCTCGGTGTGGCGTTGTACCTCGGCTAGCTGGTCCTGGTGCTGCTTCACCTCCTTTGTCTTTAATCTTCCTGTTCACCTTCTTCACATGACTGTCTTGAATCCAGGCCTGTTGTCTCTCTACCGGAATAGTTGTGTGGGTAACTGCGATCACTATGGTTGGGGGTCCGAAAGGATACTCCTGCTTCTTGGTGCTGTTCAATTGCTAGACCACCATGGTGTCACCCACCTGGAAAGGGTGTGTAGGTTCCTGTGAAGAAAACGGAGAGGCGCAAGCAACATTTTTCAATTTTATCCAAAGTTTCAATACGTTTTCTTACATATTCTTCCTGAATGAGATCAAGGTCCCCTCTTTCTAACATAAGTGGCTGTCTGGCCCATGGGGTGGGGAATGGCCTACCCATTAGGACTTTAAAAGGAAAGTATCCTGTTTTCTTAGAGGGTGTCATTCTTACCTAAGCTAGAACTGCTGGGAGGACCTTCTTCCAATTGGTATACGTACCTCCAGTGGCCTTCCTGATCTTATCCTTAATAGTTCTGTTCATCCTTTCCACTATACCTGAACTTTGAGGGTGATAAGGTATGTGAAACTTCCAGTAAATTTTGAGCGTTTTTACTAGATCTTGGCAGACTTTGGCCCCAAAGTCTGAGTTGATCTGAAGCGGGCATCCCCATCTGGGAATGATTTCCTGTGTAAGAATTCTCACTACTGTTTGTCACCACAAAGTAAAATGCACAAACATTTCTATCTATCTTAAGAACATATCCACTATTACAAGTGGGTGTTCTTGTCTCTCTTACCTAACTTAGGCATGTGTGTGAAATTAATTTGTAAATGGTGTGGATGGATAGATTAGGTGTTCATGTTTTGCCTTGTGAGGGTTCCTGGGATTATTCCAGATGCATGTGATGCATCTGGAAACGTATGCCTTCACTAAGGAGGGAAGACCAGGGATGTAAATTTCACATGTGACCTGCCAGCCTCTGTGTCCTACACCATGGTATTGTGCAATGAATAAAGAAGCACTTGATACAGGAATTGTTGTCTCTCGTCTGTAGTAGTCCTCACTGAGGGTACTATGAGTAGTTCCTGAATTCAGGAGGAAAGGGGTTAACTTTCCTTGGTTGCTCATCAAAGGAGCGAGAGACAAGGAGGAATGCTGGGATACTACCTTCTGGACAGCTTCATTGTTGTGGTTTAGGCTGGGTCCACTGAATGGGGTATTTCACTCCCTGGTTTTGCTGAGGGTTCTGTATCTGGGCAGGGGCTTGACTATTTTGTTTGTTGAAAGGTTCATATGGGCATTGATTTTTTTTTTCCAGTGGCCCTCCTGTCCGCAGTTGAAACAACTGGTTCTGGACTGCTGAGGACCCCTAGAAAATCCTCTTCCTCTGCTCCTTTACCTGCCTCTTTCCCACTGCACACCATTGCCTTGGGGAGGCATTTGATGTGCCCCTCCTTGGTAATGGGCACTTACTGTTTTTTCGTTGCATACTAGCACATTATGACTTTACCTGGCAGGGGGTATACAACCGCTTTAATACTGAAAAGGTGCAATATTTAACCACCTATACAGTCTTAGTGTAATTTTTCATGTTATTGGAGATTAAAGTAGAATTCCAGTTGAATACTAACTATACCTAAACATGCTCCCATCCCCGTTCTGAGCCTACTCTAACTACCCTGTAAAGGAAAGATGTCTATGCTTATCTATTTTGAGGGTGCTCCAGTCGGGTCACATGATTGCCTTTCGGCGGGAGCTTCAGTGTAGAGGAGGGACAGCTGACATCAAATGCCCTATATGGTTGACCTCATTGCCCAGGCTCTGCAGCCATTGTAAGCAGTCTCACCTCTTCAGCGAAGCCAGCCGCTAAAGGAATTGGGACCGGACCAGAGCACCTTCGGAATAGGTAAATATAGCCATCTTTCCTTTACAGAGTAGTTAGAATAGGTTTAGAATGGGGTGGGAATGGGTTTAGGTATAGTTAGGTTTTGACCTGAAGTCTACTTTAAAGAACCGATCTGAGGTCCTCTAAATCCAAGCCAGATTGAGTGACTACATGATGGTTATAAATACCAGCTGGACTTTAATGTTTGTGTGTGGTGTGTTTTTCCCATTTTGAATAAAGCAAGAGGGTTATAACCTCTGCGGGTTTTTTTTCTTCTTCCCCTGCAAGGTAATGTCATAATGTGCTAGTATGCATCGCATACTACCACATTATATTAAATTTGCATTAAAACAAAGCTATATATATATATATATATATATATATATATATATATATATATATATATATATATATATATATATATATATATATATATATATATTACACATACGTACATGTGTGTGTATATATATATATAATATAATATTGTAATATGTGTATGTATGCTTTGGTTCTAGTAGTCTTTCTGTGTAAATTCTAAGATAGCTTTTTTTTCAATATAAAAATTAACCATTGTCGGTCGTTATTGATCGGCTTTTTTTTTTTCTCCTCGTGCTGTCAGGGCGAGGAAAAAAAAATAGCCTATTACTGGCTGTGTTGACATCACGTGATCAGCTGTCAGCCAATGACAGCTGATCACGTGGTAAGGGATCGACCCCTTACTCGGATCGGTGATCCAGCGAGTCTCACAGACTCGCTGATCAGAGCAGGGGGCGCGCAGGCTGCTCGTACAGGGGACAACGTCATAGGACGTCGCCCCGGCAAAGCAGAACGACGGCTACATCGCGGATCTCAAGAAGTTAAAAAAAAAAAAAAAAAAACCCTGGCTCCTAACTTTTTTAGCTGGCTCCTAGATTCCAAGCAAATTTGTGAAGCCCTGGTCTAAGATGTTTAGTAAGATAATGGGGTTAAAAAAAACTAAAATGAGCCCTTTTTCTGTAGGACTGTGAAAGTATTATTTACAGTAGCAATTATTTGCTCTTTTTGTACTATAAAGGACTCCTTTTAGTTTTTTTTAACCCCATTATGTTACTGGCCGATTAATCGATTTATGAAAATAGTTATCGATTAATTTCATAATCGATTAGTTGTCGATTAATCGATTAGTTGTTTCAGCCCTAATATATATATATATATATATATATATATATATATATATATATATATATATATATATATATATATATATATATATATATATATATATATATATAATTTATTTTTATTAAACGATTTTTCAAGTCAACCTACAAAAGGTCTGGCAGCCATAATCAAGGTACAATCGCACGAGGCCTAAGTCATTACTAAAACAAATTATTTAAAAAATAAATAAAATGTAATTCTTTATTTAAAGGCGGAGGTCCACCCACCACTGCAAAAATTAAAAGCCAGCAGCTGCACATACTGCTGCTGGCTTTTAATAATCACTTACCTGTCCTGGAGTCCAACGATGTCGGCACCGCAGCTGATGTTTCCATCAGCTGTCGGGCGCATGCCGCCTTCATTGCAAGTTAGGGAACCCAGTTGTGTAGCCTTACGGCTTCATGCCGGGAACCCTACTGCGCATACACGAGGCTCCGCTCCTCTCTCCTACTGGCCCGACAGCCAGGGAAGGAGGAGGAGGGAGCCCCAGCGATGACGCACACAAATACCTGCGTCTGAGGCTCCTGGAAGTGGGGACAGGATACCTGTGAAAGACCGGTATCTCCCCCCCCCCCCCCCCCCGAAAGGTGCCAAATGTGGCACCTGAGGGGGGGAAGGTGTACGAGTGGAAGTCCCACTTTTAGGTGGAACTCCACTTTAGGAGAAAATTATAATCTGAATGACTAGGCAGAACAATAAAGTGTCAGACAGTGTACAGTGTTCATATAATTTAGGACACATTTTAGGAGTTAAGACCTCATAAGTATCCAGAGTAGAGTAAAGGAAAGGGGGAGGGACGAGAGGGGAGGGTGTTTACCACACCTCCTGTTTTTTCTGTAGGTCCAGAGTTTGTACTAGTCACATGAGGGCTAAAAACTCAGGATGGGTTTTACTGAACCGCCAAAGGGGTCTGTTGTTTGTAGCAGAACCATAATGTCCATATTTGCCAGTGTTTCTCACCCTGGTCCTTCATGGAGTCATGGGGAGTTGCTCCTTCTGTTGGATAGCTGAGATCCTAGTAAACCGTTTTGAAATGTTTTTAAATGTTCTATTTTTAAAATGAATGCAAAAGTGATTCTTGTTTGGATTGCTTAATAATTCAGGAAATGCATTTTTTTTTTCTTCCTTTTTTGAATTCATGAAATCAAACACCAGTGTATGTTTACAGTTGCAATTTTACCATGGAGTAGTAAATGCACTCTACTGTAAAGACATTATAAAATGGAATTATTATCAAACAAGCTATGAAATGCAATATACTTAATTGTTACCTTTTTTCTTTTAAATAGAACAACGCATGAATTCCTTTTTGGTGCTTTGGCTGAATTAGTTGATAACGCAAGGTATGTAATGTTCGCATATTCTGTAGAATTTCGTTTTACAAATTGTGTTTGTACTTAATGTGGATGTAAACCCTCTCCTATACCCAGTGAAGTGAACAGCCTCAGATTATACACAGGTGAAAAAAATCTCCCTACATTAGTTTAACATGTATATCGGCTGTCTTCAGCTTTCTATATTCTTTAGAAAGTGAACATGGTGTTGGAATTTTTACGACCTCTTTCAGCAGTGGGAGGGGTGTCTTGACATACACTGTGTGACAGCTGATTAGAGGAAAGACACACACCCCCCTCCACATAGGCAGAGGAAGAAAGAAACATGCAGAGCTCTCTGCTAATCTATTTATAGCAACCTCCCCAACACAAATTTTCAGCTGCTTTTTTTTCTCCTGTGTCAGGGAACTTGTCAGAAGTTATCATGCTGCTAGAGGAACAAAGCAGCAGAAAGACACGGGACTCAGGGCTTTGGAGAGAGATAAGTAAACATTACAGATATACGATAATTCTCCCACTCTACAAGACTCTGGTCTGGCCGCACCTGGAGTATGCCATCCAGTTCTGGGCTCCAGTCCTCGGGAATGATGTGCTGGAACTGGAGAGGGTCCAGAGAAGGGCAACAAAGCTAAATAAGAGACTGGAGGATCTAAGCTATGAGGAAAGATTACGAGCACTGAACTCCTCTCTGGAGAAGAGACGCTTGAGAGGGGATATGATTTCAATGTACAAATACCGTACTGGTGACCCCACAATAGGGATAAAACGTTTCCATGCAAGAGAACATAAAAAGACACCGCAGTTCATTAAAATTAGAAGAAAAGTGGTTTAACCTTAAACTGCGTAGAGGATTCTTTGCGGTAAGGATGTGGAATTCTCTTCCATAAGCAGTGGTTTCAGCGGGGAGCATAGATAATTTCAAAAAACGATTAGACCCCTTTTACACCACACCGCCCATAGCGTCGGGGGTAAAACGCCACTATTTTTAGCAGCGTTTTACCGTCGGATTTGCGGCGCTTTTACCCCCGCTAGTGGCCGAGAAAGGGTTAAAACGCCCCAATATTGGCGGTTTGCCGGCGGTATTACATCGCTGCCCCATTGATTTCAATGTGGAGCAGCGGTGAGTTCACCGCTCCTTCAACGCTCCAAAGAAGCTGCTGGCAGGACTTTTTGTGACACCCTGCCAGCGCACCTATGCAGTGTGAAAGCCCTCCGGCTTTCACACTGCAGACAATGGAGCAGCAGTTTGAGGGCCGATTGCAGGCGCTATTCCTAACACTATAGCGCCTGCAAAATGCCCTCGTGTGAAAGGGGTCTTAGGCACTTAAACGACCACAACATGCAGGGATATACAATGTAATATTGAAAAAAGCGCACACACACACTTTTTTTTTTTTAACCTCACCAACTATGTGGTCAAATTTCCTGAATATGGTTTACATCCACTTTAACTTTTGCTTTTCTGTAGCGTAATGATATACATATACAAATACATATATGAAATGAAATAATTATTGGCCTGAATAACTAAAATGAAAATTACGAATTTTTACATGTTTTAAAAAATTCAATGCAAGATTGTTTTCACACATGCCAATATGATGGGAAGTCATGTGCATTCTTCTGCTGATAAAATATTTTGGACAAACGTGTTCCTGATAATGGAGAGCTGAGTGTTCCTTTAGAGCCGGTTTACACCGGGGCGACTCGTCAGGCGACTTAGCCGCCTGACAAGTCGCGTCCCGTTCTGTAGTATAGAACCGTTCTAATGGGAGCGACACAAGTCGCTCCGACTTAGAAAAAGGTTCTTGTACTACTTTTGGGGGTGACTTCAGGCGACTTGCATTGACTTCTATACAGAAGTAATTTTGCAAGCCGCCGATGAAGTCGGATGCCGGTCGCCTGAGGCAGTCGCGCTCCAAGTCATGCTGCCTCAGTGTGAACCGGCTCTGAGGATGATTGCTGGCACTTGATAGCAGTTTGGCAAGATAGCTGACAGGAGCCTTGGTAGGCAGGAGTAATATCAGATGGTTAAATTTCAGTTGATCGGGTTCATAAAAAAGTTGTGGATTCAACCAAGATTGTTCAGTACTGCAGCTTACTAAATCGCCTGCCTGCTCATTGAACTAGAAATGAGATTCTGTAGTTCTCTCCATGCTGTCCACTTCGGAGATTCTGTAGTTCTCTCCATGCTCCTGCCTCTGAATACTTCTTAAAGTGTACCTAAAAAAAAAAAAAAAAAAAAAAAAAAAAAAAAGCAAAACCTTTTTTTTTTGTTTTGAATAGAGATGAGGGGTTAGAACCTTGTTCGTTTTTATTACAGTCAGTGTCCCCGTTTGGAAAATCCACACTCTATTTGTCCTGTTTACTGTTATCGAAAGTAAAAAAATTCTACATTTTTGGATGGCTTTAGAACACTAAAAGGGGGACAATAGTTCTGGTGACACACTGGGGTTCCCTTACTTTGGAGGGCTTTCCTCTCACTTCCTGTTTTGGCAATATGACAGGCAGTGAAGGGAAATCTCCCCAATGGGACACAGATGGCAAACAAAAAACTGATGGGGGTTATAAACCTCCCTTTACTTCAAAATGGAAAAAATGTTTTGCCTGTAGTTACACTTTTTTTTTTAATTTCTATTTTTTTTCCTCTGACAATTTTTTTTTTTCTTTCAGTCAAGATTGTTCTCTACATCTCTGCTGAAGCTTTATCTCTTTTATTGCAGCTCTCTGGCAAAACTGTCCTTGGCCTGGATTTTAAAGTATTGCGCCTAGAACCTACTGCACTGGACATTGCTGGGATAGCCTGAAAGTGGCCTTTTGTGAACTTTGTGCCACGTAGGGCGCTTTCCAGACTGTTTTGGTAAAAGCTGTTTAATTCCTTTCTGGGTCCAGAGCTGCTGGTATTGCCTGGTCTATGAACTTACTTAGTAAGTAGGCCTGCTGGCGGAGCACTGCTCTTCTCAGATTTCTCTGGAAGGTGTTAATGCTGTGGGAATGGGCACTGAAATCATTAGCTGGGTAGAGTGTACACAAGCACTCTGAGCTCTTTCCCACCATACAGAGTTGAGGAAGCCATCTCTCTTCTGCTGCTCCTGTTTGCAGTTGACCTTCATTATGCCCGGCCATGCGAATTTCACCTGCTACTGGGTTCTGTGAGTACCTGAGGCCTTGCCTGCTACCCTGAGCCTGTATAGCGCATTCCCCCACATCGTCGCAATAAGTCTTGTTACACACGGGGTGAGACAGTCCTGCTTTACTGGGCGACCCCAGCTCATATGCTACTAATGGCTTACTGACGGTGCCGATATACAGTGCCTTGCAAAAGTGTTCACCCCCTTGGCATTTTTCGTGTTTTGTTGCCTCACAACCTGGAATTAACATGGATTGTTTGAGGATTTGCATCATTTAATTTACAGAACATGCCCACAACAAGATTTTTTTTCTTGTTATTGTAAAGCAAGTGACAAATAGGACAAAATAACAGAAAAAGTCAATGTGCATAACTATTCACCCCCCTAAAGTCAATACTTTGTAGAGCCACCTTTTGCGGCTATGACCGCTCCAAGTCGCTTTGGATAAGTCTCTATGAACTTGCTACATCTTACCACTGGGATTTTTGCCCATTCCTCCTTGCAAAACTGCTCCAGCTCCTTCACGTTGGATGGTTTGCGCTTGTGAACAGCAATCTTTTAAGTCTGACCACAGATTTTCTATTGGATTGAGGTCTGGGCATTGACTAGGCCATTCCAACACATTTACATGTTTTCCCCTTAAACCACTCAAGTGTTGCTTTAGCAGTGTGTTTGGGGTCATTGTCCTGCTGGAAGGTGCTCTGTCCTAGCCTTAAATCACACACAGAGTGGTACAGGTGTTGCTCAAGAATATCCCTGTATTTAGCACCATCTATCTTTCCCTCAACTCTGACCAGTTTCCCAGTCCTGACTGCTGAAAAACATCCCCACAGCATGATGCTGCCACCACCACGTTTCCCTGGGGGGATGGTGTTCTTTGGGTGATGTGTTTGGTTTGCCCCAGACATAGCGTTTTCTTTGATGGCCAAAAAGTTAAATTTTAGTCTCATCAGACCAGAGCACCTTCCTCAATACATTTTGGGAGTCTCCCACATGCCTTTTCGCAAACTCAAAACGTGGCATTTTGTTTTTTGCTGAAAGTAATGGCTTTCTTCTGGCCACTCTGCCATAAAGCCCAACTCTATGGAGCGTATATGTATATGTTATTGTCGTCCTATGTACAGATACTCCAGTCTCTGCTGTGGAACTCTGCAGCTCCTCCAGGGTTATTTTAGGTCTCTGTGCTGCCTCTCTGATTAATGCCCTCCTTGCCCGGTCTGTGAGTTTTGCAGCCGTCTCTTGGCAGGTTTGCTGTTGTGCCATGTTCTTTCCATTTCGTTATGATGGATTTGATGGTGCTCCTTGGGATCATCAAAGATTTGGATATTTTTTTCTTTTTATAACCTAACCCTGACTTGTACTTCTCAACATTGTCCCTTACTTGTTTGGAGAGTTCCTTGGTCTTCATGGCGGTGTTTGGTTAGTGGTGCCTCTTGCTTGGGTGTTGCAGCCTCTGGGGCCTTTCTAAAAGGTGTGTATATGTAATGACAGATCATGTGACACTTAAATTGCACACAGGTGGACATTTCACTAATTATGTGACTTCTGAAGGTAATTGGTTGCACCAGAGCTTTTTATGGGCTTCATAACAAAGGGGGTGAATACATATGCACATGCCAATTATTATAATTTTTTTTTATTTCTGAAAAATAGTTTTATGTATATATTCAAATTTTTCTTCACCAACTTAGACTATTGTGTTCTGATCCATAACCTATAATTCAGATTAAAAAAGCATTGGACTAAAGGCTGTAATTAATGTAACAAAATGGGTAAAAACCCAAGGGGGGGGTGAATACTTTTGCAAGGCACTGTAGTTTAGTTTTGGCTACCAATCCTTAGGAAAGATGTTGGTAATGAAATCATTGCACAAAGTGCAACGTAATTAATATGGATTAACCGCTTCAGCCCCAGAAGATTTTACCCCCTTCCTGACCAGAGAACTTTTTGCAATTCGGCACTGTGTCGATTTAACTGACAATTGCGCAGTTGTACGACGTTGCACCCAAACAAAATTGATGTCCTTTTTTTCCCTACAAATAGAGCTTTCTTTTGGTGGTATTTGATCACCTCTGCGTTTTTTATTTTTTGCGTTGTAAACAAAAAAAGCGGCAATTTTGAAAAAAATAAATGTTTTACTTTTTGCTATAATAAATATCCCCTAAAATATATAAAAACAATTTTTTTCCTCAGTTTATGCCGATATGTATTCTTCTACATATTTTTGGTAAAGATTTTTTGCAATAAGCGTATATTGATTAGTTTGCACAAAAGTTATAGCGTCTACAAAATAGGGGATAGTTTTATGGCATTTTTATTATAAATGTTTTTTTTTAGTAATGGCGGCCATCTGCAATTTTTTTTATTTTTTTTTTTTATCTGGACTGCGACATTGCGGACACATCGGACAATTTCGGGACTATTGAATACATGAATACAGCGATCAATGCTATAAAAATGCATTGATTACGGTAAAAATTTCACTGGCAGTGAAGGGGTTAACCACTAAGATCGATCAAGGGGTTAATGTGTTCTAACTGAAGGGGTTAGGGGACTGTGAAGGGGAGATGCAGTTAGGGCACTGTTTATACTCTGTATGAACAGACGATATGTCCTCCCCTCAGAACCGGAAACTGTGTGTTTACACACACAGATCCCGATTCTTCATGTGTCAGCGGCGATCACGGGAGCCCGGCGGTGAGCGTGACTGTGGGGCACTCGCATCGGCTTGGGGGACGGCGCGCGCCCCTAGTGGCCACAGGGTGATGCGACAGAGCACAACGTCGTTCTGCCGCAGTACAACTGCGGCGGCTGATCGGCAAGTGGTTAAGATTGCCTAATGTAGAACTCCTTTTCCCCAGGAAGTGATGCGAGTTGCGAATATTGACAATTTAAGAAAACTTTTAGATATCTTTCTCAGGGAGCAGAATATACAGGGCTATGGGAACAGTTAGAGAATAAAAATCAAAGATGCATACACACACAGTGATCTGCTAGCAGGAGCAGTGGATGCTATGAAGGCTCTGTGAGTTTAGCACAGCCTGCTATATGCCTTTTTACAACCTGAAACTTCTCCCTTGTCTTCGTCACGGGATTGAAATGGAGGTAATTCTGGTGAGATTCATATTGTTTTGCACAGGCCTGGGTGAATGTGGTATACCACCCTTAGACTCCTGATAGAAGCTTTGTGCGCTCTGCCAAATCTTCAGTATCTTCTGTCCCATGGACCCATTTGCCATCATGCTTCACAGTTACATTCCTTAGTGGTATGGCGGTTGAAGGCCATGTTCTGAAGGACAGGAGCATCTCTGAGTCTGTGATTTTTACTGTCCTAAAATATAAAATGCACACTTCAGTAGGTGTGCTTCTCAGGGCTTCCACCCAAGGAGTTTCACTGCTGGATGAATCTTTGCCTTCTTGCAGCTGGACCTGGACCAGCTCTTCACTCTTTTATCATGGGGTTTCTGACCTTTCTGTCTTGTTTTAAAAAATCCTGGCCTCTCACTCTGGTGAAATCTTCCATGTAGCTCCCCCTGCCTGTTCAATTGTGACTTTATGGGATCTGAATCTGGTTTTCTCTGTGCTTTAGAAACCGCCCTTTGAAGATATTAGAGACGTTCTTCTCTCTACTTTAATCCACAAGGTGGTTAAAACTGTCATGTCTGTGAGGCAAGTGGCCTAACTGGCAGCCTTATTCTGCAAGAAACCCATTCTGGTTTTGTAATGGGACAAGGTGGTTTTGAGGCTTGGGACTTAATTTCTTGTCTAAAGTCGTTTTTGGCTTTCAACGACAGCAGGACATTATTCTTCCATCCCTCTGTGCAACTTCAGTTCATCAAGTGCCTGGATTTAACTTGCTGCCTGTAGTCCTGCTTAAAAATAAAAAACAAATGCATATAGAATTTTGTTTTCTAGAAAATTTTAATACTTTTCATAATAACCAGTTTTATAAATTCCATGTATTTTTTGTTTTATTTTTCAGAGATGCTGATGCTACAAGAATTGATATTTACACAGGTATTAAATGAGCTTGCGCTTTTTTTTTTTTTTTTTTTCCCCTTCTATTTTCAGCGGTCTATCAGATATAGATTGATAGATATATAGATATATAGATATAGATATAATCGAATTATTTACAAAATGTATATATATCTTTTCATGTGACAACACTGAAGAAATTACACTTTGCTACAATGTAAAGTATTGAGTGTACAGCCTGTATAACAGTGTATATTTGATGTCCCCCTCAAAATAACTCAACACACAGCCATTAATGTCTAAACCGCTGGCAACAAAAGTGAGTACACCCCTAAGTGAAAATGTCCAAATTGGGCCCAATTAGCAATTTTTGCGTCATGCGATTCGTTAGTGTCACAAGGTCTCAGGTGTGAATGGGGAGCAGGTGTGTTAAATTTGGTGTGATCTCTCTCATACTGGTCAGTGGAAGTTCAACATGGCACCTCATGGCAAAAAAAACAAAGAAAAACAAAATTGTTGCGTTACATAAAGATGGCCTGGGCTATAAGAAGATTGCCCAGACCCTGAACCTGAGCTGCAGCAAGAAGTTGAGTGCACGTGCTCAGCGATATATCCAGAGCTTGTCTTTGGGAAATAGACATATGATTGCTGCCAGCATTGGTGCAGAGGTTGAAGGAGTGGGGGGGTCAGCCTGTCAGTGCTCAGACATCACACCGCGCACTGCATCAAATTGGTCTGCATGGCTTTTGTTCCAGAAGGAAGCCTCTTCTAAAGATGATGCACAAGAAAGCCTACAAACAGTTTGCTGAAGACAAGCAGACGAAGGACATGGCTTACTGGAACCATGTCCTGTGGTCTGATGAGACCAAGATAAACGTATTTGGTTCAGATGGTGTCAAGTGTGTGGCGGCAACCAGGTGAGGAGTACAAAGACAAGTGTGTCTTGCCTACAATGGTGGGATTGTCATGGGGCTGCATGAGTGCTGCCGGCACTGGGAAGCTACAGTTCATTGAGGGAACCATAAATGCCAACATGTACTGTGACTGGCATACTGAAGCTGAGCATAATCCCCTCCCTTCGGAGACTGGGCCGCAGGGCAGTATTCCAACATAACGACCCCAAACACACCTCCAAGACGACCACTGTCTTGCTAAAGAAGCTGTGGGTAAAGGTGATGGACTGGCTAAGCATGTCTTCAGACCTAAACCCTATTGAGCATCTGTGAGGCATCCTCAAACGGAAGGTGGAGGTGCGCAAGGGCTCTAACATCCACCAGCTCCATGGTGTCTTGGAGAATTGGAAGAGGGCTCCAATGGCAACCTGTGAAGCTCTGATGAACTCCATGCTCAAGAGGATTAAGGTAGTGCTGGAAAATATTGACACTTTGGGCCCAATTTGGACATTTTCACTTAGGGGTGTACTCACTTTTGTTGCCAGGGTTTAGACATTAATGAATGTGTTATTTGGAGGGGACAGCAAATTCACACTGTTATACAAGCTGCACGCTCACTACTTTACATTGTAGCAAAGTGTAATTTCTTAAGTGTTGTCACATGAAAAGATATAATAAAATATTTAAGAAATGTGAGGGGTGTGCTCGCTTTTGTGAGATAGTGTGTGTGTGTGTGTGTGTGTGTGTGTGTATTTTGATATATTTATCCTCACACAAATACTGTGTGTGTGGAACAAGTCTTTCAAGCAAGAAAAAAAACGGTAAGTAAATTTAAAAAATCCTACTCGATATCGGCACCATGAAGTGGGGGGTGGCGGGATGGAGAGTAGGGAGTCTACTTTCCTCTTTGTATAGATCTGCTTTGTTTAAGATGTTGCATTTCACCCTCCATTTAGCAACAATTAAATGTATGATTTTCTGATTTCTAAATGTGATTATACAATAGTAGCTGTAGTTTGCATGATACAATTATTTTTAATTAATTTTGTGTGTATTTGTGTTTTTAATTTGTGACGATTTTGATGATTTTGTATGGTTGTATATCCTACCACATCACCCAAAGTATGAACGCACATGTTTTAGTGTTTCCTATTTAGGCTGCCTTTGGGTAATGTGGGTCAGTCATGAGTAAGGCCTCAATGGCTAAAAAACACATTGACATTTGTTAAATGTATTTTACTGTTGCACCTAATAAATGCTGACAGTTTATCGCTATGTACTGCTGTGTCAGCATTTTCTAGGCTTCAGCAGCCCTTGTTTAAGCACCAGTACCCCAGCCACAAATGAATTTTGGGAGGTTGAAGCACTGCGCTGTTTATCTGCTACCAGCCAAATCCCCCTTTAAAATTGTAGAGACTAGCACTTCCAGATGTGCATGCATGTGACGTCACTTGATACGTTTCGTCATTTGACTTCCCTTGGAATAATAATTGTTGTAGTCGTTTTTTGAGTAGATCATTATGTGATGGATATGTTTTTGGTACATACTACACTATGGAGCTGTTTGTTTTAATACTGGTGCTACACTGAGGGGAAGTGAAAGGTGTTGGAGCACGCTCTGTTGACCTGTTCATACCGTTTAATAAATACTAGTAATTTAATTATTAGCATTTCTGCTTTTACAGATTTTATTTTATTTCTTTTTTGTCAGAGTCCATCACTTTTGCACAATACAATATGTAACGAAATATATGTTTTTATATCTATGGTTACTGCAATCATTCATGCTTATAAAGAATGCACACAATGAGCATGCTAACATTTTTATTTTATTTACAGTGCAAAGGGAAGATCTAAGAGGGGGGTATATGCTTTGTTTTCTTGATGATGGAACAGGAATGGATCCAAGTGAGTAAAAAAAATATGTTAGCACTTGTGTGAACTGTTTTGGAAGTAATTGAAGTAAACTGAAATTTAATAAAAGCTTTTCTAAATGAATATCAGGGATGTTTAATTTCAGACAATAAATTAAGTTGCTATGTGTTACGATTTTATGTAATCTTTATTTTAACAATATTTCAACACACAGAAAGACAAAATCCAGTACACATATGGTATAAAGGGCATTGCATAGAAGGCCCTTCTCTGGGCAAACAGCTTCACATATTACTCAGGGATATACACACATCTGGGAGCGTCTCAGGGGCGATATCTAGCATCATATAACCATCACTGCATCTGACTTCTCACATCTATGAATCTCCCCTGTTGCTCCCCTATGGGCTATCCCTGGGGGGGGGGGGGGGGGGGCTAGGCCCTCAAGTAGGCGTACAGATCCAACAGTGATCCATAGTGCTTGTGCCCGGGTGGGAGACAGAATGTAGGGCCTAATAGGAAACAGATCCTTACAACCAGTAAACCAAACAAGAAAACAAAAGAGAGGCAAAGAAATAACATAAAAATGAAAATAATAGGGGGGTAGTGTTGTATCTCTCAGCTTAGTGAGCCTATTCAGGGTGTTGTGGCTTTAGTGTTACGATTTTAAATTCTTGCAATATTTATATTAAATGCTAGCTGTTCCAGAACCAAAAAGGACAAGATAAATAGGAAAGCCGTGTCATTGCTTTTTTATTTTGTTTTGGACCCGAGAATGCAGTGTATAATAAAGGTGGGCGCAACATTTGTCCAAAATAATGTAATGGAAAAAAAAACTTTTTTTTTTTTATTTTATTTTTAATATAATGTGAAACTATGCTGGTGAATTGGGTCTAGTGTTAGGCATTAAGCAGTGTGTTTTGGGTCGATGAAAGTTGGTCTGTTATTGAGGAAGAAGGGAAGCGAGACCTTGGTTTGTGTAATTGCTTTAACAATTGACTATGTGGGAAGAATGTCATCATTTTTAATTTGTTTTTATAGGTGAAGCTGCAAGTGTTATTCAGTTTGGCCGGTCCGCCAAAAGAACTCCTGAGTCCATTCAAATTGGGCAGTATGGAAACGGTTTAAAGTCGTACGTTCCAACTACATATAATATATTTGGATGAATTTAAAACATTTATCAGTTCATGAACACATTACGTTTTTGTTTTCATGTATTCTAAAGGGACAAATTGTGTAAATACAGTTGAAGGATTTTTATAAAACTGGAGTAGCTGTGCATAGTAACCAATCAGCTACCAGCCTCAGCTTGTTCTGGGAAAGGATACATTTAAAAAAAATAATAAATGCACAATTTTTGCCCATAAAATGTGAAGTTATTTATTCTCCTAGGAGCCTGCAGAGCATATCACCCGCAAAGACATGTGCAATGTCAGGCGTCTTCAGACACCTGGTACAGCTGTCTGCCCATACTTCCAGTACGGGCAGACAGATCCTGAAGTACAAGAAGATCCATGAACTACGAGCGCGCTCACCAGCGCCATTGCAGTTCATTGAGAACTACAAGCTGCCTGCCACGGTGGAAGATGATACTTGTAGTTCATTCACTCACCGATCTCATTAATGAATGATGCAGCTCTGTGGGCAGAGCCCTGCACAGCCATGCTGTTTTTGAATTGTGAAAGTTGGTGCGGGGAGAAGGACCCCCACCCACTGTCACAACGAGGGATCGCGCGGAGGTGTGGGCAACTGCTTTAGTAAACTGTTATACCCTGAATATCGGTGTCACTAAAAATTACTTTAGCCTGTTAAAGCGTAGTTCCACCCAAAAATGGAACTTCCGCTTTAAGTGCAGGTGACCCCCTGACATGTCACATTTGGCATGTTATTTTTTGAGGGGGAGGAGTGGGTACCCTGTTATTACAGGCACCCAGCTCCCACTTCCTCCTCTGGCTCTGCGGCGTCAGAAGGAAGATCACCCTCTCCCCCTTCCCTCCCTGCAATCTTCTGGGTCACGTCACAGGTCCCAGTAGATTGCCTGGCCGTTCACAGCATGCGCATCGCTGGACCGTGGGACAGTTGAGTCTGATTATTAAAAGTCAGCAACTACACTTTTTGTAACTGCTGACTTTTAAATGGTTGGAACTCAGTTTTAAGCTTTGAAAGTGAAAACTAGAAGCTGATTGCTTGCTATGTACTTCTATAGCTGCTCCAGTCTAAGTAATCTCTCTTCAGTAACTGCTATTTTGTTGAAGGCTGTCTTGGTGAAAAAGCTGAAAATGTACGTGTTGCTTTATTGATGGAAACTGAGCTCCTTTGCATATCCAGTGTTGAGGCAAATGTCCCTAATGGTCCTTGCCTGATGTTTCTATGGCAACTGATATTAAGGCAGAGCTAAACCGTCTGCAGCTTTTTCTTATCAGTTTACTGACCTCAATTGCTCAATGTCCTCTGTGTCAGCACATGACTAGCCACCAGAAGGGGGGTACCTGGATCTTTATCATGAGAACAGCAGATCATAGTTCAATTACAGGGTTTGTTGTGTTTTTTTATGCTTACTGGTAAGCAGCTGGCACAACCAATACATGGAACAAGCTTTTTCTAACACCCAACAAGCTTTTTACTTTTAACTGTAAAACAGTCTGTCTATTTTATATGTTAATAGTATATGCTACCAGTAATTCAAACCGGGGAACCTTTATACCTACAGTTATGCTCTATCTTTGAATGTGTGCAAACTATTTGCAGTTATCAGTCTAGCTTTTGCACATTTGTTGCAAG
This sequence comes from Lithobates sylvaticus, assembly GCA_028564925.1. NCBI lineage: Eukaryota > Metazoa > Chordata > Amphibia > Anura > Ranidae > Lithobates > Lithobates sylvaticus. Next base: position 261,706,380 of record CM053026.1, read on the forward strand.
TGTTGGGAGTTAGATCATGGAAGAATTAACACACTGATCTGACGCACTATATTAGGGGATGTGGAACACTTTTTATACAGGCACCACTGTCAAATTACTTTCTAAATGGTTTTCTGAAAGCTAGCTTTTAGGCAAATATACAAGTTGTCAAATCTGCTACGCTTTCACAATGCTGCAATGTTGTAAATCTGTCACACGTTTGCAGAATCTGACATAACGGGCACAACGCAATACATCACAATTATTGCATGAAATGCAACGTCATGATAAGTATTCCACATTTCTGTGACGGATTTGCAAACTGCAGAAAAAAAAAGTATGCAACAGCAGTGTTCTCTCCTAAAATCTGTAAGTTGTTTTTTTTAACCACTTCCATACCGCAGAACGTCACATGACGTCCTGGGCTTTCAGTGTTGATATCTCAATGATGCCTGCAGCTGCAGGCATCATTCAGATATAGTTTTTTTTTTCAGCTGGCGATTCCCTTCACCATAAGAACAATCTTAGTGGCTGTTCAGCCTCTTGATCTTTCTTACAGGTGCCGGAAGTTGGTCATAGAGAAAACCGAGGGCTAGATGGTCCCCGGCAGTCTCTATGACTTTGATCTCAGGCTTTCCAGCCTGGAGGAGAGATGTGGGGTCTTATAGACTCCATGAAGAGGACCTGTCACACACTATTCCTATTATAAGAGACGTTTAGATTCCTTGTAATAGGAATAAAAGTGATCGAAACCATTTTTTTAAAGGAAAAGTGTAAAAATAAAACCATAAAAAAAAAAAATATATATATTTATTAAAGCGCCCTGTCCCCGCACAGAAGCGAATGCATACGTAGGTCACGTCCACATATGTAAAGGACGTTCAAGTCACAAACGTTGGGTATCACCGCGAACGTTAGAGCGAGAGCAATAATTCTATCCCAAGACCCCCTCTGTAACTCTAAACTGGTAACCTGTAAAAAAAATTAAAACGTCGCCTATGGAGATTTTTAAGTATTGAATTTTTGCGCCATTCCACGAGTGTGAAGCGTGACATGTAAGGTATCTATTTACTCTGAGTAACATCATCTGTCACATTATACAAAAAAAAATGGGCTAACTTTACTGTTTTGTTCTTTTTTTTTTTTTTTTACATTTATTCAGAAGTGTTTTTTTCTTCTCCCCAAAAAATTTGCGTTGGAAGAATTGCTGCGCAAATACCGTGTGACATAAAAAGTTGCAATGACCTCCATTTTATTTTCTAGGCTCTCTGCTAAAAATATATATAATGTTTGGGGGTTATGAGTAATTTTCTAGCAAAAAAGTTATGATTTTTACATGTAGGAGAAGAGTGCTGGAATTCGCACGGTATGCAAGTGGTTAAAAAGGGTGCCTACAATACTTGAAACGTGCTAAACATGCTATCTGAAATGTAAAACTATAGTGAATTTCTTTATTGTCCATTAAGGGACACAGAATGTCTTACACTTTTTTTGGGTTGTACTGCTACCTACAAATGGATTGGACACTGATAAACAGAAGAACCGTAGGCCTGCCCAGGATAATCCTTCCCATTACCAGCATACTTCAGTTTTTTTTTTTTTCCCCCCTAAGGCCCCTTTCACACGGGCGGTCCGTTCAGGTCCGCCTGTCAGTTCTTTTTTTTTTTGCGGAACCGACCTGTCCGCTGACATCCGACACGATCCGAAAAAGTGTGACTGAGGAAAAAGCTATTTTTCCATCTGTCTGCGGATCGGGTGACGACGGACTCTACGGTCCGTCATCATCCGATCCCCCATAGGGGAGAGCGGCGCTCTGACAGGTCCGTCCCTGCGCAGAGTGCAGAGACAGACCTGTCATCTTCCTGCACAGCGGGGGATCGACGGAGCGATTCCCCGTTGTGCAGAGCGGGCTCCGTACGCGGATACGTCTGTGTGAAAGGGCTCTAAAAGGATGTACTTTTCTTCAGTCCCAATGTGTAAGACTGCCCAGAGCTGTGGCACAACTCCAGGTGTGACCCTGTATCTTAAAACTCGGTAAGATGTTTGTCAACCTTTTTTGCACGGAGGCTTGGACTGCTTGCATCTCAGATGCTTGGGTTCAGGATGGTAGTATGCCAGGGCTCCTGGTCTCCTCCTTGCTTTACCACCTTCAACCTTCCAATGTCTCCACACAGATTAGCAGGTCTCCCATGAGCACTTTCAGGTCTTTAACACCAATGTGTCATTGCCTCAGTTCCTGTAGCAGAGCTGTTTCAGGTTTTTTTTTTTTCCCAAACAAAGGGGGCATCCAGCCCATCTTGGATCTCAAAGCTCTGTATGTCTTTGTCTTTATTTTTATTTGGGCTTAGAAATTTTGCACGGAATCCACCAAGTCTGTCATCATTCTTTCACCAAGATGGCTTTCTGGCTTCTTACATTTATGCTGTGGGGCCTCACAAGGGGGTGTTGGCCCTAGTAATTGCCTTTAATGTGTTTTTGTGGCAGCCTATAGTGGGATACTTTTACTACCTTCTGTTGAGGGAAAAGTGTCAGACAATGTAGTTTGGATGAAACCTGAACCTTCAGAAACCAGTGCTGGAATTGACTCATAGTTCTGGACACAGCTTAAGCTAAGGTTTTCAGACTTTCTAATTGTAGATTCAGACTCTCCAGTCCAGGATATATCAACTCTGTTTTTGCATTAGAGTCTTGGGTCTGATAGGCTTCTTTCGAGGCAGTTTCTTTTGTCCAGTTTAACTCCAGACCTCTAAAATGCAACATTTCGTTTTGGGATAAGTCAGTCAAGTCCCTGGACAGATTGATTTGTTTGGCACCCAGGACCAATTTGTTCTTAGCCTGATGGTGGAAGATCTTCATGACACATTTGAAGTTTTTTTTGCTGGGAAAGAGGTAATGAGCACCCTATCTGTGCAGAGAACTTACTTGTCAGAAGAAGCTTGCCTCCAAAACAACATCCAGGATCTTCAGGCAATTTGGTTGTGTATAGCATTGGACCAGACATCGGCGGCGTGCATGAACCATCAGGGAGTAGCTGTCTCGCTGTGGCAAGAGAGGAAGATCAGACCCTGTACAGGGCAGAAGTTCACACTTTCTCAATGGCCACCATTTACATCAGAGGTGCCCAACCTTTTGAAGAGCGAGGGCCACTTAAGCGACTTGGTAACCGGTCGCGGGCCACAATGAGCAGATCGGGTGGAGGGCATGTCCGTGTCTGCTCTGCATATGCAGAGCGGACACGGACAAAGCCCACTATACTCTTCTTTTTTCTTCTTTTGCGGATCGGATTGGAGGTAGGGCGCGAGTTGCTTTATGTCTGCCATTACTTAGAGGTGAATGGAGGGTCCAATTGGTCGGACTGTCAGACTGACCGTGTGAAAGGGGCCCAAGGCTGCTTTCACACTGATGCGCTGCGGTTTACCCACACCGCAGGTGAAAGGCAGTGTACCTTTTGGCTTTCCTGCACTTTGCAATAGACTTCTATTCTTTTTTGGAGGTTTGGTGAACTTTCCAAAAGCTCACCAAACTCTCAGGTAATAACAGAAGTCTATGGCTCAGTGCAGGTAACCCACAGGTATACTGTTCTGCACCTGCGGATCAGTTTGAAAGCAACCCATTAACCACTGCAGAACAGATATGCCCATATATACACTGTGATTTTAGTAATAAACTGACCTTTCATAACAGTATTCTATTCCATCCCAGAGCAGGAGGTCGCGGGCCACATCAGAGGGCTCGGCGGGCCACATGTGGCCCCCGGGCCACTGGTTGGGCACCCCTGATTTACATCATAGACAACTGGCAGGCAAACATCCTCCGCGCCTAGACCTGAGGGAGTGGCCCCTACACCCAGATGTTCCAATACCTGTTTCAGGACCAAAAAAAAAAAATGGATAGGTTTCTCTCTAGTAGAAACTGTGGATGCTTTTTCTAACTTTGTGGGATCACTGCACCCTGATCTTTGCTTTGGACTGGCCAAGGCGGATGTAATATACCAACTGATAAGACTGTTGGTGGACACTTTGTGGGCTCTGCCAGATTGTTGGGATTTTCTGGGATCCTTCACGGTCACTGGCTTTAATGGCATGATTGTTGAAAGGGTTCAAAAGTTCAAACATATAAATGTAAAATAGTCCAAATCCACAAGTGATGATCCAGGTGCTCTGATACAGTGACGAACACAGACAAAATGGTGTTATAGTGCTCAGCAGGTGCTATCCCCACGTATAACCACGGCTTTTACTGTACTAAGTTTATCTCAGATTATAGAGATCAAACTTGCTCTTATAAAGAGAGCCACTGCACGTATCCCTGGATTTGGTATGAAATGTAACTAATAAGGGGATATGCGCACTTTTGTGTTGGTTTAAGAAAACGAAATAGCATTTCTGTACTCGGCATAAAACTCTTCTCTTGAAGTCCATCGAGGGCCCTAGGTCCCACACCTCTTTATGATCATGCTCTTGGTACTGCTTTGCTATAAAACCAGTAATGCTGGTGGGGAGGGGTGGTTATCCCAGGGTGGCTTACTGTTTTTTTTTTCGTTTGCCAGTGTCCAATCTTCCTGGATGTTGCAGTATAACCCGAAGGTGAAAGACTGTGTTCCTCCAATGGACTCCAAGAAAAGGATTTTACATTGAGTGCAAAAATACAGTTTTAACATCTTGCATTTGATTTAAGCATTTTTGATCCATTTTATTAGTTTATTTTGTCCCTTTATTAAAATATGGGCATTTTTTAATCAAAATGAGAAAATTAGAACATTAGATTTGGCAAATCATTTGTAAAAATATTAAAGTGGTTGTAAAGCCACTTGTTATGTCTCTACAATCCCCTCTGTTAGATAATATGTGCCCCACTGTATGTCCTTTATTACAAAAAAAGGCGATTAATATCCTTTTTATCAGAGCGTCTCTAGGTGCTCACGTGACTCCTCGGCTCTCTCCTCTCCCCGTCTGACAGATACAGCTGGAGGGGCCGATAACTCCTGTTGATGTCAGCTAGGAGGAGGAGAGAGCCGAGGAGTCATGTGAGCGCCGGGAGACGCTCTGAATTAAGATGGATATCGGCTTTTTTTAAAAAAAAGGATATGGAGTGGAGCACATGTTATTATCTAACGGGATTGTAGAGGCCTAACACAATTTTTTACCAGCAGGAGGGGAGGATCATGGAGTGTTAGTGGACGGAGCTGACAGGCAGGCAGGGAGCAGGGGGGTCTCAGGGGAGAGAGGAGACACAGTGGATGACGGAGGCACGTAAACTGGCCACTGTGTCAGGGCTCAGCAGCCATGATAAACCATGGTCCGTTTACAGGGATGAAGGGCAGAAACTGGCAGGATCACACAGTTTTTTTAGGTGATACAGGGGGCCAAATGACACAGCACAAGCACTGTGTTGCATAACATGCTTTAAAGGAACAGATTTCTGTTTTTTTTTTTTTGGGGGGGGGTTACAAACACTGTTACCCCTGGCAGGTGACATTAACTGTTTCATTTTATTTATTTAGGCTGTGTTCTTGTAAAATAATATCAAATGTGGAAGGATAGTTTGATTTCTGGATGCTATTTTGCTTATAATAAATGTTAACCCGTTTCCCTTCTTTATTGCATGCCTTAATTGGACTGCTTAATGTAATCTTCTATTAGTGGCTCTATGAGAATTGGAAAAGATTTCATCCTTTTTACGAAGAAGGGCGATACAATGACATGTTTGTTTATGTCGCGTACATTTCATGAAGAAGAAGGAATTGATGAGGTTTGTAAACAAAATTGACCCTAACATTCAAGTCAAAGTAACAGATGATTATCTTTCTTCATTTATATTTCAACAGAAAGCATTATAAATGCTTCTTTTTGTGGACAAAAACATGGGAAAGTGCAATTCAGGCAATGATTAGTTTATAGGTAAACTCAAACGCACCAATTTCATACAGGGTTTGTCTATAATGCAATGCCAAAAATAACTTTTGATAAATTTGACATGAAGCTTTCATGGAAGGTAACCTCTGCCTATGCAAGTTTTAATAATATGCTCCGTTTGACTTGCCTAAGTTCGTGTCAGCTTTTTTTAAAGAGCGGTTTTCTAATTGTATATCATTCTCAGAAAAATTTGATTTCCTTTATTACCTTGTAATCTGTTTAACCACTTGCCTATAGGGCACTTTCACCTTTTCCTGCGCAGGCCAATTTTCAGATTTCAGTGCTGTCACACTTTGACAATTACTCCGTCATGCAACACCGTACCCATCTGAAATTGGCACCCCGTTTTTCACACAAATAGAGCTTTCTTTTGGCGGTATTTAATCACTAGTGGGGTTTTCATTTTTTGTGCTATAAATACAAAAAAAAGATCGAACATTTTGTGAAAAAATGCCTCTTTGTTTCTGTCATAAAATATTGCAAATTCGTAATTTTTCTTCATAAAATTTGGACAAAATTTATACTGCTACATATCTTCAGGAAAAATTAACCCTAATCAGTTTATTATTTTGTCTTTGAAAGTTAGGCAGGCCATACATGGGTCGAATTTCGAAAGAATTTTCTTTCGAAAATCTTATCTAAGAATTTCGCACCATTAGTGGGCTGCAGCAACAGCTGATATTTGTGTGGCCATCAAATGTGAGTAATTGGGCATGTTGGACATTTTTTGAAATGCAAACGATTTTCTAATCAATAATGAGAGAATCGTGTGAGAAATGTAATCGAAAAAGAAATGTGCAAAAAAAGAAAATTCCCGGAAAGAAAAGATTCCCAGCCACGAAAATTATTTTCTGTAGCAACAGGAGGTGAAATTGCAGGCTTGGCCGGTCGAATTTCTAAATCAATGGTGGCACTATCGGATCACAAATGCACAAAATTTCTGATATTCAAAAGTAAGTTCTTTCGAAATTCAACCATATATGGCCAGCCTTAAGCCCGGTACATGCGATGAGATTATCGGATGAATGAGAGTCAGTTTTTTTTTTTGCATGCTAATCTCAGATGGAATCTGAGTTTACTAAAGTCACGAAAATTTGCGTACGACAGAAGTGATGTGTCATGTCATGTGTTGTAATGCACTTGTATTGAATTTTTGAATGACAGCTGTACTGTTTTTAAACAAAAATCGTACGATCTGGCATCATTTGATGCATATCTTTTTTGCCTTTCATTAACCTTTTTTCCCGACCGCCAGCAGTATATTAACTGCTGGTGGGTGGCAGCCTATGCATGGCAACGTACCTGTAGGTTGTGATGTACTTCCTGGTTTAGAGGCTCGCATGCTTCTGCACCCTACTGACCTGTGCTGTGATTGAACACCACATGAGTTTCAGGTTACTGCCAATCATTTTGGCTGTGTACCTGCTGATTGGCTGTGGCCAATCACAGTGCAGAGATCTGTGTTTTGGCAAACCCTAAACACAGATATGGCTGGATGCCTTCCTGCATTCAGTTACCGTTTTAGATCTGAAAGCAAGGAGAGACCTCAGCAAGATGATCTGTAAGTGAAATCAACACTGACATTAGTACAGTACCAGTGTACAGTATTATCACTGTATTGGTGTTACTAGCGACATCCGTGTCAGTGTCTTTACCAGCCAGTGTCGGTTATCGCCAGATTGTTCTCCACAATATCGCAGTCACACTAAAAGTTGGTGATCACCGCCATTACTAGTATATAGTGTTTGTATGGATCAGTATCTTGATCATGAGCTATACTAGTGCTCTCAAAAATGCAGTGTTTTTTTTTTTTTTTTACCATTTTTTTATAACAAAGTAGAAAAAAATATTCTTTTGTGTGGTTTTTATTCTTTTATTTTTATTTTTTTTTATGTAGTGGAAAACCCAGTGGCGATCAAATATATCACCAAAAGAAAGCTCTATTTGTGTGAATTATTATTATTTTTTTTTTTTTTAAAACATTTCATTTGTGTACAGTGTTGCATGATTGAGCAATTGCCAGTTAAAGCGGCACAGTGCTGAATAGCAAAAAAAATGCTCTGGTCATGAAGGGGAATAAAACCTTCTGGTGGTTAACGTGCTAAATGTTTTTTTTTTTTTTTTCAAAGGTTATTGTTCCTCTACCTACATGGAATTCAAAAACGTGTGAACCCTTGACAGATAATACAGAGAAATTTGCCATCGAGACAGAACTCATTTACAAGTATTCTCCATTTCACTCTCAGAAGGACGTTATGGAGCAATTTAGAAAGATAACTGGAGAATCGGGTATAAACATAGAATTAGAGTCATTTTAAGAATTAGTAATTTTGATTTGTTCTCTCAAATTGTAAAAGGGAATTTATATGGGTTTTTAAGCCATATTATTAACATAATCATTATGCTATACAAATAGTACACTAATAATAATCCAAACTGATTTTAAATCCCTTACCACAATCTCCATACAAAACTTATTGGACACTGCCTGCCATCTCCCAATGACCAAACCTACACTGCCAGATCCAGATGGGGGCAGCTCCTACCAAAAATGGTGTCAGCGCATTGGAGTACACACAGGGGTCACCACCACCACAGAAAGCCTCTACATTACTACCATATGGTGCCTTTAAAAGCCCATATAATTTCACTTTTCTTTTTCCAGAAAATAAAAATGTCACACATGTATTGTCCTATAGGTCAGGTATTTATGGTTTTGATTTGTTCTAGGTTTATAGGTTAAGTGTTTTTTATGTAGCTGACTATATTAGACGTAACAATGTGCTATTTTGCTGTCCTAGGTACACTTGTTATCATTTTTAACTTAAAGCTAATGGATTCTGGAGAACCAGAACTTGATGTAGTTTCTGACTCAAAAGACATTCAGATGGCTGGGAATCCTCCAGAAGGAATGTAAGTTGGACATTGGAGAAATACTTGCAAATTATACATTTCTTGGTTCGAGTGTTAAATGTGAATTTTTTTTTTGTGAACCTGCGTTCACTCTTAGGGCTCGTTTTACACTTGCTTCAAAACATGGCTTTGGACATGCTTTGTTAAAGCAAGCTCTTGTCACTAAATAAAATGGTTAGCTTGCAGTCCTGTTTACACCTTGCGTTTTGCTTTGCTTAACAAGTTATACCCCATGCCGATTTAGTTGTGCTTCAAAACATCTTCAAAGCCCCTAACAAATAATTAAATGCACGTAAGGTATGTTTGCAAAAAAAATTTGCATTTTTATTCATTTTTTATTCAATGCCAGGCTCCTGCAGAATCTTTCTCCATCTCTCTGCCTGTACCCAGGCACAGGCCTTCAGTTAGAGAGCTGGAGTTGTTGTCAATGGACTACAAATGCAGTGATTACCACACTTGTGTTCCATTGAGAATTACAAGTCTGTCTGCAGTGAGTACATCTATTCACAGATCTCCGTGATTAAATGACAGGGCTGAGTGAGCAGAACTCCAAACAGTTACTTCAATTTCAAAAGGACAGCTGTTGCAGGGGAGAAGAACCCCTGTACGTTGTCAGGATTCAGTAGTCCAAACAAATTCCTGACCTAGGGTTACCACAAAGAATCTCTTTAGAGCATTGTCACCCTAGGGTAGGAAGTATGTTTCTGGCAGAATCAGCTTCGTAAAGCATCTGTTGTGTTAACTATGTTGCACACTCACAATCCTCTTCCTTGAGGATATATACAAGATACCCAAAGCTTTTTAGTATTCTAGTATTCAGTGCTTGTCAAAAATGTCACCTTTTTTGTTTTCTTCCAATAATAAATTGATTAGCAAGAAATAGTTGATGTTTCCCTTATGACACATTTTTCTTTCATTTGACAGCTGTCGCGTTTTTGAGACACAATAGGCAGGTCTACTCAGTGGCTTATATTAAAGCCCCGTACACACAGTTCTGCCGCGTGTATGTCGGCCTGTCCGACAGAAGCCGGTCAGCCGGCTTCTGTGGACCGTGCATGCTGGAATTTATTTGGGATTTACAAAGCCGGGTTTCTTGCCTTCCTGGGATGCAAGCTTTCTTGTGCATTCTTTGTTGTTCTGTCCAAATTTCTGCTTTTATTTTATTTTAAATATTATTTTTTTTATTTTTTAAGCCAATCTTAAAATTTCTTGCATTTGCATTGATTTGGTTTAATTTACTGTACAGTGGTACCTTGGATTTCGAGCATAATTCGTTCCAGAAGAATACTTGTAATCTAAAGCACTCGTATATCAATGCGAGTTTCCCCATAGGAGTCAATGAAAGCTCTGATAATTCATTCCACAGTGACTGCTATTGTATGCAGTACCGCATGTGGCCAGAGGTGGGGGCGGGATGCCGGAGACACTCAAACATTCGGAGACCGCTCTGAGAAATTCGGGAACGGAGTGTTTCCGAGGGTCTTAGAGCGGCTCCGAGTGTTACCGGTGCCTCACCTCTGGCAAAATGTGTTACTGCACACCCCATTGGCTTGAATCCTGCTCGTCTTGTGAGACAACGCTCGCAAACCGAGTCAGTATTTAAAAAAATATAGCTTGTGTTGCGAAATGCTCGTAAACCGCGTTACTCGCAATCTGAGGTATTACTGTACTCTGTTCACTGTATTGCATACAGCAGGTGCAAGCGACCATTTTTCTTTTCTCCTGCACATTGATGGGTCTTTTTTTTTTTTTTTTTTCTTTACACTTATTATTTGGTGACTCCTGTTCTCCACAAAACACAAAGGCTAACACTAGAACTTATTTGCTTTGTTTTCTTGTACCTATATAAAATAGATGTGATTTTTTTTTTTTCACTTTAAATCTACTTGTTCTTTTAGGAAACCTGAGCGACATTCGTTTCGTGCATATGCAGCTGTCCTTTATATTGATCCAAGGATGAGAATCTTCATTCATAACCACAAAGTTCAAACAAAACGGCTATCTTGTTGCCTTTACAAGCCCAGGTAAGAGTTATTATTGTTTAAGATTCTGCATATTGAAATAGACTGAAAATAGCTAGAGAATATGAGTTTGCTTATACATAACCTGAGCTGATGAGCTTTACGTGACCACTTGCAGACCGCATTCTAGCCAAATAACGACTACAGCGCGGTTTTCCAGTTCTGGGAGGGCGTCTATTGACATCCTTCCAGAACCATGCCCTCCACGCACCTGCTGTGCAGTGCTCTGTGATTACTGTATCTTTTGGACACCGCTTTTCACAGATCAGGGTAAAGGGCCAATCACAGTGAGTTACCACGTGATCAGCTGTGTCCAATCACAGCTGATCATGATGTAAACACACTTGCCGGTTATTGGCATTCCTTTCCTCACGCTGTCACAGTAAAGGCGGTAATTGGCATATGTGAAAGGGGACATCTACACTACTAATCAGGGCACTGATTATCAGTGCACCCTCATCAGTGCACATCAGTGAAGGAGAAAAATTACCTGTTTGCAAAACAGTATGAAAAACTTTTTTGTTTTTTCTTTCAAAATTTTTGGTCTTTTATTTTTTGCTCAAAAAAAAAAAAAAAAACCCAGTTGGAATTAAATACCTCCCAAAAGGAAAGCTCTATTTGTGTGAAAAAAAATTTCATATGGGTACAGTGTTGCATGACTGCACAATTGCCATTCAAAGTATATGAGCGCTGAAAATTGGCCTGGGCAGGAAGGGGGTAAAAGTGCCCAGTAGGCAAGTGGTTAAAGTGTATTTCTACTTTTGCAGCCAAATAGAACTAAAAATGGCAGCTTACCTTTTTGGATATTTTGCTCTGGAAATTCCAGCACTGTAAAATCCTAATTATTTTATTTGTTTGTGAGGAAGCTGGGGAGCTGTTTGCCAAAATTAACCCAGTGTGCGCTGTGGATGCAAAGCTTAATTAGTGGTAAGCTATATTCAAATGCTGTCTGTCCTAACAGTGAGTTAACTCTTTCACTGCCAGAGCCATTTTTTTTTTTTTTTTTTTTTTTTTGCACACACATTTAAAAAAAAAAAAAAAAAAAAAAAGAAATGTTGGCTTTGAAGATTACGTAAAACCCCCAAACATATTTTCTGAAAGCAGACACTGTAGAGATGGTTTGGGGAAAAACAAAATTTCAGTGAAAAAAAATATACCAAAGTTAATTTTATGGACCACAACCACAATAAATTACCCAATTTGGGGTTGCACCGAGTAACTAGATACCCAGCATGTCAAATCTTAAAACTGCCTGCGCCTGTGAAATGGTGACAAACTTCAGCACCCTATATTTTCCATATGCAACGCTTTAAAAGCCCCTACAGGTCATCAATTTAGAGTTATCCAAGAGTTTTGATGCTACAAGTATTGCTCTCATTCCAATGCATGGTGATTTATTTAAAATGTATATTGCAATCCATGTTTTCATGTGTAGGCACACATGTCACTTCGGGTTAGCAAGAAGAAGGGGAGGAGAGCAAATGGATGTCGGCTATCTAGCAGATATGCTCCCGCTGGATTGCTTTCATCTGACAACCGGCAGTTGACTTGTCAGATGTACACACACTACCGATCGCTTACGGAGGTGGCAGCGAAAGGGTTTAAAAACTTGAATTTTAGCCAGTTCTATGGACAGACTTTCTGACATTAGTCAAATATCATTTAAAGTGGTTGTAAACCCTTACAAACCACTTTATCCTACAGGTAAGCCTAGAGTAAGGCTTACATGTAGGTCCAAGAAATATCTCCTAAACCTACACGGTTTAGGAGATATTTGCCAAAAGACAGGCACCGCTGTCTACGGCGCAAGCGCTGTAGACAGCGGCACGCAGGCGTACTGAGCGCGCCGCGGTTAACTGTGATATGCCACGAGTGGCGGCTCCCGTGCGCATGCGGGGGAGTGACGTCATCGCGGCTCCGTCGAATGACATCGCTGGAGCAGCGAGACCCAGCAAGAAGATGGAGGCTCCGTACACAAGGGGACAGCGTTGACTTCGCTGGCTCCTGTGTCAGGTAAGTGACACATAATGGACTACTATGCGATGCATAATAGTCCATTATGCTTTACCTTTGTAGGGAAACAGAGGAAGTAAACCCTTCAGGGTTTACTTCCTCTTTAAGAGCTCCTGCACACTGGGCTTAAAAAAAAAAACATCCCTTTTACAGGCATTTGACGTTTTTCTTCAGCCTGTAAAACCACCTCTGTTAGCATGTGTGGCCATGCACTCGAAAAGACAAGTGTAACACCTTGAAGAAAAAACATCACCAGGTCCTGTGTAAGTTCACCTTACAGATTTTTCTGTAAAGGTGAACTTACCCTTTAAGTATATCTCCGCTCTCCAACACCCTACAAAAGAGAGCAGTTAACCCGTGCAGTGCATGCACAGCCCCACTGCATGGGGAAAAAAATTTGCCCAGAATTTAGCTTTAAGTTTTTTTTAATTTGAATTTTCACTCTCAAAAGTTATGTTTGTAAGTGTTTCAAACGGAATATAAATATTTTGTTCATGTATATTTCACAATCTTAGCTGTATATATAATTTTTCTATGGAATGCACAATTATGAACAAATATATATATTTTTTTACTTTTAGATCGTACAGATATACATCAAATCGATTTAAAACCCGGGCTGAGCAGGAGGTGAAGAAAGCGGAACATATGGCCAAAATTGGTAATGAGGGAAAGAGTGGTTGAATAGTTTAGGTATAGCTTAACACACAAACCTTTAGGCTACTTTCACACTGGAGCGGTGGGGGCGCTGGCGGTAAAGCGGCGCTATATTTAGCGCCGCTTTACCGGCGTTTTAGCGGCGCATTGCGGCCGCTCGCGGGGTGTTTTTACCCCCCGCGAGCGGCCGAAAAAGGGTCAATACCGCCCGCAAACCGCCGCTATTGCGGCGTTTTGCGGGCGGGTTCGGCGCGCTCCCCCATTGTTTTCAATGGGACCGGGCGCTATAGGAGCGGTAAATTTACCGCTCCTATAGCGAGCCAAAGATGCGGCTTGCAGGACATTTTTGAGCGTCCTGCAAGCGCACCGCTTCAGTGTGAAAGCCCTCGGGCTTTCACACTGAAGGAACAGCAACAGCTGTTTCGGGTCGGTTTGCAGGCGCTATTCTTAGCGCAATAGCGCTTGCAAACCGCCCCAGTGTGAAAGGGGCCTTAGAGCTCATGCACACTAGGCTTAAAAAAAACGCCGCCTTTAGCCCTGGTTCACACTGACTGCGCACAGCTGAACTCGCACAATTTCATTCCCGCATGTCCTTCCCGACTTTGGGGGCGATTTCAGAGACTTCGGTGCGGTTTTTCTGCACAGATGTCAATGGAAATCGCACCCTAAAATCACCAAAAGTAGTACAGAAACTACTTTTGGGAATCGCTGTGGTGCCGCAAAAGCGGGATCACACCGATTCAAACGGTGCCATTGCTACCATTTTGGCATGCGATTTGACATGTCAAATCACCACCAAATCGCATCAATGTGAACCAGGGCTCACAGACGTTTTTGACCATTTTTTTAATTTATTTTTTGTTCTGCATGTAAACACACCTCTGTGTTAGCCTATTTGTCCACGTACACATAGGCATATACAGGTGCATCAAAAGAGACGGAAAAAAACGAAAACCTCACCAGTGCATGCAGAAGAGATTTTGGACAGAAAAGCCTGACATGCCTAAACGTTAGATGCTTTTAGCTCTTAAGTGTATGGTCCCCCTTGGTCTGTTATAATATAGGAAGGAGGCACAGAAACAAGTTTGGAGTATTGTGTATAATCCCTTTAAAGGGGAAGGTACAGTTTGACCCATTTCTCCAATGTATGTCCATGCTTTCAGGTGAGAGCATAGGGTGATTGGTTGTGGAGCACATGGAATTCACAATATTGGAATAATTAATTGGCACCGTGGATGAGTGTAGATTGGGGGTTGTCTCATGTTGTGAACACTGGAGTGGGACAGCTACACATCGTGGATATTTTGCCATTTATGAATGGAAGTGTGATTTATTTTTGTGCATATTGAATTTGCAAGAAAAGATTTCCAGCACACAGGTTATTTTTTAAAAGGATTTTATTGATTTGACTGTTACATAATGTGAACACTAGTATACACAGATTTTTGTTTCTGAATTGGATAGTTATTTGTGTGTATATTGAGGTTGCTTGGTAAAAAACACAGGTTATATATATATATTTTTTTATAGATTTCTGTTGAGATTACATGTATTGCTTCACGGCACTATTCATATATTAACATTTAGCTTGGTGGGAACACATAACAGTGCAAGCGGCAGCTCACAATACGTTTTTTATTTATCGTACATCACGGGACACAGAGCAGCATAGTCATAACTATGTGGGTTATAAGCCACCTTTTAGGTGATGGACACTGGCATAATCAAAGACAGGAAGTCTCCTCTATATAACCCCTCCCATACAGGGAGTACCTCTGTTTTTTTTGCCAGTGTCTAAGGTGTTCACGGTTAATAAAGTGCTAAAGAGAGCTCCGTAGGTGGTCCTGGACCCGTCTACCTTCCCCCCTCTCCCGGGATTCCCTGTGCGCGAGAGCTACCCTCCTTTCATAGTCTGACAGAGAGGACGTCACAGGGGGCGGGACGCGGCTGTTATAGAGTTCAGCGTGTGTGTTCTGGTGGCTGATGGAGGGATACAGACACTGATCCAGGGGCACGTAAGCGCTGGGTGTTGGGTACAGGCATCTTCAAGACTCATCTACTCAGCATCTGTAGCATTGATACACCATTGCTCGATTGAGCTCAGCAATAGATGCATGGTGTCAGTACTTTTGCTTTGTGCTTAGGATTATGTATTCGCTAAAGCGAGGGACAAAAACAGGGAGAAGGAGCACAAGGGCGCAGCGGTCAGGGTCTGGGAATCCTAGTCATGCCTCCACAGTACCATCCTCCCCTGAAAGACCTGAAGCGGCTGACCAGGCTGAGCCATTGGGCTTGTCAGGAATTATAGCTACTTCCAACATTCCAGCCTCTGCATACGTCACTAAGGACGATTTTGGCTGGTTTGGAGGGGAAGATATCTAGTCTGTTTGCGTCCTCCTCCCAGGCTGGGAAGAAGTGCGACAGGTCCCCTTCCCCTGTCCCGGGCCCATCATCTGCAGATCAGGAGTGGGCAGGGGATACGGATGTACCCTTAGGGGACCCGCTAGAAGGGCAAGAGGATGGTTCCTCATTTGAGGATTCAGCCTCGGAGGAGTTCCCTTCTTTTTGGGTTCTTTAAAGCCTCCTCAGGGCTCTCAGGCTTTCCCTATGCAACCGTTGCTGGGACAACTTATTTATGCTGACTGGGATCATCCAGACAGGCATTTTATTCCTCCTAAGAGATTTTCTCAAATTTATCCTATGGAGGAGAAATTCACTAAAAAGTGTGTACCAGCAGTGGACGCTGCTGTCTCTTCCCCTGAATAAGAGTCTTACTTGCCCGGTAGACAATGTTCAGATGTTCAATGATCGGGAGAACCTTGCTTATATACCGACTCTAGTGCGTCTCAAGCTTTTGGATTTGCTTTTAATACTACAATTTTTTATTGATTTGTATTCCGGAAGCAGTTTTTAATAAATGGAGTCCTAACCTGGACTTTTTTACACTATGAGGAGGCCCTCTCTCTCCTTTTTTTCTTTATCCATATACCATCACGTGTTGAGTTGATCCGCGCACGTCCAGTGGAGGTCCGACTGTTGAATACGCCTTGGTGAACCACTGGTGTCTGGTGAGTGTGGAGTGACATCTTCGGTGAGCTCTACTCCAAGCATCAATCCAATATAGGCGTAAGCCTTAGGATATCGAGCCTGATTGACCCCCAACCACCGGTTAGAGGGTCCACCTGATGTGGTAAGCGTACCGTATTCCTTTACTTCTACTGGTTTGCAACTAAATCCAACATCAAGAGGATATTGGTTTCAAGCTTTCCCTTAAGAATACCATTCGATATCAGATCGATTATGGACTTTCTATACAACATAATTTATGTTTGCTAAGCCTGTTAGTGACTTTTTGTTTATAGACGCCCCTATTTATGGTGTGGCTATTTACAGTTTCTAATACACCCATTTATGCGATCTTTGTGGGTAAATGGTATGATTTCATAGATGTCCCTATGTGTGGTGTGTCCATTCACACTGTCTGACATACCTATTTATGTGATCTATGTGAGTAAAAGGAGTGACTTCCTATGTATGTATGATACTACCCTACATCGCAGCATGAATACTTATGCAAAATCTCACTAATTTTAGTCCGAATATTTTACTGAAATTAGTCTTTATATCACTTGTTTTATACACTTAAGGAGATAGCACTATTCCTTTATTGATTAGGGGTGAGATCATCCTAATTTGTTTCTCTTGAGCACATAATTAGTATTGAGATTGCCATTATAGCCTGAGTTTGGGTGTCTGACTCTTACTATTGGCTATATGGCTCACATTTGATTGTATACACACAATCTTATTTCCGTGAATCAGTATACAGGGGGTCCCCGACTTACAAACATCCGACTTACAAACGACTCCTACTTACAAACGGAGGGACACAACAGGAAGTGAGAGGAAATCCACCCCTAAGAAGGGAAATTCACTCCTGTAAGAGTTATTATGGGACAAAGGTGTCTCCACTGATGCTTTATCACCAGTCCATGCTTCCCTAACAACCCAAAATTTTCAAAATCCAATTGTCATTTGGACAGAAGGTGAAGTGAAATCTTCTGAACAGGGGTACAGACAGCAAAACAAATGTTACAGGGGTGATAACCCTTCTCTATGTTATCTTAAAAACTTAAAAATAGATTTTTTGGCTGCAGCTACACTTAAAAAATATACCTGTTCCGACTTACAAACAGATTCAACTTAAGAACAAACCTACAGTCCCTATCTTGTTTGTAACCCGGGGACCCCCTGTACTGTGTTGAGTGGATATACTAGCGTCACCATCCCCGTTCATGAGGATAGACTGGCGCGGTTGTCCCCACTATATACATCCGATTGGGATGGGATTTGTTTGTTAAGCACTATATGTTTTGCACATGGTGTACACTTGATTAAAGCTTCTTATTTTTTCACATTATACTAGAACAAACAGTAATGGCCGTGATTTCATAGTCTCGTCCTGAATGAGTGTTCTCACATATTTTATTTAGCGCTACATTTTTTTTTTTTATATATTTGAGTACAATTGGTCATATTGTTGTATGTTGGCAGCTTCACATATTTGTTTGGGGTGGCGCAGCTATTTACCCACACTTTTCAATGTTCAGATGTTTAAGGATCCAGCTGATGAGAGGCTGGAGTCATTACTTAAAGCCTCGTTTGCAGTAGCACAACCTGCGGATGCAGTAGCGCAACCCGCGGTAGCAGAATTAGGCGTCTGTCAATCCCTTAAAGACAAATTGAAACAGGTTTTCAAAGGGGAAGAGGTCCTAGACCTAGCAGAGCTGCCTAGGACCCTTTGTTTTGTGGTTGACGCTCTTAAAGATCCTATTCATCAGATGTCACGCCTTGCCCTCCTGTTAGTACACATGCGGAGGGTTCTGTGGCTCAAGCATTGGTCAGCGAAATTGCCTTGTAAGAAGCTGCTGGCGGGGTTTCCCTTTCATGGGG
This sequence comes from Lithobates sylvaticus, assembly GCA_028564925.1. Classification (NCBI taxonomy): domain Eukaryota; kingdom Metazoa; phylum Chordata; class Amphibia; order Anura; family Ranidae; genus Lithobates; species Lithobates sylvaticus. Next base: position 261,724,831 of record CM053026.1, read on the forward strand.
AACGGTTGTTCGGGGATGACTTGTATAAATACATCCAGAAAATCTCGGGTGGAAAGAGTACCCTTCTTCCAGTGAAAAGAAAGAGGTAGGCGTCCTTCATTTAAACATTCTGCTTCTCTGTCACCCAGGGCAACAGCCTCCAGGCAGTCACGACAGCCTCCACCGTCGGCTCTAAGGAGGAGGCCTCGAAACCAAGCTCAGGGCCAGAAAAAGTCCATGGGGCAGAAATATGCAAAGCGGAGTCCCAGGGCCTCCCTATGAAGGGGCGACCCCGCTTGATCGAGTGGGGGGAAGGCTTCTGCAGTTCGCAGGTGCCTGGCGGGAGGAAATCCAGGACAGATGGGTCATCTCCACGGTCTCTCTGGGATACAAGCTAGAATTTCTGGAGTTTCCACCAGCTCGCTTCCTAAGATCGAGTGTTCCCAAAGACCCATTAAAAAGGAGGTCTTTATTTCAAGCGCTGGACCATTTGCTGTCTCAAGGGGTGATCATAGAGACCCCCTCAGAAGAGCAGGGAAAGAGGTTTTATTCAAATCTCTTCAAGGTGCCAAAACCGAATGGAGATGTCGGACCCATTTTAGATCTCAAGGATTTGAATCGGTTTCTAAACATCTGCTCGTTCCGCATGGAATCAATTCGGTCAGTACTATCCATCCTTCGGGAAGGAGAACTTCTAGCGTCAATAGACATCAAGGATGCATATCTGCATGTTCCAATATTTCCCGCTCATCAGAGATTCCTGCGGTCTGCAGCAGAAAGACGACACTTTCAGTTTGTGGCATTGCCCTTTGGGTTGGCTATCACACCACGAGTGTATACAAAGGTTCTGGTTCTGGCAAGGCTAAGGGCCCAGGGTATAGCGGTTATGGCATACTTAGACGACCTGCTGCTGATAGATCAGTCGGTAGCATGGTTGGACCAAAGTGTGGTCACCACGGTCAAGTATCTGGAACATCTAGGATTTATACTCAACTTAGAGAAGTCATCCTTACGGCCAGTAAAAAGGCTGGCATACTTGGGTCTGGTATAGACCCAACCCACAAAAGAGTGTTTTTACCTCAGGCAAAGGTCTGCGCTATAAGAGACTTGGTTCATGCGGTCAGGCAAGGGAGGGTCCTTCTGTCCGCCTTTGCATGAGGTTGTTGGGGAAGATAGTAGCTTAATTCGAAGCAGTTCCCTATACTTAATTCCATTCAAGGCCATTGCAAAACAGTATCCTGTCTGCTTGGAGCGGGAGAAGAAAATATTTGTATTGTCCAATGTGCTTGGCTACAAGCGTTCGCCAGAGTCTCAATTGGTGGTTGTTGGCCAGAAATTTGCAGAAGGGGAAAACCTTCATACCAATTACCTGGATGATAGTCGCGACCGATGCCAGCCTCTTTGGCGGGGGTGCAGTCCTGGAAAAGGGCACTATCCAGGGGAAGTGGTCAGAACCCGAGAGGACCTTGCCCATCAATATTATAGCGATTGGGGCAGCACGTCTGGCACTAAGGGCCTGGACGGGCAGATTACAGAACTATCCTGTCAGGATTCAATCCGGCAATGCCACGGTAGTGGCCTATATCAATCACCAAGGCGGCACCAGAAGTCGCGCAGCTCAGAGGTGAACCATATTGTGGCTTGTAGCCTGGCCATATGTCCGAATCGGGGTTCCCCCGGACATAGACTTATTGGCATCCAGGTTCAACAAGAAGTTGGACACCTTTGTGCCAAGGACAAGGGATCCGCTCACTTGCGGGATGGATGCTTTAATGACTCCCTGCGATCAGTTTTCACTGATTTATGCATTTCCTTCAGTTCAGTTGCTTCCGCGTCTTCTATGCAGGATCAAGGAGCAACGGAAGCTGGTAATCCCAGTTGCTCCGGCATGGCCCAGGAGATCCCGTTATACGGAGAGAGTAAGGATGGCGGTAGGGGATCCTTGGATCCTTTCATATTGGCCAGATCTGCTTTCGGAAGGGCCAGTGATCCATCCTGCCTTACAAACGCTAAGTTTGACGGTTTGGCTATTGAAGCCCTCATTCTAAAAGGTCAGAGGCTTTCAGGGTCAGTAGTAACTACCCTGATTAATGCAAGAAAGCCGGCCTCTAGGGCTATTTACTATAGGGTCTGGAAGACCTATGCTCCCTGGTGTGAAAGCAAGGGATGGCATCCTCGCAGGTATGTCATAAAAGTTCTCGCCTTCCTACAGTCAGGAGTGGAAATTAAGCTAGCCTTGAGTACCATCAAGGGTCAAGTCTCGGCCTTGTCCTTTTTTTTCCAAAAGGCCTCTTGCTTTGCATTCTTTAGTTCGGGCCTTCATACAAGGAGTAACGCATATAAATCCGCCTGTTAAATCACCCTTGTGCCTGTGGGATTTGAATCTAGTCTTATCGGCTTTACAAGAATCTCCTTTTGAGCCAATGTGCTATGCTCCCTTGGTCCCTGTGGCAAGAAAATTTTTATTTTTGGTTGCGGTTACTTCTGCAAGAAGAGTTTCTGAGTTGGCTGTTTTCTCCTGTAACGAGTCATACTTGGTTATTCATACGTATAAGGTAGTGTTATGTCCTCGCCCGTCCTTTTTGCCTAAGGTAGTATCCAGTTTTCATATGAACCAGGATGTTGCCCTACTTTAGTTTTTTCCAGAACCCGGTTCTGCAGAAAAAGAATTATTACATTCTCTCAATGTAGTGAGAGCGGTTAATCTTTATCTGGAAGCAACCGCTCAGATACGGAAAACTGACGCTTTGTTTGTGCTGCCAGAAGGCTCCAGGAGAGGGCAGGCAGTGTCAGAATCGCCCATTTCTAGATGCATTCGTCAGGTCATTTTTTAGGCTTATGATTTGAAGGGGAAAATCCTGCCTTTTCGTCCTAGAGCGCACTCTACCAGGGCAGTAAGTGCTTCATGGGCAGTGTGTCACCAAGCCTCCATGGCTCAGGTTTGCAAGACCGCAACATGGTCATCAGTACATACATTCACAAATTTCTACCAGGTGGATGTAGGTCAGCAAGAGGATGCCGCCTTTGGGCGCAGTGTGCTGCAGGCAGCAGTATAGGTTCTCACAGCTGATGGCGGTCTGCTTTTATTTTTGTGTCTCACTCCCCTCAGTTGATATTGCTTTGGGACATCCCACATAGTAATGACTATGGTGCTTTGTGTCTCGTGATGTACGATAAAGAAAATAGGATTTTTATAACAGCTTGCTTGTCAAATCCTTTTCTTGGAAGGACACAGAGGTCCCTCCCCTCTTTTTTGGGGATATTTTTATATTGCTTTGCTACAAAAACTGAGGTACTCCCTGTATAGGAGGAGTTATATAGACGGGGACTTCCTGTCTTTGATTATGCCAGTGTCCATCAGCTGAAGGTGGCGTATAACCCACATAGTAATGACTATGGTGCTCTGTGTCCCGTGATGTACTTCCACAAAAAGGAGTTTACAGGTAATCGGTTATAAAAATCCAATTTTACACAATAAGGGCTCATTTGCACTTCAACTTTAACACACATTAAAGGGCCTAATGCTTCTACATGATTTTTTGATGTGTTTTTAATCTTTTTTTGAGGCTTTTTTGAAGCTTTAAAGGGGTTGTAAACCTTTGCGTTTTTTCACCTTAATGCATCCTATGCATTAAGGTGACAAAAATTAAGGTGAAAAAACTCCTGGCAGTGACCGCCCCCCCAGCCCTCCCCCGTTTTTTACTTACCTGAGCCCTGGAACTTGACCCAGTGGGGTTGCGCTGTCTCTCTGCCCGGGGGTTTCCGGCTCTTGATTGGATAGATTGATAACAGCGCAGCCACTGTCTCCTGCTGTTGTCAATCAAATCCAATGACGTGGGGGGCGGGGGCGAGTCATACAATCTATGGACGCCTAATGCTGGACTCGTGAGATCGCCTGCAAGGTAATCCCCTCGGGAGAGTGCTTCTCCTCCTAGGGGGTTATCTGATGTGGGGAAGAGCCGCGAGAGCCGCCGGGGGACCCCAGAGACGAGGTTCAGGGCCACTCTGTGCAAAACGAGCTGCACAGTGGAGGTAAGTATGATATGTTTGTTATTTAAATAAAAAAAACCTTACAATCACTTTAATGAAGCTTGGCAAATGCCCTGTGTGTGTGTATTTTCTATTTGTTTTAAAGGTGCTCAGTAGCCCCCTAACTAAGTAAAACCCCCAGCTCATTGGTACCCCTGTTCAGCAGATCCCTGGTTCAGTAGTACCCCCAGCTCTCCTGATGCTTCACTCAGTACCCCCTGTTCTGTTGATCCCCGCTCAGTAGTAACCTTCAGCCCTGTTTATCCCTAGCACATTAATAACCCCCAACTCTGCTGATCCTCTCATTTCCTGATCCTCCTCTCTCTCCAGCCCCCTCACCTCCTGTTATATTGCTCCCATGCTGCACACCATATGTGACATCTTCTAGTTTCTCCCACCCTGATACCCAGCTCTGCTGATTCTCCGCCACTCAGTAATTTCTCTAGTGCCTGTTCACCTGCTATATTGCTCCTATGCTGCTTACCATGTGTGACATCTGCTAGTTTCTCCTGTTCTGGCCCCCAGCTCTGCTGATCCTCTGCTGCTCAGTCCTCTCTCTCCGGAACCTGCTCACTTTTCACTATAGCATTCCCACATTGCGAACCACATGTGCTGTCTACTAGTTGCTCGGGTCCGGGCCCTGCTTACCATCCTGCTGCTGCACACAGATGTGAAGTCTGCACCAGAAACTTCCAGAATATATATACATTAACCAGGTGCTTGTTTTCCCAGTGCATCTTGGCATATCTCATACCTCCAAAACAAAGCTAACTCTGAATAAATGCTGCAGGTACTGTTAGTAAGCATTGTGATAGACTTTTATGGAGGCTTTGGAGACACTTTGAAGCACCAAGAAAGACATGGGGTATAATTTTTTAAGCAAAGCAAATGCAACAATATGAACAGTCCTGTTCACACTGTTGCATTTGCTTAGTAAGGTAACCATTTTATTTAGTGAGGGGTGCTTTGATTGATATTTGGAGTGCTTTAAAAATACATGCCACATTTTGAAGCAAGTGTAAACGAGCAGTGGTTAACTGCGCAGTGAATATTTTTGCTTTAATTATTCGTTCTGCAACCAAAATATTAATTTTTTTTATTTTATTTTTGTCATGCATTTAAAATAGAGTTTTGGAATAGAAGTTAAATTGTATGTAAAATCTGCTAAATTTTCATTTTGGTTTTTAGCGGAAGAAAAGGCACGGGAAGCAGAGAGCAAAGCACGAGCCATGGAGTCTCGACTCGGAGATGACTTGTCACGGGAATCGAGGGTAAGGCATAGAGCATTGTTGAGATATTTTTAACCCTTTGGCTGCCACCAAGGTAAGGCTTACTTCAGTGGCAGCATGGGATTTTAAACACATTATGGGGTTATTTACTAAAGCTGGAGAATGCGAACTCTGGTGCATCTCTGAATAGAAACTAATCAGTTTTAGGTTTTATTGCCAAAGCTTAATTGAACAAAGCTGATTGGTTATTATGTACAGATGCACCAGATTGAGTGCATCAGTTTTAGTAAATCTACCCCTATATGTATGCTTACATCTGTAGATGTAAGCATACGTATATAGCGTATGATGTTCAGTAAGTATATATATATATATATATTTGCATCTATAGATGTTGTTTTTTTTTTTATCATCTGTCAAGCAGATTGTCGGCTTTCAGGTGAAAATGATTCCACACTCCTTCAAAGGTGACATTTATTCATTTGTGCATTTATTCATTTTATTTTTCTTAGGAACCTGCAGAGCATTGCACCCTTGATCAGTAGATCGCAGGTGCAATTTCAGACTCCTGCAGACACTCAGTACAGCTGTCTGCCCATACCTCCTATACGGGCAGACAGTTAAGTGTGGAAAGAGAGCACCCTTGTAGTTGATTGAGAACTACAAGCCACCTGCTGCTCTCATTTATTCACAGATCTCTGTGAATGAACTATACTGCTGTGTGGGTTGTAGCCCCATACAGCTTCTCTGTTTTTAAACTGTGACAAAAACATTTTAAAGCCCCTTGCCCCCAGGTACAGGCATAAATGTGAACTTGTGCAGAGGGTGTGAATATCCACTAAATCAGCAGTTATGTTACACATAGTAGGTACTGCTGTGCATGCCAGAGTGAAAACAGTATTTTTTGGGCTATTGTCCACAGTTAACCCCAAGGACCGGTTCACACCACAATTTCTGGATGCATTTTTGCATGCCCATTTTTTATATGTTCCAGTTCATTGCTTTGCCCTTTTTTTTTTTTCCTCATCTCAGTTAAGGACATGTGCGTTTCAGTGCGTTTCAGTGCATTTTTGATGTTCACCGATGTGAACTAGGCCATTGGAATTCATGTTAAATACTCACTGTCCATTCGTTTTTGATACAGAATAAAAACGCACTGGATTGCATCTGGCGTGAACCAGCCCTAAATGGATGACCTGTAAAGGCTTTTAAAGTGTTGCGTATGAACACTTTTGGGTACCACACAGGCGCATACAATATTCTAGCTCAAGTTAAAAAAACAAAATACAGAGCAACTGGGCTCTAGTGGTAAAAGTTACCTGCAGAGAGATTATCAGATGTAGAACCATTCCATTACCTCAGTACTTGACACTGTTTCTGAAAACAGATTTCTTGACCAATCCGTAGCTACTAAAGGTTTTGGGCAATTTTCTTGTTTTGCCTCCATTCCTTGCTCCACAGAGGATCAAGCTTCACGAGATCTGAGGGATATGGCGCATTGCTAGATTTATGGCTAGAATCGGGGGCGAAAGAAGGGGTTTTCAGCTTTATCCTGATCACTATCTGGTTGGTTCCATCTTCCCATTCTAGAGCTTAGGGACTGGCTTAGGTTATTCTGTTGCACCCCCCTATTTAGTTGCGACTACTTTGAAATGGACATGCTGTACAATTTTCATTCGATCAGTGGCTGCTGCACTGGTCACTGTATTTTGACAGCAGGCAGTCCCCGCTGTCAAAATACAATGTCCTGGTGAGGGAAGAGTCCACCATCCACCTCGTTTGAAAATCCGTGTCTCTAGGAGTCTCTAAACACTCCTTTTTAGGCTATTGCTTTCTAGCTGATTCATTGTTTGTTTTTTCTGATAAATCTCACTTTGGAAGATTAGTTGTCTGGCCAGACCTGGAGCTCGTGTGCCTTCCCACTTAGACTAGCTGATCTTCCTTGGTTCCTTTTAGGGACCCTATCCTTGACCACATCAGGTTGTGGGTCTTTTCATCCATTCACTAGAATTTTTGTTGTGGTTCCTTCTGCTTTTGCCAACCTAGATTAGTAATTGCCACTTCTCTCATTACACTTACCCTCAAGTAGAATGCTCAGAGTATAAGGGTCAAATTATGAGAGTGAAGTTATCACTATTCGCTCTCCATCATACTCCCCTGTGAGTTATAAATGTTATGTCTTTTTTTGGTTTCTACTTATTGGGTTGGTAGTGAGTAGTAGTTTTGATCTGATGATTTCTTCTAAAAAAAATAAATTAAAAAAAAAAAGTTTTTTTTACAGGCAAGACTTTCTGCTTTTACTTGTTTTCGTGTAAACGGCTGTACAGAGCTTGAAAATTGTCCTACTTTAACCATATGACAAGTAAAGACTTTCACTTTTCTTTATCGTACATCACGGGACACAGAGCAGCCATAGTAATTACTATGTGGGTTATAGGCCACCTTCAGGTGATGGACACTGGCACACTCAAGACAGGAAGTCCCCCCTCTATATAACCCCTCCCATACAGGAAGTACCTCAGTTTTTTTTGCCAGTGTCTGTGTTGGTCACCGGTAAAGAAGTGCTAAAGAAAGTTCCGCTATAGGATCCTTACCGGGTCAAGGAGCTATGCAACCGGATCCATTCAAGGTGCCATGAAGAGGCCAAGGTGGAGGGTACCCAGGCCTCACGGAAGAACGAGATTATGCCTGTAATGCTTCTCCTTTGAGAGCTGGACCCTGGGATCCAGCACTTTGGTCTTTCATCTGAATACCTACATTTTTTTGGCAGGGTGATATACAGGTCCAGGGAGTAGGATCCCGTAAGTGGGGACCCAGTCCCTGAAGGTCTGTCATGACTTGGCCCGCCATGGTGGGTGAAGATTGGGTCTGTCTGGTCTCCAGCAGTATCCTGCGGCGGGAAAGGTAAGCAAAGACAATCCTAAGGAACACATATAGTTCACTTATGGATTTCTTCCTGTTTGAGTAGATGTTGTCTTGCCTGTCTTTCGCCAGTAGAGGGTGTGAAAATCTAAAAACATACCTGGTGTTTGCTTGCCTTGCTTCCCAGTGATGACGCTCAGTGCAGCAGGCTTGAGAGGATCAGCTTGCTTCTCCATCTCAGCCTCCAGAAAGAAAGGGGGGAAGGATCGTCCGACTTCTATGTGGCGCCGACTGTCCCCCCTATGTAAAATCCCACCCCATCCTCCCCGACGGCTGTTTCTCTCGTGTGAGAATCGAAAGTTTAAATAGATACGTTCAGACTGCAGGGGGGGGGGGGGGGGGGGGGGGGGGGGGGGGGGATGGTTAGCACGTCCAAATGCGCACGTGCATTCTAAAGTGCACGTTCGTTAACGACACACAGGCGCAGAGCGGGCTAATATTTTAAAAGCCTCACGCTAACAGTTCTAAAGCTTTTGGATTCAGGCATTCCTAAGATACTTCTACTCCAAGTGCCAAGCTGTGAATATATAATGTGAATATATAATATATATATATATATATATATATTATATATATATATATACACACACATACACACATACACACACACGCACTGCTATCCCTATATAATCTCTGGACTAAAGCTCAGCGGTGGATCCATCTGTACTAGTACCTCTGCTTTTTTTGCTTATGACTATGCGTTCCCGCAGAGGAGCTGCAGCCACAACAAAGGGGGGTGTAAAGGCATCGCCTTTGGGGGTCTGAGGATCCTGGTCATGTGTCCGCAGTACCTTCGTCTCCTGAAAGACCTGAAGCAGCCGGGCCAGGATGAGCCATTGGCACTATCAGGCATTGTTGCTTCTCCCAACATCTCAGCCCCATGTATACGTCAATGAGGACGTTTTTTTCTTCGGCTTGGTTTGGTTTAGAAGAGAGGTTAGCTGCTTTAATCGCAACCACTTCCCAGAGTGGTAGAAAGCATGTTAGGTCCCCTTCTCCCACCCTGGACCCTCAAGCAGGGGAACAGCAGTGGGCTGATGATGAGTCACCATCAGGGGACCGGGAAGAGGGACAGACTGAAGATTCTTCCTCTGAAGGGTCAGTCTCGGAAGAATCTTTCTCAGCCTTGCAATCCCAAAAGTGCAATCTCTTACAGATATGGTTCATTCGACTTATAAGTTACCCTCAGCTGAGGCGGACGAAACTTTGGGTTTTCTAAAAACCCCACAGGCCTTGCATGCCTTTCCACTCCACCCATTATTGAAGCGGCTTATATATGCTAATTGGGGGCACCCAGATAAGCATTTTCTTCCTCCCAAAAAGTTTTCTTTGCTTTATCCTATGGAGGAAAAATTCACCAAAAAATGGTGTGCCAGCAGTTGACGCTGCTATTTCTTGCGTGAATAAGAGTCTAACTTGTACAGTAGACAATGTCCAGGTGTTTAGAGATCCAGTAGATAAAAAAACTGGAATCTTTGCTTAAGACCTCTTTTGCTATGGCTGGTGCAGTGACTCAACCTGCAGTAGCAGCAATTGGCATTTGTCAATCACTAAAAGACCAAATTGTTATCTTTTTTTTCCCCACAAATAGAGCTTTCTTTTGGTGCTATTTGATCACCTCTGCGGTTTTTATTTTTTGTGCTATAAACAAAAGAGTGACAAGTTTAAAAAAAACACAATATTTTTTACTTTTTGCTATAATAAATATCCAATTTTTTTTTAAAAGAAATTTTTTCCTCAGTTTAGGCCGATACGTATTCTACATATTTTTGGTAAAAAAAAAAATCACAATAAGCGTATATTGGTTTGCGCAAAAGTTATAGCGTCTACAAAATGGGGGATAGTTTGACAGCCTTTTTTTTTTTTTTTTTTTTTTTTTTTTTTTTTACTAGTAATGATTTTTATCGTGACTGCGATATTGCGGACATATCGGACACTTTTGACACATTTTGGGACCATTCACATTTATACAGCGATCCGTGCTATAAAAATGCATTGATTACTGTATAAATGTGACTGGCAGGGAAGTGGTTTACACTAGGGTAGGGGGAGATCGAGGGGTTCATATGTTCCTAGGGGAGTGACGCTAACATTAGGGGGAGGGGATTCCTCTGACAGGACCCTGGATCTGTGTGTTTACACACACACAGATCCACAGTCCTGCTGTGTTACCGGGCAATCGCGGGTGCCTGGCTGACATTGCGACCGCTGGGCACGCGCACCGAGTGCCCAGTGACATGGTGTGCGCGCACCGGGTGCCCAGTGACATGGCGCGCGATTGCCGCTGACGGTACACATGCGCCCCCTGGTGGGCCAAGAAGGCGAAAGCATCATATGACGCCCTCCCAGAACGAGAGCCGTGCCGCCTGGCCGTCAATTGACTGGCGGTGGGCGGCAAGCGGTTAAATTACATGTATAGCATATATATGGGTAATGCTTACTGCACACAGTCCATTTATCCATCTCTTTTCAGACGATTCGGAAGCGCTGTCCATTCATTGCAATGGGCATTGACAGTTTGGGAGCACTCCCAAATCACCCCGAAGATGCTGCTTGCACTACTTTTTCTAACGTCCCGCGAGTGCACTGCCCGGGTGTGAAAGCACCCATTGCAATAACTGGGAGGCAGTTTTCAGGGGCTTTACAGGTGCTATTTCTAGCTCTAAAATACATGAAAATTGCCTCAGTATGAAAGGGGTCTTAGTAGTGTGATAGAGCTCGCCAGCAGCTGATCTCATTAAAATACACCCTGCACCTGCCCTTGCCATCCAGGAGATTGCTCCCACCCACCTCTGTAGTTTTGTGCTTCTCCAGTGTAGGCAATGTCAGTGAGCACTGTTCTCCCTGAATACATAGCCAGTGTATTCCTCTGCGGATCATTTGTAATCACAAAACAGCCTATGTGGAGCAGAGCTGTAGTGTTGAAAATGGGAGAAGTGTGTCCCTGGAAGTCTGTAAAGCTCACAATACACTGTACAATCTCTTTTAGATCTACCATCCTCTGTGTAGTTCAAGGACCTGCCTGATTGGATACAGAGTGATTTTTATAGATATTTGTGTCCACCTATTATATGGTATAGTTTTGGTAAATCTAAACGAGATTGTACAGAAATTGTACAATTCTATTTGTATAGTGTATGGCCACCTTTTATACACCTAAAATGAACTAGTCGCAGTAAGGCTGTGCATGAAGTATGAAGTTTTCTGGATGGTCACATGGGGCTATAGGAAGTCAGGGCTCTGAATGCATTTTTTTAAATTAAAATTAAATTTTTTTTCAAAAAGAACAGAGGTGCAGATTAATGGCTGCCATGTTAAGGTAAGTGAGAGATGAGTACATCGGGATGGCTTGATCACAAAAGACATAAGAAAAGGCTTCTATTTATTATTCAAAGTGGAATTCTGCCTGGAAAGGTAAACTTTGTCTTTGATAATAAAGGCTGGTTGTGCTTTACCACTTGCCGACCAGCCGCCGCAGCTGTACTGAGGCAGAATGGCACGGCTGGGCGAAACAACGTTATGTTACATCGCTTCGCCCTGTGGCCACTAGGGGCACGCCCGCTGCTCGCCCCCAGAGCCGATGCGAGTGCCCGATCACCGCCGGGCTCCCACGATCGCTGCTGACACGTGGAGAATAGGGATTTGTGTGTGTAAACAGAGTATGAACAGCGACCTGTCATCTCTTCTACACAGTCCCCTCCCCCTTTCAGTTAGAACAACTAGGGAGCACAATTAACCCCTTGATTGCCCTCTAGTGTTAACCCCTTCCCTGCCAGTGACATTTTTACAGCAATCAATGCATTTTTATAGCACTGATTGGTCCCAAAAATGTGTCAAAATTGTCCAATGTGTCCGCCATAATGTTGCAGTCCCAATTAAAAATCGCAGACCGCCGCCATTACTAGTAAAGTAAAAAAATTTATAATAAAAATGCCATAATACTATCCCCTATTTTGTAGACGCCATAACTTTTGCGCAAACCAATCAATATACGCTTATTGCGGTTTTTTTTTATTATTATTTATTTATTTTTTACCAAAGATATGTAGAAGAGTACATATCGGCCTAAACTGAGGAAATAAAATAGTTTTTGTTTATATTTTTGGGGGATATTTATTATAGCAAAAAGTTAAAAATATTGCGTTTTTTTTTTTTCTTCAAAATTTGTTTTTTTAGCGCAAGAAATAAAAACTGCAGAGGTGATCAAATACCACCAAAAGAAAGCTCTATTTGTGGGAAAAAATAAGCCAATTTTTGTTTGCCTGCAACGTTGCACAACCGCGCAATTGTCAGTTAAAGCGATGCAGTGCCGAATCGCAAAAAGTGCTCTGGTCAGGAAGGGGGTAAAATCTTCCAGGGCTAAAGCGGTTAAAGAGTAGGTCCAGGCCCCCCAGGAAAAATTCTGCAGCTACTGACTTTTAATACATGGATCCTTACCTGTCCAGGGAGCCCACGATGTTAGCACCGCAGCTGCGCCATACCTGGTAAGGAAACCCTGCAAGTCTTTCGGCTTTGCAGCCGTTTCCTCTACTGCACGTGCGCTGCGATGTCTAATTGGTCTGGCAGCGGAAGGAGGAGGGGGCCGAACTTCCTTGAGACCGGCCCGATCTCCCAGGAGTGGGGAGATCAAAAACAGGTACCCATCCCCCAGGGCTATGATTTCCATAGTGAGGGGCTGTGCTTGGGAATTAGCAAAGCTTAGGAAGCATGGAGGGTTGGGCCAATGGATCGCTTTTTCAGCTTGTAGAGTGTACACACAGCTGCTGGGAGTGTCTGTAAAACCCCTGCTGCCATCCCCACAAGCCTTACGGCAGTTGCAGTAAAGGGGTTCAAGTATAACTAAAGAGAACTTCTCTTCCTGTGGCCAGAGTGCAGAGGGATTAGAACACCTGTCATGTTTTTATCGCGATCTGTGCACCTGTTAAGGAGATTTATCCTCTCTTTGTCCTATTTACCATTATCATCAAAAGTAAAAGATAATCCTGAATTTTGGGTTGCCCCCAGAAAAGTAATAGAAGGGAAATCATCCAATGAAGACACTAGTTCTGGTGACCTGGGATTCCCCAAAGAATTCCTTGATTTGCAGAGATTTCCCCAGTTCCTGTTTTCAACGTGGGACAGGAAGTGAAGGGCAAAAAATAAACTGACAAGGTTTGTAACCCTCCACCATCCAAAAAAAAAAAAAAAGTTTTGCCTATAGTACTACTTTACTAATTACCAGTCTTGCACAGTAACACAATGGTTTTAAATTGTCTATGATGATAAATCTGTAGGTATTGTTGTAAACCTCCAGGTCTATATATTTTTATCCTGTCCAGGCTTCTCTAAGGCAAGTGCAGAATGCTGCAATTACAATCCGTCGGGAGGCAGATGTCAAGAAACGAATTAAGGAAGCCAAGCAAAGGTAATTATAGAAAATAGGATCATTTTGATGTTTTTTTGAATATGGTCCAAATAACAAATGCGTAATTGACGGTTATTAAATTAATAATATGATTTTTTTCACGAGACCGTTTTAATTGTTGCAGAAATCAAGTTAAATAACATGTATATAATATATAGTAGAATAGAAAAAGTTACCGTATATACTCTAGTATAAGCCGACCCGAATATAAGCCGAGGCACCTAATTTTACCACAAAAAAATGGGAAAACTTATTGACTCAAGTTTAAGCCTAGGGTGAGAAATGCGCAGCTACTGTAAAGTGGAAAAGAGGGTCAACAATGCCCTTTTGCATGCCTCACTGTGCCCATTTGCATGCCTCACTGTGCCCATTTGCATGCCTCACTGTGCCCATTTGCAGCCTCACTGTGCCCATTTGCAGCCATAGGTCACCTGAATTTCTAACTTGGTAGTTAAGGGTTCCTAGATGCCCCCTAGCTGCAGCCAAAATGTTGGGGTCTCTGGTCCCAAAGGGTGTCCCGAAATGATATTGCTGCAGATGGACACAGTTGACCAAATTTGGGGCCCCGTATCTCGGGGCCACTTGGTGCTAGAAACCCCAAATTTGGTGTGCAAACCCAGTGAAACTAGCACTACAACATATCCAATCCAGTCGGTTCGGAAAATGTCAAGCACTTTTCTGAAGCAGAGAATGACATTTTCCGAACCGATTTTGGGGCCCCGTATCTCGGGGCCACTTGGTGCTAGGAACCCCATCTTTGGATATGTTGTAGTGCTAGTTCCACTGCAAAAATTGGGGTTCCTAGCACCAAGTGGCCCCTAGATATGGGTCCCCAAAATCGGTTCAGAAAATGTCATTCTCTGCTGCAGAAAAGTGCTTGACTCAAGTATAAGCCGTGGGGGGCACTTTCAGCACAAAAAAAGTGCTGGAAAACTCGGCTTATACTCGAATGTATACGGTAAATAATAAAAAATACAAATGGTAAAGTCACTTCTTCTTAAGTTGAACTTCATTTTTTATTTTATTACATGGTCATTTTCTTATCAAAATATTTACTTCTCGTCCATCGAGGGACACAGAAAGTTTTAAAACTTTGTGATAATACTGCCACTGTTTTGATCTCTGAGCTCTCTCAGGGTGGGGAATCTTAATATCAATTGGTTTTCAACAGAGCTCCTGATTGACAAGATACCTTAGTGGTCCCCAGAAGGTAGTAGCAGGTTAAGGAGGGTTACACTGCAGAGACTTCAGACCAGAGTAGGTTTGTGATTAAGTGAAGGGTTTTGGCAGAGGGCAGACAGAGTAGTCTGGGTCAGCAACAAAGAAGTTAGGCATGCCAAGTCAGCAACAGGTGAAAGTCTTTAGTATTTAAGTTGTTGCTAACAGAGGAAGCTGGTTTAAAGACACAGCACCAACCACTCCAAAGGCTGGAGCCTAAATACAATTTCGGTCAGACGACTCATCAAGAGTCATTTCAGTGAACTCAAAGTTCTGGCGGGGGAATCGGTGAGTACCACTGATGCCGCGTACACACGATCGGACTATCTGGCGGACCAGAGTCCGCCAGACAATCCGCCCGTGTGTGGGCTCCGGTGGACTTTTTCTTCCCAAAAGTCATGCGGACTTAGAAGTTTTGACTCAAAATTATCCGCCGGGCTCGGCAGTCCGGCGGACAATCCGGCTGTCTGTGTGCTAGTCCGCCGGACTTTTGAAATGAACGGACTTGCCAACACACAGAGTAAAGTCCGTTCATTTTGAACGTGACTCCAGGTAGACGGGACTAGCGAAGGAAGATCCATATCAGACCCTTATCCGAGCAGGCAGCCCGGCCGGTCAGGAAAGGGGGTGGGGATGAGCGAGCCCTCCCCCTCCTGAGCCGTACCAGGCCGCGTGCCCTCAACATGGGGGATGCAGCCCCCCCACCCCAAAGCACATTGTCCCCATGTTGATGAGGACAAGGGCCTCTTCCCGACAACCCTGGCCGTTGGTTGTCGGGGTCTGCGGGTGGGGGGCTTATCGGAATCCGGGAGCCCCCTTTTAATAAGGGGACCCCCAGATCCGTGATACAAATGTTTTAAATTTGAGTTCAGTGAGTAAAACAAGTATTTGATCCCCAAGCAAAACATGACTTGGTACTTGGTGGAGAAACCCTTGTTAGCAAGCACAGAGGTAAGACGTTTCTTGTAGTTAGTTACCAAGTTTGCACACATCTCAGGAGGGATTTTTGGTCCACTCTTTACAGATCTTCTCTATATCCTTAGTTTCGTTTTGGATGGAGTGGAGAGGGATTAGACCACTTGTCAGTTTTTATTGCTGTCTGTACCCCTGTTAAGTAGACTCGCCCTCTAGATTTGTCTTGTTTACCATTATCATTGAAAGAAAAAGAAAATCCCAAACTTTGGGTTGTCCCCTGAAAAGTAATACAGATTAAATCTTCCAATGGGGACACCAGTTCTGGTGACCTGGGGGTCTTCAAGGAATTCCCTTAATTTGCAATTTTCCACTCACTTACTCACTCACTCTGCTATGAGACGGGAAGTAAAGAGAAATCTCCAAAATGGCACACAGATGGCAAAAAAAATAAATCTGACCGGGTTTATAACCCTCCCTTACTCTATCCAAAATGAAAAAAAAAAAGTTTTGCCCATAGTTCTACTTTAAGGTTTCTTGGCTGTCGCTTGGCAATGCGAAGTTTTATCTACCTCCATAAATTTTCTATAGGATTAAGGTCTGGAGACTTGCTAGGCCACTCCATGACCTTAATATGCTTCTTCTTCAGCCACTAATTTGTTGCCTTAGCGTTTTTTTTTTGGGTCATTGTCATGCTGGAAGACCCATTCACGACCCATCTTCAGTGTTTTGGCTGAGGGAAGAAGGTTCTCATCTAAGATTTTTCAATACATGGCCCCGTCCATTGGCCCCTCAATGCGGCAAAGTCAGCATGTACCTTTAGTAGAGAGACGGCCCGAAAGCATAATGTTTCCACCTTCATGCTTTACTATAGGGATGGTGTTCTTAAGGTCATAGTCAGCATTTTTCTTCCTCCTAACACTGCGAGTCGAGTTGCCAAAGAGCTGAATTTTGGTCTGGCGGTATATTGTGTTACCAATGGTTTGTTTGGTGTGGTCCCAACTGCCTTGAGATCATTCACAAACTCCTCCTATGTAGTTCTGGGCTGATCCCTCACTCTTCTCATGATCATCCTTACCCCATGAGGCGAAGTCTTGCATAGAGCTCCAGACCAGGGGCGATTGATGTTTATTTTGTATTTCTTCCATTTGCAAGTAATCGCTTCAAACAGTTGTATCACCAAGCTTCTTGCTGATGGTCTTGTAGCCCATTCCAGCCCTGTGCAGGTCTACAATCTTGCCCCTGATGTCCTTTGACAGCTCTTTGGATGGTGAGTTTGAATAGAAGAAAGCGATTCTGTGGACAGTCTTTTATACGCATAACGAGTTGTAGTTAGGAGCACCTTCTTGAATTGATAGGACTAATCTGTGTACCTCATGAGCACACACTTTAGCCAGTCTGGAAGCCATAATTATTGTAGCCAGTCTGTGGAAGCCATAATTATTGTTGGTTGGTAGGGGATCAAATGCTTATTTTACTCACTGAACTCAAATTATAGCATTTTGTATCATGTGTTTTTTCTGGATTTTTAGCTGATATTCTGTCTCTATCATTGTAAAATACACCCATGATAACAATTGTAGACCCTTCATTTTTTTTTTGTTTTGTTTTTTTCAAAACTGTCGGTCTTTTTTTTTTCTTTATAGCGCAAAAAATTTAAAAACCGCAGAGGTGATCAAATACCACCAAAAGAAAGCTCTATTTGTGGGGGAAAAAAGGGCATACAAAAAATGGCCTGGTTATTAAGGGGAGTAAATCTTCCGGAGGTCAAGTAGTTAATAAGTATTTAATTCCTTCTTCAAAGATGCAAACGAAGGTGTTGCTCTTATTGGCTTTGCATAGTACTGTACCGATTCTTAACTTTTTGATCACAGAATTATGGAATAATAATTTTTTTCCCTGTTGTCTAAATGTGGAAAATGCAAGCCCATATTTTGGTGTTGCACGCTAGTGATACAATGTATATTCTGATATTTAATAGAAGTTAAGAATGGCACCTAGATTCAGTTAGGACATTGTTAAGTTGGATATTTGATATATTTTTTATATTTCATTCTGTAGGGCCCTAAAAGAACCAAAGGAGCTAAACTTTATATTTGGTGTGAATATCGAAGAGCGGGAGCTGGATGGCATGTTTGTGTACAACTGCAGCCGCTTAATTAAAATGTATGAGAAAGTTGGCCCTCAGCTTTCAGAGATAGGAATGTAAGTACCAATCAGCTTTTTTCATTTGAAAACAAAGTACACTTTTGAATTACCACAGCTTTGGGTTAATTTACAAGGTTGCAGGTCTCCAACAGACAACAGTTCCTGAAATTCATAAAGACTGGCACGGACAGATTTTGCAAAACTGTCTTGTGTTCTTAAAGTAGTGCAGCATGCACCAAATGTATGTACTTGTCTAGAACTTGAACTTGCCGCCATTTTTAGATCACATACAAAACACTTTTGCAAAATCTGCCTGTGCCAGTTTCTTTGTACGCCAAGGGCCAGTTCACACCATAGAAACGTAGTCTGGATGCGCTCCAGATGCTTTTTTGCATGCGTGTTTTTCATGCATTCCAGTGCAGGAAAAATGCAGCATGTTCTACTTTTTTTTTCTGGAACTGCAAACACTGGTGTGAACTATGCCATTGAAAACAATATAACCTACTTTCTATACGTTTTTGATGCAGAAAAAAAAAACGCACTGGACTGCATGTGGTGTGAACTGGCCCTAAAAGAGTCTTAATTAGCTGCACCTTCGTAAGCTACGAACTGTAGGTTAAAACTGTATGTTATGTTGAATTTGGTGTATTCATTGCACCACAAGTGGATATACATGAATTTGCTTTCAGAATCAGAAGTGTCACAAATGCTTCATGAATTTGGCGCAATACATTAGCCAGAGGGATTAATGCCAAAAAAGTGGCGGATCAGCTTTATTAAATTCCCCCCAGTAAATTTAGACAAACAGTAATAAATAACAGCTATTCTGCTCATAGAGTCTGCAATCTCAGATTCCCCAGCAGGTGGCTGTGCAGGTGAGTTCTGAAGTCTCAGCCCAGCAGCTCAGTAAGTGGTTTATGGTGGTGCCTTTATACAGTACAGTGCCTTGAAATAATATTCATACCCCTAGACATTTTCCTAATTTTATCATGTTACAACCAAAACCGTAAATGTATTTTAATGGGTTTTTATGTGATAGACCAGCACAAAGGGGCACATAATTGTGAAGTGGAAGGAAAATGATAAATGGTTTTCAAAATATAAAAAAAAAAATATCTGTAAAAGTGTGGCGTGTGATTTTATTCAGCCCCTGTACTCTGATACCCCTAACTCAAATATAGTGGAACCAAGTGCTTTCAGAAGTCACACAATTAGTAAATAGAGTCCACGTGTAATTTAATCTCAATATAAATACAGCTGTTCTGTGAAGCCCTCATATGTTTTTTAGAGAACCTTAGTGAACAAGCAGCATCATGAAGGCTTAGGAACACACCAGACATGTCAGGGATAAAGTTGTGAAGAATTTTAAAGCAAGGTTAGGTTATAAAAATTGTCCCAAGTTTTGAACATCTCATGGAGCTGTTCAACCCATCATCTGAAAATGGAAAGAGTATGGCATAACTGCAAACCTACCAAGACATGGCCGTCCACCTAAACTGACAGGGCGGGCAAGGAGAGCATTAATGGGAGAAGCAGCTAAGAGGCCCATGGTAACTCTGGAGGAACTGCAGAGATCCACAGCTCAGGTGGGAGAATCTGTTCACAGGACAACTATATTAGTCATGCACTCCACAAATCTGGCCATTATGGAAGAGTGGCAAGAAAAAAACCATTGTTGAAAGAAAGCCATAAGAAGTCCCCTTTGCAGTTTGCGAGAAGCCATGTGGGGGACACAGCAAATATGTGGAAGAAGGTGCTCTCATCAGACGAGACCAAAATTGAACTTTTTGGCCTAAAAGCAAAATGCTTTGTGTGGCGGAAAACTAACACAGCACATCACCCTGAACACACTATCCCCACTGTGAAACATGGTGGTATTATCATGTTGTGGGGGATGCTTTTCTTCAGCAGGGACAGGGAAGCTGGTCAAAGTTTATGGGAAGATGGATGGATCCAAATACAGGGCAATCTTAGAAGAAAACCTGTTAGTCTGCAAAAGACTTGAGACTGGGGTTGAGGTTCACCTTTCAGCAGGACAACGACCCTAAACATACAGCCAGAGCTCTAATGGAATGGTTTAGATCAAAGCATATTCATGTGTTAGAATGGCCCAATCAAAGCCCAGACCTAAATCCAATTGAGAATCTGTGGCAAGACTTGAAATTTGCTGTTCAGATGCTCTCCATCCAATCTGACAGAGCTTGAGCTATTTTGCAAAGAAGAATGGGCAAAATGTTCACTCTTTTTAGATGTGCAAATCTGGTAGAGACATCCCTAAAAAGACTTGCAGCTGTAATTGCAGCGAAAGGTGGTTCTACAAAGTATTGACACTTTTCACATATTTACTTGTAAAAAAAATTGTATAATTTTTTCCCTCCACGTCACAATTATGTGCTATTTTGTACTGGTCTATCACATAAAATCCCAATAAAATACATTTACATTTTCGGTTGTAACCTAACAAAATGTGGAAAATTTCAAGGGGAATAGATACTTTTTCAAGGCACTGTATACGATATACACAGTGTTGATCATGTATTTATAAATTGTCAAGTTTCCTGGAGCATCTTAATCAAGTTATAGTGATAATGGTGAAAACATGCATTATGTAATGGCAGAAAGCTTGGAATATTGCTAAAACTGACTTCTTGGCTCTTTAACCCTTATGCGAGCAGGGTTATTCTGTGTGCCTTTAACTGACAATATATTCCTTTTTAGAAGGTTTCAAAGGATTTTTTTTTTTTTTAATTATCTTACCTGCTACAAAGTACTTGTTTGCAGTTAGTTGCAGTCTTGTTTGTAAATCTAAGTGACTTCAGTTAACAATTTGTTGCCAATCCACACAAGAAAAGACATAATATAACCTCACTATACATTTTGTAGAAGTCAAAGAATAAAAAAAAGATAGCTGAGAACAGTGTATTTCTTGTATTTTCTTTATATTATGGCACATTCCTTTCTAGGGCCTGTGGAGGTGTAGTGGGAGTAGTTGATGTCCCCTATCTTGTCCTGGAACCTACACACAACAAACAGGACTTTGCAGATGCAAAAGAGTACAAACACCTTTTGAAAGCTATGGGGGACCACTTGGCACAATATTGGAAAGACATTGGCATCGGTGAGTTGTTTACAAATACTGAGGTAAAGAATTACTGAATGTTATTTATAGACATTTTGGTGAACTCAGGCTAAAGGTTGATTTTTTTTTTTTTTTTTATCTGGATTTTTTATCATTTTAAATGTAAAAGTATTTTTTTTTTTCTTTTTGCCGTGCAGAAAAAGTATAACACTTTGTCATTCCTTCTCATTCATTGAAAGACACAGGATTCCTAGACATTTGAGTTGTACTGTAGCCTACAGGAGGATCTAGGCACTGGCAACCAAAAAAACTGACTAGCTTGGTATACCTTTCCCATTCCCAGCATACCTTAGATTTAGTGCTAGTTAGTGCGAGAGAAGTTTAAAGTGGAAGTAAACCCCCCTATCGTTTTCAGCCAAGGAAGCTGCCATCTTTGCCTCTGTTTAATCTTCAACTGCCACAGTGCTGCACATGTGATCCGTTATGACACCAGCCATTGGATGGTTTGTCTGTTTGGTTGAGAGCACAGCCAATGTGCAGTTAGCATTCCCGGCATGCCTTTTTTTTTTTTAAACTGTTAAATCGATGGGTTTACTTCCGCTTTAATTATTCTTGCTAGCCATTTTTTCAAGTTTAATTCCTTTTCTTCAATCAGCATTTTCCTCCTCCTGCTTGAGGGTGTTTCTATACACAGCTATTCAGACCAGTGTACCCTCAGCACTAGCTTTGGAGGCCATTCCCTAGACCCTTCTGGATTGGACGATTGTGGGAATGTGTACCTAAGGCACTGGGCTTTGTATTATGCCATTTTCCAGATCTGAGTATATTGTGTTAGCTGTGGACTGCTTTCCAGGTTCAGAGCTGTGGTACAGTCTCTGGTGTTACCCAATTTCTGAAGACTCGCTTTGTGAGTAGGTGAGCAGACCATGCATTTTGAGCTACCTTCCTATTAGGACTGTTGGGCACCCTTATGATCCCTGTTTTCTTTCAGCTTACTGTGAAAAGGGTTCATGCTGCACAAATGTGCAATGACACACTTAGCTCTGTGCTCTTGTTTCTGCCATTCAGCATAAGGTAACTTCTTCCCACAACTTCTCTTTATCAGAAGTGGCATGGGGAACTTTCATGGTTGGTCTTTGCTGTTTGCCAACAGTGACCTAGTCATCTCTCACCATCCGACTCTCCTGTTATTAGCAGCTGGTTTGTGAATAACTTAGGCTTAACCTTGTACCCTGAGCTACATTGTCTCTGCCTTTCAGTGCAACATGCCGAATCCCAGGCATATGAGTAGCACTCTAACCGATCCTTCCAGCTCACGATCACCCACTAACGGCTTCTGTGCCTGCAGTGCACCCACTGGAGGGGCTGACACAGCAACCTGAAATGTTGACCTAGTTTGACTCCTTGGATAAAATTCCTTAGCTCCATCAAGAGTGGCTTCCGCTTCGATTCTCTCTTGGTAGGATTTCACCACAGTGAAGAAGAAATTTATGGGATAAATTGCATCCCTGATTACGGACTCTGTGGCCATAAGCGTACCTCCACACTTTTTTGTTTAACTAGCAGGTAAATGAAAGAAAATGCCTTGACTTCCCCCATCCACACACTTAAGATGAATGGGAGAATCCCTCCCGCTGCACTTTTTTTTTATTTTTTTCTCTTTTGACAGTAGGGAGACTTCCCCACCATCAGAATAAACTTATCAACAGGCTGGTTGTGTACAAACATACTGCCAATGCATGGATCGAAATTGGGCCAGTTCCTGCTGAACTGGCTGAATTTCAATCCAGGTATGTCTGATTTAAGTGACGAGTGGTGTTAATGACCCGCCTCCCAGTCTTTTCCCTAGATACTAGCAGCAGGGGCGGTGCGTCCATAAAGGGTGCAGGAGCGCCGCCCCCCCTCTCCTGTCACTCTCGATACTCCATAGATAGATTCATGCATTGCATGAATCTATCTATGGTCGCTGCTGACACCCCTATTCAGGTGTCCGGCCCCTTTTCGGTCACCGGGCGCCTGAATTACAGCGGTGGGGGTGTTTTTTGGAAACACCTGATTAGCGCCGTAGGCGCTAATAGGCGTCCAAAAAGGTGACAAGCGGGCGCAACGCTGTGCGTTCCTTGTCACTCAGGAGCAGTCTTTTCCCTAGATACTAGCAGATGCATTAGGATCATTGGTGGAAACAGTCAAACCACTAGTTAGACAGCCAAGAATCTGACAAGAATTATAACTGCAAGGACTTGAGGATACAGAGTTCAAAAAGGGGGGCATGCCAAGGCACGAAGGGGGCAGCCTGTGGCAAACTGAGTTTGCCAGAAACCAAACCAGTGGTAATCTGATGACGTGTACCAGGAGTGATGCCAGGAGCACAAAGCATACTTTGAGAGTAATACTAGTAGCCAGGAGCATCTGTTTGAATGTACTGGTAATGATTCCAAAAGCCAAGAGCAACAGATGGAGTGCACCTGGATTAATGTTAGCGGCCAGGAGCATCTGATGGAATGTACCAGAAATGATGCCAGTGGCCAAGAACGAGAGATGGAACATACCCGGAGTAATGTCAGGAGTGACAGCCTGCCAAGAGCAATGCTAGTGGCCATAAGCGTCTAATGGGAGATACTAGGAATGGTTCCAGCAGCTTGGAGGGACAGACAGAGCATAGCTGGAGTAATGCTAGCAGCCAGGAGTGTCTAATGGAACATACAAGGAATGATGCCAGCGGCCTGTAACGAGAGATGGACTATACTTGGAATAGCAGACACTTCAGGCAAAACCCAGGAGGGGTGCATGGCCCCACTTCCTATAAGATGTGCTGATGGAAGAGGGAATATAAGCAGCTTCTACATTATCGCTTTGTCTGATGAAGAATGTCATAGTATCATTCTTCACAGATTATATTGTACCTGAGGAATTACAGGATGCTGCCATTGCTCCCAGCCTTAAGCTGACCATAGATGGATCGAAATTTTTCCACTTCAGCATGGATCAGTTGAATTTTCATCTATCAATGGCTGCTACCGATTGGCAGACATTGATCTAACGATCAACATCTGTTGAATGGTCTCCTTTGAAAATGTTACTCGATCAACAACTGCAGCTATCCGAGACACTTCCAGGTCAGAGTATTTTGACAGTGGGGAGTCCTGCTGTCAGAAGACAAGATGTGTTTATTTGTTTTTTTATGCCATTTGGCTGAATGAAGGAAAAAAAAATAGATCCGTCTATGGCTAGCCTTAGACCATTTCCCCTCCTATGCATGGCACATTATATTTTTACAGTGCACCCACTAGTCTCTGACATCCTTTATGGGTCTGGGCTAATATTGACAAACTACCCCCCCATATGTTGGCAGATTTCTGCTTGCTTCAGTAGTGTTTTATTGAAGTGGGCCTTTCCTTTCCCACTGTGCCTCCTGCAGTAGCCCATTTTAACTACTTTGCCTACTGTTCATCCCCTTCCTGCCCACGCAAATTTCAGCTTTCAGCGATGTCACACTTTGAATGACAATTGTGCAGTCATGCAAAACTGTACCCATATCATTTTTTTTTTTTTTACACCAATAGAGCTTTATTTTGGTGCTATTTGATCACTACTGTTTTTTTTTTTTTTGTTTAGCAAAAAAAAAAAAAAATTTTTTTTTTGCAAAAAATAAATAACATTTTCATAGTTATAAAATTTTGCAAACTGGTAAGGTTTTTTTTTGTTTGTTTTTTTTCCTCCATCACGGACAATGCATTAAATCCTTCTGGGGATGGGTACATCATATGCCGTAAGCTATGTGATCCATTTTATGCAAGCGAACCAGGTATAGGTAGGCTTTGTGAATGATTTATAAATGAATCCGCTTTATTATTGACCACATACATCATATATTGTCTATTAACAGGGTGGAAGCACCTAGCCTTTTCAAGGTGGTTATATACAGTAGCATTGTTTGTTTATTTTTGACCACAGATGGAACCAGCATACTGTATGTGCTCAGCAGATAATAATCCTATTCCTCCCATAGTAGTCTGAACAGCCAGTTGGATTTTACCAACTTGTGTGCTGCAGCAAGTGGGAATAGGGACATTGAAAAACAAGGAAAGCCACTCACAAGAACACCAGTGTCCTCTCCAGCCACAAGGGCCCACTCCTCTGGGGTCTGTTCCTGCCACATACCACAACACAATTCTGGAGCTGCACACCACTACCAACTTTACACAGCACATACACCTCTAATTTGGCCCAAACTGTGGCGCAACTATAGACCTTAACAATTAAGCCCCAGTAGGGAATTAAATGTGTTTAGAGAGAGGTCTCTGGGTTAGGTAGGAATAAAGATTTGAGGTTAACCCTTTGGGACCCTGTCATTTTTAAACTGTTATCACTGGATCATTTTAGGTGGGCTTATAATTCTTTAACTTTGCCTCCAAGTTGAGTCACAATTGTAGAATCCTATAGAAGAAACTGTGGTATCCCTGAAATAAGATTGTTTTCAACTTTCCTCACTGATATGGCCAGTTTTAGAATGGGCAACTGAAATCATACGTCCTTTGTTTTCATTCATACACATTATTGATCTGTTTTCTAGTACACATGCATACATTTTTATGACCACTTTCAGATTTTTTTTTTTTTCTTCATCCCATAGCTGATAAAGGAATTTCAAAGTTCTGGGATGAGTTTGGATATATAACAGCAAACTGGAAACAACCTCCATCGTCCGAGTTGAGGTATAAAAGAAGACGAGCAATGGAGATCCCAACCACTATTCAGTGTGGTAAGGAGCACTTTATGAAATGTGTTTTATGTTGGTAGCAAGGAATTATTAGTAATAATATGTTATTATAATACAACATGCTTTACATAAAGTACTTTTGTAAGTCTGCGTTTTTGCATTTTATAACATTTCTATAAATCTTTGCATTAACAGCAAATTGTACGTTGGGCATAATCGTAATATTTTATCAAATATCACAAGAGGACTGACAAGCAAAATAGGTGTAATGTTCATGTAACTGCCTGTTAAAGAAGAACACTTGCAAATTTTTTTAGGATTATGAGCCTTTCTGTTGGGGGAATGGAGACGGGGGGAATTGAGTAAAACCAGTTCCCCACCCGTTGATTGATTAACCACTTCCATACCACGTGAATTCTAGCACTTCTCTCCTACATGTAAAAATCATAATTTCTTTGCTAGAAAATTGCTAACAACCCCCAAACATATAATTTTAGCAGAGACCCTAGGGAATAAAATAGCAGTCATTGCAACGTTCTATGTCTCACAGTATTTGCGCAGCAATTTTTCAAACATGTTTTTTTTTTTGGGGGGGGGAGTAAAATGTTTTCCTGAATAAAAAAAAAACAGTAAAGTTAGCCCAATTTTTTTGTATAATGTGACCGATGTTATGCCGAGTAAAATAGGTTGCTAACATGTCACGCTTTAAAATTGCGCACACTCGTGAAATGGCGTCAAACTTTGGTACTCAAAAATCTCCATAGGCAACACTTTTTTTTTTTTTACAGGTTACATGTTTAGATTTACAGAGGAGGTCGTGGGCGAACGTTCGCGGTGATACCTCACATGTGTGGTTTGAACGTCGTTTACACACATGAACGCGACCTACGTATGGGTTAGCTTCTGCGTGCGAGCTATTTAACTTTATTTATTTTTACACTTCCCCCCCCCTTTTTTTTTATATTTGATCCCTTTTATTCCTATTACAAGGAATGTAAACATCCCTTGTAATAGGAATAGTGCATGACAGGTCCTCTTTATGGAGAGATGTGGGGTCTATAAGACCCCACATCTCTCCTCCCAGGCTGGAAAGCCTGAGATCCAAAAAATAAGTCCCCGGCATTGTTTACTTTTGCCTCCGAGTCATAGAGACTGCCGGGGACCATCTGGCCCTCGGAAAGCTCTGTGGCTAACTTATGCCAGTGGTGGATTCCTTCTCCAGCTCGCCGATCGCACAGGCGAGCAGGAGAAGCATCGGATGGCGGGGGCGACATCCCCTCCCACTGCCTGTAAGAACAATCAAGCGACTGAACAGGCGCTATGATTGTTCTTACGGTGAAGGGAATTTCCGGCTGAAAACTATATCCGAATGATGCCTGTATTTGCAGGCATCATTCAGATATCGCCACTGAAAGCCCAGGACATCATATGACGGCTTGCGGTATGGAAGTGGTTAAGCTACACAATCTTTCAATATTATGAATGAATGATCAGTGATGTTAGGGCAGTGCCATCCATGACGCATCTCTGCAGTGCTGATCATTTAATCATAGAAGCGAAGGATCACTCAGCGGTGTGGCGCTATGTGATCCATCTGCCAAGGCTGTGTTTTACATGCAGCCACAGATGCAAACAATGCTACAAGCTATGTTTAATGACAGCGCTGTCTCCAGAGCAGCCCATGTTGTCAGAAAGCAGTGCTGTCAATCCTAAATGTGTCCCCCTTTTAACAATGTGGTCAGTTAGTGTAAGGAAACTACCCTATAAATTTGGGGCTAGTTCCACTTTGGGCATGAATAAAAGTGAATCTTTGGTATTGACATTATGGATACTCTCTCCTATACATGCAATATTAAGATTTTTGGGATTGTATTTGAACTTGCCATAAAGTTTGTAAACATTGCAGTTATATGTTATCGGCCATGTTGCAAAAAGGTTTTTTAAAAGTTTCTTAAACTCAGAGATTTCTGGACCAGCAGTCAGATATTTTATTATGTATATCTGCCTGCCTAGTGGAAGACTTGATTGTTTAGGCTTGCTTTTCCTTTCTATTATCTACATATTTTTTGTAGCTAGTTTCTCTGAGCCTTAGGCCTCACTCAGACGAGGTGGATCCGCTTGCACAGAGTCCGCCTCTGTCCGCCAGCTCAGCGGGAGATCTCTCCGTTGAACTCCACTGAGTCGGCGGATGACAGGTCCCTCTCTGCTCACCGAACAGGGAGGGGCTTGTCGAGTGCTGCTGGATTCTATGGAGAGATCGGATGAAAACCGATCTTTTCATCAGATCTCATCCGATCCACCAGCGACGGATCCGGACATAGGGCCATTCGTCTGCTTTTGGTGGATCGGACCGGGTCGGATGTCAGCGGACATGTCACCGCTGACATCCGTCGCTCCATAGACTAGCATGGAGCGCCCGTTCAGGTCTGCCTGTCAGTTTTGATGGTGGACCTGAACGGCGGGACAGTGTGAAAGGGGCCTTAAACAAAAATTATAGGGGTGTGTTTAATATTTCAATTAATCACTAGCTTTTATTCTTATAAATTGTGCTTTTTTTTTTTTTTTTCTCTTTGCAGACCTGTGTTTAAAGTGGCGGACGCTTCCATTCCAGCTGAGTGCTGTGAATAAAGAATATCCTAATACATGGATATGCTCTATGAATCCAGATGTAGAACAGGATAGGTATGTACATACCCAATATATGCATTTCAAATCGCAAATAAAGGAACTACATGATAAATCAGTAATATAGTGGAAAGGTTTTTCTGATACTGTAAGACTTTTTCACATGGTGTTCAGGGAGCAGTATAAACTGGCAGGTAATTTGCTCACCTACAACCGGACATGGTGCCGATCTAGTGAGTACACATGGCTGAATTCCGGTGAGGCAATTTTAGAGACATAAAGGCACCACCAGTCAAAATCTCCCATGGAATTGAACTGTGCTGTTCCCGCCATGCAAAATCCCCATTTAGCAGTTAAAGAAGAAATAACACTAATGCTAGGGTAAACTGAGCCTTAATATTTATTGCTTGTCTATTGAGGGTCACAGAAAGTCATCACATTTGAAAATGATAGTGATGGTCACAGAAGAATCAAACACTGGCAAATGAAAAAAAAAAAACTTCCTACCACTAGCTTATCTTAAATGTACAGGACACAGGCTATTAGTATTAAGGCTGGGTTCACGCATATGCAAATTGGATGCAGATTTCCCTCCTTTCCAATTCGTATGACAGGCGAGTGTGACCGGCTGTCAATGGAGCCGGTTCACCCAGGTCTTGGGCGGCCGCAGTCGGCATTCAAAAAGGGTTCTGTGTGTCTTTGGGTTCGATTCAGGTAAAAATGTGGACCGGATTCACACAGGAACGCACCGGACCCCAGGCACATAGGCCTCATAGGTTATAGGCTGGTACCAGCAGGTGATTGGACACATTTCCTTGGTCATTCCCCCTATACCCTACCCCATTCTTTGAGCCCTCACTTTTAAGGTGATGGACCTCTTCACCCTTAAGGAGAAATCACTCTTAGCTTACCTTTTTTATTTTATCTTTGGATTCCTCAGTGAATTATTCAGTGAACTTCAATGTCTTCCAACACAGTAATAGGAAGCTGTGCACTTGAATCGGTGTAACCTGGGAAACTTTTTTTTTTTTTTAACAGAAAAGTTTTTATTTTTATTGACAAACTAGACAGTACAACACAACATACATCATACAGAGGACCCGACAGTAGGTGCTCAAGTGCACAACAGTACTTAGCATAGTTAACAATCTACAATTCTTATTCAAGTGTTTCTATGGTTTATATCAAACAGCTGGTGGAGGATATCACCAAAGTAGAGTAGAAACATCAGCGGTAAATTAACCTGGTAGATAGCTGCACAGGACAGGTAAAAGGGGGATCCTGGCCCCCAACCCTATAGAGGGAACCTGGGAAACTTTACCCACGCTGTGAGGATGGCCTGTAATGTTGCTTCAGGCACTGGATCCTGCATGGGCACTCACCTCTGCACTTTGTGCAATGAATGTAGTTGGAAGCAGGATGCTATACAGGTCCAGGGCCATTGTCCACCCCTATGGAACCTGGAATCCAGACCCTAAAAACCCCTCCAGGGGTATGCCCACCATGATGGCTGCAGCTTGGAATCTGTATAGAGACATTACTTTAAGTGAGCAATTATAGCAATTTTTTTCTGCCCTGCTCATTTGTCTGGATGCCCTAGAATATGTAATGACAAAAGTTTCTAGAATGGCTTTAATTTCAGTTCACTTGCGTAGATTCTTGTGGCTAAAAGCCCGGTCAGCTAAAGCCACCTAAAAATGATGCCTCACACGTATGCTCTTGATAGAGAACAACTCTTTGGTAAAGGGAACTTGACAAATTCATCAAACACATCACAGTGACAACCACCTTACACACACGCACGCGCACACACCTTTAGGGGGGCCACTACCCCCTCAAAACACAGAGCACCGCAACGCTGTACGCATTTAAAACTCTACCCCCCCCCCCCTCTCTGCTTTCTTTTCTCAGATCAACCGAATTTGCAGATTTCTTTGAATTGTCCCAGGGAGCAGTTGGGCCAGTATCCCTACAGAATAGGTTTAAAGGATTTTTTTCAAACCTGTTCTTGGTACCACAGCACAACTAGGGTAATCATCCTAGTCTATCCTGGACCTAAAATTCCTGAACGAATGCCTTCATATTCCAAAATTTTGCATGAAACTATGGCTGGGGCTATGGTTGGGACCTACATCGACCACCAAGGGGGCACCGGGAGTCATGTAGTATTAAAGGAAGCGTCCCAGATCATATCAGATTTCCTCAGCCATTAGCACCTGGACCAAGGGGAATGGGCCCTTAACCCTGGTTTTCAGCCTCATATTTCAGAGATTGGTGACCCATGGATATCCTGGCCTCGAGATTTAAGTTATTTCTGTGGCTAGGACCAAGGATCTTCTAGCACTGTCATTGGGTGCCTTAATAATTCTTTGACCTTTGCTCAAGCTTATCTATGCCTTCCCTCCGATGCAAATTCTACCATGCCTGCTCCAAAAATGATGCATTCTATATACATTAAAGTGGATGTAAACCCACTCTCATCCTTTCTAAACTACTACCATAGTGGTTATCTATAAGGATATACATGAATTCTCATCTTGTGTCCTGTCCTGTACTTCTAGATATGGAATTTACAGATAAGTAAAAATTCATCTTTTCAGTCTCAGGAAACCTCTGTCTATAGAATGTGTGGTGCATTAGAATGTGGCATACCCGGAGTATTTGAAACCCTCGACGGATAATTTTTTAATACCTCCCTTCTTTAGATCAAATGATTTTCGCTAATTATAAAATGAAATATTTTTGACCAAAATAGACTGACAATTGGTAGTGTCCTTGAAAACAAATCAGTGCAGTGCTCCCTTTTATTTGTGGTCTGTATAGGCAGGATATCCATTCACCACTGTTTACTGCTCAAGGAATACCTGCTAGAGGAATCCTAGGTGATGGAGGCAGTATTGTACACTAATATATACTGCTTTACCAAGTACTTATACACTCTGCTAAACCCAGCAACCAGCTCTGAAATCCTTACTGTACCAATATAACGGTTTTGTCAGATAACCTATCGTTATGTTTTGCTGTTGTAGGAGGAAAGCCTACAAACACACAGGGAGCAATGTAGGCTTTTAGTTGTGCATAATTGTTTTTTGGTCATTTTAGCCTTGAAGGCACAGTGAGCTAGTTAGTAAAAAAACCTGTCCTGTTGCAGATGTGAAGCTCCAGAGTTAAAGCAAAAACTTCCTGTCGGAGTCCTTAAGAAAGAATTTGTCACACAAGACGACAAGAAAAAGCATCTCAGTGAGAAGATCAAACATCAGCAAGAGAAGCTGGAAGCACTACAGGTGATGACTATAGCAGCATAGTAATAAGCAGTGTTCATACTATGAAAAAAGGTTTGCAATACAGTTTATTAGTCTGCATTTTTTTTTTTTACCTTTACCTTAAAGTGGGGTTGCACATAAAAAAACAAAAAACAAAAAAAAAAAAACTGGTCTTTAAGAGTAACTCGATTTTTGTTCAGAAAAAAAAAACGTGTACATTGTAAGGATTTTAAAAAACTTTGTTGCAGATTCTTAGCCTTTGTTATTTTGAAGAGATGGCTTTTTGTTTGTCTGTGTCCATGTGTAGAGTGAATCTGTGGTTTTATAAGTATCGATAAGCTGCTGCACCTGCAGGGTTCTAATTAGGAAAGTGGCAGGGTCTGCATCCCTTAAGCTGTGATTTCCCTTTGGGAGTATCTCACCAAAAATGAAATTTTGTTGCAGGGGATGCCAAAAATCTGACTTCTATGTTAGTGCAGACTTCTGGGAAAATCAGTAAGCCAATCACACAAGCAGAAAATTACCTTTTCAGGGGCATTTGTGTACAGATCGCCTCCAGGTAGGCATATTGCATTGCATTCTACAGAAAAATACAGAGCTTCAGATTGAAAAGGAAAGGTAATTTTTAACCACCCAAGCCAATTCTGGAATATCTCTCCTACATGTAGAAATCATAATTTTTTTGCTCGAAAATTACTCGGAATCCCCAAACATTATTAACTTTTTTTTTTGTAGAGATCATAGGGAATAAAATGGCAGTTTCTGTCACACTGTATTTGTGCAGAAATTTTTCAAACACAATTTTTGGGGAAAAATACACTTTAACCACTTCAGCCCCTGAAGGATTTACCCCCTTCCTGACCAGAGGACTTTTGGCGATTCGGCCCTGCGTCGCTTTAACTGACAATTGCGCTGTCGTGCAACGTTGCACCCAAACAAAATTGACACCCTTTTTTCCCACAAAAAGAGCTTTCTTTTGGTGGTATTTGATCACCTTGGCGGTTTTTATTTTTTGCGCTATAATCAAAAAGATCGGCAATTTTGAAAATAAATATATAAACGAATTTCTTTCTCAGTTTAGGCCGATATGTATTTTAAATAATTTTGGTAAAAAAAAAAAGTGTGTCCTAGGGAGTGATTCTAACTGGGGGGGGTCGTCTCACTAGCACATTACAGAGATCACTGCTCCCGGTGACGGGGAGCAGTAGATCTGTCATGTTGCTAGGCAGAACAGGGAAATTCCTTGTTTACATGGGTATCTCCCCATTCTGCCTCTCCGTGACACAATCGCGGTCCCCTGGTGGACATAGAGTCACGGAGTATGCTGCGGACTTGCACCCACAATGCCGCGATTTAAAGGGGACGTTCCTGTACGCCTATTTGCCCAGCTGTGCCATTGTGCTGACGTACATCGTTGTGCGCTGGTCGGCAAGGGGTTAATGAATTTAATGTAAGAAAATACAATAGATAATCCAGTGTTTTGGTAAAATATAAAAGACGTTCCGCCGAGTAAATGGATAACCAACATGTCACGCTTTAAAATTATGCACACTCTTGGAATGGCGCCAAACTACAGTACTTAAAAATCTTCATAGGTGACAATTTAAACATTTTTTACAGGTTACCAGTTTAGAGCACTAGAAATATTGTTCTCGCCCTAACGAGCGCAGTAATATCTCACATGTGGTTTGAATGCTGTTTACATATGCAGGCAACCTACATATGCTTCTGAATGCAAACACAAGGAGATGGGGTGCCTTAAAATTGTGTTTTTTTAACACTTTCCCTTTAATTTTTTTTTAAGACTTTTATTTCTATTACAAGGAATGTAAACATCCCTTGTAATAGGAATAGGGCATGACAGGTCCTCTTTATGGAGAGATCTGGGGTCTTTAAGTCCCCACATCTCTCCTCCTATGCTGGAAAGCCTCAGATCGAAAGAAAAATCGATCTCAGGGTTTCCAGCAAAAAAATTGGCAGTGTTTACATCTGCCAGAGCCAATGGCAACCCTAGGGGGGGGGGGGGGCAGAGGGGGCCCTGGCCCCCCAACATTTTTTTTTTTTTTTTTTTTTTTTTTGCATTCGTAGCGGATGCGCCACATCTTACTCAGGCCACTGCTGGAGTAACAGTCTCTATTGAGATGGAGAGTATCAGTCAGCTCCTGCGGGTGATTCCTCCCCCCTCCCTCTGCTCGCTGACACTGCATAATGCGAGGCCGCCCGATCTGCTCCTTCCCCTGCATCCTCATTGGCAGAGAGAAGAGCGAGTTGCAGGAAGGACTCCACCAGGACTCTCCAGTTACTGAAAAAACAAACTGATTTCTCCCATCCTTAGGACAGGAGAACCAGCCTGTAAATTCCAAGAGTGGTGACTGCAAGCTGAGCCGAGTGTCAGTCTATGACACTCTTTGACAGCCCAGCGAGTCCAGCCACCCCCTCACTCTCCTCATGTACGTTAGAGCAGAGATGAATACAGCTCCTCCTCCCGCCCCTGTTCCTTCTGAGTCTTCCAGTCCCGCCCACACTATCCCCGGCGTGCAGCAGTATCTGAAGATGTTTGGGCGGGGAAATATGAAAATCAGCAGCATTGCTGGCTGTGTGTCAATGATGCCTGAGATTCTAGCCTGGACAGTAAGTGTGTGCACTGCAGTCACTGCTATCACTGAACTGCATTATCTCCATCCCTTCTCTCCCCCATCTGTCCCTCCCCCTCGCCTGTTCTTTCAAGACCTTCACAATTTACTTGCACTTTCAGTTAGGCAGGTAATACAGTGCAAATTTCTTTCCTGCATCCACAGATTGCAGGAAAGAAACTTGCATGATTCCCCCATCAACACAGACAGTGGTGACAGGGGAATATCCTTCCTGCCCAGCAATTGTATTCTCCCAACAAACAGTGATTATCACTAGTGGCTATAGCAACCACTAGTGATAATCCTAAGAGTATCTGGCAGGCTGGTTGTTCCCAATTTGATCGATCAACTTGGTACATTCAGCCTGCTCATTAATGGTTCAAATCTCAGCCAGTTCCTGCTGAACCAGCTGAGATTTAAACTGCCTAAGGCTGGTCTTAGCACTTAGGCAGCCTATACATTGATCACTTTTTTCATTTAACTAGTCGGTTGAATATAAAAAAAAAAAGAAATGATCCAATTCTCCCATCTACACATTATAGGTGGATGGGGGAATCCTCTGTGTGGACCAGTGGTGGAACGACCAGGGTTGCTGTCCTGTCCCGGCTATTCACAGCGCTGGTCTCTGTCTCCATGGCAGCGGCGGCACATTGGAACCTAGTGCTGGTTACTTTATTGGGGTGGTGTACAGGAGGGCCAGCACAATTTGTTGTTAGAGATGGGCTGGGCATGTTCAAAATCCCACATGCCCGAGCCCGCCAGGAAGCCCACACTGCACAGCGCTAATCAAAGGCAGTGAGACATTTCCCGGTCCGCAGCTGCACAGATCAGGAATGTCTCACTGCCTGTAATTAGCGGTGTGCAGTGTCGGCTTCCTGGCGAGATCGGGCATGCAGGAGTTCAAACACACCTGAGCCCATCTCTAATGGTTGTAGACAGTTGACCTCCTTGCAGGTTGCTTAGCAGCAGTGCAGCCTTTTCTGACATGCTGATCGTGATGCAATCCAGGTGATGCTCCTAGTCAAATCCTAGTGTTAAATATCATAGGGCTCTTTCACACGGACGGTCCGTATGTCCGTTTTTCATCCTTCCGTTTTCGGAAGAAAAACGGACATACATGTATCCCTATGGGATAGCGCGTGTCAGCGGATGAGCATCCGCTGACACCCAATCTCGTCCGTGTCTGCTATGGTCCGTTTCTGCAGACGGAGGAAAACCCTATTTTTTCATCCGCCTGCAGAGCGGATCGGATGACGACGGACTCTACGGTCCATCGTCACCCGATCTCCCATAGGGGAGAGCGGCACTCTGACAGGTCCGTCCCTGCGCTGTGTGCAGAGATGGACCAGTCATCTTCCTGCTCAGCGGCGATCGCTCCGGCGATCCCCGCTGAGTAAGCGGATATCCACGGGGCGGATCAGCACTGATCCGCCCCGTGTGAAAGGACCCATAGTGATTTTATTGATCAAAGCCCACACCTTACAGGCATAGAGCCCACATGGCTGCTGGACATACGGTTGATGTGGTTGTACTCTTGATGCTAATAAATACTGTGCTTATTAGATCTGACTGGGAGCATCACCTGGATCTCATCCCAATCAGCATGTCAACAGAGAAGGTTATACAGCATTACTGCTGCTAGGTGACCAGCTGGGGGCTCGGCTCTCTACAACCAATAGTGCCAGCCTTCCCCTGCATGCACCCATAATGTCACCAGCACTAGGTCCTAATAGACTGCTGCCAAAGAGACCGATGCCAGACCAGCACTGTCAATAGCAGGGGCAGGACAGCAAGAGGAGGCTGGGAAACCCCACAGTGGCAGAACACCAAGGCCCAGTGGCAAGATAACCTTTGCAACCCTGATAGTTCTCCCACTGCTTTGGACCCTTATATGTCACCAGCATACCAAGAAAATATATCTCTTCTGCCACCCTGGGGGCCCCTAATACAGTAGGAAGGGAGCTCACTGCAGAACATGTGAAAGGACCTGTTGTGGGATCGTAGTAAAGGGCCCCAAGATATATATATATATATATATATTTATATTTATTTATTTATTTATTTATTTATTTATTTGCATTTTATAGTTGCCCCCCTACTTTTGTCACTGTCCCCCGCCAGAGCCGGAAGTGAGGTGCCGTCATGAGCAGCCAGGCCAGGGAGCATCTGGTCCACGACCAGTTCTATGGTAAACAGCCGCCACCAGTGGATTCATTCTCCGGCTCCCTGATCCACACAGAAGAGAGTGGAAAAGCCCGTGGGGGGGGGGGGGGGGGGAGGGTGCTCAGCAGAGGGAATGTCCCCTTTGTCTTTGCCTGTGGCTGTAGGCATCATTCAGATATGTCCTCTCAAAGTTCATGATGTCTACTCGGGGGAAGTGGTTAATAATAATCAATTACAATATAACTCGAGTCGCAATTGTATGAGCTATATTTAATTTTTTTGCCATTTTTTTTTTTTCCCCATGAAAATGGAGCTGCCCTTTAAGTTTATACCTTCAAGTTTTACCATGTCTGAGCTTCTGTGGATGCAGGTTTTTGCAACAAGGTTATTGCAGCAGCACCCTGGTTTACCCTTGTTATTGTTGGGCCTCATGGAACAGTTATTTGCCTGGCTTGTTGGCCACCATTCTTATTCATTGCTTTGGGACGTCCCAGGGTCTATGAATATTCATCCTGTGCCTTGTACTGTATGACTAAGAAATGTAGACTTTCCCCTCCCTTCTTTTTTTTTTTTTTCTGCATTGGAAGATAATCTGAGCTTTCGTGCAATGGGGTAGGTTTTTATAGAGGCACACCCAAAGGGGCATTGCAGGCAGAGCATTGCCAGTAGCCAATCGTCTATAGCATCTTATAAACAATGGCCTATGAATTTCCAACCTGTGTTCTGTACTGTATTCCCAGGATATGGAATTTAGAGGTATGTCAAAATTCCCCTGGTCATAATCATTGTTTTTCAGGTATGTGATTTGGTTTTAACTGGAAAAATGTCTCTAATTCACATAGCTAATATTACTAATGTATGTTGCATTTGAATTTTAACCACAGAAATTGTCAACGGTTCGTTCAAGTGCAGACCTAAAGAAGCTCCCTTTGGAGGTTAGCACACGTCCATCAGAGGTTAGTAAATTTGAGTAGTCATCTTTTTGAAGTCTACTTTATTCACTTCACTAACCAGGTTTCATATTCTTGTGCAGCCGCCTGTGCCATCAACTCGTTCGCTACGACCAAAATCGCCACCCCTGCCAGCAGTATTGAAAGAAATTAAACCACCTCCAACTCCATCACCACGAAGCAGCAATGCAGTAAAGAAAATGGAATCATCACGAGTGCTAAACAGTGAAAGAGCCAGCACGTCAAGAGCTCACCCCCCACCTATTACTGCCGTTAAAACTAACAACACTACTAAGAACATCAGCAAAATAGTACCAACTGTGAAAGCCTCACCATCCATATCAAAACCTAGTTTTCTTCAAGCTGCTCGCTCTTTAAAATCCACAGTATTGTCCTCGCCAAACTTGAAGTCTTCAAAGTCCCTTCCAGCAAAGAAACCTGTTAGAAGTAAAAGCCCTGTGGTAAGGCAGCAGCTACTGTTCTGTTTTTAACACAACTTTTTTTTTTTTTTTTTTTTTCCCTGTTCTCGCATGATATTTCAGTCTTTTTGGGTTTCTGATGAGCTCAAAATGCTGTCTTCGTGTACCTCTTGAGCACTCCATTCAGAAAAGGTTCCCTCCAACAAATGTTCCTGTTAAAGGGCCCAGGAGAGGGCTTGAGTATATCATGATGCCAACAGTCTTTTAGAAAGCTCTTCTGTAGCAGCATAGCTGCTGAAATTTTTAAAAGGCACATTTTTTTTCGCAAAAGTTTTTTAAAAATATAATCGGTGCAATAAAATGTGGATTTAATGTTGCGCCCATAAGAATTTTTATGCCATCAGTATACAAACCACATCAGAAAAAGTTTCTTCATCTTTGGTTTGTTTGCCTACCTGTCTAAATTAATCATACAGCTTGGTTATCAGGGTAAATGCAAGTGTTTCTTAGCATTTATTATATATGAAAAAATATATATTAGATTAGATTTTTGGGAAATCTGTGTTACTCCTGTTGATAATTTAAATCCATCTCCTGACCCTGATCACAAAATATGCTCTTTTCTCTGACTGTAGATTACCAGTGTGAGAAAGAGAACTTCTCAACAGATAGTAGTTGAAGAAGATGATGATGAGGATGATGATGAAGAAGAAGAAGAAGAAATTGTCTCAACACCTAAACCTGAGAAAGCAAAACGATCAAAGGTAGTGGAAATTAAAGAGCTGAATGAAGTAGAGGTGAAGGTAAGCAATGGCTTAATATATTTACATGCATGTCTGTTCCCACTAATCCATGTAGGCTTACATACTGAAACATCTAATGCACAATACAGTACAAATTATTTTATAAAACGTTCTTGTGCCACAGTAGAAAATGTTTCTTTTCCTTAGTGATGTTGCTGGAACTGCTTCAATTCAGCTATGTAATGTAAGATTCAGGGGTTGATTTAG
This sequence comes from Lithobates sylvaticus, assembly GCA_028564925.1. Lineage (NCBI taxonomy): Eukaryota > Metazoa > Chordata > Amphibia > Anura > Ranidae > Lithobates > Lithobates sylvaticus. Next base: position 261,763,534 of record CM053026.1, read on the forward strand.
TTGATTTACTAAAAGCAAATAGACTTTTTGTAACTGCACCGTGCTTGTGCAGTTGCAATCATTTTCCTCAGAGCTTAGTGAATGTAGTGAAGCTTCACTTTGTAAAGAAAAGCCAATCAGGGTAAAAAAAAAAAAGCATTTTTGCTTTCACATGATTGAATGATGGAAATCAGCAGAGCTTTACCACTTTCACTGAGCTGCAACTGCACTGGCATTACCCCTCCTACTTCCAGAAAGCCTCTGTGTTTTTGTTTGTGTACGGACAACTAATGCAAACCATTAGGGCAACCTCCAATTGCCACAGGATGTCAATTCAACCCAACAGGGATTTTTCCCCCCAGAGAAAGTAAAGTCGCGCCAGTAGAACCACTTTTTTGAGAAATTTTTCCCGAAGGCCCCTCTCTGTGGCCACCAGATCTTCCATTTCGTTAAGTTCAGTAATGTTTTTTTTAACCGAAGTTGGTTGTGTCTGTTTCCAGAAAGCGGGATACAGCTTTTAATGGCACAGCTTTATCATAGCAAGGCAGTTAGGATGCCTAAGAGGAATAAGAAATAAAAAAAGGTCCTCAAAATACAAATGCCATCAAAGAAATTGATTTTGCAATATGTATTTTTTTTCATTAGGGACAAAGTAAATACAAAAGTTGGAGTATAAGAGTTGGTAACTCTGCAGAATACAGGCAAAGCATATGCCAAACCAATCAAACCTGGCTTCTTGTGAAACTTTTCCATCAGCTGAGGAAATGGCAAGCTTGTGTTCTTATAGATCCAAGCCTAAAGCCAGAAGTGCGTCAAAAAACAATAGCAGTAATATGTTTAAAAAGATGATCCTGACTCGTATAGATGCCGTTTAGACTACTAAATGTTCTGTTCCTTCCTCCAGTGAACTTGATAAAATAATTTTACAGTGAGGACAAAAATTTCTGTGTTCTAAGAAAAAGTGATTAATCAATCACACGAAGATATTCCAGTATGTCCAAAATGCTGTGTGCTACTGTGGAATACACTGCCTTTTTCATGCTTCCACCCTTACAATTTATGTGTCTGTGTTAAAGTTAAATATTCTCTCTCTCAAAAGCCAGTATTGCATTTTAACTCATGTGACTTTTCTGAGCAGGCCAAACCCTCGATGTCTGACTCTCATGTGTCATTGAAACCTTTGCAGCGGACAGACAGTCCAGAAGCAGATGCCCTTGTGTCAACTAAAGCTGCACAGAAAGGTAAATAAGTGTGAAGCGAGTAATGCACACAGACTTTGTTGCCAATATTCCTTTACCGTAAATACACACAAGAAACATGCTTGTTTAACCTATTTAAAGTGAATATACAGTGTTTGTATTTAGGCCTCATGCACACTGGACATTATAAAAACACCAGTAGCATTTTTTTATTTTATTTTTTTAGCAAAACTATACTCAAAAGTTTATGGCTCAAAAACGCTGATAAAAGCAGTGTTTAATAGTTTTTACAGCTCCTCTTAAAACCCACTAGTTCTGGGGGGGTTTCCAGACAGAAAACGCTGATAACAGCCCATGCATGTATGGACACACAGGATAACATGCTGGGGAGTTTACTGGCTGCAGAAAAAAATCGCCTGAAGCCAAAAACAGCAACTGTAAAAACGTCCAGTGTGCATGAGGCCCTAATCTTCTTTATTTTGCTCTGGACCAAACGTATTTCTTTTCCATTTTTGTAGTTGTACAAGGATGTAATATTGAATTCTTACATGCCAACATTGCAGCTGCACTTTTGCCTATGCCCACTTTTTATCTATTCCACAGACCTGTGTAGCATGTCTGGAGGCGCAAGCTCTTGCCAGGCAGCTGTTTCTGTTCCTAGACCCACTCTTGTTACACCATCAATATTATCCAGTAATCAGAATCCTAAGTGTGCAGAATAACCTCTAATTATGATAAAGTCACATGTGTGGAAGTGCTCATCTGCTTCTAATTTTAAAGTTTTTTTATTGTACCTCACAGGACATTAAGACAAGGTAATGCTGCCACCTTTAGGTGATTGGACACTGGCAAACACAAAATACAGTGTTCCCTCTCCCAGACATAACACCTCCCAGTGAGGCCTCAGTTTTTTTTGCTAGTGTTAGGTGATGGTCATCTCTGTGCAATGTCTGTATGCTTTACGTTTCAACTAGTTTTTCGCAAGATTACCAGTAGGGACCAGAGATGTCCGGATCTGTTGCCTACGGCCTTGGGCCAAGAGAAATGATACACAGAACAGGCCTTTAACGCTGGACACCAGCATAGCAGAAGTCTGTACAATCCTTTCTTTGCCTGTCGACCTAGCAAAGTGCTATAGAGGTCCAGAGCGGTGATCCCCAGCTGGAAAATTGTGGAAATTCTGATTTTCTCAGACTATGTATGAAGCCTGGGTAGTGGGCCTTTTACCTGGTGGTGTTTGAGGCACTCTGCTAGCAATGGGGGACTCCAGATGTAGATCTTCTAACATCCCCAGTTAAACACAAACACAAAACTGGACAGGTTTGCAGAACCAGTGACCTTCGAACATTCTCTACGGAGGCCCTGGTGTCTTTGTGGGACCAGTTCTCCCTATTTAATGCCTTCCCTTCACTACAACTTCTTCTCTGACTGTTGCGCAGAATTCGATGGTGGTAGTTGGAGGGGGGGGGGGGGGGGGTTGGGCGGATGGGAGATACCTGTTATCTTGGTAGCCTCAGCCTTCCTGATTGACGCAACCTCCTGTCACAAGGTCCGATATTATATCCTGCATTACAGTTGCATGCTTTAATGGCTAGGCTGTTGAAACCAGGTTCTAGAGAGAAGGCTGGGAAGAAGACATCCCATAAAATTTACCATAGGATTTGGAAATCTTATATTGCACGGTGGCAAGAATGTTGTGGGATTAGTGCTGGCTTCTCTTCAATCAGGAGTGAACAAGAGTTTGGCCCGAGTACCATCAAGGATCAAATCTCAGCCTTGGCGCTTCCATTACTTCAGCTTGCAGGGTTTCTGAGTTGGCAGCCAGGAACCTTTCTTGGTGATTCATAGAGGCAGCGTGGTCTTATGACCTCAGTCATCCTTTTTGTGCCCGAAGTAATTTTTGTTTCAACCAAAATATTGTGTTACCTTCTGTTTGTTTCAAACCTTGGACTCTGGAAGACCAAGCTTTGGATATCATTCATGCAGTAACAGTTTACCTACAGTTGAGTGTTGATTTGACAATCTGGCTGTTTTTGTCCTCTTTCCCGATGGCCCTTGGAAGGGTTTAAATTGCTTCAAAATCTACTTTTTCTGGATGGATTTGTCAGCTTATTTCTCAAATGTACGGCCCTAAAGAAAAGGGCCCACATTTCTTGTAACAGCTCATTCTACAAGGTGTGTTGTTGCCTCCTGGGCTATTCAAAATCAAGATTCTGTAGTTCAAGCTTGTAAGGTTTCTACCTGGTCTTCAGTTCATACCTTTAACGCATTTTACCAGGTAGATGTTTGGGCCTTTGTGGATGCTATCAGTTAAGAGAAGGGTCTTCAAAGGCAGCTATGTGAGGTTATAATCTGTGTTGGTTCTGTTTGTTGGGGGTTGTGGGCTTGTTGCAGTATTGCCCTCCTCTCATATTCAGTGCTTTGGGACTTCCCTATCATAATTTATATTAAGATGTCCTGTGATGCGTGATAGACAAAAAATATTTTGGTGTAGCCGTAAAATCCCTTTTTGGAGTACATCACAAGACACAGGGATTCCCCTACCCACTTCTTATACTGAGGAATGCAAAACAGGCTGTGCCTTACTGGGAGGGGTAATGTCTGAGAGGGGATTGCTGTCTTTTTGTTTCAGTGTCCAATCACCTGAAGGTGGCAGCATAACCCTATTGTAATGGATATGAAAATGCCTGCAATTGCAGGTTAACCAAAAATCTATTTTTTTCCCCTGAATGCTATTCACATCATTTTAATAATTCCTTATTAGGCATATCAGATTTAGATTTAAAGTACAGGTCCATTTAAAGCAGAACTAAAGTGTGTAAACAAACTAAGCAAGCAGGCTAGTTATCACAGAAGAGACCTGCTAATGTATACCTGCTTGTTCCCAGTCTTCACAGTGTACAGTGAGGTGCGCAATAGTGTTACAATACTCTTGGGAAGGAACGAATGTCAATGCGATATCAAAAGCTAATACAGTGATCTCCTTTTTTGGGGGGGGGGGGGGGGGTTAAAAATATATACATGTACTTAAACTGAAACGTTAGTCAGAAAAATTAAATTCTGCTAGATCACTTCAGGCTGGCCCCTTTAGTGGGTATAGCTATGTAAAACTTTAAAAAAGTGTCTATCCTGTATAAAATCCAATAGTACACTCTCTCGCCCTGTTCTGCACATACTCAGTTGCTCTCCATTTTCAGGTACAGCCGAGTTTGTAAATGCCAATCTGCAGACAGCCTTAAAGCAGAATTAAACCCTCCTATCCTTTTACAGTCAAAGAAGCTCCTTCTATTTAATCTGCAACTGCCATGGTGCTGCACATGTGCTCAGTTATGACACCAGCCATTTGATAGTTTGAGAGTTTGGTTGAGGACACAAGCAATGTCACAGCAATCCCACCATTCCAGGAATGTAAGGGCTCATTTACACTTGCTTCGGCTTCAACCCACATTGACGGCTAGTTTACACTTGCTTCAAAACAAGGCTTCGGACAGGCTTTGTTAAAGCTCTTTGAACGCCAGTTAAAGCCCATGTCACTAAATAAAATGGTTATCAATCTGTGTGTGAGGTACCGGCGCCAACTATTTAATTTTTATATATTTTATTGTTGTGGATGTGCAGCAGTTTAAAACAATGTTCCCCTACTGGTAACCTTGTGTGAAAAATTAGTGATAAAAAGAGAAACCGCGCCACCTTTTTTAATGGTATTTTGCCCTATTTTTACCCCCCTTCTTTGGTTCAATTTTGTGCTATATAAAGTGCTCTGTGCTATGATTTAATATCATCAAATTCTTATTGTGATAGTTCCCTAGTGAATATCAACAGACTATATAAAGTCAAAAGACATTATAAACAATTATATATGCCAAAAAGTATTAAATAATACTGAAAAGTGCTATTGTGCTTATTACTTACAGACTATACATACACCAATAAGCGCAGATAGTAATGTCAATAATTTCAAACATAAAAAAACTCAAACATAAAAGAAAACATGAAACAAAGAAGTTCCAATTCTTGACACCACCGTGTTTTGAAGTATTTCTATATTTTGGACATTGATTGTGCAGATACTTTAGTGAATCCACCACCTGTTATGCAATGGTCACTCACAGCATCAAAGTGAGTTTGGGGCCTTTGGTTTGTTTCCGGATAACCACTCCTGCATATAAGCTGTTACAGCCTCCTATTTCCTGGCATGAGGGGTCATGTGTGCTCCACTCTCAGAGAAAATAATAATAAATGCCTCCCATGGTGAAGTATGTTTTTTAAAAATGTATTAAACAATAAAAAAAAGTGTTTATTTAAACTCACATTTAATGGCGCCTTAAGCCGGCACTGAGCGTCTCCAGCCGTGTGTGTGTGAGACGCTGTCACTGGCGTCTCTGTGTCGTCCCGATTTGCGTGCGTTCCAGGCATCGCTATCGTCGGAACCACCTGGACCGGAAGTGACGTCCACGGATTACCCAGCCGCCTCTACGTGTTTCGCAACTTAATTGTGCGTCATCAGGAAGCTATCCTGCTTTCTTTTATTGTTTAATACATTTTTAAAAAACGTACTTCACCATGGGAGGCATTTATTATTTTTTTTCTCTGAGAGTGGAGCACACATGACCCCTCATCCCAGGAAATAGGAGTCTGTAACCGCTTATATGCAGGAGTGGTTATCTGGAAACAAACCAAAGGCCCCAAACTCACTTTGATGTGGTGAGTGACCATTGCATAACAGGTGGTGGATTCACTAAAGTATCCGCACAATCAATGTCCAAAATATAGAAACACTTCAAAACACGGTGGTGTCAAGAATTGGAACTTCTTTGTTTCGTGTTTTCTTTTATGTTTGAGTTTTTTTATGTTTGAAATTATTGACATTACTATCTGCGCTTATTGGTGTATGTATAGTCTGTAAGTAATAAGCACAATAGCACTTTTCAGTATTATTTAATACTTTTTGGCATATATAATTGTTTATAACATCTTGACTTTATATAGTCTGTTGATATTCACTAGGGAACTATTACAATAAGAATTTGATATTAAATCATAGCACAGAGCACTTTATATAGCACAAAATTGAACCGCAGAAGGGGGGTAAAAATAGGGCAAAATACCATTAGAAAAGGTGGCGCGGTATCTTTTTATCACTAAATAAAATGGTTAGCTTACAGTCCTGTTTACATCTTGCTTTTGCTTTGCTTCGGCTTCGCTTCAAAAATTATACCCCATGTAGCTTTAGTGGTGCTTCAAAGCCTCCATAGAAGTCTATGGCAAAGCTCGCTTGAAGCCTCATCGAACGCTCCACTGAAGCCTCATCGATGTCTCATCGAAGCACCAAGCAAAAGCAAGGTGTAAACAGGACTGTAAGGGCTCATTTACACTTGTTTTGGCTTCAACACACATTAACAGCTAGTTTACACTTCAAAATAAGGCTTCGGACAGGCTTTGTTAAAGCTCTCTGAACGCTGTCCCTAAATAAAATTGGTTAGCTTAAAGTCCTTTTTCAACCTGCTTTTGCTTTCTTTACTTCAAAAATGATACCCAATGTAGCTTTAGTGGTGCTTCAAAACGTCTTCAAAGCCTCCATAGAAGTCTGAGGCAAAGCTCGCTTGAGGCCTCATCGAAGCCTCACCGATACTTCATTGAAGCACCAAGCAAAAGCAAGGTGTAAACAGGACTGTAAGCTAACCATTTTATTTAGTGACAGGAGCTTTGACTGGGGTTCAGAGAGTTTTAACAAAGCGTGTCCGAAGCCTTGTTTTAAAGCAAGTGTAAACTAGCCTTGTTTTTTTGAAACCATTAAATTATTAAATGGAATCTTCCAGGCAAGAAGAGATAGAATTTACAGCACACACTCATTTTAGTGGCAATATTATTAATGTGGAATGCATGCTCCCTCTGTAAATAACATTATTTTTTATCAAGTTGTTATACGTAAAGTTCCCCTTTTAACATACAAATATATATCGAAGTCTGTGGAATAATTATAAGATTTTCTTTATCTTGCAGTAGCAATAACACTCTTACTTGTCCACAGATAAAGGCTTGCACGTGGAAGTGCGCGTAAACAAAGAGTGGTTCACAGGGCGTGTGACTACTGTAGAATCTGGAAAACAGGGTGTTCGCTGGAAGGTGAAGTTTGACTATGTACCCACAGACACAACTCCGCGTGATCGATGGTAATGTTTCCTGCATAGCATTTTAATTTTTGAATGTGTGTGGATGGCAAGCTTCTCTCTAGTGTGTTAGAAAAATGGTTGAAAAAATATTAATTACAAGCTCGATTATTGAAAAGTATTTTCTCAATACTTGCAGACTTTACTTGCCAGAATTCTTACTTGTCTAAGCAGCACATAAAGTAATAGATTCAAGAAGTGCTTCTGTTTGACAGATCTTATTCCACATCAATCATTATTTTTACAGAGAAAGCAAATATTCTGGAAAAAGTTGAGTAAAAGCATAATTACATTGCTGCGGATACTACAGCTAAGTGCTGAAGTTTTGAAAGCAAAGAAAAACTTGATTCTTTTGATGCTTTTAATAATGAGATTTGAATAGAAATTCTAATGTCAAAGTGTCTGCTGCACTAGTCTGCTTTCTCATGATACATTTGTGTATGTGTTTTTTTATTTTTATTTTTTTTATTTATACCCTGGGTTGTACAACATAGTATACAACATTGGTTAGGAAATATACTCTAACCAAAACTGTCACCTATTTGGCAATGTTTTACTATCCAATGCAAGCACTGTTGCAGACTGATGGCTGCCTCCAGACACAGTCTGTTTTTTTTTTTCTGTGGCAGACCCCATATGGAGGGATCCTAAAAGTATTCAAAATGCCAAGATCTGCATTTTTGAATTGTTTCTATTTTTTAAAACTGGCGCCTTTATGATGAGAGTAATCCGGAAGTGATGTCATCGTTTCCGAGTTACTAGATCCAAGACCCGCACAAAGCAATCGGCTTTGTTCGGGTCTCTGGTCTGCTGGCTGGTCACTCTGGCCTCCTGGTGGGACGGGAGACCTGGGCTGAGCGGCGGGGGGGGGGGGGGGGGGTGTCATCTCCCACTAGTTGTGATAACGACCGATCGGCTACTTAGCCGCATCCGTTATTACAAGAAATCAGTCGACCCCTAATAGCTATGCAAAAAATTTAAATTAAGTGCCTGTACTGTTTTAAATCCAGTAATACACGGTCTCACCCTGCTGTGCACATGGCAATGCCTAAAAATAGAGAGAAAGTTTGTAGAGGCCAATCTGCAGACAGCTTTAAAGCAGAATTAAACCCTCCTATTCCTTACAGCTAAGGAAGCTGCTTCTGTTTGATCTGCAACTGCCATGCTGCTGCACGTGTCATCGGTTATAACACCAGTCATTTGATGGTTTGACAGTTTGGTTCAGGACACAAGCAAATGTGACAGTTCGCATTCCAGGAATGTAACAATTTTTTTAAATCAACGGGTTTAGTTCCGCTTTATGATTTACTGCTGTTCAGAGGCTCCGAGCTTCAGAAAAATTGCAGCCTCCAGCAAGAAGAAAGAGGAGCAATGCTGGAGGCAATTTACAGCACAGACTAATGTTGGTAGCATAGTTATTCATGTGGAATGTTTGTTCCTTGCTAAAGAACATTATTTTTTTATCAAGTTATTTGGTAAAGTTCCACTTTTAAGGGTTACAGGGTGAGGGTGACCACCAATAGGCCCAATTTGTCCTGGGAAAAAAAAAAAAAAATTATCCTGCATACACATGCTATTTTTAAAGATATGTACAGAATAGTTCTACTAAGGGCTCTTTCACACGGGCGGACCAATGGGTGTCCGCCTGTCCATTTTTTTTTTTTTAAGGCGGACCCGATCGGACCATCCATTGCCCTCTATAAAGCAGCAGATGTAAACGGACATGTGTCTGTTTACATCAGCCGACATCCGGTCCGGATGCTAAAAACTGGCGGAGGGAGATACGTTCCCCATCCGTCTGGTGGGTTGGGTCATATGACACTCTGATGTAAACACAGGTGGTCCGTTTACATCCGACTGCTCATAAAGGAATGCAGGCTGTGTCCGTGTCCGCTCCGCATAAGCAGAGTGAACATTGACCTGTCATCCGCCTTGCTCAGTGGGGATCAGAGGACAGATCCCCTGCTGAGCAGGTGGATCTGCTGGCTGAGTCTGCCCTTGTGAAAGAGCCCTAACACATGCCAAATTTGAAAAACCTTTGTTATTGAGGGGTTCAAGCAGTAGTAAAGTCTAACAAAAAAATGCTTCCCCTGCAGGTCACTGTCATAATGTGCTAGTATGCACCGCATACTAGCACATCATGACAGACTTGCCTGTAAAGCGTATCCCTCCAGCGACATGTCACCGCTGACGGGGCTTCCATCTTCACTCGGTCTCCCTTCTGAGTTTGCACGCTCTGGCCGTTTGGCTGGCTGCGATGACGTCACTCCCACGCATTGGAGTCATGACCATGGCACAGCACTTGAGTGCGCTATCCATTCAAAGCGCATTGCGCACGTGCTGTTAATGTCACTGGCCGCTACAAATGTGAAAATCTCCTAAACTGTGCACAGTTCACTGTACCTAATAGGCTTACCTGAACAAGTGGACTTTACTACAGCTTTTTAGGTCATCATACACATATATGGTTACGGTAAAGTGAAACACTTTGATTTGTCGTTTTTTTGTAGGGTGGAGAAAGGTAGTGACGATGTAAGACTGATGAGGCCAGCATCGCCAGAACATGAGATGCTTGTTACACAGCAAGCTGAACCCTCTACCTCTGACAACAGCAGGATAGAACCTGACACAACAGAACCTAGTGCTAGCCTTGCACCAGTGGAACAACTTGCACAAGTTGTAAGGTAAGTTTAATGACACCATCTGTGGAATGATTTTGATCCACCTATGGAGAAATACATCTTTTGATAGCATTTCTCAGGAACCTCTTTGTGTTGCTACACATAAATTAATTGCCTTGTATAGGAGTTAGACGCTATACACTTTTATTATGCTATCACTTCTAAAAACACACAACGCAAAAGATACTGAAATATATACTCCATTACTAGTAGGCAGGGTGGAAATACATTTCAAAGACTTTATTCTCTGTTCTTCTGTTTCTCAGCTTTATAATGGTTTATTTTTTTACATTTCTATTTTATTGTCTTACGGAGAATTGTTTTATGTAGGTATTTTGCAGCTATATTGACAAAAAAATTGGATAGTCCTAGCTGCTTTTGCCACATTGAATTTATGTGTGTTACTTTTATGTGGTTCCTTTTCCATAGTTACTTACAGTGCCTTGAAAACGTATTCATACCCCTTGAAATTTTACACATTTTGTCATGCTACAGCCAAAAACGTAAATGGATTTTATGTGATAGACCAACACAAAGTGGCACATAATTGTGAAGTGGAAGGAAAATGATTAACTGGTTTTCAAAATTTTTTACAAATAAAGATGTGAAAAGTGTGGTGTACATTTGTATTCAGCCCCCCCTTAGGCTGCATTCACACCTGAGCGTTTTGTCGCCCTAAGCCGCCCTACGCCTTAAGCTACAAAACGTACGAGGGGATAAAATACATTATTCTCTATGGAGATGGTTCACATCTCCACTCCATGTCGCCTGAAGCCGAACGCCTGAAGCTCAAACAAGTTCCGGACCCTTTTTTGTCGCGCGAATCGGGCTGATTTGGGCGTTTGTATCCCCATAGAACATAGCAACAAATGATGACAGTGATGATCATTTTTCCTATTGGCTATCAAGAAAAACGCCGAAGTTGAAAAACGCCTGTTACGCCGTATGCAAATGTGCAAAAAACGACGGTATTCGCGCGACAAAACGTCGGTAAAACCGCTGGTAAAAACGCTCGTTCCGCTACGCTCAGGTGTGAATGCAGCCTTAGTCAATACTTTGTAGAACCACCTTTCGCTGCAATTACAGCTACAAGTCTTTTTGGGGATGTCTCTACCAACTTTGCACATCTAGAGAGTGACATTTTTGCCCATTCTTCTTTGCAAAATAGCTCAATGTTAGATTGGATGGAGAGCGTCTGCAAATCTTTCCACAGAAGCTCAATTAGATTTAGGCCTGGACTTTGACTGGGCCAGTCTAACGCGAGAATATGCTTTGATCTAAACAATTCCATTGTAGCTCTGGCTGTATGTTTAGAGTTGTTGTCCTGCTGGAAGGTGAACCTTCACCCCAGTCTCAAGTCTTTTGCAGACTCTAACAGGTTTTCTTCTAAGTTTGACCTGTATTTGGCTCCATCCATCCTTCCATGAACTCTGATCAGCTTCCCTGTCCTTACTGAAGAAGAGCATCCCCACAACATGATGCCACCACCATGTTTCATGGTGGAGATGGTGTGTTCAGGGTGATATGCAGTGTTAGTTTTTTGCAACACATAGCATTTTGCTTTTAGGCCAAAAATTTCAATTTTGGTCTCATCTGACCAGAGCACCTTCTTCCACATAATTGCTGTCTCCACACATGGCTTCTCGCAAACTGCAAACAAGACTTCTTATGGCTTTATTTCAACAGTGGCTTTCTTGTTGCCACTCTTCCATAAAGGCCAAATTTGTGGAGTGCACAACTAATTAGTTGTCCTGTGGACAGATTCTCCCACCTGAGCTGTGGATCTCTGCAGCTCCTCCAGTTACCATGGGCCTCTTGGCTGCTTCTCTAATTAATGCTCTCCTTGCCCGGCCTGTCGGTTTAGGTGGACGGCAATGTCTTGGTAGGTTTGCAGTTGTGCCATAATCTTTCCGTTTTCGGATGATGGATTGAACAGTGCTCCCTAAGATGTTCAAAGCTTGGGAGTTTTTTTTTTTTTTATAACCACTTGCTGCCCGCCATAAAGCAGAATGACGGCAGCAAAGTGGTTGTGATATCCTGTCCGGACATCATATGACGTGATCAGGATAACACAGCCAACACGTGGCGATCGGAGGTGCTGTGTGTCTGACACACCACAACTCTGATCGTGGTATGAAGCCTCTGACAGAGGCTTCTTACCACGTGATCAATCACAAGGGATTATCGCGTGAACCAGGAAGTGCCGGTAAACGTCTTTCCTCGGTTCACACTGACAGGGAGAGCCTATCGGCAGATCTCCCTGTCAGAGGGGTGGTCTGTGCTGATAATCAGCACATTGATTATCAGCATAGCCCCCATCAAAAGGTGGCCCAACACCTGCCAGCCTGTCCCCATAATAAATGCCTGTCAGTGCCCACAACAGTGCCAATCGGTGCCACTCAGTAATGCCTGTCAGTAGCTCCTCATCGGTGCTGCCTATCCAGTGCCACCTATCAGTGGCCATTAGTTTTCTTTTCTTTTTTTTAATTGTCTGTCTTTTTTCGTTTATAGCGCAAAAATTTAAAACCTCAGAGGTGATCAAATACCACCAAAAGAAAGCTCTATTTGGGAAGAAAATTATAATTTTGTTTGGGTACAGTGTTGCATGACCGTGCAATTGTCATTCAAAGTGTGACAGTGCAGAAAGCTGAAAATTGTCCTTGGCAAGAAGGGGGGAAAGTGCCTGGTATGGAAGTGGTTAAACTTCTACACAACTTTATCCCTGACCTGTCTGGTGTGTTCCTTGGCCTTCATGATGTGTTCACTAAGGTTCTCGAACAAACCATTCAGGGCTTCACAGAGCAGCTGTATTTATACTGAGATTAAATTACACACTCTATTTACTAATTAGGTGACTTCTGAAGGCACTTTGTTCCACTCGATTTTTAGTTAGGGGTATCGGAGTAAAGGGAGCTGAATACAAATGCATGCCACACTTTTCAGCAATTTTTTTGTAAAAGACCATTTATAATTTTTCCTTCCACTTCACAATTATGTGCCACTTTGTGTTGGTCTATCACATAAAATCCCAATAAAATACATTTATGTTTTTGGTTGTGAAATAACAAAATGTGGAAAATTTCAAGGGGTATGAATGCTTTAAGGCACTGTATAGTATGTGGATTCAAGAGACCTTACAATTTATGACAATATCACCTGATACCGCAATCAGCTTTGAGAAAGAAAGCAGAAAATGAAACAGTTTAATAGATAAAAATCCTGAGTTTTAGAAGTACAGTAGCTGAATTACAGGGTTGTACAGGGTATGACTGTAAAGTTTGTGTCCTTTTTTTTATTTTTTTTTAATTGGTTGGTGTATCTTTCAGCGTGACCATTTTTTTCCTCTCAAATAGATGTGATAAGCTATTGCCTTGTAAGACTGCCCATAAATCACTCTATTTTCCCATCAACGCAGTCAGTGTTCCCTGAGCTGTTCTCCTAGCGGCGGGGGAGTCGTCCCCGACTGGAGTGATTAGCCAACTTCTGGCAATTATCTAATGTAAAGTCCAACAGGCTGGTTGTACCCAAGTTGATCGATCAATCAACTTGGGTACAATCAGCCTGCCCATACATGGTTTGAATCTCGGCCGGTTGCTGCTGCATTTGTGGCCGGCTTAAGTCTATAATTCATTGGCCGCCTTCAAAGTAGAGTGTAGGGAACTTTTCCAATAAAAGGCAATCATTTGTTGGCAAAGAAAAAACTCAAATGTAACAGTGTTTTACTTTAGCTTTCTTGATTTTTTTTTAAAACGCATCTACTGGCTTTGGGAAGTTCCCAAGTGGTTTAAGCACTCCTTGCCCCCTTACATGCCACATATGGCATGTAATTTTTTTGTGGAGGGGGGGGGGGGGGAGTGGGTACCTGGGTTTTGACAGTTGCTTGGCCGCGGCCCCTCCCTCTTCTCCCTCCTCCCTCTGCAATCTTCTGGGGTACGTCGCAGGTCCCAGAAGATTGCCTGTCCACTACGAGAGAGCAGCGTGAATCGCGCATGCACAGTGCGTGCCCATCTTTGAAGCCGCAAGCTATCACAGCTGGGTGCCCACAGTAGCAATGTCGTGGAGATGAGGGGGAGGAGTGAGGCTTCGGGCGGCCGCATCGCTGGACTGTGGGACAGGTGGGTGTCTGTATATTACACTTTGTAGCTGGTGACTTAATAAACTTACAAAACAGTGGAACTCTGCTTTAAGGTTCAGTGTGTCTGGGTTATTGGCAAAGATTTGCATTATAAGGGTCATAAAATGGAATGTAATTTATGATATAATTGATACAACTAAAATATGCTAAATTTTGGTTAACATGTTCTTCTCTAATTCAGGAACTGCTTAAGATATTTCTTGCCACCCAATTTTCATATAACCAAGAATGAACTGAGCACAATGAGTGCTGAAGATCTTATAGCCTTTCCTTTGGTGAGTGAGAAATATATTTGCTCAAGCATAAGACCCCTTTAGTTAAATCCTACAGTGACTGAAAATTTTGAAATACCTTTACTCATCCAAGTGACACCTTCATATAATTTTGCTTTTTATTGTAAACAAGAACACCAGAAGTTCATTCCACTATTCTTTCATTTGCCTCAACCAGCTAATCTGTAATAACTAGTCTGAAAAAGTATGTATGGTTGATTCTGTTTTTATCGAATTTTTATTTGTTAATATGCTGTTAGCTTTATACATTTTCAACAAAAGCTGTCTGAATTGAGTTTGCACAGTTTTTTTTCTTTTTCTCATTGAGTGACACAGCTTCATAATAAAGTATAACTAAAAGGCAAAACATTTTGGATAGAGTGGAAAGGGATTAGAATACCTTTTTCATTTTTTTTTTATTTTTTATTTTTTGTCCTGTTTACCGTTTATCATTGAAAGTAAAAGGAAATTCCAAGAAAAGTAATAGGGGGGGGGGGGGGGGATCTTCCAATGTGGACTGTAGTTCTGGGGATCCTCAAAGAATTCCCTTAATTTGCAGGGATTTCCTCTCACTTACAGTTTTGGCTAAGGGACAGGAAGTGAACGGTAATCTCTGCAATGGGACACGGAGAATCTGATGGGTTATAACCTTCCCTTGGTCTATCCAAGATGGAAAAAAAAAAAGAAAATTGTTTCATACTTACCGCAATTTTCTTTTCCTGGTACCTATCCATGGCAGCATACCTGTGACAAGCTCAGCATTGGCTTCTCCCTCAGGAACAGTGAATATTATAAAAGAAAAGGATTAGTGCACTCCCAGCCTTCTACGTATAATAGCATACCGAGGGTGGGATTGTATGCTGCCATGGATAGGCACCAGGAAAAGAAAATTACGATAAGTATGAAACAATTTTCTGTTTTACTGGTGCCTCCATGGCAGCATACAATCCCAGTACTGTACTAGAGCAGGGATCTGCAATCTGTCTTCCCAGCTGCCGCAGAACCACGTGTCCCATGAGGTATTTTAAAGCTCTGATATTCAGACATTACTAGGCGTGATGGATACTGCAGTTCCAGAATGGCCACATTCTGGAGGCCTTTGCCCCTGTCTTTTTTTGGGGGGTATTACAAATAGGTTAGATGAAAGTCTGAAGGGAGTTGTGGTTTGAATATAGTTTCTTAGGACCAAAGTAATATTGTCTTCGTGAAGAAGGTCGAAATAGGAGCGGAAAAGATTGGCAGGACCCAAGGCTCGGAGATGGTAGAGGCAGAGGAGAACTTGGGGTTGAATCCATGTACCGTTCTAAGTTCCACTCTATCTGCGTACAGAAAATAATATTATTGTCTTCTGATCCCAGAGCCTGAAGTTCTGATACTCTGTTCTGAAGCCCGATGCCATCGCTACAAAGAAAAATAGTTTCCAAGTGAGATTCCACAAGGATGCTGAATCAGATGGGGCAAAAGGCTATTTGGATAAGGGCTCCAGAGCGATAGAGATCCCAAGTGGGAAAGATTTATTTTAATGGATGGGCTTATCTTCCTGACCGTCTTGAAGAATTTCATTATCTTCTGCCTATCTCTTGTGGTAACAGCAGAGATTGCCACTAGCTAGCAATTGCTTAACCGGTTCCCGACAGGCTTGCGCATATATATATATATATATATATATATATATATATATATATATATATATATATATACACATACATACATACAGGGCCGAAAGGCACGAGCACAGGGATTTGTGTGTGTAAACGCGCAAATCCCTGTGCTGTCAGAAGAGAGGAGACATGTATCTTGTTCCTATGCCATAAATCTTTCCCATAGTATGGTTTGCGCAAAAGCTATAGCATCTACAATCAATATACGCCTATTGCGAAAAAAAAAATTCTTTTTTTTACCAAAAGTATGTAGAAGAATATATATTGGCCTTTAACTGATAAATAAATTTTTTGTTTTTTAAAAACATTTTTGGGGATATTTATTATAGCAAAAAGTAAAAAATATTGTGTTTATTGTATAGCACAAAAAAAAAAACTCAGAGGCGATCAAATAGAAAGCTCTATTTGTGGCAAAAAAAAATAAAAAAGGACGCACATTTAGTTTGGGTACAGCATTGCGTGCAATTACCAGTTAAAGCGATGCAGTGCCAAATTGTAAAAAGTGCTCTGGTCAGGAAGGGGGTAAAACCTTTCTGGGGCTGAAGTGGTTAATCCTAATCCTAAATCAGGTCTGTTTGCAGGAAGTCAAGGAGTTGGGAGGAAGAGGGTAGATCAGGATTGAAGTTTTGCCGTTCGCAAAAGATAAACGTATTCATACGTATTGTTAGTTGAAGGCTCCTGTGCTTTGAGCAGAGTTGAAATAACTCTGGAGGAACGTTTTAATGATTAAAGCCTCTGTGTTTTAACTTTCTAATGTGAAGGTTCAATCTGTGAGTATTCTGGTCGGTGTGATGCCTCGAGCCAGAAGAAAGGGTATCAGGAATATTTACCTGAGGCTGGACACTAAGATACAGTGCCTTGCAAAAGTATTCACCCTCCTTGGCTTTTTACCTATTTTGTTACATTACAGCCTTTAGTTCAATGTTTTTTTAATCTGAATTTTATGTGATGGATCAGAACACAATAGTCTAAGTTGGTGAAGTAAAATTAGAAAAATATGTACATAAAACTATTTTTCAGAAATAAAAAAAATTATAATTGGCATGTATGTAAGATGCCCATAAAAAAGCTCTGGTGCAACCAATTGCCTTCAGAAGTCACATAATTAGTGAAATTATGTTCATCTGTGTGCAATCTAAGTGTCACATGATCTGTCATTACATATACACATTTTTTGAAAGGCCCCAGGGACTGCAACACCTAAGCAAGAGGCACCACTAACCAAATACTGCCATGAAGACCAACGAACTCTCCAAACAAGTAAGGGGACAATGTTGTTGAGAAGTACCAGTCATGGTTAGGTTATAAAAAAAAATCTCCAAATTTTTGATGATCCCTAGGAGCACCATCAAATCTATCATAACCAAATGGAAAGAACATGGCACAACAGCAAACCTGTTAAGAGACGGCCACACACCAAAACCAATGGACCGGGCAAGGAGGGCATTAATCAAAGAGGCAGCACAGAGACCTAAGGTAACCCTGGAGGAGCTGTACAGTTCCACAGCAGAGACTGGAGTATCTGTACATAGGACGACAATAAGCCATACGCTCCATAGAGTTGGGCTTTATGGCAGAGTGGCCAGAAGAAAGCCATTACTTTCAGCAAAAAACGAAATTTTGTTTGCGTTTGCAAAAGGCATGTGAGAGACTCCCAAAATGTATGGAGGAAGGTGCTCTGGCCTGATTAGACTAAAATTGAACTTTTTGGCCATCAAAGAAAATGCTATGTCTGGCGCAAACCCAACACATCACATCACCCAAAGAACACCATCCCCACAGTGAAACATGGTGGTGGCAGCATCATGCTGTGGGGATGTTTTTCAGCAGTCGGGTCTGGGAAACTGGTCAGAGTTGAGGGAAAGATGGATGGTGCCAAATACAGGGATATTCTTGAGCAAAACCTGTACCACTCTGTGTGTGATTTGAGGCTAGGACGGAGGTTCACCTTCTAGCAGGACAATGACACCAAACACACTGCTAAAGCAACACTTGAGTGGTTTAAGGGGAAACATGTAAATGTGCTGGAATGGCCTAGTCAAAGCCCAGACCTCAAGCCAATAGAAAATCTGTGGTCAGACTTAAAGATTGCTGTTCACAAGTGCAAACCATCCAATTTGAAGGAGCTGGGGCAGTTTTGTAAGGAGGAATGGGCAAAAATCCCAGTGGTAAGATGTGGCAAGCTCATAGAGACTTATCCAAAACGACTTGGAGCTGTGATAGCCGCAAAAGGTGGCTCTGCAAAGTATTGACTTTAGGGGGGTGAATAGTTAGGCACATTGACCTTTTCTGTTATTTTGTTCTATTTGTCGCTTGCTTTACAATAAAAAAAAAAAAAAAATCTTCAAAGTTGTGGGGATGTTCTGTAAATTAAATTATGCAAATCCTCAAACAATCCATGTTAATTCCAGGTTGTGAGGCAACAAAACATGAAAAATGCCAAGGGGGGTGAATACTTTTGCAAGGCACTGTATATTGCCCTAGGGAATCATGGGTCTCCCTGCAAATAAGGCAGGACTGTTATCACTGTTGTTATTGCAAGTCTCTAGAGAATTTTCAAGGTAGGAGGCTGGAGGAGGCTTAAATTAGATTGCATGCCCAAGGCATCTATTGCTTCTGCCCAAGGGTGAGGTAGATGTAAAACAAACCTCTGCAGCTTGGTATTACTTGCTGTAGCAAAAGGATGCAGTTCAGGAAAGATCCACTGGCCCACAATCCAACTGAATAACTTCATATACCAATCAATCCTTCCCTAGCCTGTTCAAGATGGCAGGCTTCATTACTGATTCCTCAACTGAACCC
Organism: Lithobates sylvaticus; assembly: GCA_028564925.1. Classification (NCBI taxonomy): domain Eukaryota; kingdom Metazoa; phylum Chordata; class Amphibia; order Anura; family Ranidae; genus Lithobates; species Lithobates sylvaticus. Next base: position 261,782,433 of record CM053026.1, read on the forward strand.
ATAAGACATAAGTCTGCTAAGTTGGCGACTTATGACATTTTTCTACAGAGCCCTATGGCTCAAAATATGGTCTAGGTTATTGGTGGATATTAAAACTGAATATAAAGGTTTTGCAAAAAAAAAAAAAAAAAAACAGGGCCTGGGGACCCAGCTTGTAAAGTCTGTCTTTGTGTTGTACCTTTTTTTTTTTTTTTTTTTTTTTTTTTTTTTGGAGGTTTGCTTCTTGGTCCTGACTTGAAAGCAGTATTAGATCCCAAGGCAGTTTTAAAAAAATATTTTTATAGTATTTCCCTAATAAAGTACCTCAAAAGAGTTCCTTTCACAATCAAAAGAATCCGGGCCAAAGGAAGGGTTCTCTTTAACCTCCCTAGACAAACCACCAATTATCAATAACTTGCTGATCTGAGCCCTCGTGAGGGCTCTGAGGGAAGTGTGATCAGGTGTTTACATGTATTTCGTGTTTTCAGTTTTTTGAATATTAGACACATACAGTACGCTTAAGATATGTGCCTACTGTACCATGTACTTGTTTAAAAAAAAAAAGTATCCTGTTCTTTGTATTGCTCCCCTGGTGTTCCTGACAGTCATTCTACTTTCCTAATAAAAACTGACCACATTAATCAGAACACACACCGTGGTCAGTTCTCTAGCTGTGCTGGGAACTTGGCCTGCTCTCCTCCAATGATCAGACTTTTCTTGACCCAACCCCTCCCCCACCTGCACAACCATTCACAGGAAATCTCAGTGTGCTACTGTTTCTCCTCCCCCAGCTCTTATGCAACTGAGAACACAGGAAATGTGATCACTTCTAAAAAAAAAAAAGGGGGGGGGGGGGGTATTTATGATTTTTTTTTTTTTTTTTTTTATAGATCTATATTAAACTGAATGGGTTGTTTTACAAAGTGATCATTTACAAATACTTTAACTTTAGTAGAAGGCAGTTTGTTTAGAATTGTGTTACGATGCCCATAAGAAATGCATTCAAGCATGAGACGATGCAAACCATGCATATAGTGATTTAGTGAGTTAAACTCCAGACCTCAGCTCTGCAAGAGAAGAATGTGAAGTACTTTGCTGTCCTCATGAAATCCACTTTTCTCTTTTTGTAGAAGGAATACTTTAAACAGTATGAAGTGGGTCTTCAAAATTTGTGCAACTCATATCAAAATCGAGCTGATCTCCGTGCTAAAGCTAGTGAAGAGCTTCAGCGTAACACTGAAAATAAGTTAAGAGAGTCTGAAGAGAAACTACAGAGATTAAGAACAAACATTGTGTCACTGCTACAGAAAGTTCAAGAGGTAAGATGCATCCTTTCTATAAATAACCACTATTGTTAGATTGGCCTAGTTTTCCATAATGTTGGTTTAAAAAAAGCATTATATAATGGATCTTTTTCTGCAAGGGTCCATTCCTGGACTTTTGTCTTTAAATGCAATCTGGTTTCAAAATAGAAACTAAAAAATTGAGGGGGTTGCCTGAATGGGTTTTTGTTTTAATTCACAGCAAGCTAGTAATTGAATTTAAGGCATAATGAGAAAAGGCCCTAACCCCTTGAAATCTAAAAAGTCCACAAATGTTTAACCACTTACCAAATGACAGCTACAGCGAGGTCGGATATCTCTGGGAAGGGCGCACAATGACGTCCTCCTGGAATCGCGCACCCGGGAATGTCTGACCGCCAGGTCCTCTAGACCCGGCGCGTCACAGAACGGGGTTAAGGGCCAATGACAGTGGCCCATTACCACGTTATCGCTCCGCCCAATGACGGATCGATCAGTTGTCAACAAACCAGCGCATGTCCGGTCCAGCTCCTCCCCTCGCACAGATCAGTACAGCGTGTGAGTAGAGGAGAGAGCTGGGTGCAGCAGCGCTGTGGGCTGGATCTGAAGTGCCCACATCGCTGATCTGTGCCAATTCATGCTTCATGCATGGCCCATCCATGTCCCATCCGTGCTCATCCATCGCCATACTCCGGAGGAGTAGCAGAATGTATTTTGGGGTGTCATTTGTGGTATGCATATGCTGTGTGTGAGAAAAAAACATGTTAACTGCTTCCCGACCAGCGTACGTCGGCAGAATGGCACGGACAGGCATGAGGGGCGTACAGGTACGTCCCTTTGAATTTGCCGCCGTGCCGCTGCCAGAGTGCGCCGGTCGGGTCCCCCGTGAGTTTGATCGCAGGATACCCGTGATCGTCTCATGGGGAGAAAGAACGTGGAGATGCCGATGTAAACAGCATCTCCCCGTTCTGCCTAGCAACAAGTGACACTGATCGCTGCTCCCTGTGATTGGAGCAGTGATCCGTAAAACACAGCCACGCCCCCCACAGTTAGCAACACGCCCCTAGGACACACTTAACCCCTACACTGCCACCCCCTGGTTAACCCCTTCACTGCCAGTGTCATTTACACAGGAATCAGTGCATTTGTATAGCACTGATTGCTGTATAAATGACAATGGTCCCAAAAATGTGTCAAAAATTTTGATGTGTCTGCCATAATGTCGCAGTCACAATAAATATCGCTGATCGCCACCATTACTAGTAAAAAAAAAAAAAAAAAAAAAATATTAATAAAAATGCCATAAACTATCCCCTATTTTGTAGATGCTATAACTTTTGCGCAAACCAATCAATAATCGCTTATTGCAATTTTTTTTTTTTATTACCAAAAATATGTAGAAGAATACATATAGGCCTAAACTGAGGAAAAAATGTTTTTTATATATTTTTGGGGAATATTTATTATAGCAAATAGTAAAAAATAATGCGTTTTTTTCCAAATTGTCGCTCTATTTTTGTTTTATAGCGCAAAAAATTTAAAACCGCAGGCGTGATCAAATACCACCAAAAGAAAGCTCTATTTGTGGGAAAAAAGAAGGTCAATTTTGTTTAGGAGCAACGTTGCACGGCCGCGCAATTGTCGGTTAAAGCGATATAGTGCCGAATCGCAAAAAGTGCTCTGGTCTTAAGCCAGCAAAATGGTCCAGTCTGAAAGTGGTTAATATGACAATTTTTTGGAAAAAAAATATAAAAACAATCTTCATTTTGCAAAGAATTGTGGGAAAAAATTACAACTTCAAAAAGCTCACCATGCCTCTTACTAAATCCTTGGAATGCCTACTTTCCAAAAAGGGGGTCATTTGGGAGATTTTTGTACTTTCATGGCTCGTCCGCACATCAGGTGTAATTAATTTGGAATGATTGGCACCATAGCTTGTAGACTCTATAACTTTCACACAGACCAAGTAATATACACTTATTTGGGTTTTTACCAAAGATATGTAATTGCGTAAAATTTGGCCGAAATTTATGAAGAAAAATTACTTATTTGCAAAAAAATTTAACCGAAACAAAGAAAAACATTTTTTTATTTTTTTTTTTACCAAATTTTCTGTCTTTATTTATAGCGCAAAAAATAAAAAACCCAATGGTGATTAAATACCACCATAAGAAAGCTATTTGTGTGGAAAAAAAGCACATTTTCATATGGGTACAGTGTTGCATGACAGAGTAATTGCCATTCAAAATGTGAGAGCACTGAAAGCTGAAAATTGGTCTGGTTAGAAAGGAGGGTTTAAGTGCCCGGTGGGCAAGTGGTTAAGGACTATGCCAGCACTGTGTTTTGTTTCAAAACTCATTTTTACTTTAGTGCTGTAATAGTAATCTGGGCTTACATAACCTTTAATCTTTGTTCCTCTTTTTCTAGGATATCGATATAAATACAGATGATGAGCTGGATGCTTACATAGAAGACCTAATAGCGAGAGGGGACTGACCTAATAGTAGCTAAGCTACATTGATTGAGGGACAGAAGAATAAGCTGCTTTCCCCCTCTCCAGTTAAATGGGAGTGCCAAAGGGGTCCAGCCCAAGTTCCTGGGCAGACGTGTATTATGACGTCAATGTTTTCTTATGTTTTCATGGTTTTTACATACCAGGCATGTGCTTTTCTTAAAGTTTTAAACATTGTAGTTCATTTCTTTGTTTATAAATATTTATTTTTTACTGAAAAAGAAAGCGCTATGAGTGGTTTATAAAACCTTCTTACAAAAAAATGACTCTGCCTGTTGATTTAAATTAGATCAGTAACTTTACAAGTCTTTATAAATAAATTCCTCACAGCAAATTCTCCAAAATACTTGTACTTTTTTCATTACGAATCAGTCCTTGAGTGTTAGTCCACTGACTGCATAGGCAATGTCTCTCAATATCTTTCTAAGGCTGCTTTGACGGTAAATGGAGGTGTTTTACAGGCGCAATTTTAGCCCAAAAGTGCCTGAAAAACGCCTCAGAGTGAAAGGGGTCTAACAGGAGCATTCTTGGATATTGGTATCACAGTTGTCCTTAATGTACTGTTCTGGCAGATCAGAGGTTACAAGGGGTATGGGGGCAATATTTTTAGAGACTGAATGTGTTTTTACATTGTTGAGTCATGGGGTCAGAGCCAGTATAATAGCTTTTTATTCTGCCTGGTCACAGAGTGAAGAGGCTGCAGGTGGCTAGCCTGAGTGAGGAAAACTATATCAACACTCTATGTGGCCGTGGATAATGCCCACATAGAAAAGACTCTGGTTTTCTAGGGCAGGTAAAGACATAAACACTTTGGGGTTGATTTACTAAAACTGGAGGGTGCAAAATCTGGTGCAGCTCTACATAGAAACCAATCAGCTTCTAGATTGTTTATGTCAAAGCTTAATTGAACAAGTTGAAGTTAGTAGCTGATTGGCTACCATGCACAGCTACACCAGATTTTGCACTCTCCAGTTTTAGTAAATCAACCCCTTTGTCAGGAGGTGCCAGCAATTGGAGAAACCTGTGGCAGATACATGTCTCTATGCTTGCTTACAAGCAAGTTGAGGGGAGAGTTCTGAGAGCATAGTGGTGACATGGAGGTATTTGTCGAAGCATGGTGGGGATATTGTTTATTGGTGTGGGGGGGTCACATCATGGAAGAAGACAGGTGCTGGATAATTATCACAGGCTTGAGGATATATGCATAATCAGTGTGCACTGTGTTGACAATCAGGCCCGGTTCACACCTATGCGAATACACCGCATCCAATTCGCATAAATTTTAAAATCTATTGGTTTGAATGCATCTGGTTCACATATGTGCATTGAATTTGCACTCCACATTGCCCAAAAAACGTGTGTTTTCTAGGCAGTGCGGTGCGAATTGAAGGCATATATTCTTCTATGGGTACGCATCTGATTCGCAGCTGCATTCCATTGTGAACAGGCATTCTCGCCTTCTCACTACACCTCTCCCTGCTCAGCTGATCCGTATATAGAACAGAGAGGCACCGCTGAACAGCTGCCTTTTCTCTTCACAGAGAAAACAAAGATGGAATTTGCACCGGACTGGTGTGAACCCAGCCTCAAGAATATACATTTTATGCATGTAAATTGATATGTCACATGTTATTGTGTTGGGAATAAGGACACACAGAATTGTAAAAGCAGCGCAGCACCACTTGACTTCGTCCAAAAGGCTAGTACATCTGTCACTCCCTCCTCGACAATGGTGTTGTCCAAAGGTGCTCCTTCATCCAAAATGGGGGAACTCTAATGTAGGTGGTGTGTTACTGACCAGATATTACATATTTTTGTTTTGGGGTTGAATATTGTTTGTTTGTTTTTTTTTTTTTTTTTTAAAGCTCGGAAATTCTCTGAACTGAGTGCTTCCAGTTTCACACACACAGCTGAAATGTCTGTGAACGTGGAACTTTATTCAGGATGCAAGCAAGGCTATTGGTGAACCTAAGTAGCAATAACCAAAAATTGTACAAAAAAAAATAAAGATTTTGGATGAATTAAACCAAAGTTGTGATAAACCACTTGAATCCACTGTCTATTAATGGTTAATTTTTAAAGTACAATATTTGATGGGATTCTCTGCTGTGGATATGCTAAGCTCACTGGGGAACCTTACATGGTTGCATAGTTAGGTTGAAGACAAGTCTATCTAGACACAAGCTCACATGTGCACACATTCCTACTAGGTATATGAGCACATGCGTTATGTCATTGTCATGCTTATTACACATGGCTTTCTGCCATCTTGACTATACTACAAAGAAAGCTGTGCCAGGGATGATGAGCAGATGAAACCTTGCCAGAGACATCCTGAACACATTGGATTCCTTGTCAGGGACCAGCTAAACCTACTCGGCATATAGCCAGGAGGATAGGATTGTCTGACACATACATGCTAATCACACTGGGTACCCATAAGTGACAGAGTACACATCACTCTTGGCCTGAGAGATAAAGGGCAGACATAAGTACAGAGGGCACCCTGCCAGGAAATGTACATGCTACACTCAAACATATGCTATTGTGAACACTGCCAAGGATATGTTGAGCACGAGACATATTGATAGTGACCATCGATAACAGCCGGGGACTTAACAGACGCGATAAACATGCTTGACACATGGGATTGTCTGCCAGGAAAAAAAACAGTTGGCACCCTTTCAACACTATAATGATGTGGTACATTGCATTGCTGATTGCAAACTAAAATGAGCAATGTTCCAGAAATATATGAAGCATAGTAAGCACTCTGCCAGGGACAAGTTGACCAGATAATTAATGAGCACACAGGACAACTGCCATGCACATGGTAAACAAATGAGGCACACTGATAGAAGTATGCTGGCCACATAGGACATACTGCCAGGGATATAATGAGCAGATGGAACATCCTGCTGGGGTTATTACACAAAGCACTTGGGAAGGTGCTGAACAAAGGGGGTTCTCTGCCTGGGAGCTGCTAACCAGATGGCATACTCTGCCAAGGATGTGAAGAGTACAGAGAAATGGGGAACATACTTGGCACTATGCCGAAGGCATGTTCACACCACCATAAACCAATAGGACACGCTAGGTATATGCAGAGCCCCAGGGGTCTTGGTAATGTTATGCTTGTTACACTGCATTCTCTGCCAGCGATATGATGAGAATATTGGATGCAATGGCAGGAACATACTGAACACATTGGAGCCTTATGTCAGGAACATTCTGACCACGATATTATCTTCAAGAGACTTGCAGAATTTGCTGAAATTTCTACCAGTAAAATGCAAAGCATACCAAGCTCTCCTGCAGGGGCATGCTGACTACATCTGCAAGGGATATACAGTCCTTGAAAAAGTATTCACACCCCTTGAAATTTTCCCCATTTTGTCATATTCCAATAAAATACATTTACATTTTTGGTTGTGATTTTATACTATCTGAAAAGTGTGGCGTGCATTTGTATTTATCCCCCCTGAGGCAATACTTTTGTAGAACCACCTTTCGCTGCAAGTCTTTTTGGGTATGTCTCTATCAGCTTTGCACATCTAGAGTGACATTTTTGCCCATTCTTCTTTGCAAAATAGCTCAAGCTCTGTCAGATTGGATGGAGAGCGTCTGAACAGCAATGTTCAAGTCTTGCCACAGATTCTCAATTGGATTTAGGTCTGGACTTTGACTGGGCCATTCTAACACATGAATATGCTTTGATCTAAACCATTTCATTGTAGCCCTGGCTGTATGTTTAGGGTTGTTGTGAACCCCCACCCCAGTCTCAAGTCTTTTGCAGACCCTAACAGCTTTTCTTCTAAGATTGCCCTGTATTTGACTTCATCCATAGTTACATAGTAGGTGAGGTTGAGAAAGACACAAGTCCAACCTGTGTGTGTGATTATGTCAGTATTACATTGTATATCCCTGTATGTTACAGTCGTTCAGGTGCTTATCTAATAGTTTTTTTTTTTTTATAAAATATTGATGCCCCCCCCCCCCCGCTGAAACCACTGTCTGTGGAAGGGAACTCCACATCCTTGCTGCTCTTACAGTAAAGAACCCTCTACGCAGTTTTTAAGGTAAAAGCTCTTTTCTTCTAATTTTACTGAGTGGCCATGTGTCTTATTAAACTCCCTTCATCCATCTTCTCTGACCAGCTTCTCTGTTCCTGCTGAAGAAAAGCATCCTCACAACATGATACTGCCACCACCATGTTTCACGGTGGGGATGGTTGGTTCAGGGTGATGTGCAAACACATTGCGTATTTTACATAGTGTTTTGCTTTTAGGCCAAAAAGTAAAATTTTGGTCCCATCTGACCAGAGCACCTTCTTCCACATGTTTGAAGTTTGAGAGAAGCCATGTGGGGGATACAGCAAACGGGACTTCTCATGGCTTTCTTCTTGCCACTCTTCCATAAAGGCCATATTTGTGTGCAGTGCCTGACTAATACTTGTCCTGTGGACAGATTCTCCCACCTGAGCTGTGGATCTCTGCAGCGCCTCCAGAGTTACCATGGGCCTCTTGGTTGTTTCTCTGATTAACCACTTGCCGACCAGCTCATGCATATATACTGCGGCAGGTTGGCAGCCCTGCGCAAATTGCCTTACCTGTACAGCAGCACGCTCCCGCTCCCACTGCGGGAGTGTGCCTGTAGGTCGGGCGGACTCTGTTCACCAATGACCCGCGATCGCCTAGTACAGAGGCAGAACGGGGATCTGCCAGTGCAAACAAGTGGACCCCCATTCTGACAGGTGACATGACAAGGATCTACTGTTCCCAGTGATCGGGAACAGTGATCTCTCATGTCCCAGGCAGCCTATCCCCCCTACAGTTAGAACACACCTAGGGAACACACTTAACCCCTTGATTGCCCCCTAGTGTTAACCCCTTCCCTGCCAGTGTCATTTTTACATTGATCTGTGCATTTTTATATCACTGATCAATGCAATGTCACTGGTCCCCAAAAAGTGTCATTTGGGGTCAGATTTCCACCGCAATGTCACAGTCCTACTAAAAATTGCAGATCACCGCCATTACTAGTAAAAACAATAAATAAGTCCCTAAATCTATCCCATAGTTTGTAAACACGTTAACATTTGCACAAACCAATCAATATACGCCTATTGAGATTATTTTTATTTCTTTTTTTCAACAAAAATATCTAGAATAAATATCGGCCTAAACTGATGAATAAATGCGTTTTTTTGTTTGGATATGTATTATAGCAGAAAGTAAAAAAAAATTTTAAATTTTTTAAAATTGTCACTTGTTTATAGCGCAAAAAATAAAAACCGCAGAAGTGAAGAAGTGATCAAATACTACCAAAAGAAAGCTCTATTTTGGGGGGGGGGGGGGGGCATACATTTTGTTTGGGTACAGTGTTGCACGACCGAGCAATTGTCAGTTAAAGTGACAGTGCCGTATCACAAAAAATGGTCTGGTCATTAAGGGGGCAAATCCTTCCGGGGCTGAAGTAGTTAAAGGAAAAGTATGGTCAAAGCTTAAAAAAATATAGGCGTACACAGCGCTAAGAGCATAACATTAAGCCCCCGTTCACACCTATGCGAATTAGATGCAGATTACACTGCATCCAATTCGCAGGACATTTCAAAATACATTAATATTAATGAGGCTGGTTCACATATCTGCGGTGCATTCGCACTCCGCATTGCACAAAAAACGTGTGCGTTTTCTAGGCAGTGCGGTCCGGCTCAGGTGCGAATTCAGGCCCATTATCTTCTATGGGCACGCATCTGATTCGCAGATGTGTGAACAGGATAAAATACTGATGCAATCCTGAGCTGATACTGAGCAAAAACTGACATGAAACGCTGAACAACTTCTCTTCGCAGGGAAACCTGAGCTTCAATTCGCACCGCACATGTGTGAACCCAGGCTTAAAGTAAAAGTCCATAGTGTTTCGGATAAAGCCCTTGTTCATGGGAAAACCTGGGACCACCCATGGTGTAGAAAGAGACACAAGTTAGGTGCGCAGGAACTTATCCTCCACCGAACATCAACACACCAGGCCTCTTACCAAAAAGAATGGACCACTAAATTACAGGTGGTCAAACAAGCATGATGAATCCACAGAGCCACAAAACCAATTAATGAGGATCATAGATGGCTACTATATCCCAAAAGTTCATAAGAACCCCCTAAACCCACCTGGTCGTCCTATTAGCAGAATTGATTCCGTAACTTCTAGGATTAGGAGATACATAGACAATTTCTTGCAGCCTCTCGTCTCCAAAACTCCATCCCATCTTAAAGATAGCACACATGTCATCAACATTTTGAGACAGATCACTTGGGAAAAAGGGTATATTTTGACTAATGTGGATGTGGCCTCTTTATACACTATTATTTCTCATCATCGTGGTAGAGATGCCGTGAAGTGCTTTTTACAAAGAAATTCAGGCATTTGTAGGTTGCAGCAGCGGTTCCTTCTCCATCTCTTGACTTTGCCATGAGCCATAATTATTTTTGGTTTAACGGCTCTTACTATCTGCAAGGTCAAGGAGTGGCGATGGGTGCCAAATTTGCACCGAGTATGGCCAAATGGGAGGAGGACGTCATCTATGGTCAACAGAGGACTAAGTTGATCTTCTGGGATCGATACATTGATGACGTCCTCCTATGGGAAGGAGACTGTGGCTCTTTGGATCTGTTCATTGGTGAACTCTACTCCAATGATCGAGGCATTGTTCTCCAACATGAGGCCAGTACTTCCACTTTAAGAGTAGAGAACAACAGGCTTGTTACATCTACATATTTCAAAGATACTGACAGGAATGGCTACATAGGGACGGACAGTTGCCATCATGAGTCTTGGCTCAGTTCCGTCCTTATGAGGTAATTCTTCAGACTGAGGAGAAATTGCTCCATACAGGAGGACTATCTGAAGGAGACGGAGTTCTTGAAAACTCGCTTCTTGATCAGATCATAACTGATGTCGCCTCGAAAAATGGAGATGATTTGTTGAAGCCCAGAGTAAGAGATGAAGGGGGGGAATTCTCTTCTCGGTTTTCGTTTTATACTACCTATTCGGATCAACATTTTTCGATCAAAAAGATTTTTAGAAAACACTGGGGCATTCTAAAAAATTACAGAATGCTAGGTCCCTTGCTCCTGAAACTACCTAGAGTCACCTATAGAGGTGCACCCCCTCTAAAACTTCAGGTAGCCCCAAACATAATTAGACCCCCAGTAATAGTTTATTTGATGATTTTAAGGGCTACTGTTGATGCAGAAAATGTGAAGTCTGTTTAAACAATTGTCTTAGGGAGAAAAAATATATCTTTTAGTTCTAATGTTACTGGTCGAACATATGATGTGGGATCGTCGCCTTTGAGAACGTCTGATGACGAAATGCGTAAGGCGTGCTGACGTCACTTCCGGTGCGGGACTTAGAGGCTTGGTACGCAGCTGGAGCGCAAGCCGCAAACCAGCCCTATACCCCTCCATTTTTTCGTGTTATCTAAAACCTGTATGGTGGAATCAGGAGTATCCTGTGTGATACCCTGGTCTTTTTTATTTGTTTTTAACCCGTCATTTTTAATAAATATTTTTTCCACCTGGTAATACACATGGGACCTCCATTTTTCTTGCTTTTTCTGTGAGGGTTAACCCCTTTTGGGATTGCTGCTGGATTTCCCCCCCACCTACTACACCAAGGAAATTCTGGGTGGATTCACTGGTAGGATCAACCGGCCAGGATATCTTCTAGCGTGGGACCTGAGGAGCACCCGATATCGACACCTGAAATCTGTTCACCCCTGTAGGGGTATCTACATCTGGTGACTGAGGGAGCAAGAGGGGACAGCACCAAGTCACCATTACTGCTTGAAGAACAAAAGTCACCGGTTGAATCACCACTTGAACTACAGTTACAAGATTATCTGACACAGAGTTATTATTATCTTATAAAATATTCTTGCTGGGTTTCTGTGAAGTCCCACTTTGGCACTGGACTTCCATATATATTTGTGTTTTTCCCTTTTACTTATTATTTTTTGGATTTTTTTTCACTTTGAAGCCTTACCTGGGCTATATTTACACAGCACTTTTTTGGTATCTTTTCACTTTTTTTCACTGGGACTGGTACACATACAAATCTAGCCCTTCTTGGGCTGTCACTGACACAATCACAGAATTGTCATAACCTGCATACATAACTTAGATGGTATTGCATATGATGATATTGTTTTATTTTTAGTTTTCACTTTAAATTGTATTAGTATTCATCAACTATAATACTTCTGATTTCTACACGGGTTAGCTGAGGACTTATGCTAATTGGATAGTCACCCTGCTCCCCCTACTTGTGTTTGGTCAATTTAATTCACATTTAGCTCAAAACCACATTTTCATTGATAGCACTATTATTATCTGGCTTTGGGTAGATAGGGGCGCTAACCCCCATCCCATAGCCTATTACCTACAGGGTATAATACGGAGTCGAGTTTTATATCTATCCATCAACCCCTTTAGGCATCCTGAACTTAGATACATAGGGAGCGACATCTGTCCTTTAACTTACACTTTATATGATGTGGGATCTTTTATCACCTGTTCGACCAAGAATGTGGTTTATATGATTATGTGCCCTTACATTATGTGGGTCGCACTATCCGCAAGTTAGAAACTAGGCTCAAGGAGCACCTGGCGAATATTAGCAAGGGCTTTTTGAATCATTAGTTTATCAAAACATTACGCTTTGTGCCATGATAAGAGTCCAAAAGGTGCATCTTTGTATGGCCATAGACAAGTTTGATCCACATTGGAGAGGCAGCCATTTTAGGAGAGAGATCTCAAATAGAGACCTGGTGGATTTTCTGTTTAAAATCTTATAGACCATTTGGTTTGAACATAGAATTGGATGTGAATGCCTTTATTAATAACAGTTGAATCCCTAGATTATCCTTCCTCTTCTAATATTCTTTAGTTGAGTTTTTTTGTATGTTCTTATATATTTAGATTTTCTGTATTACCTGTTTTGAACCACAAGATGGCAGCATTACGTCCACTACATAGGCAGTTTTTGATTAAGCTGTCATTTTATTAATATTTTCATGTTACTTTTATTTCCACTTTTTGGATTTTTTAAGTACTCTCATTTTTATCTATTTACTATTTTTGTTTCTGATCTGGCCCGGTTTTCTTCCCTTCCCTCTCTGAGATCAGATGGGTACACTGTATAGTGTTTTCCTATTCAGTCTCCCTAAAGATGGCTGCCATGGGTGGTTTTAGCGGTGTATATTTAGACCTGGGTGTAAACATCCGGTTTGTATGTGGTTCCGCTTCCGGCGGATTGGAGAGAGGCTTGGAGCGCAAGGGGAATGGGCGTTTCTATTTCCGCCCTTCCTCCTATATAAAGAAGTTACAACGAGCTCTGACAACGCCCCTGAAGTTCGATAGGACAAAACATCGCATAGGGTGGAGCTCTGATGTCACGCCGCTGCAACGCGTTGACCGGGGCCATCTTTGTGGTTGGAAACAAATGCTACCTTATACAGACTGCGGCTTTTGAACATGCCTGTTTTTATTTGCTAAAATGTGAGTACCCTGGAATTTTTTTTTAAATAAATGTGATCCTGGTTTTAAAGTATTACACCATGAGAAGTTCCTTCATTTGTATCTTATGCATGCACCTCTGAATATTCATCTGGTGAGACTACATAACCAAACCCTGCTTTAAACTTCTTCACAACTTTATCACTGACCTGTCTGGTGTATTCCTTGGCCATTATGATGTTGTTTGTTCACTTAGGTTCTCTAACAAATCTTTGAGGGCTTCACAGAACAGCTGTATTTATACTGAGATTAAATTACACACAGGTGGACTCTATTTACTAATTAGGCGACTTCTGAAGGAATTTGGTTCTACTAGATTTTTAGTTGGGGGTATCAGAGTAAAGCTTCGTACACACGGTACGATTGTTGGCCAACCGAGTGTCTGAGTTTTGTCTTAAGGGCGTTTGCCAGGATCTCATCTTGTATACGAATAGCACACAATTGTCGTGCCACAAACATGAACGTAGTGACGTACTACGAGGAATTTCAGCTCTTGAGCGCCACCCTTTGGGCCCCTTCTGCTAATTTCATATTTGGTGAGCATTGATTCCGAGCATGCGTGTTTGTACTTTCGAATTTTGTGTGACGGACTTGTGTACTCACCATACGAAAATTTTACATCAAACCGTTGTCCGCCAAAAATTTACTAACCTGTCATCCAACATTTGGTGGATAATTGGACAACAATTGTCAAAAGGAGTGTACCAACGGTAAGATTTTAGGACAACAGTCTGTCAGACAATCCCCTGCCAACAATCGAACTGTGTGTATGAGGCTTTAGGCCCCTTTCACACTTCAAACTTGCATGACAAGTCGTACCCCATGATTTCCAATGAGTACCATTCATATCTGTGCGACTTCAAGGTAGTCCCTGCCCTACTTTGGTCTGACTTTGATGCAACTTGGTCCATGGACCTCAAGGTTACACAGGCATTGCTTCAAGTTGCGTAAAAAAAACACTGCAAAATTGTGCAACTTTCAGGTTGCACAAGTGTGAAAGGGGCATAAAGGAGTCTGGATACAAATGCACGCCATACTTTTCAGATATTTGTAAAAAATTGGGAAAACCATTTATTTTCCTTCTACTTCACAATTATGTGCCACTTTGTGTTGGTCTATCACATAAAATACATTTACGTTTTTGGTTGTAACATGACAAAATATGGAAAATTTCAAGGGATATGAATACTTTTTCAAGGCACTGTAATGAATAATGAACACTGCCACGCACATGCTAAGCACATGGGATTGGCTGCAAGAGTTTTTGTGTACAAGGTATTATCAATAGACATGTTGACTACATTGGAAACTACACCAGGGACATACTGATCACATGTCAAACACAATGCCAGGGACCTGTATTAAGACATATTCAAGCATGCGTTTAACACAGAGGTGACTACTTAACCAGTTGCCGACTGCCTACCACATATATACTGCGGCAGGTCGGCTCTATTGCACAAAACCAGGTATCGCGATGGCCACCTGTGATCGCTCCCCACAGAGATAGAACATCAGGCATTGACAGTAATCTTGTGTTCCTGCTAATCAAGAACACTGATCACTGTCCATGCAGTGAGCCCAACCCCCCCCCCCCCCCACAGTAAGAAAGCACAAACAGGGAACACTTAACCCTTTGATCACCCCTTCCCTGCCAGTGTCATCTATAAAGTGTTAGTGTATATTTTTTGCACTGATCAGGCCCCTTTTTACACTGCTGTGACTTGAAAGTCGTGCGATTTTGGGGGCGTTATTTCAGGGAATGCCTGTGTAAACTTGAGGTCTATGGACCTCAACTCGCATCAAAGTCAGACCAAAGTATTGCAGGGACTACTTTGAAGTCGATGTGACTTGGAGTCACACAGATATGAATGGTCATCATTGGGAATCATGGGGTACGACTTGTCATGCGACTCAGATGTCCAAAGTCGCAGGAAAAAAGTCACACTAGTGTGAAGTGCCTTACTGTAATAATGTTACTGGTTCCCAAAAAAAAAAAAATGGTCAGTTAGGGGTATGATCTGTCTGCCACAATCCAGCTAAAAATCCATTACAAGTAAAAAAAAAAAAAATATATATATATACATAAATATATCCCCTATTTTGTAGACGCTATAACTTTTGCGCAAACCAATCATAGGCTTACTGGGATTTTCTTTTTGTTACCAAAAACATGTAGCAGAATATATATTAGCCTTAAAAAAATTTTTTTATTGAATACAGGGAGTCCACGAGTTACGAACCTCCGACTTGCGAACTCCTATTTACGAACGGCAGGTGGCGCCGGCAGGCACAACCGAAAACATCGGAAAACGCCGTTCTGCGCATGCGCGTCCGAGTTACAAACAAATCCGAACAAATTTCGTAACTCGGGGAACGCCTGTATGTTTTATAGCAGAAAGTTAAAGCAGGATTCCACCCTAAAGTGGAACTTCCGCTTTTCGGAACCCTCCCCCCCTCCGGTGTCACATTTGGCGCCTTTCAGGGGGGAGGGGGGTGCAGATACCTGTCTAAGACAGGTAACTGCACCCACTTCCGGGCATAAACTCCCACGGGAGTTTATGTCACTTCCTGTCCCGGCTCGCTGTCTGCCGGGACACACATGGGTCCCAGCAGACAGCGCAGACTATTCTCATTGCACCGCGCGACTCGCGCATGCGCAGTAGGGAACCGGGAAGTGAAGCTGCAAGCTTTACTTCCCGATTCCCTCATCGAGAATGGCGCCGGCAGCAGCAGAGAGCCGAGCGATTGATCGGCCTTTGCTGCCGACATCGCTGGAACCTGTGACAGGTAAGTGTCCATTTATTAAAAGTCAGCAGCTGCAGTTTTTGTAGCTGCTGGCTTTTAAAAAAAAAAATTTGCAGGTACAGTCCCGCTTTAAAAATATTGTTTTCTTTTCAAAATTGTCGCTCTCTTTGTTTATAGCACAAGAAAAAAAAAACGCAGTGGTGATCCAATAACACCAAAAGAAAGCTCTATTTGTGGGGAAAAAATTTAATCATTTTTATTTGGGTACAGCATCGCATGACCGCTCAATTGTCAGTTAAAGTATCGCAGTGTCGTATCACCAAAAATGGCCTGTTAGTTCCACTTCCAGCACCAACCATTATTACAAATCGAGTATCGTATATACTCGAGTATAAGCCGAGGCACCTAATTTTACCACAAAAAACTGGGGAAACGTATTGACTCGAGTATAAGCTAGGGTGAGAAATGCGCAGCTACTGTAAGTGGAAAAGATGGTCAACAATGCCCATTTGCATGCCTCACTGTGCCCATTTGCAGCCACTCCGTAGTTAAGGGTTCCTAGATGCCCCCTAGCTACAGCCAAAATAGTGGGGTTTCTGGACCCAAAGGGTCCTGAAATTACATTGCTGCAGATGAACACAGTTGACCGACTTTGGGGACCCGTATCTCGGGGCCACTTGGCGCTAGGAACCCCATATTTGGATATTGTAGTGCTAGTTCCACTGGGTTTGCACACCAAATTTTGGCCCCAAAGTCAGTTCGGAAAATGTAATTTTCTGCAGCAGAAAAATGCTTGACTCCAGTATAAGCCGAGGGGGGCATTTTCAGCACCAACAAAAGTGCTGAAAAACTCGACTTATACTCGAGTATATACAGTACATACAATTTTTGAATACTTCAAATTTCTAGAATGTGTCTCAAAAGCCTAATTTCAGATTTACTTTTGCGTCAAATAGTTTGTTTGGTCCAAGCTGGCCCAAATGAACCTTTTCTGTTACTAATCGATGTGCCCACTGTCGGCGCTGTATAAGCTATACAGTGTTAGTCAATATATGGCAATGCTGTGTTCCAGCAGTGGTATGTTCCCGTCTTCTGTCGGAACAAAATCGTGATGGGCTGATCCTTTATATTTGTATTTTAGCAATGAATTCAAAGTGTCCTCTGATTGGATCATCTGTCAGCCTCTCCACCTCAGCGAATCAATTTATAAATATAAAATATAGGACCTCCTCTGAATGGCTGAACAATATTCAGCTCAAGTCGAAGTCCCTGTACCGCTGCCAAATGTATACTGAATGTAACTGATCCTACATACAGTTTATACAGCGCTAACAGCAGATGCATCCCTTAGTAAAAGGAAATAGTTTGGGCCAGCTTGGCCCAAACTATTAAGGTGCAAGTAAACCTTGAGTTAGGCTTTAACAAATTATTTTGTTTAATCACTGCTCAATTAGTCTGAGTTTCAGATGATTTTACACAGAGCTAAGGCCAGCTGTGATGACCTGTGCAAAATTTCAGTAATAGCAGTATGCACATTTATAGAACAATGTTTGTAACCTCTAGCTGCCATCCAATGTATGTCATCACTACTGCCTAAAGTGAGGTCACACATTTGAAGCCAGTTAAAGTGATTGTAAATCCTTACAGACCACTTTTTACTACAGTTAAGCCTATAATGAGGCTTACCTGTAGCTACCACGGGTACCTCCTAAACCGTGCAGCATGTGCTGACGTCATCGGCACATGCACACTGAAGCAATGGCACGTTCGAGCCATTGCTTTAGCTAGTGTGTCATTACCAGTGGCTCCCGTGCGCATGCGCAGGAGTGACGTCATCGCGGCTCTGGCCAATCACAGAGCCGGAGCCCGTGATACCCAGGAGTAACTCCGGGAGCGATGACGCCAGCCGGAGCGGTGTACAGAGACCGTTACAGAGGCGTTGAGCTTTTTTATTGTGGGTTTACAACCACTTTAAATGGTAGTACTGATTCAATGTGTTATCCTACAGGAGAAGATTACTGAAAAGTAATCAGGTTGCACTTAATTTGATCAGATAATTTAATAACTTACATGTGGCTTAGAATAAACATATCAGCTCTGATTTTTAGAACATATAAACTGGTATTAGTGTTAATAAACAAGTCTAAAAGTTATGAAATATCAGATGCAGAAAAACAGACAGTTTCATAAACGTCAAACATTTCCTTCATTAGGCAGCCCCAGTCAATAGCAGCATAAATAGTTCACATTTCTTCAAGTACCAAGCACTGCTTTTAGCTTGTCTGATGCTTAATATCCAGAGGGAACTTGTGCAGGATTTCCTGGACTTCACCTTGTAGAGACACAGGCCAAGCTTTTATTTCTCTTAGCAGGCACTCTGCCTTTTGGATCAGAGCCTCCTGGCGGTACTGTAGGTCAACCAAAAGCTGCTTGTTTTCCTCCATCTTCTGCACTGTGCCCTCTATATTACTTCCAGCAAAGTTGCATCTTTTCGACTTCTGCTGCATTATATGATTGAACTCTTCTTCTGTGAGCCCAAGAGATGAAAAATTCATAGTCTCAATGTAAGAGGATGCAGAACACTAGATAGAAGAACAGCATGGTTATTTTTCATACAGTAATGACAATTCACCTATACAACTCATATACATCTCTGAATGTGTCGCCTGTTTTAACCACTTAAAGACCAAGCCTTTTTCTGACATTTGTTGTTTACAAGTAAAAATCAGTATTGTTTTGCTAGAAAATTACTTAGAACATATATATATATATATATATATCTCTATATATATACATACATACTCATACACACACACACTTTAGCAGAGACCCTAGAGAATAAAATGGCAGTCGTTGCAATATTTTATGTCACACTGTATTTGCGCAGCAGTCTTTCAAATGCTATTTTTTTTAAAAAAAATATATACTTTATTGAATAAAAAAAAAAAAAAAAAAAAAACTAAAAAAGGTAAATGTTAGCCCAATTTTTTCAATAATGTGAAAGATGATGTCACGCCAAGTAAATAGATACCAAACATGTCGTGCTTTAAAATTTTGTACGCTGGTGGAATGGCGACAAACTACGGTTCTTAAAAACCTGCCTCTCTCGCGGCCCTATAAAAAAGATCTTGCGGGGTACCCGGTGCTGCGACCACTTTTATCTGAAATCTGTCCGCCTGCTGTAAATAATACCACCAGGGTTATGGCAGCTAGGTGCTGCCATAACCCTGGTATTTAACGTCAAAGTAATGATGTACATTTACAGTTAGGCGGTTGGCAAGTGGTCAAAGTGGTATTAAACCCAAAACCAAAAATGTAATATGTTGCAGCTTTTCAAGCATTAAATGTGGCTGCTTCCGTTTTCTTTGGCTTTTTTCCTCCGTCTTCACCTGGTGATCTGGCCAGCAACACTCCTCCTGTATTAGTGAGACACAACTCTGGAGGAATGCGCAGAGGAGGCACAGAATTCTCAATCTGGGGAGAGGGTAGCGTTAAATATATTAGCAGATTTAGAGCTACTAACAAAGTGAAGCCAAACCCCAGCTTACACGTTTAAGCAGTTACAGCAAGTTTTTTTTTTTCTTACTTTTTTGGGATAAAGGTTTTGCATGAGCTGATCATTTTAACCACTTGATGACCGCCCTATAGCTCTGTAGTTGCAACGTAGGTGAGGTTGAAAAAAAATACACAAGTCCATCAAGTCCAACCTATGTGTGTGATTTTATGATTTTATGTCAGTATTACATTGTATATCCCTGTTGCGGTCGTGCAGGTGCTTATCTAATAGTTTTTTGAAACCATTGATGCCCCCCCCCCCCCCCCCCCCCCCCCCCCGCTGAAACCACAGCATGTGGAAGGGAATTCCACATCCTTGCTGCTCTTACAGTAAAGAACCCTCCACGTAGTTTAAGGTTAAACCTCTTTTCTTCTAATTGTAATGAGTGTCCACGTGTGTTATTAAACTTCCTTCCGCTGAGGTTTTATCCCTTTTGTAGGGTCACCAGTATGGTATTTGTAAATTGAAATCATATCCCCTCTTAAGCGTCTCTTCTCCAGAGAGAATACGCTTAGTGCTCGCAACCTTTCCTAATTACTAATATCCTCCAGACCCTTTATTCGTTTTGTCGCCCTTCTTTGTACTCGCTCCATTTCCAGTACATCCTTCCTGAGGACTGGTGGCCAGAACTGGACAGCATACTGAGTGAGCATAGGAGTGGGAGAATTATTGCTTTATCTGTGGAGTTAATCCCCTTCTAAATGCATGCCAATAATCTGTTAGCTTTGTTAGCAGCATTGCATGCCATTGCTGATCCTATCATCTACTAGGTCCCCCAGTTCCTTTATCATCCTAGAATCCCCCAGACGTTCTGCCCCCAGTGAGTAGATTGCATTCATATTTTTGCCACCCAAATGCATTATTTTAAATTTTTAAACCTCATTTGCCATGTAGTTGCCCACCCCATTAATTTGTTCAGATCTTTTTGCAAAGTTTCCACATTCTGCACAGAAGTTATTGCCCTGCTTAGATTAGTATAATCCGCAAATACAGACATTGAACTGTTTACCCCATCCTCCAGGTTGTTTATGAACAAATTAAATAGGATTGGTCCTGGGATGTATTTTGGCCCTTTTTTAAATATCGGTGCTACATTGGCTTTTCTCCAATCAGCTGGTACCAGTCCAGTCAGCAGACTGTCAGTAAAAATTAGGAACAATGGTCTGACAATTACTTGACCGAGTTCCCCAAGTACCCTCGGGTGCAAGCCATCTGGTCCCGGTGACTTATTAATGTTAAGTTTTTCAAGTCTATTCCTAATTCTGTCCTCCGTTAGCCATGAGGGTGCTTCCTTTAATGCGTCATGAGGAAAAACACTGCAGTTTTGGTTACTGAAGCCCCCCCGATTCCCTTGTGAAGACTAAGGAGAAGAATAAATTCAATACCTTTGCCATCTCCCCATCCTTTGAGGAAGGGAATCTGGTTACATTCTTTATGGGGCCAATATGGTCTGTCCTCCCTCTTTTACTGTTTATATACTTAAAGAATTTCTTGTGATTTTTTTTGCTCTCCTCCGCTATGTGTCTTTCGTGGTCTATCTTAGCCACCCCAATTGCACCCTTACATTTCTTGTTGCATTCTTTGTAAAGTTTAAATGCTGATGATGATCCCTCAGCCTTGTATTTTTTGAAGACTTTCTCCTTTGCTTTTATATGCATTTTTACATTGGAGTTAAGCCACCCAGGACTTTTGTTCGCTCTTTTAAATTTATTTCTCAATGGGATGCACTGGCTAATGCCATTATTTAATATGCTCTTAAAGCAAACCCAGCTCTCCTCCATGTTCTTTGTTCCTCTGATTTTATCCCAATTAATATCTTCTAGCAAGGTTCGTAGTTTAGGGAAGTTGGCTCTTTTGAAATTCAGTGTCTTTGTATTACCCTTATGTTTTCTATTTGTGTGATTTATACTGACGCTTATTGACCTGTGATCGCCGTTTCCTAAATTGCCCTGTATTTCCAGATCCGTGATCAGGTCTGTATTGTTGGTAATCAGTAGGTCTAGTAACACTTTGTTTCTAGTTGGCGCATCTACCATCTGACCCATGAAATTGTCCTGCAAGACATTTAGGAACTGGTGAGCCTTAGACGAATGCGCAGTTCATTACGCCCAGTCTATGTCTGGATAATTAAAATCCCCCCATTATGATAACACTTCCTTTTCTTGCAGCTAATCCAAATTGTGATAGGAGATCCGTCTCCCCCTCCTCCCCCAGATTAGGTTAGCAGTTTTACAACATATGCGTGATGCTGCACTTCCGCCTGCAGGGGGCGGGATTATTTACAGCGGAAGCCAATCTGCAGGAGCCGGGTACTTGATGTCTGTCAGCACCCGCCAATCGTCGGGCAGACACTCAGAACGGAGCTCTCCCTATGTAGACAAGGCAGAGTTCCGTTCTGATGGGGGAAGGGATGGATTTTGTGCTTCTGCAAAGCAGACACTAAAAATCCATCACTTCCCTTAATAAAAGCAGTACACATAGTAAACACAAACACTGGCTAGGCACACAGTTAACCCTTTGATCACCCTAAATGTTTCACCCCTTCCCAGCCAGTTTCATTAGTATAGTGACAGTGCATATTTTTAGCACTGATCACTGTATTGGTGTCACTGGTTCCTGCAAAGTGTCAGTTAGTGTCCGATTGTCCGCTGCAATATCGCAGTCCCGCTATAATTTGTTGATCGCTGCCATTACTATTATTAAAAACAAAATTCTATAAATATATCCCATAGTTTGCAGTTGCTATAACGTCTGCGTAAACCAGTCAATATATGCCAATTGGGATTTTTTTAACCAAAAACATGTAGCAGAATACATATTGGTCTAAATTTATGAAGACATTTTATTTTTTAACATTTTTTATTGGATGCGTTTAAAACCAGAAAGTCCATACAAAGGATGATTCCCTCCAGCAACCACTGTCAACATTGCTTGACAGCTTGGAAAAAAATAAGACATATAAAAAAAAAAAAATCAGACTGATTATTATCATTACAAGTATTAATCCCATAGAAATATCATAATATGCCAACTTCAGAACAGTAGTTCTTTTATTCAAAATAGCTACATCCATTTATAAATGTCACAAACCATTTAAACTGAGAAAATCTATGACAGTGGGCATGCTACTATTCAATTTAAAGCCATTATGTTATTCTCTGTAGCCTTTGCAAATGACACAAGATTATCCCTTGGGAACAAGGAAAGGAGGTTCCATCTGTTAGGAAACCATATTTTAAATATTCTGTTAAAAATGTATCGTGTAGCAAAGATGTTCCTGATATCTTGGAGCGGAGGGTCAGGTGAGAGGCCCCCTGAGGTTCAACAATGCTGCCCTGTCAATGTTGCCCTGGAAATCATGCTGATCATACTTTGTCTTTCAGACCCTGAATAACTAAAACTGTATAAAAATCAAAGTCCTGTAGTTTTTTTTTTTTTTTTATTACTCTTAAAAGAGAAGGGTTTTTTTTTTCAGATTCATACTTGCTTAAGTGGATGCAGTATCGGGCTGACGCTGCATCTGTCCCCCGGTGTCTCTGCACCGAGAACCGAGCGATTGAACACCGCCAATGGCTCGGTTCTCTCTGCTGCCTGTCAATCAACAGCTCTCTGCTCTGCCCCCCCCCCCCCCCCACGCTCATTGGAGCGCGGAGCTGTGGAGGGGCAGGGAGCGGCCGTCTCAGGCTCTGAGCAGCTCACTGAGAGGCTGAGACAGGTGTCAGTTCCTGTGATGTCAGCAGAGAGCAGACTTCAGTGCTGAAAACGGGTCACAGGAGTGCAAAACTAATTGCACTCCTGTGACCCATAGGAGAAGCCCAGCCAAACAAGCTCAAGCTGGACTTCTCCTTTAGGGATTTGCTACAGTATGTGATACTTTCATTCACACTTGTAAGTCAGCCTGCGGTAGGGTAGTTGGCAGAGCAGCAACTGTCAGACTACAGGTGAACTCTCATCTTTGAGGCTCATGGTCTACAGCAGACATTTCCAACCAGGGTTCTGTGGAACCCCAGTGTTCCTCCAGAGGTTGCTGGGGGTTTCTTGAGCTGTGGCTGACTGACCTCCCATTCAATGGTGCTTGCATAGGTCCAGGCCCACCGCCAGCTACATAACACCAATGATCTTTTTAGCGGTCTGTAAAGGTGGCATTCTCCCCACTGACTATCAATTTAGGGCCATTTTTCCCGAAGCCCCCCCCCCCCCCCCCCCCACCTCTCCCCACGCCCCCCCCCCCCCCCCAAAAGCTGAAATTTATTTTAAGTGTTCTTGTGGGGTAAAAAAAAAAAAAAAAGGTTGAGAAAGGCTGGTCTACAGTCATGTTTAGGGTAAGTAAAGTTGAATGGACTGGACCCCGAGGTGCTAAGGACAAGCCGCATGGAAGGGCCATGTCCCTGTAGTGCAGAGGCCTCACCACAAAGTGCAGGAAGCATTAAAAAGATGGGTACATGCAAGTAAGCATCCTCTAGGTCTACCTAGGCCAGGAAGTCTCCTTGATGCAGAGGCAATAATGGAAATTGTCAATTCCATCCGGAATTTTTGGACAAGAGCCATGAGCTTTTAAAGTAGAATTCCTGGCTTTACCCAACTAGTCTTAAAAATGTTCACTCTACCAAGACCTGGAGTAGGACTGTATGTAGAGAATGTGCTTTAACCTAAATACAGCTTCCTCCTGTAGAAATATATCATAGGAACCCCTGGAATCGACTGCTTCCTGAGCCAAGATTGAGGTAATGAGTATTGAGGTGTCTTCAGCAAGCCCAGCACTGGGGCTAGACGCTTTTGTGAACCCTCCAGAGTTGTGGCCAACCCAAAGGAAATGCGTCAGTTAACACTGCAATGGCAAACACCACAGTGGCTCAGATGCAACCGGACACCACTGTCCATTCGGAATATGTGAACACCGCCAGATCCCTGAACCTAAGAGCAGTGCACCTGCCTCCCTCGGCTGTCTCTCTTTTCTGGAACCATTTAACTGGTGTAATGGTGTGGGGGATATTTTCTTGGCACATTTTGGGCCCATTAGTACAAACTGAGCATCGTTTAAACGGGTGTTGTTGCAATTCTGAAGGCAAAAGGGGGTCCAACCAGGTACTAGAAAGGTGTGCCTAATAAAGTGGCCAGTGAGTGTATAGTACTTAAAACGGTATTCCACCCTAAAGTGGAACTTCCGCTCATCGGAACCCTCCGGTGTCACATTTGGCACCTTTCAGGGGGGAGGGGGTGCAGATACCTGTCTAAGACAGGTATTTACACCCACTTCGGGCATAGACTCCCACGGGAGTCTATGCCTCTTCCTGTCCCGGCGCGCTGTCTGCTGGAACACACATGGGTCCCAGCAGACAGCGCGGACGATTCTCATTGCACAGCGCGACTCGCGCATGCGCAGTAGGGAACCGGAAAGTGAAGCCGCAGCGCTCACCGAGAATGGCGCCGGCAGCAGCAGAGAGCCGAGCGATTGATCGGCCTCTGCTGCCGACATCGCCGGACCCTGTGACAGTTAAGTGTCCATTTATTAAAAGTCAGCAGCTGCAGTATTTGTAGCTGCTGGCTTTTAAAAAAACATTTTCAGGTGCAATCCCTCTTTAAACATTGTATATTAATAAATAGGTGTGAACTCCTAACCTGAATACTTGTTCCAGGTCAGCAGGTCAAGTTTTGAAACTATAAATTACCTTAAAGACACAGACAACTAGCATTTTCAAGAGAAGATTTTCAGTGACAGCCTACATATTTCTCAGTACAGTAAAATACAAACAGCATTGCTAAGTATAAAATGTTTACACTTAGTATAGACCAAATGTTCAAACGTATTCAATGCCATTGATTCCTGTACTTTGCCCACCATAACTGCTCTATACATTGCTTAAGTGACTAAGGGCCAATTTCAACGCTTTGTGTTCACACCAGGGCTGCTTCTCTCCCCATAAAAGACAATGGGAATGCAAAAGTGACTGGAAGCTGGTTAGAAGGAGGTCTACTGCAGGTAAAATGAGGGTCATAAGATAGTCAACTGCAGATCAAATGTACCAGTCAATGCATTTTGAATGATCTCAGAAACATGTCACATAGATGTCAAACACATGCTACATTTTCAACCCAAATCCTTGTCAACACTGGCCCAGACCCTGCTTGTCAGATACTCACAAAGTTGGTAAACCAGTAGGCACACTTTCCCGTCATTAGCCTCTTTGGATTGCAGAATCTTGTGATATACTTTAAATTAGAAAAAAGACGAGGTGGGTTTGCCTTAATTGTGATGTAGATAAGACCAGATAGAAGGTCATCAGTGGTGGCTGGCTGCTTTGTAGAGATATCTATGGCTCTAAAAAGGTGGTCACAGGCCTTTGTCATACAGGCAAGCTTGTCTTGGGGGGCTCTCCTAAAATCCATTTCTAACAGAGCTATAAGAAAAGGAGAAAGGTTACCTTTAATAACTTATTTTATATACAAAAAACATGTTATGTACAATTTGAACCACATGTGAAGCGCACAGGAACCACATTCCAGTTAAATTCATATGCAATTCAGTGAGGTGCGATTTATTCACATCGCACCAAAGTCGTGCATGCACCAATTTTGGAACCGCACTGCAACCAGATGCATGGTACTTTTGTTAACCCCTTGATGCCAGCCGTGCGCATATACGCAACCCTGTCAAAACAACTTACCATACTGGGAATGCTCACTCTGCATGCTCCAAGCACGGAAGCCCGTGGAAATCGGTAAGCTCAAATCAGGAGCTTTCCGATCATGTGACTGCTAAACACAGTGGTCAAGTGACCAGAATGCCCCCCTCCCGGCTTTTGGATGAGGCAGTCGGTACGAAGAGGTTAAGATTGCACCGATACCTGCTGCAGATCACAAGGGCAGTGCAATTTGAATGCGGTGTGGGAAACACGCACGAATTGCAGAATTTCCCACACCACATAAGTGTGAACCTAGGCTTTGTGGACAATGTAGAAAGAGCGAACTGATTTACTGACACTAATGATCTAAACCTTATTTTATTTTAAATGTGAAAGAGCTTTTCTTTATAACAATACTTTCCACTGACCTGTAACAGCACTGGCAATCTGATCATTGACTTCTTCATCTTGTTCACACAAAGAAAACTGAAGAATCTTAGGCGTAATCCAGCTCAGTGACCTAAACAAGAAAACCTATCTATAAGAATTACTTGCAAAATGCATGGCCAACACAGGACACGCATACATAAATAGTACACTAAAAATGACTGTTTTGTTGACTTCCCAAAACTAGATTATATGCAGTCAATTACTAATGGTCCCTAGATACATGCAGTAAACCAGCAAGTTTCATGTTACTGTAGCTTACACTTTTCACAAAGCTCTCTACTTACAGATCACCCATTTCACCATCTGGTTTGCTTCTCATTGCCTCCAGCAAAAACAAAATAAAATCAATGCTCATTAGGATCAGCAGTCAGTCATTCTCTTAGAAGTAAAATACCGAGGGCTTTTAATTCACAGTGATAGTCGCTTACCTAATATGATTTTGAAGTGAAAGATCTTTTTGCTCCTCCTGTGGATCATGCATACAGAAAACAGACTGATATATACGAGTCATGACCAGTTTCTCAATATTATCCAATAACCGATCTTTTTCCTCTGATGTATCTGAAAGACAGACAAAATTAAGGTGTTACTAAACCCTGGACCTTGCACTCACTATATCTGGCCTCCCACAGTACACAGAACATGGAAATGCAATTCATTTAGTAAATATAAACTGCTAAATACCTTTTCTCATCAGCAATATATAGCAGCCTTGTGACTTCTATCAGTGCCTGGTTAAAGCTTGTAGGAGGAGTTTTCATACTGCACTGAGCTGTCCTATCAGGATCTAGGACCCCTGACCCTCTGTCTGGACAGCGCTGATTGGCCCTGCGCTGATCATGTGCACTCTCCCAAGAAAAAACTCCCTAGCAATACACACCAAACTGAGCATGTGCAGCCTGACTCCAAAGGCTCCGTCTTATCCGGACATGTTCTGGAGTCAGTCGAAGAAGAGGAGGAGGATCTGTGCATACAAGATCAAACAGCATTTTTACACAATGCAGAGGATTAACCCCTTCGCCAGTTAGACGGATTTTACTGTTGTGGGTTTAGTAACACTTTAAGGCTCATTAACACACGTCTGTTCTACTGAGTTAAAAAGCACTTCAGAGTATTTGTAAACCCATCCCATGTAAGCATAGGTAACTTCAAATTACATTTTCAGTATTTTAAACATGCAGCTGTTAAAACATCTGCTAAACCCGATATGAAGGTCCTTATGCAGGCACTTCCTGTTCTAGGATGACATTACTCTGTCCCGGTCTCCCAGTTTTACTCCTGTGTTGTCACCCTGTCACACATTCTTCATAATTAAAAGTAAGCCATGCTGACACACACTACATAGAAACATTCCATCACTGTCGTAAGAAAACCCACCCTGAGAAAAAGTGCATGCATATAGAATGGATTCGGCTATAAAGAGCCTTTAGGTGATCAGCAGTGCGGATATTACGGAATGAAAAAGAATAAAAGGTGAAAAAAGTATTTTGTTTAAAAAAAATACAGTTGTTTATGGCACACAAAGCAAAGGAGAAGGCCTTCAAAAAATACAAGGCTTAGGGATCATCATCGGCATTCAGACTTTACAAAGAATGCAACAAGATATGTAAGGGTGCAATTAGGGCGGCTAAGATAGAACACGAAAGACACATAGCGGAAGAGAGCAAAAATAATCCCCAAAAATTATTTAAGTATAACAGTATAAAAGGACAGACCATATTGGCCCCAAAAAGAATGAGGCATGACATCTGGGTACAAAGGATGGGGAGATGGCGAAACTATTGAATTTATTCTTCTCATCAGTCTTCACGAGGGAATCAGGGGGCTTCAGTAACCAAAACTCCACATCACAGGAAGCACCCTCATGGCTAACAGAGGACAGAATTAGACTTGGGAAACTTAACATTAATAAATCACCGTGACCAGATGGCTTGCACCCAAGGGGACTTAGGGAACACGGTCAAGTAATTGACAGACCATTGTTCCTAATTTTTACTGACAATCTACTGACTGGAATGGTACCAGCTGATTGGAGAAAAGCCAATGTAGCACAAATATTTAAAAAAAGGGCCAAAATACAGACCAGTTAGCCTAACAGACCGCAAGCTCTTGGAGGGGACAATAAGGGCCTATATACAAAATTTTAGTAATGAAAACTGTATCATTAGCAGTAATCAACATGAATTCATGAAGAATCGTTCTACCAAACCAATCTGTTAACCTTATTTGAGGAGGTGAGCTGCCATCTAGATAAAGGAAGGCCCGTAGACATGGTGTATCTGGATTTTGCAAAAGTATTTGACATAGTTCCCCAAACGTTTACTGTACAAAGTAAGGTCTGTTGGCATTGACCATAGGGTGAGTACATGGATTGAAAACTGGCTACAAGGGCGAGTTCAGAGGGTGGTGATAAATGGGGAATACTCAGAATGGTCAGGGGTGGGAAGTGGGGTCCCCCCAGGGTTCTGTGCTGGGACCAATCCTGTTTAATTTGTTCATAAACAACCTGGAGGATGGGATAAACAGCTCAATATCTGTATTTGCTGATGATACTAAGTTAAGCAGGGCAATAACTTCTCCGCAGGATGTGGAAACCTTGCAAGAAGATCTGAACAAATTAATGGGGTGGGCAACTATATGGCAAATGAGGTTTAATGTAGAAAAAGTAAAAATAATGCATTTGGGTGGCAAAAAGGGGAGGGGAGAACCTCTGGAGGAATCTAGGATGG
Source organism: Lithobates sylvaticus (assembly GCA_028564925.1). Lineage (NCBI taxonomy): Eukaryota > Metazoa > Chordata > Amphibia > Anura > Ranidae > Lithobates > Lithobates sylvaticus. Next base: position 261,811,909 of record CM053026.1, read on the forward strand.
AAAAGGACCTGGGGGTCCTAGTAGATGATATGCTCAGAAATGGCATGCAATGCAAAGCTGCTTCTAACAAAGCAAACAAAATATTGGCATGCATTAAAAAGGGGATTAACTCGAGGGATAAAGTGATAATTCTCCCACTCTACAAGACTTTAGTCCGGTCTCACCTGGAGTATGCTGTCCAGTTCTGGGCACCAGTCCTCAGGAAGGATGTACTGGAAATGGAGCGAGTACAAAGAAGGGCAACAAAGCTAATAAAGGGTCTGGAGGACATTAGTTATGAAGAAAGGTTGCAAGCACTGAACTTATTCTCTCTGGAGAAGAGACGCTTGAGAGGGGATATGATTTCAAATATACAAATACCGTACTGGTGACCCCACAATAGGGATAAAACGTTCCCGCGGAAGGGAGTTTAATAAGACACGTGGCCACTCACTAAAATTAGAAGAAAAGAGGTTTAACCTTAAACTGCGTAGAGGGGCCTTTACTGTAAGAGCGGCAAGGATGTGGAATTCCCTTCCACAGGCGGTGGTCTCAGGGGGGGGGGGGGGGGCATCGATAGTTTCAAGAAACTATTCGATAAGCACCTGAACGACCGCAACATACAGGGAAATACAATGTAATACAGACATATAATCACACACATAGGGTAGACTTGTGTCTTTTTTCAACCTCACCTACTATGCAACTATGTAACATTGCTTTAGCAAACTAAATGTCATTCAGCTGGGGTTTACATGTATTTTATGGCTTGGGTTGATGGGCTTTAGGCGTGTGTTGGTGACATTAGTTGGACATCAATTTGAGATACTTCTGAAATTATTCAAAATTCACTGACAGGGTAATCTGACCTGCAGTTGACTTTTTGACCCTAATCTGACAAGCTTAACCACTTGCCGCTCTCTCGTTCTGGGTGGACGTCATATTACGGCCTCCCAGAACGACCACTCTCGCATGCCCCCAGGCTCTTTAACCATGTGATCAGCTGTATCCAATCACAGCCGGTCACATGTAAACACGGAGATGCTGGTAATCGGCGCTCCTCGCCTCACACTGACAGTTTGAGGAGAGGAGAGGCAATCAGCGGAATCTCCTCACATGGGACAGCTAGGTATGTAATCAGGGCACTGATCAGTGCCATGATTACAATTAGTGCCCACCAGTGCCAGCAATCTGTGGCAACCAGTGCCCACAAGTGCCAGCAATCAATGCCCATTAGTGATGCCAGTCAGTGCTGGCTATCAGTGCTGCCCATCAATGCACATCAGTGCCGCCTATCTGTGCTCACCAGTGCTGCCTATCTGTGCCCAGTGTCACATATCAGTGCCCATAAGTGCAGCATATTCATGCCTCCTCATCAGTGCAGCCTATCAGTGCCCATCAGTGAAGGAGAAAAATTACTTATTTACAAAGTTTCCTGAGAGAAACTAAGAAAAACTTTTTTTTTCTTTTCAACATTTTTGGTCTTTTTTTTTTTTTATTTAAATTTTTTTTAGGAAAAAATAAAAAACCCAGGAGTGATTAAATACCACCAAAAGAAAGCTCCATTTTGTGAAGAAAATTATAACAAAATTTCACATGGTTAGTTACAGTGTAGCATGACTGCGCAATTGTCATTCAAAGTGTGACAGCGTTGAAAGATGGCCTGGGCAGGAAGGGGGTGTAAGTGCCCTGTATTGTGGGGATTAATTAGGGTTGAGAATGTGAGAATGAGAATGCAAAACCCATATGACGCAAATGAAAATGGGATTTATGTACTCACTGTGGCATCCAGGTAACCCCTTCTATTACCAGTATAACCCAGTTTTCTAACAAAGTAGTACCAACAGCATGATCATATACACAGAGGGGTGGGACCGGTCTCCCATGAAAGGACTCGAGTACAAAAATACTATTTTCTTTCTCATCCGTTGAGTAATGGAGGAAGTCATACACTGCCGGGATGCCCAAAAGCAGTCCAACTGAGGGATGTAATACAGCAAACAAAAGGCTAACAGACCAACAGAACTGAGGATGTCTTGCAGCGCAAAACAACATCTAAAGGATCTTTTGCCTGGTTAGACCATGCAAACAGAAGACCAGGTGGCAGCATTGCCAAGTCTGATAAAGAGAAGAGAAACCTGATGCCAAAGTGCCCAAGAGGCACTTACAGATCTAGTAGAGTACGCCTTGACAGAAAAAGGTGGCACCAAATTCTTGAGACCATATGCTTGATTAATGGTTTGCCTCAACCACCAACAAATGGTGGAAGAGAAGCCAGTTCAGCTTTTCAAGAACCATGAACAATGACAAAGAAAGGGTTAGTCTTTCGGAATGAAGCAGTGGTTGCAAGAAACTCTCACAGCCCAAACTACATCCTGGAAATGAATGAAATGAACCCAAACATGCTGGTCCAGACTCATCTGTAAAAAAACAAAAAGATACATTCCATGGGGAATTTCCTGGGGCAAAAAACTCATGTTTCACACTAAGCAAAGTATACCTTCCATCTATAAAATGATAAACCTGGCAAGGAGTAAATTTCCTAGCTTTTAGAAAAAAGTGTGAAGAACAGATTCTGAGATGTCCATGTCCCTTAGAACCTTGGCTTCAACAGCCATGCTGCTAAAGCTAGCTACAATGAAGCAGGATAGTACATCAGTTCATGAGACAAAATATGTGGATGATCTGGAAGAGCCCAAGGAACGTCCGCTAGGAGTCTTACCAGGTTGCAGTACTACATTTGCCTTGACCAAACTGGAGTTATAACAACAATGACTAGAATGCTTTCCATCGCGATCCTGTAGAGCAGATGAGGAAGGAATTGCTTCTGAGGAAAAGGCGTAGATTAGATCCCACAGAGCATGCACAACTTCCACTGAATGCTCCCTATAACTGGAGGCAAACCTATTCAGCTTGTTAAACCTGAATATCAGGAGATCTACATCAAGTTTCCCCCATCTGCGACACAGGTCCTGCAACAGCTCCATGTGTAGAGACCACTCCTCCCAGATCCAGGCCTGTAAGGAAGTTCACCTGCCAACTGTCAATGTAATGGCAGACAAGGCTGGCGCATAAAGTTCTAACAAGACAGGATGTGCTCTACCTTTCTTGCCATAGCGAGATTTATGGTTCCTCTATAAAGTTCCTCCCAGAAGCATGCCACTGCTGTGGCGTTCTCCATCTGAATCCAAAATCGACTTACCCTCTAGCTGGGAGGAATTGCATTGCAGAAACAACCAAATCGCATGACGTTCCAGAATGTTAATGTGGAGACAAGACCTCCGATCCTAACAGGCTTTCATCCATCATAGGCATCTTCCAGAAAATGTGAAGAAAGGACTTCTGACTCCAGAACCAGATTCCTGGACCACCAAGACAGGGACAACCTGGTCCTCTGAGGCAGACAAATCAGCCTGTCTAAAGCCTGGACTGATGACCCATGATGACAAATGTTGTGCTTGAGGGGTCTGGAGTGAAAGTGGGCAAATAGTACTGCCCTGAAGGAGGGTATTATCAGCTGCAAGATCTTATGCAGGAGCAAACAGTTGGGAAACTGAAGAGTTTTTTTTGGAACGAAAACTCTGGCTTTACGTTACTATCTCCGCCAATTAGGAGGTCACATTTTTATCTCCCATCTGCCTTACCATTCACAAATCACATACCCTGACTTTGTTTTGTGAATGGCCAAGAGGAGAGGAAGGCGGAGAGGCGACCAAAGCACCATGAGCCCTACAGTAATATTAGCTGAGCAGGCAGAGAAGTACAGTGGAGCTGCATTTCCATCAACATTCCAGTAACAAAGAAAATTTGTGGGGTGAAAAAAGCAAGTGTACAGTGCCTTGCGAAAGTATTCAGCCCCCTTAAACTTTTCAACCTTTTGCCACATTTCAGGCTTCAAACATAAAGATATAAAATTTTTATTTTTTGTGAAGAATCACCAACAAGTGGGACACAATTGTGAAGTGAAACGGAATCTATTGGATTTTTGAAACTTTTTAAACTAATAAAAAAATTAAAAGTGGGGCGTGCAAAATTATTCGGCCCCCTTGCGTTAATACTTTGTAGAGCCACCTTTTGCTGCGATTACAGCTGCAAGTCGCTTGGGGTATGTCACTATCAGTTTTGCACATCGAGAGACTGAAATTCTTGCCCATTCTTCCTTGCAAAACAGCTCGAGCTCAGTGAGGTTGGATGGAGAGCGTTTGTGAACAGCAGTTTTCAGCTCTTTCCACAGATTCTCGATTGGATTCAGGTCTGGACTTTGACTTGGCCATTCTAACACCTGGATACGTTTATTTGTGAACCATTCCTTTGTAGATTTTGCTGTATGTTTGGGATCATTGTCTTGTTGGAAGATAAATCTCTGTCCCAGTTTCAGGTCTTTTGCAGACTCCAACAGGTTTTCATCCAGAATGGTCCTGTATTTGGCTGCATCCATCTTCCCCTCAATTTTAACCATCTTCCCTGTCCCTGCTGAAGAAAAGCAGGCCCAAACCATGATGCTGCCACCACCCTGTTTGACAGTGGGGATGGTGTGTTGAGGGTGATGAGCTGTGTTGCTTTTACGCCAAACATATCGTTTTGCTTTGTGGCCAAAAAGTTCGATTTTGGTTTCATCGGACCAGAGCACCTTCTTCCACATGTTTGGTGTGTCTCCCAGGTGGCTTGTGGCAAACTTTAGACGAGACTTTTTATGGATATCTTTGAGAAATGGCTTTCTTCTTGCCACTCTTCCATAAAGGCCAGATTTGTGCAGTGTACGACTCATTGTTGTCCTATGGACAGACTCTCCCACCTCAGCTGTAGTTCTCTGCAGTTCATCCAGAGTGATCATGGGCCTCTTGGCTGCATCTCTGATCAGTCTTCTCCTTGTCTGAGCTGAAAGTTTAGAGGGACAGCCAGGTCTTGGTAGATTTGCAGTGGTCTGATACTCCTTCCATTTCAAAATGCACAGTGCTCCTTGGGATGTTTAAAGCTTGGGAAATCTTTTTGTATCCAAATCCGGCTTTAAACTTCTCCACAACAGTATTACGGACCTGTCTGGTGTGTTCCTTGGTCTTCATGATGCTCTCTGCGCTTTCAACAGAACCCTGAGACTATCACAGAGCAGGTGCATTTATACAGAGACTTGATTACACACAGGTGGATTCTATTTTTCTATTTATCACCATCAGTCATTTAGGACAACATTGGATCATTCAGAGATCCTCGCTGAACTTCTGGAGTAAGTTTGCTGCACTGAAAGTAAAGGGGCCGAATAATTTTGCACGCACCACTTTTCAGTTTTTTATTTGCTAAAAAAGTTTCAACAATCCAATAGATTTCGTTCCACTTCACAATTGTGTCCCACTTGTTGGTGATTCTTCACAAAAAATTTAAATTTTATATCTTTACGTTTGAAGCCTGAAATGTGGCAAAAGGTTGAAAAGTTCAAGGGGGCCGAATACTTTCGCAAGCCACTGTACATAGCATCAGGTGGCTTTAGAGGAAATGGAGTGTTCAACTAATTTAAAACCAGTAGGCTTATAGTGCCCAAGTTGGATTTTAAGTAAATGCAGACGCCTCCAGATTTCTTTTTTTTCCTGCAAGTGGTTTTAAGATTTTGAAAGCCAGAATAGGTTTACCCTTCTCCCATCAGACACACTGAATAGCTGTTGAACAAGCCTTCATAACAACCATAACCATACATTTCTTTCCAGCGCCAGTGTTAAGTTAGAGAATCAATAGCCAAGAGCCTAAAAAATTAAGCTCAATTACTAGATACCACAGTCACCCTACCTTCATAAAATGCCCAGGGGTGTTTAGGCAACCTACATACACTGGGTTCATTATCTGATCATACCAAAATCACCAGGCATCTAATGTCTACCATTAAAGCTAATGTCGACCATTGAAAGTCAGCAGCTACAATTACTGCAGCTGCTGACTTTTAAAATATGAACACTTACCTATCCAGGGCGCCCACGATGTCGGCACCCGAAGCCGATCTGATGCTCGGGTCTTGGATGCTGCCACCGCCATCCTCGGTAAGGGAATCAGGAACTGAAGCCTTGCGGCTTCACAGCCTGGTTCCCTACTGCACATGCGCGAGTTGTGCCACGCAATCTGGGTGGTCCCTGTTGTCTCTGGGAAAGGGATGTAAAATTTCCGAAAATTTTGAAGCTCGGGGAAAAAAAAAACGTTTTTTTGGGGAAAAAAACACTTTTTTCGGAAAAATTGAAAAAAAAATTCTACATTAGCACTTTTTTGCCTTTTTATGATTGAAAGTCATTCTGTTACGAGAACGTTGAGAAAAACTGTGAAAATGTGCATTGTCATCATTGTTGGCCTCTTCACTTCAATCCATGAAGGATTTTTTAATATCTACAGGACACTTGTTACATACAAGAATGTGTTTTGTCATCCTGGTGGCATTTGGAAATGCATATTTCATCTGACAATATTCGCAAATCACATTTTTATTTTCAGAAGAACTTGTAATGTGAAAATGTCTCCATATGCTAGATAATGGTCTCACCATTTTTCTGAGGGGAGTAGGAAATAAAAAACAAGAAAAAATGACTACTTTGCAAGAAGACACTAATCTATGGTTGTGTGTGCGGGTCGGGGGAAGAACCAGATTACTGGTAATTAAATTATTATTTACACAAAAGTTTATAAAGATAAACTAATGTAGCTAAATGATTCAGTTTTCTGGATTCAGAATCAGATAAATGTAAACTCTCACCTTTTTTAATTAAGTATATACTTTCAGGTCCTTTCTGTTGCTCTGTATTTTCTCCCAATGCTTTTGAGGCCTAGTGAAGAGGACAGAACAAACCCAACACACCCACTAACATGCAAAAGCAAAACTGAAACCTTTTTCTTGTTACAATAGCAGCACAGCACCTCCTAAAGGAAGAAATGCATACTGTTCTTGCATTGGAGGGTTCAGTTTGTTACCTAGGACTTGCTTGTCCTCACTCAGTGACACAGTGCACAGAAATTTGAATAATCTGATATCATACATTTTTTTTTAGAAATGATTTGGAAAATATTTGAACACCCTGTCTTAAAATATTTTATTTATCATGTTAAAATAACAAATATTCCACAATTTTTATTTTTATTTTTTCATTTTTTGGGAAGAAAACAAAAAAGCCTTCAGGAAAAAAAAGTTTTTTTTCCCCCCAAATTTTTCCGGGCCTTCACATCCTCTCTCATCCGTGTTTTTCCCAGAAGACAGCGGTGGGGGGGGGGGGGGGGGGGGGGGGGGGGGGATGGGGACGGGTAGAGGCGTAGAGTCTATGCCCGGTAGAGGGTGCAAATTATACAGGTATCTGCACCCCCCCCCCCTGAAAGGTGCCAAATGCGACAACGGAGCGGGGGGGGGGGGGGTGTTCCGAAAAGCGGAGGTTCCATTTTTGTGTGAACCTCCGCTTTAACTTTTGAAGTATTTTTAAAGAATCTGACCTATATATTTCCTCAACAGTCTTAAGAATCTGTAGACTTCTAAAATGTGTGATGCATTTAATAATCTGCCTGATGTTCCAAGTGAGCAATCATTTTTATGACACAGGGGTTACAACAGGAAGTAAAATAGATGCGCATATGTTGTCAAAGAAGCTAATTACTCACCAGGAATGTGGTCCCCAATTTGTCTATATAAAGTCTGAACATCTTCTGCTTTTCTATCCACTGTAAGATTCTGCAAGACATTCATAATGTATAACTATATCTTACAGTTCTGATAAACTTGACCCCTTCTTCCAAACCCCTACCCACATAAACAAAAAAATTATTTACCCACGACCCAGGCTGCACGAGAAAGAAAGCAACAGTGATAGGTCTATGTTACAGGAATCTCCTGCACAAAGGCAAAGTTTCACACTGGATTACTGCACAGACCCAGAAGAAATACACAGAGTACACCAAGGATCAAGGAAGAATACACATGATGAATATATTTAGACAATATTTGCTCATCCAGCTTTATTACATTTACTTCTTATCTATCCTATTAGCTCAGCTGAAGAAGCTGCTTGGTTAGGCCCCTTTCACACTGTGCAGGGACCGCCCTGTCAGATCTCCGCTCTCCTCTATGGGGGATCGGATGAACACGGACCGTCTGTCCGTGTTCATCCGATCCGCTCTGCAGACGGATGGAAAAATAGGGTTTTCCTCCGTCTGCAGAATCGGACAATAGCGGAGGCGGACGATAACGGGTGTCAGCGGATGCTCATCCGTTGACACCCGCTATCCCATAGGGATGCATGTATGTCCGTATTTAACCCGAAAACGGATGGATGAAATACGGACATCAAAATGTCATTACAACACAGCCCAGTAGAACATGATTATCTACTACTAGCTACAGTACTGTGCAAATGTTTAAAGGCAGGTGTGAAGAAATGCTGTAAAGAATGCTTTCTAAAATGTATATTTTAATTGTTTATTTTTATCAATTTACAAAATGCAAAGTAAGCGAACAGAAGAAAAATGTGTGACTATTCTTTGGCTTTAAACCAGCATCAATTCTTACACTTGCACAAAGTCAGGTGTATGATTAACCAATTATACCAAGCAGGTGCTAATGATCATCAATTTCATATGCAGGTTGAAACAGTTATTAACCACTTCCCGCAGCCGCCTTCCGGCCCTTTAAGAGCTTCTAGATGCCAGGAGGTGGGCATTCAGGTATTCAGGTGATGTAACTGCTCTGACTGGCTGTCCCAGCAGTCGCATGATCAGAAAGCCCCCAATTGCAAGTATGCATCTGGAACTTTTGTGCTGGGAGCATGCAGGGCATGCACTCTCAGCACAGAAATGTTCAAATTTAGGCCACATTTATGCGGCCTCTCTGTGTTAAAGCCCTTCTCTTGAGAAGTCGCATGTATGCATGTGGCCGGCAGGAAGAAGTGAACTGAAACAGAAACAGCTGTGAATGAGGCTCAAGTCCCCTTTCACACTTGTGCGACTTGTCCTGCAACTTGGGACTGCAAAGTTGCATGACAAGTCGTACCCCATGATTTCCAATGCGTACCATTCATATCTGTACGACTTTAAGTTGCAGCGACTTCAAAAGTAGTCTCTGCACATGTTTTAAACGCATTTATAGGTTACCTGTTTAGAGTTACAGAGGTCTAGCGCTAGAATTATTGCTCTCGCTCTAAAGTTTGCGGCGATACCTCACGTGTGGTGCGAACACCATTTACATATGCGTGTGTGACTTACGTGTGCGTTTGCTTCTGCGCGCGAGCACGGAGGGATGGGGGCGCTTTACTTTTTTTTTTTATTATTTATTTTACTTTTTCTCTCTTTTTTTTTTTTTTTGTTTAAACTTTTTATTCCTATTACAAGGAATGTAAGCATCCCTTGTAATAGAAATATGGATGACAGGTCCTCTTAATGGAGAAATCTGGGGTCAAAAAGACCCCAAATTTCTTTTTTTTTCAAAGCAAAAGATCAAAAAATAATAAAAATGTTCGATCTTTTGCTTTAAAAAAAACCTGGACCGGACGTGACGTTGCTCTGGTCCTCCAAGGCTATAGAAGCGATCAAAGAGTATATACTCTTTGATCACCTATGGGAGCAGCCAGCTGCACTCTCAGATCTTTTCTCTGCGAACCGGCAGAAATGGGAAGCTCGAGAAATGCTCTGGAAAGCATTTCCAGCAGCTCAAACTGCTTTCATGAAAAAGCCAGCTGCTGGGTGCAAAAAAACAATACTTGGGTTATGGCTGATATTTTCAGCCATTATCCCAGTAAACCACTTGCAAACAGCAACATATATGTATGTATTATGGTCAGCAAGTGGTTAACAAATGCCTATAAATGCTCATAATGCTACATTGTTTGGTTATTCTGCCTCTGAATTCCTGTATACATTCTATCTTTTGGCATTTGCACCTGAAAACCTCTTGTAGAGTTGCCCCTTGTTTTCCCAGTGTCCAGCAGAACACTATATGCCATCTTTGCAGTTTGTCTTAAGATAGCTAGAGCCATATAGCTCTGCCTGCCCTATCTATAAGTACTGTTAGTGGGGTTTTTTTTTGTAGATTGTCTGTGGACCATTGTGACATATTCTTTACTTCCTGTCCCACACAACTGAAAGTTAAAAAGGAGGGGAATTTCCCCCAGACAGTTTTTTCCAGAACAGGTATCTCTATTGGATTATTTCCCCTTATTTCTTGATCTGGGGAAAACGCAAGCTTTGGATTTTCCTTAACTTTCTTTCCGTTACAGCTTAAAGGGGTGACTCTCATCAATAGGGAAACAGACACCAATTAAACCCTGACAAAGGGTCTTGCGCTGGCCATACAATGATTAATCAGCGTGGGGCCATGCTAGCTTGACAGAAGTCGACTGTTTGAGTAAGCACTGTTAAGAAACATGCTGGAATTTTTTTCTCAATCGGTAGTTCCAGCTGCTGTTCAGTGGGTGCATTGGTTAGAATACAAATGTCCCGGCAAAGAAGATTCCTTCATCTACCTCATTTGTGGGGATGCAGGAATCTTTAAAATAGATAGAGATATATATATATATATATATATATATATATTATAATTATATATATAGATATATATATATATATATATATATATATATATATATATATATATATATATATATCTATATATCTTCAGCCTGCTCGGTTAACGAACAAAAACATATATGGCCAGCTTAAAGTTCTAAAGGCAGAAGGTTTTTTATCTTAATGCATTCTATGCATTAAAATTGGTTGTTAACCCACTCATATAAAACGTAATATATTATTATCATTGTCGGCTTTTAAATGTAATTGCCAGCTCTTTTTTTCCTTTATATTCTGGGGCTGTCATTTGGGGGGGTTTGGGGCAGAGAAAGGAAGGAGAGGTGGAGATAATTTTCCCCAATGAGAGTCACGTGGGCATGACGCAACGCGTCAGGAGAGTAGAGTCAGGTGGCGCTGTGTGTGTGATCTCGGCCGGGATCGCACACTTCCTTAATCACCGCTGTTTATTTTGATCTTCAATTGTAAGTTTTTACTTTTTGCTTAATAAAAACCTTTTAAACTACTGCACATGGAGTCCTTCCCTCTTTCTGCCCCCATGTTTATTGGCTATCTGGAAAGGTGGTCAGGCGCTGGTGAGGACGCCATCTTGAAGGGACTACATGAGGAGGAGATCTATTGCTGTGTCAGTGTAAGGCGTTTTTTCCTTACCTAGAGGTAAGAGGCAGGGGGAAACACTTAGGATTGGCACACCGAATATGCATGGAGGAGATCACTGCTAAAGGACTTTATTGCTACTTGGAGGATGCACCACACAGCTGAATTGATACACAGAGATTGCAGTGTATATGGGAGCTGTGTCAGCACTAGCAGTCTGGAGTACACAGGACGTTTGATTTGAGCACAATTACTCTGATTATTTTGGACTACCACATTATCAGATTATTTGCATTTGTTTTTTGCACATTTCTTTGCATTTTTTGCACATGCTATATTGGTCACTATCTTATTTTTGCACCAGTACTTGCTGATTCACGAATTATTGCCTGGAATATTTGCTATCTTTGCACAGGATATTTCTTGCATGAATTATTGTTTGCAATTCATGAAAATTGTGTTTACACAGGAATTTATAATTTTTTCTATTGGATGCACTTTATTATTTATTCTGCACAGGAATTTTTTTTTTTTTTCACCATTGGATGCACTTTATTTATTTATGTAGTTATTTATTTATTTAGACTACTTTATATTGGTATAGCACTATTTAATTATTTTGCTGCTATACACTGATGTTTTAGCTATTAATCCTCAGACGCTTTTTGGGAACCATCCTTCGGAGTCCCCCCTTAGGATTGGCATCCTATTTATTAGCAAGCGCCACATCTTTTATACTTTTATTGTTTATTAATTATTTGCAAGCGCCACATTTTTTACTATTTATATTTACTATTGGTGTGGGAACACTTTAATGGTGGCCACGGCAATTGCTGTTATTGATTGAATCTTTTACCCAATTTTTTTTCCCTTGTTGGTTTGCGCATTTGGTCACCCCCCTTGTACGCATAGTCTGCACAGACAGGCTCCCTCACTTGCCGATGCGGACGGTCACTGACAGCTTTTAAATGTAATTGTCAGCTCTTTTTTTTTTATATACGTCATAGCAGCGAAAAGGAGCCGTCATTCGGCCCACCACTAAATTAACCGCTTTCCGCCCACCGGCTGTCAAATGACGGCTGGGTGGTGCGGCTCTCGTTCTGGGTGGACGTCATATGACGGCACCTCAGAACGGCCGCTCTCGTGCACCCGTGGGGGCGCGCATCACGGCGATCGGTGGTGCGGTGTGTCGGTCTGACACACCGCTACACGGATCTCAGTAAAGAGGCTCTGACAGATCCAATCACGGCTGATCTTGATGTAAACAGGAAGAGCCATTGATCTGCTGTTCCTCACTCGCGTCTGACAGACGCGAGTAGAGACGAGCCGATCTGCTGCTCTCCTGTCAGGGAGGTTTGTCAGCGCAGCCCCTCCTCAGATGCCCAACCACGACCACCAGGATGCCGTCAGGGCCACCACCACACTGGACCAACAGGTATGCCACCCTAGACCACCAGGGAAATGCCAATCAGTGCCCAGGCAGCTGCCAATCAGTGCCCATCCCCAATGCCTGCCAGTGCCATCAGTGCCCATCAATGCCACGTATCAGTGCCCAGCTGTGCCGCCCATCAGTGCCACCCATAAGTACCCATCAGTGCAGCCTTTCAGTGCCCAGTGTCGCCTACCAGTGCCCATCGTCAGTGCCCATCAGTGAAGGAGAAATCTTACTTATTTACAAAATTTTATAAACAGAAACAAAAAGAAAAGAAAATTCTTAAAAATTTTAGGTATTTTTATTTGTTTAGCAAAAAAAAAAAAGAAAAAAAAAAACGCAGGAGGTGAACAAATACCACCAAAAAAAAGCTCTATTTGTGGAAACAAATTGATAAAAAAAATCTGTTTGGTACAGTGTAGCATAACCGCGCAAACAGCGCTGAAAGCTGAAAATTGGCTTGGGCAGGAAGGGGGTGTAAGTGCCCTGCATTGAAGTAGTTAAAAAAAGGGGCGGCGTCACCGGGTGATATCACCCAGTGACTCCTCCTCTTTGTTTAATTTAGTGGTGGGCCAAATGACAGCTCTTTCTCGGCACTATTAAGCATATAAAAAAAAAAAAAGAGCCGACAATTTACATTTAAAAGCCGACAATGACAGTCAGCGCTGGCAAGTGAGGGAGCCTGTCTGTGCAGACTCCTCCCTCGCTGTGTATACTGCTCTCCTGCCTTTATCTGCCACAAACCTTCCCAACGTGACTGGTTGCTCCTAACAACCAATGCAAAAATGGATGAAAAACTGACCATTTGTCAGTTTACATCTGTTTTTCATCCGATCCGTTTTTTTTTTGGAAACAGGGCTTTCATCCGATCAAAAAAAACGAATGTTGACGGAAAACGGATGAAAATAGATGATCATCCGTTTTTCCATAGGAATGCATTGATGTTCGGTTTTCATCCGTCAAAACGGATGTATAACAAGTAAACAGTAATATTATACAAAACAAAGTGATTCATTTCAAGTTTTTCTTTTTTTTTTTTTTATTTAAAAAAGACTTACATTTGCATTTTGTATCCTTTGAATGAAATTAGTGCAATGTGTCAGTAACTCTTGTGCATCAGGTCTATGAAGGGCTTTCAGAAAGTCTGAAAAATTTCCTTGACCCAGAGAAAGAAGGTAGGAGAGGAAGAGAGGGCGCACAGAACCTGTGGAGTAATACAATACTACACATTAATCATTGTACAACTTTTTACTATACATTCTCTCAATGTATCATGGCATTTCTCACAATACAACACTAAATGCAAAGTACCTCAGTCATTTAACATCAACCCAACCGCACTGAATTTCTTCTTAAAGTAAACCTGGACACCACTTTAAAGTTTCACCTACTTGTAAGCTTGCAGAGAGAAGACTTTTTTCTATTAGGGCTTATGGAGAAAAGGCCATGAATGTGCAGTATGCTGCAGTCACAGAGCTCAGTGAGGTGGACTGGAGCCACCCAAGCTTGCATAGACAGGGCTGCCAGCTGATATGAGGTCATTTGTGGAAGTCATTTGGAGGATGGAAAAATATTAAGTAGAGCAACAGAATTAAACAGGACAGGTTCAATTTAAAAATGGTCCTATGTGGGCAACACAAAGTGATTTTACCAGACTGATAAAACTGACCATACACTGTGCAAATTTTTCCGGAACCAAACTAAAAATCACACAATGGGTGGCCCTGCTCCATTTGAAAAAAGTCTGCTGGAAAATTTTCAGTCAAACATTGGCTACTCTCAATCAGATTGGTTAGGTTTGGGAAATTTGACAAAGAGTTTGCACAGCCATTGGCACTCAATGCTGTCAATCAAAGCCAGTGACAATGGAGGGGAGAATGGGGCTGAGTCCCACTGTCTGTCTATAGACGAAGACAGCAAGGCTTTGGAGCAAGCTGGCAAAAGTGACCCCATATACAGCAGCTTTCTATGGGGGCCCTCACCAGGGAGGTTGAGCCAGGAGCGATGGCCGGGGACCAGAGAAGAGGAGGTTCAGGGCCACTCTGTGCAATTCCATTGTACAGAGCGGGTAAATATAAACCTGTTTGTTATTTTAAAGAAAAGTGCATTTACAATCACTTTAAGAGCTACTACTTTGGCCAGAAAAGTGTGTGTTCACACATTACTGGCTATATTCTCACATTCTTGCACAACTCTTCACATCAATCTCTGGACTCAAATCCAGTTAGCATTACTAACAGTAATGACTCCATGTAATAGATCTGCAAAGAACTGAAGGGTGTAGTCTGCATTGAAACCCAGCAGTCTAGTATCTATTTTAAAATGTAACAGCATTACAATACATATGCTAATGCTGAAAAGAAGCAAGTCAATGTACTGAGCCAATGAGCTCCTCAAGAATTCAATTACACGTAGCCTGTTCATTCTGAGTTAATATCTTTGTCTGCATTTCACTAAAATGCAATATATAGTATCTGGTACATAAAAGGCAGTAAACACGTCCAGGCTAAAGCACAAAAACAAATGTGCCAGCATTATATTTACAACACCTACGTATGGCACAACCTTTTATGGAATCATAATTAATCTCTTGTGTTGGAAACTGTGATGAAAATGTTTGTTAAAGTTACAGCACATTTGTGAATGTGCTTTATGGTTTTCCCCTTAAAGGACTTTCTTACCTTTCTTGTAAGCTTATATAGAAGCATACTTTTATTCCAAAGTGTACAAAGATCATCTGTATTGGAGATGATGCACAACAAGGTGTAGGTTTTACCTGTGCTTGTGGGGGGGGGGAAATCGGTGGTTGAAGGTTTGCTTACTCTGTCACTTTTTTCCGAATGGCTATGTATAATGATTTTAATTGTACAATTCTTGTGTCAAGATAAAATAAAGATTTTTTTTATCCCCCACACAAAAAGCATTCTGGAAGTGGAGCTAAAATTATTTCAGGAACTTGGCAAAACAAATGTAAAGCAGAAGCATGGTCAAAGCTCTTTGGCCATACCTCCCCTATAGGTCACATAAGTGCACTTAGTTCTGCACTCCTGTGACACAGATTCAGCCTACAACGGGATAAAGCTAGCCCACTAATGGCTGACGTCACTCAGCCAGTCCAGGCTCTGTAGGCTTTTAGACATCCTAAAAATAATGTTGGGATCCACCTAGATGCCTAACTGGCAGCTGGCTCAGCCTCTCTGCGCACTGCTGAGAGCATGACCCAGCCGCTCTCGCCCACTCCACAGCCCAGCACTCCAGTGAGCACTGGAGGGACAGAGTAGTGATTGACAGTCACTGCTCTGTGCTCACAGCAGACTTGAGAACTGAGCGATCAGTAGTCTTTGATTGCTCAGTTCTCAGGTGTAGAGGCGGCGGAGATCGATGTTGCCTCTAGATAGGTGATTATGAATGCTTATTTTTTTGAATCCCCCATTTCTTTTTTTTAAATGTTTTTTTCCATCTCAACACATTTTGGGTACACTATGAAAAGTTAATTAACACCGGAAAAGTATATGTAGCGTTGTGCTCATAACTTTACATACCCTGGCAGAATTTATGATTTCTTGGCCATTTTTCAGAGAATATGAATGAGAACACAAAAACATTTCTTTCACTCATGGTTAGAGTTTGGCTGAAGCCATTTATTATCAACTGTGTTTACTCTTTTTAAATCATAATGGCAGCAGAAACTAACCAAATGACCCTGATCAAAAGTTTACATACCCCAGTTCTTAATACCGTGTATTGCCCCCCTTTCACATCAATGACAGCTTGAAGTCTTTTGTGGTATTTGTGGACGAGGCTCTTTATCTTCTCAGATTGTAAAGCTGCCCATTCCTCTTGGCAAAAAGCCTCCAGTTCCTGTAAATTCTTGGGCTGTCTTGCATGAACTGCACGTTTGAGATCTCCCCAGAGTGGCTCAATGATATTGAGGTCAGGAGACTGAGATGGCCACTCCAGAACCTTCACTTTATTCTGCTGTAGCCAATGACTTGGCATTGAGTTTTGGATCATTGTCATGTTGGAATGTCCAAGTACGCCCCATGCACAGCCTCCTGGCTGGTGAATGCAAATGTTCCTCCAGTATTTTTTGATAACATACTGCATTCATCTTGCCAACAATTTTTAACCAAATTTCCTGTGCCTTTGTAGCTCACACATCACCAAAACATCAGCGATCCACCTCCGTACCTTTCATCACAGGCCTTGTTGACTCCTCTCCAAATGTAGCATTTATGGTTGTGGCCAAAAAGCTACATTTTGGTCTCATCACTCCAAATGACTTTGTGCCTGAAGGTTTGAGGTTTGTCTCTGTGCTGTTTGGCGTATTGTAAACGGGATACTTTGTGGCATTTGCATAGTAATGGATTTCTTCTGGAGACCATGAAGCCCATCTTTCTTCAAGTGCCTCCTATAGTGCATCTTGAAACAGCCACACCGCATGTTTTCAGAGAGTCCTGTATTTCACCTGAAGTTATTTGTGAGTTTTTCTTTGCATCCTGAACAATTTTCCTGGCAGTTGCTGAAATTTTAGTTGGTCTACCTGACTGTGGTTTGGTTTCAACAGAACCCCTCATGTTCCACTTCTTGATTAGAATTAAATATGAATAACAACAATATGAATAATAATATTAAAATGTTTTTGTGTTATTCATATTCTCTGAAAATTGGCCAAGAAATCATAAATTCTGCCAGGGTATGTAAACTTATGAGCAAAACTGTACATTTCCTGTTTTAAGGTGCCACTTGATGCAGCTTATGTTCTCTGCAAGAACACAGATACCTGGATGCAAAGTGACAGGTACCAGCAGTCAGTTTTGCAGGATTATGGGCAGTGATTTTAAGAACAGAAAATAAGACAAAGGGAAGATTGTCACAGGTTTAACAAACCTTCATAAGACAACAGCTTCAGCAACTACAGCTACAGTTTGAATTTGGTGAAAAGGTTACAAAAAATTCAAATAAAAAAAACGGAATTCCAGAGTTGCCTTAGATGTTAGGAAGTGGACTAGATGTTAGCATGAAAATGCAGCACCACTTGCAACCTAGAAAAACTGCATATATTCATGTAAAATGCAAAGACTCAAACCACTACTCTCATCCTGAGGGTACAACTGGTTATCAAGGAAGAAATTCCTATGCAGCCAATAACCTTTAACTTGGACGGCTGCAGCTCCGTCATACCACCATATCCAGGCTGCGAATAATAAACTATGATGTAATATTTATGAGTTTCATAATATCAGAAAGATTGATTTCCGCACAGTTATAAGTAGACATGTGAAAACAGGACACCTACCTTTTGCAGTATGTTCTTCATTTTCCGGAAAGGCATTTTGCTTTCTGTTGACATTAATGTTGTGATATGTGTCCTGTTGATAACCTGCACCCATTTCTGGTTTACATAGTATATGTGCACTGTGATGCCTAAAACTAAAATGAAAACTGAATCAGTAATTATTCCTTTAAAAAAAAATTTACTTATGGGACCAAGCACTACAAAAAGCAATATGTGTAAGCTACAACATTCATTGATGACCAATCAGATATCATATATTGGTAAGTCAAATCAATAAAAATGCTATTGTAATCATTTGCTATGTGATACTACTGTTTATACATTCAGCCTTAATTTTTTAATGCAAATGGACATAAAAGTAAAAAGGTTGCCCATATAAACATTGATTTTAGAAGCACCTCATTGCTGTCCAATTTTATAAGTGGTGCAGTTTGCAGAAGCTCTATTGGTGAGACTCATAACAGACTCATAACAGAGGTCCCAGACAATTAGGAATTTAGGTGAAGCAATACATGTAATTTTTAGTAGCAAAAAGCTCTAAATCTCGTTACTTTGATTCCTTTGTTTGCATCATACTGCTATCTATGTAATTTGCACACAAGAAAAATTGTCCAACACATGTGAGCAATCAATGGCCACACAATCCTGAAATTTAGTCTCATGGTAGAAATTATTAGGGTTATATTGCTTCCATATACATGTTCAGGATAATAGTATAGACCTTAGTCTCATATCAAGGGTGTCACAACAGACCTCTGAGAATGACTGGGCATAAAGGTACAATCTGACTATTCGGAGGTCTTTTCAGATGCTTCACAAACAAACATGCATGCTCAGGTCGCTCATGGGACAGGGGGGTGAAGCAAAACACATCTCTGGCTCTTTTTTGTTAGTCTCATGGTAGAAATCATTAGTGATATATCTCCCCCTACACGTGATCAGGAAAGGATGGTAAAGCTTAGTCTCATCAGTCAAGGGTGGCAACAGACCTCTTTGTTTGGGTTGCTTTTGGAGCACGAGCAGGGAAGTGAAGTGAAGCAAAACACATCTGGAGCACTTTTTTAGCAGGGGAATAAATAACTATTGGTCAACTATTTTTCTAACCTGATCAGTCAACCTTCTCTACAAAGAACGGTAAACCAGCAAGCTTTGATGGTGCACAAAAACATGATATTGCCTTCTAACCAAGACAAAATTTGTGACTGTGATCAGCTTCCACAACTGCCTAAAGATTTCCTGTGGTATCATAATGAAGTATTTTTTCCCCAGCCTTGATTTGACAACAGGTCGTACTAAGCAAGTAAATACTTTCTCAGAGCAAGAATGGTTTATATAACTGAATAGATACCAGGGTAATATATATAACCTCCAAAACAAAGGAAAACTCACATGGACAGAACTGATAAAACATGCAAATAACTGACCTGAAAAATGCCTTACATTACTGGGTGCAAAGAAAGTTGTAGACATAACAGAACTAAAGAAATGCGTTTGGCTTTTAGATCTCTTGGAGATTTGAGACAAATTTTTTTAACTCTAGCAGAGGAGTTGAGACTTCATCAATGGACAAAGATCTAGGGGTGGTCAATACTTCAAATATCTTCAGGAGGGAGGAGGGGGGCGGAGACAGAGACAGACACAGAGCTGACAGGCAGGGAGGGAGGGGGAGAGGACAGAGGAGAGCTGCAAATGACAGGAGGCACGCAAGCTGATCACTGTAGTCAGGGCTCAGCAGCCATCATTATTGTGGTCAGCACAGAGAGGGGGGGGGGGGGGGGGGACACAGGAAGTGGCAGGATCAGCCAGGTTTTTTTAGTTTAGAGAGGGGCAGATTAGACAGAACAAGCACTGTGCTGTTTAATATGCTATAAGGGAACAAGATCTCTCTCTTTTTTTTTTTTAGGGTTACAAATACTTTAAGGATCTACAGGAAAAATAAATAAAATGATCCTCCCACACTTCCCATTCCTACCCATGTGTTACACACCATGACCATTTTATGCGCTGCCATACCCTTTCCCCCTGAACATAGGATAGACTGTCATACCCTTTGCACTCCTTGCCCACTGTCATAACCCAACTCTATTCCTTCTGCACTACTCCACTGAACATACTGCCCACCATCCAATCCTCCACATCCCTGTCTTGCACATGCTGTTTACCATTATATCCTCTCCACTGTCCTGAACATACTGCCAGCAGTCATACCCTCCGCATTACTCTGCTGCACATCCTGCCCACGTCATATCATCCGCTCCTATGCATATAATGTCTACCGTCATACAAATCTGCGCTCCACACTGTGCACAAGGCCCACTGTCATACCCTCCCCACTCCTCCCCTGCACATAATGACCACCATCATCCCCTTAGCACTATTCAGCCTCACATACTGCCAACAGGCAGATCCCACCACAGTTCCCTTTTCTCTATTCCCCTGCACAAACTGCCTGCTATCATACCTTCCGCACTCTTCTCCTGTACATAGTGTCCACTGTCACACCCTCTGCACGCCTCCTCTGCTCACATTGCCCACTGTCATACCCTTCATACTCCTCCTCTACACATATTACTCTCGCTAAACAAAAAAAATCTATTTTGAATATCAGGAATATGGAATAATCTGAATATTCAGTGGTACGCTAATTACCCATAAATGCTTTTTTTTTTGTGCCCCTCTCTAATGTAATTGAATTTTGTTACTGGAGATTGACATCTGGTTAATACACTTTTTGCATCACAAGCCTGTAAATGCACACCACACACACTGGGCGTTTAATGCATCACAATACTTTTAAATGTGCCCCTACTGGTTGGATAGGGAAATATTATTTACCCATTTGTAAGTGGCTGAGTCTGCTGTCGCTTCTGGATCCAGCATCTGGAACAATAGCCATGCCATGCTGGGTTACCATAGAACCCACAATTCTTTCTGCACATCTCTGGTTTGTAGACAAGCCCTTGAAATTGGAAAGGCACAGTGTCATTGTGTGGAAGGGTGAGATTTTGTCCATGGCGAAGTGGAACATGTTCCTGCCCTGGCGAAACAGAACTCATGATCTGTAAGAATGATAAAAAAAAAAAGCTCAATATAAATCAACAGAATATGATCATTATACCTATACAGCAAACACACAGAAAAATTCCACATTGTACAAATGAAAAAAATAAGTAATGGAGATACTAGTTATAGTACACCAGGTGCTGTTATGACGAACAAAGTTTGGAATACACTTTGCAATTCAAGGAAATCACTGATGACAGAAATATGGCAGCCACTAATGCTAACCGCCTTCTGAAAATGCTCGACTGATCTTTGAGGTCTGACTTCTTCACTTGCTGCACGCTTAATCTAGTTCAGCAAGTCAGATATACTGCATCTTTCTAATGCTGTTGTAACACCTTAAATATGGTAGTTACTGACCTGGAATGAGTCTCCACATCAGGAGTTCTGATTTAATTCTGAACTAACTTACTACATGCTTGTTTCAGGCTGCTTATTCAAAAAGCACTGAAGCCTCTGGATCAGCAATGCGGCCAGACAACTAGAAAACAAAGAAGGTTTATTTCCCTATATTTCTATCTGAACATATTTTATTTACAGGAGACCTTCATGAAAATATCTGTGCGAGAAGACTAAGGCCCGGTTCACATATTGCCACAGTTTCCAGCCTGGGGTCCGGTGCATTTCAGTTCACCGGTTCAGGTGCTATTCAAGTCCAAATCTTTGCCTGAATTCGCTCCTGAACCGGACCCTTTTGGAAACTGCACTATGGCCGCCCCGGGAAATGTGTGAACTGGCTCCATTGAAAGCCTCTCATGTGAATTGGATGCAGTGAAAACCGCATCCAATTCGCACATATGTGAACCCGGTCTTAGGTGCCATTCATACCATGCCCAATGGGGCTGTGTTGCTCAACGTAGGCCCAATGCAATAAGCTGAAATCCATTGTTTCCTATAGGCCCTGCTCACACCAACAGGCTTAGTTGATGTGCGCTGGGTGAAAACATAACATGCTGCAAATAAACACAGTGCAGAAAACTACATGTCACAGGAAGCATTAGGGAAAGCAAAGTATTTTAGCTTCTGCTGTGAGAAAAAGTGCATATCAATACCATGTCACACAGCATGTCAACACACATCAACTGAAATTACTTAACCACTTCAATACCAGGCACTTAGACACCTTCCCGCCCAAGCCAATTTTCAGCTTTCATCGATGTTGCAATTTGAATGAAAATTGCGCGGTCATGCTACACTGTACCCAAACAAATTTTTTATCATTTTGTTCCAACAAATAGAGCTTTCTTTTAGTGGTATTTGATCACCTCTGCGATTTTTATTTTTTGCGCAACAAACAAAAAAAGACCGAAAATTTTGCAAAAAAACAAGTTTTTCTTTGTCACTGTTAATTTTTTTTGTAAATAAGTGCGTTTTCTTCTTCAATGACGGGCACTGATAAGGCGGCACTAATGGGCACTGATAAGGCGGCACTGATGGGCACCGATGAGGTGGCAACAATGAGGTGGCACCAATGAGGTGGCACTGATGATGGGCACTGATAGGCGGCACTGATGGGCATTGATAGGTGGCACTGGTATGCGGCACTGATGGGCACTCATAGGCGGCACTGACGGTTACTTATGGGTGGCACTGATGCACACATAAAGGTGGCACTGATAGGTGGCATGGATGGGCACTGATAGGTGGGCATGGGTGGGCACTGATAGGTGGCACTGATGACACTGATGGGTGGCATTGCTGGGCATCCCTTTTTTAAACTTTTTTAAATTAAATATGATGTGCCAATCAGTGCCCATCTGTGGGCACTGATTGGCATATTTTTTGCATTTTTTTTTACATGTGGATGGCCATGGGGGATGTACCTGGCCATCCACATGCTGGGGGCTTCCCTGGTGGTCTAGTGTGGGCATCTGAGGGGGGGCTGCGCTGATAAACAATCAGCGCATACCCCCCCTGTCAGGAGAGCCGCCGATCGGCTCTCCTCTACTTGCGTCTGTCAGACGCGAGTGAGGAAAAGCCGATCAACGGCTCTTCCTGTGTACATCGTGATCAGCCGTGATTGGACACGGCTGATCACGTGATAAAGAGCCTCCGCCGGAGGCTCTTTACCGAGATCAGTGTAGCGGTGTGTCAGACTGACACACCGCTCCACCGATCGCCGCGATGCGTGCCCCCACGGGCGCGCAGCGGCTGTTATCCTGAAGGACGTCATATGACGCCCAGTCAGGATAACGAAACCACTTCCCGGACGTCAATCTGCTATTGACCGGGCGGGAAGTGGTTAAAGAGGAGTTTCGGGCCCTCCACGAAAAAGTTAAAAGTCAGCAGCTACAAAATACTGTAGCTGCTGACTTTTAATATTAGGAAACTTACCGTATATACTCGAGTATAAGCCGAGTTTTTCAGCACATTTTTTTGTGCTGAAAGTGCCCCCCTTGGCTTATACTCGAGTCAAGCACTTTTCTGCAGCAAAAAAAAAATTTCCGACCCGACTTTGGGGCCCCGTATCTCGGGGCCACTTGGGTCTAGGAATCCCAAATTTGGTGTGCCAACTCAGTGGACTATAACATATCCAAATATGGGGTTCCTAGCACTAAGTGGCCCCGAGATACAGGGCCCCAAAGTCGGTTCGGAAAATGTCATTCTCTGCTGCAGAAAAGTGCTTGACATTTTCTGACCCGAATTTGGGGCCCTATATCTCGGGGACACTTGGAGCTAGGAACCCCAAATTTGGCATTCAAACCCAGTTGAACTAGCACTACAACATATCCAAAGATGGGGTTCCTAGCACTAAGTGGCCCCGAGATACGGGGCCCCAAAGTCGGTTCAGAAAATTTCATTCTCTGCTGCAGAAAAGTGCTTGAGATTTTCTGACCCGAATTTGGGGCCCCATATCTCGGGGACACTTGGAGCTAGGAACCCCAAATGTTGTATTCCAACCCAGTGGAATTAGCACTACAACATATCCAAAGATGGGGTTCCTAGCACTAAGTGACCCCGAGATACAGGGCCCCAAATCGGTCAACTGTGTCCATCTGCATGGGCACAGTGAGGCTGCAAATGGGCATCGTTGGCCCTCTTTTCCACTTACAGTAGCTGCGCATTTCTCACCCTAGGCTTATACTCGAGTCAATAAGTTTTCCCAGTTGTTTGTGGTAAAATTAGGTGCCTCGGCTTATATTCGAGTATATACGGTACCTATCCAATGTTTCCACGATGTCGGCACCCCAGGCAATTTTCGGATCGGCTCTCGGGTGCTGCCACCATCATTCATAGTAGCAGAGCTCGGCAGTGAAGCCTTTCAGCTTCACTGCCAGTTCTCTACTGCGCATACGTGAAGCATGCTGCGCTTTCTAATTGGCCCAACAGCGGAGGAAGGAGGGGGGGCCAAAAATTGAAGGGACGGCGCTGTGTCAAAAACAGGTACCTGTCTTCGCCCCCCTTAAATATGCCACTTTTGGATGAAACTCCGGTTTAAAAAGCCTAAGATACAGTGAGGGAAAAATGTATTTGATCCCCTGCTTATTTTGTACATTTGCCCACTGACAGAAATGATCAGTCTAAAATTTTAACAACAAAAAATCCAGAAAAACACATTTCAAAAAAGTTATAAATTGATTTGCATTTTAATGAGTAAAATAAGTATTTGACCCCTTCGCAAACATGACTTAGTACTTGGTGGCAAAACCCTCGTTGGCAATCACAGGAGGTCAGACGTTTCTTGTAGTTGGCCACCAGGTTTTCACACATCTCATGAGGGATTTTGTCCCACTTCTCTTTGCAGATCCTCTCCAAGTCATTAGGGTTTCGAGGCTAACATTTGGTAACTCGAACCTTCAGCTCCCGACACATATTTTCTATGGGATTAAAGTCTGGAGACTGGCTAGGCCACTCCAGGACCTTAATGTGCTTCTTCTTGAGCCACTCCTTTGTTGCCTTGGCCGTGTGTTTTGAGTCATTGTCATGCTGGAATACCCATCCACCATCCATTGTGAATGCCCTGGCTGAGGAAAGGAGGTTCTCACCCAAGATTTGATGGTACAATGCCCCATCCATCGTCCCATTGTTGCGGTGAAGTTGTCCTGTCCCCTTAGCAGAAAAACACCCCCAAAGTATAATGTTTCCACCTCCATGTTTGAAGGTGGGGATGGTGTTCTTGGGGTCATAGGCAGCATTCCTCCTCCTCCAAAACACAGCGAGTTGAGTTGATGCCAAAGAGCTAGATTTTGGTCTCATCTGACCACAACATTTGCACCCAGATCTCCTCTGAATCATTCAGATATTCATTAGCAAACTTTAGACAGCCCTGTACATGTGCTTTCTTGAGCAGGGGGACCTTGCGGGCGCTGCAATATTTCAGTCCTTCACGGCGTAGTGTGTTACCAATTGTTTTCTTGGGGACTATGGTCCCAGCTGCCTTGAGATCATTGACAAGATTCTCCTGTGTAGCTCTGGGCCGATTCCTCACCGTTCTCATGATCATTGAAACTCCACGAGGTGAGATCTTGCATGGAGCCTCAGACCGAGGGAGATTGACAGTTATTTTGTGTTTCTTCCATTTGCAAATAATCGCACAAACTGTTGTCACCCTCTCACCAAGCTGCTTGGCGATGGTCTTGTAGCCCATTCCAGCCTTGTGTAGGTCTACAATCTTGTCCCTGACATCTTTGAACAGCTCTTTGGTCTTGGCCATGGTGGAGCGATTGGAATCCGATTGATTGCTTCTGTGGGCAGGTGTCTTTTATACAGGTAACAAGCTGAGATTAGGAGCACTCCCTTTAAGAGAGTTCTCCTAATCTCAGCTAGTTACCTGTATAGAAGACACCTGGGAGAGAGAAATCTTGCTGACTGATATGGGATCAAATACTTATTTCACTCTTTAAAATGCAAATCAATTTATAAAACTTTTCTGAAATGGGTTTTTCTGGATATTTTTGTTGTTATTCTGTCTCTCACTGTTAAAATAAACCTACCATTACAATTATAGACTGATCATTTCTTTGTCCGTGGGCAAATGTACAAAATCAGCAGGGGATGAAATACTTTTTCCCCCTTACTGTAGGAGACATTCATTCTCTAATACCAAGACATTACAGTATTCCAGGGCAGTGAGGCTGAATTTACACCATGTTCATTGAGTTTAGCACGTGTAAATTTTTTTAATGCATTGCATTGATGTGCATTTTTTTCCACAGCAGCAGCCAAAATACTCTATTTACTTTTCAACGCAAGCCGCACTGCAGAAACACCTTGCTGCATTTTTATGTGGTGCAACGCACTTTATGTTACATCTTTACCTAGCACACAGTTTATTGAAACAATGCACTATAGCTTGTCATTGGATTGGCCCAGCATTCAGTAACTTTATGTAATAAATGGTACAATTTTTTTTTTCGTTTTTTAATTCTGTTTATTGAATTTATTATTTGACATAAACAAGGTGGCGACAAACCAAAATGTTAAGGGCCAGTTCACAGCAGATGCAGGTTTTTTTTCCGCACTAAAAATGCATGCACAGTGTTTTCCATGTATTCCAATGGCTCTAGTTCACACCATGTAGTCAGTTTCCGGTGAAGAAACTGACTGCATGGTGTGAACTAGAGCTATTAAAATACATGTGCATGCATTTTGTGCAGAAAAAAAAAGCGCACAGAACTGAACGGAACTGTGTCTGGTGTTTACAATTACAGACCGAAGTTCATTCCTTTGATCTAAAGAACTAAATGATACTTTGTTTATAGTTATCTCCCAGCGCTGACAATGCGATAAACTTGGCAGGTGGACTGTTTTTTTTTTGGGGGGGGGGGGGGGGGGGGGGTTGACAGCTGTCAGCTGTGAGCAGAGAACTCTCTGCACTGAATCAAAGAAATGCTGTATTAAGATCGTGAGGGCGGTTTATTCGAGAGTGTGATTTTTTAACGATTAATCGTGCAGCTCTACAGCAGGATGGAGTAAGATCCATAATGCTAACAATACACCATTGGTGCTATGCCACTAATGATGTTATAGTGAATAGTAGCTCCTCCAGGCACCTCCCAACATGGGTGCTTGACTTTTTTTTTGTATAGTTACATTGGTCCAGCTTGGGCCAATGTAAGTATTCATATGCCACATCTGTGGCAGGTGACAATTGCTGTAACAGTCACCACTACTAGTGATTGCTGCCATCTTTCGGGTGTCATGCCAAGCGACTGCCCTGTTGCATAGAGAACACATGGATGCTCGCTTGGCATGGGTGCCATTTACAGAACACCTTACATTTTTCTTAGTAAATTTTGCACCTCTCTCCCTTGTCCAAACAGATAATGGCTTGCATTCATTGAGAAAAATGCAAAGTGTTCTGTGAAAGGTACCCATGCTGAACAAGCAAGCCCTTGTGTTTACTATGCAGCAGGGGGTTCGCTTGGCATGGGACCCGAGAGATAGTAATGATCACTGTAGTAGCAGTGACTACTACAGTGATTGTCTCCTGCGACAGCGATCTCACAGATATGGCATATTCAGTACCTCACAAAAGTGAGTACACCCCTCACAATTTTTGTAAATATTTTATTATATCCATTCATGTGACAACACTGAAGAAATTACACTTTGCTACAATGTAAAGTAGTGAGTGTACAGCTTGTATAACAGTGTAAATTTGCTGTCCCCTCAAAATAACTCAACACACAGCCATTAATGTCTAAACCGCGAGCAACAAAAGTAAGTACACCCCTAGGTGAAAATGTCCAAATTGGGCCCAAAGTGTCAATATTTTGTGTGACCGCCATTATTTTCCAGCATTTCCTTAACCCTCTCAGGTATGGAGTTCACCAGAGCTTCACAGGTTACCACTGGAGTCCTCTTCCACTTCTCCATGACGACATCACGGAGCTGGTGGATGTTAGAGACCTTGCGCTCCACTTGCCATTTGAGGATGCCCCACAGATGCTCAATAGGGTTTAGGTCTGGAGACATGCTTGGCCAGTCCATCACCTTTACCCTCAGCTTCTTTAGCAAGGCAGTGGTGGTGGTGTGTTTGGGGTCGTTATTTTGGAATACTGACCTGTGGCCCAGTCTCCAAAAGGGAGGGGGGGATCATGCTCTGCTTCAGTATATCACAGTACATGTTGGCATTCATGGTTCCCTCATTGAACTGTAGCTCCCCAGTGCCGGTAGCACTCATGCAGCCCCAGACCATGACACTCCCACCACCATGCTTGACTGTAGGCACCTGGTTGCCGCGACACACGCTTGACACCATCTGAACCAAATAGGTTTATCTTGGTCTCATCAGACCACAGGACATGGTTCCAGTAATCCATGTCCTTAGTCTGCTTGTCTTCAGCAAACTGTTTACAGGTTTCCTTGTGAATCATCTTTAGAAGAGGCTTCCTTCTGGGATGACAGCCATGCAGACCAATTTGATGTAGTGTGCAGCGTATGGTCTAAGCACTGACAGGCTGACCCCCACCCCTTCAACCTCTGCAGCAATGCTGGCAGCACTCATACGTCAATTTCCCAAAGACAACCTCTGGATATGACGCTGAGCACGTGCACTCAACTTCTTTGGTCGACCATTGCAAGGCCTGTTCTGAGTGGAACCTGTCCTGTTAAACCGCTGTATGGTCTTGGCCACCGTGCTGCAGCTCAGTTTCAGGGTCTTGGCAATCTTCTTATAGCCTTGGCCATCTTTATGAAGAGCAACAATTCTTTTTTTTCAGATCCTAAAGAGTTCTTTGCCATGAGGTGCCATGTTGAACTTCCAGTGACCAGTATGAAAGAGTAATAGCGATAACACCAAATTTAACACACCTGCTCCCCATTCACATCCGAGACCTTGTAACACTAACGAGTCACATGACACCGGGGAGGGAAAATGGCTAATTGGGCCCAATTTGGACATTTTCACTTGGGGTGTACTCACTTTTGTTGCCAGCGGTTTAGACATTGATGGCTGTGTGTTGAATTATTTTGAGGGGACAGCAAATTTACACTGTTATACAAGCTGTACACTCACTACTTTACATTGTAGCAAAGTGTAATTTCTTCAGTGTTGTCACATGAAAATATAGAATAAAATAGTCACAAAAATGTGAGGGGTGTACTCACTTTTGTGATATACTGTACATACTTACATTGGGCCAAGCTGAATCAATATACTGTAATTGTGCAAATAAAAAAAGGGACACTTGGTATTCAGCTTTAAATATTAATGATGATATCAACCAATATAAAGCCATTCATCATTTTTCTCCACAAATCTGTACACAAACCTCTGACTGGATGCTATATTTGTACTGTTTTATTAAACTGGGACTACAGTGTTTACAAAATAAACAAAAGCAGTATAACAAGCTTGAACAAAAAATTCACAACAAAAGAAAAAGCCTAAACCAGATTTCCAGAGCTAAGACAGATACGTGAGCTTTAGATACAACAACATATAGAAATTCGTACACATTTTCCCAAGCTGACGTCCTTGACGTCATAGACCGTACCACAGCCTCCCACAAGGACTAACAATAGTCTTTTATGGTATAACTTGTAAGACACAGCAGGAGGGCCACACTTTGAAAGCAGGAAGGAAAAAGTCATCTATAAACATAATAGAGAACCAACCTATTCTAAATAGGTGGACCTTTCCAAATCTCACATGAGTGACTTATATGTGTGCGTATTTTCCCACATACTACAATCATAACAAGGAATGTTTATGCTTTGGAACTAATTTGCATAGGTCCCCGAACCAGCCCTGCATCTCCCCGACCCCCCATTTTGACAGCGAGCGGGGGGGGGGGGGGGGATCTTCTCACCTGCCCGGCCACGTCATTTACAGGGTTCTGTGAACGTGAAAACTACAAGTACCAACATCCTTTGCAGCCGTCAGTTTGTAGTTCTCAATGAACTACCAGGGCACTGTTGAGCGCTCTAGATAGTTTACGGAGCTTCCTGTGAGACTGTAACTGCCTGCTTGTATCAGAAGTACGGCCAAACAGCTACACTGACAGTCTGTAGGACCGTGGCATTACACCCACAATCTGTTGATCGTGGGTGCAATGCTTTACAGGTTTCTAACAAAAATAAATAACAAATACTTTATTTTTATTTTTTTTAAGGGCCGGTTCACACCACATGCAGTCCAGTGCATTTGTTCCAGCATCAGAAACGCATGTATAGTAGGTTATATGGTGTCCAATGGCATAGTTCACATCAGGGAGGTCAGTTTCAGTGCGTTCTAGTTCCAGAAAAAAAAAAAAACAGGCTTCATTTTTCTGCACTGAACTGTACTTGAATGCTGTAAAACGCATCAAAATCGCAATGGAATGCACCAAAAATGCCCACCAAAAAAAAGGGTAAAATGCACCGGAAACGTGTCAAAAATGTGCATGCAGAAAAGCATCCAGAACGCCCCTGGACTAAGTTCCTATCCTTAAAGCGGAACTTCCACTTTTGGTTGGAACTCTGCTTTAGGCCGGGTTCATGCTGCAGCATGGAGCGGCTCACAGCAGGGGTCTGGTGCGTCCCTGTTCCCCGTTTCAGGTACGATTTCAGACCAAATTTTTGCCTGAATTCAGACCTGAAATGGACCAAAAGATGCACAGGACTCCTGTGCAATTCTTACCGGAAGCCACTCCGGGCATGTGTGAACTAGCTCCATAGAGAGCCAGTCACAATCTCCTGACATGCGAGTTGGATGTGGTGAAATCCACATCCAATTCGCAACAGTGTGAACCCAGCCTCAATCATGAGTCTAGGCTCAAAAATGTAGCTATTTTATCTGCCACACAAACTTAAAGTGGAAGTCCATGCTAAAACTAAAATCCCTGCATCTATAGCCACCAGCATTTTAACACTAACCTCTCTAACCATGTAAAGAAAAAAAATTAGTATACATACCTTTTCTGCAGACGATCTGACCCGATCTCCAGCAGAAGCTCTGCAAATGACATGGCCGACAACGGCTGTGAAATGAATGGGATGCGACGTCACCCATAGACTTAATATGTGGCTTCCATTGTCAGACGTGTCCTCTGCACCCACCTCTACAGCGAAGCCACGGCTGACAGCTCAGCATGGGATTGGGTCAAATTGCCTGCAGAAAAGGTATGTATACTCATTTTTTCTTTACAGGGTTAGAGAGGTTAGTGTTAGAATGCTGGGGGCTATAGACGCAGGGATTTTAGTTCTAGCATGAACTTCCATTTTAAACACTAATAAGGCCCCATTCACACCTGAGCGTAGTGAGAATGCACATCCCTGCTCTCATTTTTTTAAAGTTTTTCATACGTTAAACGCATGTCGCACCTAGGTAGGGTTGCCACCTCATCCCTTTAAACCCGAACACATAGTCATTACACAGGTTCTGATGCAGATAATGCAGATACGGCACCAAGGGAGTTTAATTACCACCTTAATCACTTCCCGCCCAGCCTATAGCAGAATGACGACCGGACGGTGGTTCCGTTATCCTGACTGGACAGTGATCAGTGTTACAGTGTGTCAGTCTGACACACCGCAACACTGATCCTGGTAAAGAGCTTTTGACGGATGCTCTTTACCACGTGATAAGCTGTGTCCAATCACAGCTGATCACGATGTAAACAGGAAAAGCTGTGTATCGGCTTTTCCTCACTTGCATCTGACAGACGCAGCAGAGGAGAGCCGATCGGCTGCTCTCCTGACTGGGAGTGGGGGGGGGGGCTCTGCGCTGATTATCAGAACAGCCCCCCCAGGATGCCCACTTTAGACCACCAGGGATGCCACCCATGCCCAAAATTGATGCCAATCAATGCCCACAAATGGTGCCAGTCAGTGCCCAGTAATAATGCCTGCTAGTGCCTTCTTATCAGTGATGCCCATCAGTGACACCCATCAGTGCAGCCTTCCAGTGCCGCCTATGAATGCCCATCAGTGCTGCATATTAGTGCCACCTATTAGTGCCCATCAATACCGCCTATCAATGCCACCACATCGTTGCCACCTCATCAGTGGCGCCATACCAGTGCCCGCCAGTGAAGGAGAAAACATACTTATTTACAAAAATTTATAACAGAAACAACCAAAAACTTTTTTTTTTTTTTATTTGTTGCGCAAAAAATAAAAACCCCAGCAGTAAGGATGAGCTCAGGCGTGTGCGCAACCCACACATGCAGAGCCCGCCAGGAAGTCGGCACTGCACAGCGCTAATCGCAGGCAGTGAGACATTTTCCCGATCCGCGGCTGCAGAGATCGAGAAATGTCTCACTGCCTGCGATTAGCGGTGTGAAGTGCCGACTTCCTGGCAGGTTCTGCACGTGTGGTTTGCGACCACGCCTGAGCTCATCCTTACCCAGTAGTGATCAAATACCACCGAAAAGAAAGCTCTATTTGTGGGAACAAAATTATTTAAAAAATTGTTTGGGTACAGTGTTGTATTACCGCGCAATTGTCATTTAAGGATGAGCTCCGGCGTGTTCGCACACCCCACGTGCAGGA
The DNA here is from genome assembly GCA_028564925.1 of Lithobates sylvaticus. Taxonomy (NCBI): domain Eukaryota; kingdom Metazoa; phylum Chordata; class Amphibia; order Anura; family Ranidae; genus Lithobates; species Lithobates sylvaticus. The sequence goes on from CM053026.1 coordinate 261,844,227, forward strand.
AGTCAGCACTGCGCTGCGCTAATCACAGGCTGTGAGACATTTCCCGATCTCTGCAGCCGCGCATCGGAACAATGTCTCACTGCCTGTGATTAGCGCAGTGCAGACTTCCTGGTGGGCTCTGCACGTGGGGTGTGCGACAGTACTGAAAGCTAAAAATTGGCCTAAAGCAGAAAGGGGGGAAAGTGCCTGGTATTGAAGTGGTTAATTAGCCACAAAACCTGTGTACATCATATGTGTTCAGTTTTAAATGGATGAGGTGGCAACTCTATGCCTAGGGCAGTCCATTCACTGGAATGGGCTGCCCTATGCAAGACAAAAAACCCAATGTAGCTCCAGAACGTGGAGCACAGGGCGTTTTTTGTAGCGCGTTTCTGCATGGGTGGGGGGGGGGGGATAAAAAACAGCTACCTGCGCTTGGGGGGGACATTAACAATTAATGACAATGCAAATGAAACCCACAATTGCAGCACGGTGGCAAAATGCACATTTTTCACGGTTATGTCGCCCACTTAGGAAACAAGCAGGTGTGAACACAGCCTAAAGAGCAACCCTCCCACCCTGACATGGAATCATTTATTCACAATCACTGCACAGAACCAAAACTCTGAACTGTCACCTGCAATAGAGGTGACAATCACTGCAGGTGACACCTTCCAGGGTCATGTGGTTTCAGTGATGATTGGCTGACCAGCAGGGAACGTTAGGGAGCAGCCACTGCTTTGTAAATAACTATAGAAGTAGACTAATGAACTATGCAATCATTAGCAGCGTCTAGCCATGTCCTGACAAGAGTGCTGGGAACACCTGCAAGAGCTCTTAGTTATTCATCAACACCCGACCCCACATACTCACCCCGGAAGGCTGTCACCGTCCAATCACGTGCCCCCCTCTCAGCTGATCGCCGCCTAACCTCCCTCCAGACCGGAAGATAGAAGTGCAGAGGTTGGAGAGGCGCCGGAAGTGAGGTGTGTGCCTCCACCTCTTGTCCTCTGTGTGTGTGCTCTGGGCAGGGCTGCTGGTAGCTGTGTTAGGTGTCTGCCTGGAGATTAGATACGGCTAACCAGGAGCGATAAGAAGCACAGCGCCATCAACTGATTTCTGCTTATTTCATTTTTCAATTCCCCAACCAGACAACACAGCTGGGACTGACTAATGCAAAATCCCACAACTGCTACAGGGAATTTTCAGGCTCCTACTCACTTTCAGTTACTATGTAATTTTTATAGAGGAAGTAAACCCCGATGGGTTTTACTTCCTCTTTTTTTTCTCTGCAAAGAAAAAGCACAATGATGCATACTAACCCATTATGTTGCACTTACCTGCAAATGAAGCCTGCACTCTCCCCGCTGGTGGCCGTATCCATCTTCACCCCTCTTCCTTCCAGGGGCAGCGGACTCCGGCTCTGTGACTGGCCAACGGTCGCGGCACAGGCCCTTTAGAAACAAGGCGATCGTGCCCTTTCTTCAGTGGGCATGCGCTTTTGACGTTGGCCCAAGCGTATATGGTAAATATCTCCTAAGCCGTGCATGCAGGAGATATTTTCAATACCTACAGGTAAGCCTTTATTATAGGCTTACCTGTAGGGAAAAGTGGTCTGTAAGGGTTTACAACCACTTTAAAACTTTTTTTTTTGTTTTGTAAAGAGAAATTAGAGAACCTGTCAGTCTTTTATTGCTGTCTGTGGGTTCCATTCACTAAGGCTCGGTTCTGTGCATACCTACCAACTTTGTTACAAGGAGAATTAATATGCTAAAAGTGATTGGTTAAACGAACAAGTGCTTTTTTTTTGCTTTTTTTTTACCAATACTGTTCCTTTATATTGGCTTTTGAAATTTACAAATGCAGCAATTTAGAAATAGGAGGAAAGGTTTAACACTGTAAAACACATTTTCATAGACAAATTGTGCATTTTTAAAGCCAAAATGAAGAGGAAAGGGGGACAGAGGGACATTGTATGTGCGGTCTGAATTGTTGCCTGAATTCAGACCTGAAACGGAGCCAAAGATGCAGAGGACCCTTTTTCAGTGCACTCTGCGGCCGCCCAGGAGATGTGTGAACCGGCTCCATTGAGAGCCGGGCACAGTCTCCTATTACGCAAATTGGATGCAGGGAAACCTGCATCCAATTCGTATAATGCAGAAAATGTCAATTCACGGCAGCCGCCTTGTCCTTAACTTCCATGACTCATCTGCTGTCAACAGAGTTCCCCGCTGACAGCAAAATGTCAGCAAAATAATTGGCGGCAGTTAAAAATGAAAAGGCCCTTCGGTTCTGGTATGGATTTTGAGGGGAACAATACCAGACCGTTATCAGAGCATGCAGCCCGGCAGGCCAGGAAGGGGGGGGGGGGGAGTGAGGCCACATGCTGTTAACATGGGGTCTGGGAAAGGGGAGGACTCCCCAAAGCACCTTGTCTTCATATCCCCAGGAGCATGCTGGGGAAGTGATGTCACACGTGGCTGGGGCCACCCGATGACAGCACTGGGTGACTCTCCCCTTAGCTATTTAAGAACTGTCAGGTGGAGGAGTAGGCAGTCGGTGGGAGCCTTTGTCAGGGCTTGAGGTTTTCTTTTTTATTCTTTTTTTTTTTTACACTTTTTTTTGGTGAATGAGTAGGGGTACAATGTACCCCTACTTATTCACATAGGGGGGTGGGATCTGTGGGCCCCTTGTCAAGGGGGGCTTCCAGATTTTGATAAGCCCCCTGCCTGCAGACCTCTACAACCACAGCCCAGGGTTCTGTGGAAAAGGTCCTTGTCCCATCAACATGGGGACAAGCTGCTTTAGGGTGGGGGGTAGAGCCCCCTCACTGCCCCAAATCACCCCCCCATGTTGAGTGCATGTGGCCTGGTATAGTTCAGGAGGAGGGGGCGCTCACTGGTCCGTCCCCTCCCTTTCCTGACCTGCCGGGTTGCATGCTCAGGTAATGGTCTGATACATATTTTGGGGGGACCCCACGCCGTTTTTTCTTTCATTTTGGTGTGGGGTTTCCCTTTAAATACATACCAGACCCAAAGGGCCTGGTATGCATGGGGGGGGGGGGGGGGGGGTGTCACGCTTTTTTTTTTGATGCATTTTATGCATTAAGATACAAAAACCCTCAGTGTGTAGCAGCCCCCCTAATACTTACCTGAGCCCCACTTCCATCCATGAGTGCCTCAGCTGTCCAGGACTCTCCCTCCTGATTAGCTAAGACACAGCAACAGTGCCATTGGCTCCTGCTGCTGTCAATCAAAGTCAGTTAGCCAATCAGGAAAGAGGGGGCGGGGCCAAACCGCAGCTGGCTCTGGTGCCCCCATAGCAAGCTGCTTGACACTCGACAGGAGGGAGGGGCCAAGAGAGCCAGCAAGGGACCCGGGAAAAGGAGGATCTGGGCTGCTCTGTGCAAAACCATTGCATGGAGCAGGTTTCATAGTTTCATAGTTAGTTAGGTTGAATAAAGACATCAGTCCATCCAGTTCAACCTGAGTGTCTACAATTGTCCCTATCCCTGTACATTGCACACTCACATCGGTCCCTACCCTCAAGGAGCCCACAATCCAAGGTCCCCATTCATATACTAGGGACAATTTTTGGACAGAAGCCAATTAACCTACCAGCATGTCTTTGGATTCTCTTAAAGTGATGCTAAAGTCTCATTTTTTTGTTCTTAAAAAATAACTAACATATCATACTTACCTCCACTGTGCAGCTCTTTTTGCACAGAGTGGCCCCGATCATCCTCTTCTGGGGTCCCTTGGTGGCTCTCGCAGCTCCTCCCCATATCAGATAACCCCCTAGGAGAAGCACTCTCCCGGGGGTTACCTTGCGGGCGCACACCCGAGTCCAGCAGGACTCGGCCCCGGTGCCCGTATCATTGGATTTGATTGACAGCAGCGGGAGCCAATGACTGCGCTGCTATCAATCTATCCAATCAAGAGCTGAGAACCCCCTGCAGAGAGAGAGCGCCTCCCCGTGGGACAAGTTTGAGGGTTCAGGTAAGTAAAATGGGGGGGCTGGGGGGCCAGTGACTGACAGGTGTTTTTCCACTTTAATGCATTAAGGTGAAAAAACACGAACCTTTACAACCCCTTTAAACCCCCTTCCTAACCAGACCAATTTTCAGCTTTCAGTGCACTCACATTTTGAATGACAATTACTGTACCCATATGACATTTTTGTACTTTTTTCACACAAATAGAGCTTTCTTTTGGCGATATTTATTCACCACTGGGTTTTTTATTTTTTGCGCTATAAATGGAAAAAGACTGAAAATTTGGTTTTAAAAAAATGCATTTTCCTTCGTTTTGTAAATTAGTAATTTTTCTTCATACATTTTGGCCAAAATTTATACTGCTACATATCTTTGGTAAAACTAAGCAGAATCAGTGTATATTATTTGGTCTTTGTGAAAGTTATAGAGTCTACAAGCTATCAATCACTAAAAATTGATCACAATTGATGTACGAATGGTCTGTCTCATTTCTTGAGACACTAACAGGCCAGGAAAGGACAAATACCCCCAAATTACCCCTTTTTGAAAAGTAGACATTCCAAGGTATTTAGTAAGAGGCATGGTGAGTTTTTTGAAGTTGTAATTTTTTTTCCCACAATTCTTTGCAAAATTAAGATTTCTTTTTTTCTTTTCACAAAATTGTCAAATTGACAGGTTATTTCTCACACACAGCATATGCATACTTGCAACTACACCCCAAAACACATTCTACTACTCCTCCTGCGTGTGTGAGACTTTTACATAGAACAGCTTGGCCAGATATAGAGGCCCAACATGCAAGGAGCACCATCAGGGACATAAAGTACACATTTAATTTCTTGACTATCTCTTACACTGTTGAAGGCCCTGGAGCACCAGGGCAACGGAAATACCAAAAAAAATTACCCCATTTTGGAAAGTAAACACCCCAACTTATATATTCTATGAGGCATAATGCGTATTTTGAACATGTCATTTTTTTCCACAAGTTTTTTGAATATGTGGAAAGAAAATGAAAACTTTTTTTTTTTTACACAAAGTTGTCCATGTAAAAGATATTGCTAACACATAGCATGTACATAGCAAAAGTTACACCCCAAAATATATTCTGCTACTCTTGAGTATGGCAATACCACATGTGTGAGAGTTTTCCACAGCCTGGCCACATACAGAGGCCCAGCATACAGGGAGCACCATCAGGTGTTCTAAGGGCATACATGTCAAATCTAATTTGACTACCTATTTCACTTTCACTTTTGTGCATTTGAGCATTGATGTGGCATGGATGAGGACTGATGTTGCACGGATGAGAACTGATGTGGCACAGATGAGCACTTATGTGGCACGGATGAGCACTGATGTGGCATGGATGAGCATGGATCAGTCATGAATGAGCCATGGATCAGGCATGGATGGGCATAGATGAGCCATGGATGGGCCATGAATGGCCACAGTTCAGCACTGTGGGCACTTCAGATCCAGCCCACAAGTGCTGCCGCACCCACTCTCCCCTCTCCCCTTTCCTCACACACTGTACCGATCGGTGGGAGGGGAGGAGCTGAACCGGACATGTTCCAGTTTGTTGACAAGTGATCGCTCCATCATTGGACGAAGCAATCATGTGGTAAAGAGCCGCTGTCAATGGCCCTTTACCCCGGTCCGGAGTACCCGATGGTCACGGACATTCCTGGGTTCGCACCCCAGGGGGCACGCGGGAACCGTGATTCTGGGAGGACGTCATTGTACACCTCCCAGAATTAGCCCACCGTGCTGTAGCCATCACCCGGCTATGGCGCGGTCAGCAAGTGGTTAAGCATCCCTTTACAATGACCAAGGTTTACAAAAACTGCTGCAAAATATGAATTATTCAGCTAATAGACATGTTGGATGACATCTGTAAGCAATCATGAACAATTCCAATTTTTTACATCCTTGTTATTTTTTTTTATTATTAAACCCTTTCCTGGTGTCAACTCTTTAAGGCTGGGTTCACATATATGAGGCTGCGGGTTCCCAGCATGGGGCCCAGTTTGTGTCTGTACACCAGTTCAGGTGAGATTCATGTCTGAATTGTTGCTTGAATTCGCACCTGAACCAGACCCAATCACACACAGGACCCTTTTCCAATGCGCTCCGTGGCTGTCCCGGACCTGTGTGAACCTGCTCCATTGAGAGCCAATCACACTCCCCTGTCATGCGAATTGAATGCGAGGAAACCGGCACCCAATTCGCATATATGTAAACCCAGCTTAAAAGAGAAGTGCAGAATTGGAAAAAAAACATTTATACTCACCTAGATGGCTGCAGCATTGATTCAGTTTGGCAGCTATCCCCACCAACCCAAGAACTGAGCAATAACATGACCACTGATCGCTCAGTTCTGGGTCTTCACTGAGCAGAGAGCAGTGGCTGTCAGTCTCTGGCTCTTTGCTCTGCCCCTCCAGCACTCGTTGGAATGTCAGTGTCACGTACCTTGTGGTGCAAGCCCGATATTGCAGAGAGAGACCTCCCTTGCGTCTCCCACTCCTGGTTCCCTGGTGTGGGGACAGGAGACCCAGGAGTGAGGAGAAGCACGGGTGCCTGGCAGGATCAACAGACCGGTGGAGTGACCAAGTCAACTCAGCGGACAGGGTGGAGGCCTGGATAGCAGAGAAGACTGGATACAGACGAATGAGCTGGTCCACGGGTAAACAGGATAGCAGAGCTGGCTGGATCTGGATGGACAGCTTAGCAGACTGGTCAGCAGAGCAGGCCGGAACTGAACAGGTAAGCAGGTTCAACAGGCACACAGGATAGCAGAGCTGGCTGGATCTGGACAAACAGCTTAGCAGACTGGACAGCAGAGCAGGATGGATCTGGATGGACAGCTTAGCAGAGTGGTCAGCAGAGCAGGCCGGAACTGAACAGGTAAGCAGGTTCAACAGGCACACAGGATAGCAGAGCTGGCTGGATCTGGACAAACAGCTTAGCAGACTGGACAGCAGAGCAGGATGGATCTGGATGGACAGCTTAGCAGACTGGTCAGCAGAGCAGGCCGGAACTGAACAGGTAAGCAGGTTCAACAGGCACACAGGATAGCAGAGCTGGCTGGATCTGGACAAACAGCTTAGCAGACTGGACAGCAGAGCAGGATGGGTTTGGATGGACAGCTTAGCAGACTGGTCAGCAGAGCAGGCCGGAACTGAACAGGTAAGCAGGTTCAACAGGCACACAGGATAGCAGAGCTGGCTGGATCTGGACAAACAGCTTAGCAGACTGGACAGCGGAGCCGGATGGGTCTGGATGGACAGCTTAGCAGACTGAACAGCAGAGCAGGATGGGTCTGGATGGACAGCTTAGCAGACTGAACAGCAGAACAGGCCGGACTGAACAGGTGAGCAGGTTCAACAGGCGAACAGGAAGCAGGACTTTGGTACAGGCTGGATCAGTGCAGGTGATCAGACTTGGAGCAGGAAACAGAACCTCTGAACGGACTGGAGCAATGCAAATGATCAGGTTCATTACAGGGATCAGACTGCAGACCAGACAGAAACAATGCAGGTAATCAGAGTTCATCAAAGGAAGTCAGGTCAGGAATCAAACTGGTATTAAGGTACAAGGGATGAGGCAGAAGGATGGTCACAACAAGCCGGGGTCGGGTACAGGCAGATAGCTGGGTAGTCACTGGTAAGCCGGGTCAATAGGACAGATAAATCAGGATCAGATTACACACACCACAACGCTGTAGAGCAGACAGCAAAGACCGTCTGCTCAGGTCAAGTTTAAATAGGCTGACTGGCGCTAACTAGAGCGCGCGCCCGTCTCCCTGTGCACGGCTGCACGCGCCCGGGCGCGCATGCGCAGTGGAATCTGAGGGCCGGGACGGCCCGGGTTTAAGTTTCTGGCAGGATCTTCATGACATTGCCCCCCTCCTAGGGGCAACCTCCGGGTGCCCCTCTGGGCAAATCTCTCAGGATGGGCTCTCTTAAAGGCTTGAACTAGACTCTTAGCGTGGATATTGCACTCGGGCTCCCAGGAATTTTCTTCAGGACCATAGCCCTTCCACTTAATCAGGAACTGATTCTGATTTCTCCTTCTCCTAACATTTAGGATAGCCTCCACTTCATATTCCTCCTCGCCATCTATCAGAACTGGATCCGGGGGTACTGTTCTCCTGTTGGGAAAAGGGTTGGGAGTGGAGGGTTTCAGCAGGGAAACATGGAAGACCGGGTGGACCTTGAGGGAGTCTGGGAGTTCCAATTCATAGGCTACTTCATTTATTTTCCGTTTGACTGGAAAGGGACCCAAGAACTTAGGGCCCAGTTTCTTCGAGGGACAAGCCATCCTTAGATTTAAGGTAGAAAGCCATACTGTGTCACCTGGTGCCAGTACCAACTCTCCACGCCTCCTTCTGTCAAAAACTGTTTTATTATGTTCCTGGGTACGGGCCATGGTATCCTGTAGGAGTTGGTTATTGGAAGCAAAGAAGTCAATCTTTTTCTGAACTGCGGGCACAGTACATTCAGGGAGAGAATTGGGCAAAAACGAAGGGTGGAAGCCATAATTGGCGAAGAAGGGTGTCTGTTGGGTAGCAGAGTGGATGGCATTGTTATATGCAAATTCGGCAACTGGTAACAGGGAGATCCAATCGTCCTGGGTGAAGGAGGAGAAGCACCGTAAATATTGTTCCAAGGTCTGGTTGGTCCTCTCGGTTTGCCCATTGGTTTGAGGGTGATAGGCGGAATGAAAATGATAGTTCAATATTGAGGGCCTTACAGAGCGATTTCCAGAACCGAGAGGTAAATTGTACCCCTCGGTCGGACACTATGTTGGCCGGTACCCCATGGAGTCTGATGACTTCTCGGATGAACACCTGTGCGGTTTCTGAAGCAGAATCGGTGCCCTTCATAGGAACAAAGTGTGCCATCTTTGACAGGCGATCGACTATTACAAAGATCGTAGTGTGGTCCTCTGCTGGGGGCAGTTCCACGATGAAGTCAATGGACAACATCTTCCAGGGACGGTCTGGGACTGGCAACGGCTTGAGTAGACCCCAGGCTTTGGTCCTGTAACTCTTGCTCCGTATACATACAGTGCACGTCTCTACGAACTTCCTGCAGTCTTCTCTTAGCTGAGGCCACCAGAAGGTACGTTGTACCAATTCAGTAGTTTTGGTGACCAAAGTGTCCGGCAAGTTTATGATCATGGCACAATTCCAGGACGGTTACCCGCAGACCCTCGGGAATGAAAATGTTATCCTCATGCCACAGTAGACCATCCTTGGCTAGCAACCCAGGTCCAGGAGTGGGTATGAGGCCACTGGAAGCCCGCCTGAGCTGGGAAAGCAAGTCTTCCTGTAGCAGAAGGAAATTTCCAGGGGCAAGGATCGTGTCTGGAGGGGAACCATCCTGGGATTTGTGGTACATACGTGACAAAGCGTCCGGCTTCGCGTTCTTGGAACCGGACGATAGGTCACGTGAAAAGTAAAACGAGAGAAAAATAAGGCCCATCGGGCCTGTCTAGGTTTCAACCTTTTGGCAGTCTTCAGGTACTCTAGGTTCTTGTGATCCGTGAAGATCAAGATTGGATGAGTAGCCCCCTCCAGCAGGTAGCGCCACTCCTCGAGGGCGGTTTTTATCGCCAACAACTCCCGATCTCCCACATCGTAGTTCTTCTCGGCTGGGGATAGTTTTCGTGAGAAGAATGCCACGGGGTGAAGCAGGGCCTTGATGCCCTGTCTCTGGGACAGAATTGCTCCTACGGCTATCTCAGAGGCGTCCACTTCCAAGACGAAGGGTAGTGAAGGGTCCGGGTGCTTCAGGATAGGAGCTGAGGTAAAGAGCCCTTTGAGGGCCTCAAAGGCCCCTTGGGCTTCGGGAGACCAATGGAAGCGAGTACCTTGTTTGGTGAGCTGTGTAATGGGTGCCACTATGGCCGAGAATCCTCTAATGAACTTGCGATAAAAATTGGTGAAACCAATAAATCGCTGGATACCCTTCTTATCTGCAGGAATAGGCCAGTCCAGGATGGCTGTGATCTTCTGGGGGTCCATCCGAATGCCCCTACTGGAGATGATCAAGCCTAAGAAGGGTATGCTTTCCACTTCGAAGAGGCACTTTTCGGCCTTGGCATAGAGGCCATGTTGCCGGAGGCGGCCCAGAACACTTTTGACATGTCCACGGTGCAACTCTAGGGAGGAAGAGAAAATTAGTATGTCATCAAGATAAACAACAGCAAAAACATCAAGAAAGTCCCGAAGCACATCATTAATGAAGGACTGGAAAGTAGCAGGGGCGTTACAGAGTCCGAAGGGCATCACCAGGTACTCAAAGTGCCCAAATCGGGACCGAAATGCCGTCTTCCATTCATCCCCATCCTTTATGCGAACTAAATTGTACGCCCCTCTGAGGTCCAACTTGGAAAAAATGGAGACCGTGCCGAGCCTCTGGAACAGTTCTGGAACCAAGGGAAGAGGATAGCGGTTTTTGACGGTGACCTCGTTTAGGGCACGATAGTCCACGCAGGGTCTAAGGGAATGGTCCTTTTTTTCCACAAAAAATATTCCTGCACCTGCAGGAGATGTGGACGGACGGATAAAACCTTTTTTCAAGTTATCGTCAATGTAGTCTTTCAGTTTCCCCTGCTCCACCTCTGTTAGGGGAAAAACCCTGCCGAAGGGAATCTTGGCCCCGGGGAGAAGTTCAATGGGACAGTCATAAGGCCTGTGGGGTGGCAACACATCTGCTCTTTGTTTGCTGAACACATCCAGGTAGGCATGATAGGCTTCGGGGATGGACTGACGTAGGCCTGCCTCAGTCTCCAGGCAGAGCAGAGGGTCCTGCGGAAACCGTGGAGCCGCAGGACCTTCGGCAGTAGGGAGAGGAAAAGGCCACTTCTCCTGTGGCCCAGTTGATGACTGGATTATGTGCTTGCAGCTAGGGAATGCCCAAAATGACCGGAAACAGGGGAGAAGAAATTATGTCCAGCCGTAAAAGTTCCTGGTGTGATTCAGAGATCACCGTGGGCAATGGGGCAGTCTCCTGGGTCACCGGGCCATTTAATGGTGGATCCATCTGCCAGATGGACGGACAGTCCCTGTTCCCTCGGAAGAAGGGGAATCCGATGCCGGGCAGCAAAAACAGAGTCCATGAAGCAACTACAGGCCCCAGAGTCAATGATGGCGGTGGTCCGCAGGGTCCTTCCTGGGAGCTGGAAGGAAACAGAAGGAAACAGAGAGGGCAAGATGAGCCGAAACCCCGGTCACTGGATCAACATAACTGGAAAGAATAGTGGGGAACTTACGGAGTTTAGCCGGGCAATTTCGGACATAATGACCTGGCTCTCCGCAATACAGGCACAAATTGTTGTTGCGGCGTCTCTGACGTTCTGCTGGGGTGAGAGAAGGCCGCAGGAGTCCTAACTGCATGGGTTCCGATGCCGTGGGGGTATGAACAGGCCTGGCAGAGGAAGCAGAGCGGAAATGGCTTGGGGCCCTGGGGAGCATCCAGGTGGGTCTTGGGGACCCCAAAGTTCGTTCGGCCCTACGCTCCCGTAGGTGCCGATCGATTTGGATACTTAAGTCTATGAGAGAGTTCAGGGTCTGAGGAACCCCTACTCTGGCGAGCTCGTCCTTGAGCGCGTCTGAGAGGCCCATGCGGAATTGGTGACGAAGAGCAGCGTCGTTCCAGTCAGTGTCGGCACCCCATCGCCTGAACTCAGCCACATAGTCCTCTGCTGGTCGCCGACCCTATTGGAGAGAACGTAGGGCGGCTTCCGCAGTGGTTGAGAGTTGGGGGTCCTCATATAACTGCGCCATGGCTTCAAAAAAAGTGGTGAGACTGGTCAATGCTGCATCCTTCTGTTTCACGAGACGGTGGGCCCAGATTTGGGGATCCCCAGTCAGTAGGGCTACCACAAAGCCCACCTTAGTGGTCTCTAAGGAGAAGGTTCTAGGTTGTAGAGCAAAATGGAGTTCGCAAGAATTGCGGAAAGTCCTGAAACTACCACGGGCACCTGAGAACTTCTCCGGAGTGGGGACCTTAGGCTCAGGTGGTAGCATCACTATAGTTTGGGCAGGTGCAGGCCCCGTTGGGGGTATTGCCGGGTGTGAAGTTCCTTGGGTACTAGTAGGACCGGACAAGGCCAGTACCCGTTCCTCCAGCCGGGTGTACCCTTGTTGGAGATTCTTCACCGCCTCGGTCAGACCTGCCAGGTGTTGGCATAACCCCTCCATGGCGGAGGCTCCCTGTCTGCTACTGTCACGTACCTGGTGGTGCGAGCCCGATATTGCAGAGAGAGACCTCCCTTGCGTCTCCCACTCCTGGTTCCCTGGTGTGGGGACAGGAGACCCAGGAGTGAGGAGGAGCACGGGTGCCTGGCAGGATCAACAGACCGGTGGAGTGACCAAGTCAACTCAGCGGACAGGGTGGAGGCCTGGATAGCAGAGAAGACTGGATACAGACGAATGAGCTGGTCCACAGGTAAACAGGATAGCAGAGCTGGCTGGATCTGGATGGACAGCTTAGCAGACTGGTCAGCAGAGCAGGCCGGAACTGAACAGGTAAGCAGGTTCAACAGGCACACAGGATAGCAGAGCTGGCTGGATCTGGACAAACAGCTTAGCAGACTGGACAGCAGAGCAGGATGGATCTGGATGGACAGCTTAGCAGACTGGTCAGCAGAGCAGGCCGGAACTGAACAGGTAAGCAGGTTCAACAGGCACACAGGATAGCAGAGCTGGCTGGATCTGGACAAACAGCTTAGCAGACTGGACAGCAGAGCAGGATGGATCTGGATGGACAGCTTAGCAGACTGGTCAGCAGAGCAGGCCGGAACTGAACAGGTAAGCAGGTTCAACAGGCACACAGGATAGCAGAGCTGGCTGGATCTGGACAAACAGCTTAGCAGACTGGACAGCAGAGCAGGATGGATCTGGATGGACAGCTTAGAAGACTGGTCAGCAGAGCAGGCCGAAACTGAACAGGTAAGCAGGTTCAACAGGCACACAGGATAGCAGAGCTGGCTGGATCTGGACAAACAGCTTAGCAGACTGGACAGCAGAGCAGGATGGGTTTGGATGGACAGCTTAGCAGACTGGTCAGCAGAGCAGGCCGGAACTGAACAGGTAAGCAGGTTCAACAGGCACACAGGATAGCAGAGCTGGCTGGATCTGGACAAACAGCTTAGCAGACTGGACAGCGGAGCCGGATGGGTCTGGATGGACAGCTTAGCAGACTGAACAGCAGAGCAGGCCGGACTGAACAGGTGAGCAGGTTCAACAGGCGAACAGGAAGCAGGACTTTGGCACAGGCTGGATCAGTGCAGGTGATCAGACTTGGAGCAGGAAACAGAACCTCTGAACGGACTGGAGCAGTGCAAATGATCAGGTTCATTACAGGGATCAGACTGCAGACCGGACAGGAACAATGCAGGTAATCAGAGTTCATCAAAGGAAGTCAGGTCAGGAATCAAACTGGTATTAAGGTACAAGGGATGAGGCAGAAGGATGGTCACAACAAGCCGGGGTCGGGTACAGGCAGATAGCTGGGTAGTCACTGGTAAGCCGGGTCAATAGGACAGATAAATCAGGATAAGATTACACACACCACAACGCTGTAGAGCAGACAGCAAAGACTGTCTGCTCAGGTCAAGTTTAAATAGGCTGACTGGCGCTAACTAGAGCGCGCGCCCGTCTCCCTGTGCACGGCTGCACACGTGCACGCGCCCGGGCGCGCATGCGCATGCGCAGTGGAATCTGAGGGCCGGGACGGCCCGGGTTTAAGTTTCTGGCAGGATCTTCATGGCAGTCAGGCTGTGGAGGGGTTGGGAGAGGCAGGCTCTCAGTGCTGCCAGTTAAGACATCTGGGCATATCTCCACATTATTGTTGGGATCCTTGCAGAACCTGGGCTCACTGTCGGCTGAAATTGGGTCCCAGGTGTGCAGAATTAAGGGCTCTCCTGTGACCCACAGAAGTATGGGCAAAAGAGCTTTAGCTATACTTCTCCTTTAGGTGGCCTGCGATGCCCAAGGCTGTTAAAAGTGGCATGCAGCAATGTGAATGGCTGCACAGTGATGATGTCATTGGGAGCCCATTCTACCGACTCCTGATCATTGGAAGTTGACCTTGAGCTGTCCATGACAGCTTGGTCATGGTTCTGGGGGTGCCAATAGAGTGAGCCCCAGGACAACTCAGGGTTGCCTATATGTGGCATCTGGCCCTTAAGGCAGTTACATGCAAATACTGACCCAGCGTGAATCCAGGGTCAGTGTTTCTCTGGAGTTTTGTGTACATATTTGCCAGCACACCATGGATCTTCAAATAGCATCCAAATGTTTTTATTGAGAAAGATCACACCACAGTGTAAGAGTGCAATGTTTCCATGTAATGCACATGTCTGACAAAGGGGACCTGCATGGCCCCGAAATGTTGCACTCCTACACTGTGATGTGATCTTTTTTCAATAAAAACCTTTGGACGCTATAGTGTACTGGCAAATACGTACACTGATCTGCAATGTTTCCAGTCCCCAGCTGGCTGTTGCTGCAGCACCCGCTCTTTCCAGGAACGTGTTGCCACAGGAATATTGACAGAGTTCTGTGAAGTTTTGTTCGCACACAAAGTGGCTGCAGCTAGTTTGCCAGTTAGTATGTGGCCATAACACAAGGTGTTGCCATATCCAGAGGCAGTGTTCATCTGCGGCTATTTTAATTTAGCCTAATGTGTACCCAGTTATCAGCTTAGTAGAGTACGACATAGCTTTCCAAAGTTCAATGTATAAAGGCAGGCATAGGGTTTGTAGTATATGCCAGAGTTTTCTATAGGTGAAAGGAAAATGTATAGAAATGTGTTCCTTCACAGATTACAGAGATACCAAATGATTGTGATTTTACTGTACAAACAGAGAAAATTTAGGTGACAATGCAGTCCTCTTCTTTGTGTCTCTGATAAGCACCCACTATTCTCCCAGCTGAGCTTTTCCCTTTCCTGTCAGAGAATCCCTGCAGCTGTCTCAGAATAACATTCATTTCCTTCCTGGATATGGACCTCCAGCAGTCATAATACCATGTAGTGAAGAGAGGAGCACAAGGTTAACCAGAGTGGGTTGCAAATAAGATCTAATTTGTTTGAATAATATTGCATTCCAAGGTCTTGTTCTGCATCCCTGCAATCGCCCTCCTTGTTTTCTGTTATAAAAGCACTATGAGCGCCATCGGACTGACAAAATATAAAGTATGCCTGTCATTTGAACTGAACCGCTTTATTACATGTAGTACTGGTGATGGCTTTATGTTTACAGATGTAGTAATGTATGAGAAAACACTGCTCCTGAAAGCTCCATCCTCAAATTAAATATAGAGACTGCTCCGAAGGAAAACATTAAAGCGGTTGTAAACCCTCGTTTACAACTTTATGTTACGGGTAAGCCTATATTAAGGCTTACCTGTAGCTAACAAGGATATCTCCTAAACCTGCACGGTTTAAGAGATATACCTGTATTTGCATGTGCCGACGTCATGCGGCACATGCGCACTTGCGACAACTGAAGCAACGGCGCTATATGCCGATGCTTCAGTTGTACTGTGCCGCTCTCGTGCGCATGCGTGGAGTAACGGCATTGCGGCTCTGGCAAATCACAGCGCCGGAGCCACGATACCTGGAAGTCACTCCGGGAGAACATGTCGGCGGTCGGAGGGGGAGAAGAGGATCGATGCGGGGGCTTCGATCTGAGGTAAGTGATACATAATTAGCTAGTATGCTATGCATACTAGCTAATTATGCTTTTTGTCTTGCAGGTTTTTTTTTTTTAAGTTTTTTTTAAGAGGGTTTACTTCCTCTTTAAGATAGAAATACAGAAGCTGCATAGGCGGGCATGCAGGTTGTGCAGGGCATGCAGGGTATGCAGGGTGTGCCTAGGCACACCCTAATCAGCCTGTGCTGCGCAGAACTCCCCTGCTGCTTGGCTGTTGAGAAAGGGACTGGGTTATCTCTGCCCTCAGTCCCTTTCTCTGTCTCAAAACTGAGACAGCAGGGGTCTGATATTTCACCAAAGATCCCCCCGCCTGAAAAAAAAAATGGAAAAAAAATAATAAAAAAGCATTGTAAAAAAATATTGTAAAAAAATATTGTAAAAAAGTAATAATACAAAAATAAACTACTAAAACCAAACTCTCACCACACTGTCCATTGCCCTACTGCCATATATATATATATGTATGTACACAGTTGTGCTCATAAGTTTACATACCCTAGCAGAATTTATGATTTCTTTTTTTTTTTAAGATAATATGAATGATAACACAAAAACATTTCTTTCACTCAAGGTTGGTGTTTGGATGAAGCCATTTATTATCAATCAACTGTGATTACTCTTTTTAAATCATAATGGCAACAGAAACTACCCAAATGACCCTGATCAAAAGTTTACATACCCTGGTGATTTTGGCCTGATAACATGCACACAAGTTGACACACAGGGGTTTGAATGGCTATTAAAGGTAACCATCCCTTTCTGTGATCTGTTTGCTTGTAATTAGAGGGGGGGGTGAGTTTCTAGACTCCTGGCAGACCCTTGCATCTTTCATAGAGGGCTGCAGTGATGTTTATGGATTCTGAGTCATGTGGAAAGCAAAATAACTGTCTAAGGATCTGCAGAAAAAGGTAGTTGAACTGTATAAAACAAGAAAGGGATTATAAAAAGATATCCAAGGAATTGAGAATGCCAATCAGCAGTGTTCAAACTTTAATCAAGAAGTAGAAAATGAGGGGTTCTGTTGAAACCAAACCACCGTCAGGTAGTCCAACTAAAATTTCAGCCACAACTGCCAGGAAAATTGTTTGTGATGCAAAGAAAAACCCACAATTAACTTCATGTGAAATACAGGACTCTCTGAAAACATGTGGTGTGGCAGTTTCAAAATGCACAATAAGGAGACACTTGAAGAAAGTTGGGCTGCATGGTCAAGTCGCCAGAAGAAAGCCATTACTGCGCAAATGCCACAAAGTATCCCACTTACAATATGCTAAACAGCACAGAGACGAGCCTCAAACCTTCTGCCATGAAGTCTTTTGGAGTGATGAGACCAACATTGAGCTTTTTGGCCACAACCATTAACGCTACATTTGGAGAGGAGTCAACAAGGCCTATGATGTAAGGTACACCATTCCTACTGTGAAACGCGGAGGTGGATCGCTGATGTTTTGGGGATGTGTGAGCTACAAAGGCACAGGAAATTTGGTCAAAATTGTTGGCAAGATGAATGCAGTATGTTATCAAAAAATACTGGAGGAACATTTCAACATGACAATGATCCAAAACAAAAGGTCAAATCGACCTGTCATTGGCTACAGCAGAATAAAGTGAAGGTGTGTACGCGGCATTAGTCTCCTGACCTCAATATCATTGAGACACTCTGGGGAGATCTCAAACGTGCAGTTCATGCAAGACAGCCCAAGAATTTACAGGAACTGGAGGCTTTTTGCCAAGAGGAATGGGCAGCTTTACCATCTGAGAAGATAAAGAGTCTCATCCACAAATACCACAAAAGACTTCAAGCTGTCATTGATGTTAAAGGGGGCAATACACGGTATTAAGAACTGGGGTATGTCCTCCTCTAATCCCCTCCTGAACCCCTTTATATCCATATTGGCTCTGGTGGCAATAGCCAACGGCTCTATTGCAAGGGCGAAAAGTAGAGGAGACGGGGGGCACATTTGTCTCGTCCCTCTTTCCAGCTGGAATACACCGGAGTGTTCATTGTTGATTTTTATTTTTCTCTTGGGTTGGTGTAGAGTAATTTCACCCAGTTAATAAAGTTTGGTCCAAAGCCAAATTTTTCCAGCGCTCTAAAAAGATAGTCCCATTCAAGGCTGTCAAACGCCTTGGCTGCATCCAGTGCCAAAATGGCCTTGTGGATGCATTTATTTAGACGGGCTGCCAGCGCTTTTGCCAACATTTTTACATCCGTGCATAATAGCGATATCGGGCGGTACGAGGAGGGATTCATAGGATCTTTTCCCTCCTTCGGGATAACGACAATTGTAGCTTCAGTCATCGAGACAGGCAGAGTCCCGATGGGGAGTGCCTGACTCAATGTCTTCAGCAATTCTGGCAATAGGATCTCACCATATCTTTTTATATATTTCAATTGGCAACCCATCGGGCCTGGTGACTTTGAACTTGGCATCCCAGCAACAGCACCACGCAGCTCTTCGAGGGTAACTGGTGCCTCCATAATCAGTTGGTCAGCCGCTGACAGGGCCGGAGGAGGAGGCGGAGGAGCCCGGCTTTCTTCTTCGTCGTTGCCGCCGTCCGGGGGTATTCTTTTGACTTTGGGGTCCTGTCCCACTCGGTTCTTCTTGCCGGGCCTCCGCTTTCTTCTTCCCGCTCTTTTACTAGTCTTGGCCTGGTCTTCTGACGCTGTCGCCGCCGCCTTCTGCTTCTGCTGCTTCTTCTTCTTCTTTCTTCCCCGCCCCTTGTCCCTATATAAGTGGCCGTGCAACACGTCTCGGCCATTACAAGCGGAGACAGCGTCGTGTCAACATCGGGAGAAGAAAGAAGACGAAGAAGAAGCAGAAGGCGACTGCGACAGAAGACCGGGCCAAGGCTAGTAAAAGAGCTGGAAGAAGAAATTGGAGGCCCGGCAAGAAGAATCGAAGAGCGGGACAAGACCCCGAAGTCGGAAGAATATCCCCGGACGGCGGCGACGACAGAGAAGAAAGCCGGGCTCCTCCGCTAGTAAAAGAGCTAGCAGAAGATAGAGGAAGAGTCCGGCGAGAAGACCACCAAGACGGAAGAAGACCCCCCCGGAGCTGTCTAATAAAGTATTTTAAAAACTTGTGTTGTGTTTTTTATTTACACTTTTTTCACCAGGTGAATGGGTAGGGGTACATCGTACCCCATACTCATTCATATAGTTTGGGGGGCTGGTATCTGGGGGCCCCTTATTAAAGGGGGCTCCCGGATTTCGATAAGCCCCCCGCCCACAGACCCTGACAACCAACGGCCAGGGTTGTCTGGAAAAGGCCCTTGCCCTTATCAACATGGGGACAAGGTGCTTTGGGGTGGGGGGGCCGCAGGGCCCACCTTTCCCCAAAGCACCCCCCCATGTTGAGGGCACACGGCCTGGTATGGCTCAGGATGGGGGGGGGGGGCGTTCGCTTGTCCCCACCCCCTTTCCTGACCGGCCGGGCTGCGTGCTCGGATAAGGGTCTGATATGGATCTGGGGGGACCCCCACGCCGTTTTTTTTTTCGGCGTAGGGATTCCTCTTTAAATCGTGTCGGCAAGTCCGTTCATTTCAAAAGTCCCGCGGACTAGCACACAGACGGCCGGATTGTCGGGCAGACTCTAGTCCGTCGTACCAAGTCCACCGGAAAGTCCGATCGTGTGTACGCAGCATAAGTGGATCTACCACGCACCAATATAGGCAGATATAAGCAATCTGCTCTATATTAGCTTTTCATTACCAGCATACACAAAGGGTTGTTATATTTGACTTTTGTATCTTTATGCAAACAGATTGCCACTTGTCCTCTGATTCCTTCTGTATTAAATTGTATTGCAATTGTACTGTCTTCCCTAACGTTGTAAAGTGCTGCGCAAACTGTTCATGCTATATAAATCCTGTATTATAATAATAATAATAATAATTTGTAAATTTAAGTATAACTAGAGGCAAAACTGTTTTTTTGGTTTTGGATAAAGTGAAGATGGATTAGAGCCCCCTGTCAGGTTTAGTTGCTGTCTGCGTCCAAGTTAGAGAGAGAGATTTAGCCTCGCTAGTTATTCTGTTTACTGTTATCACCAAAAGTGAAATGCAGACAAATATAAAATACAGGAAATAATTGCTCTGTATTCACTGAAACATCATTTAAAGTGGTTGTATACTCAAAAATCTATGTTTCCATCTAATTATGTCCCCTTCTATGTGCAATCTATTGCAGTGTGTTTTTTTTCACTGACCTTTTTCATATCTGTATAGTCGCTTAATCTCTATTTCTTTTCCTTGTCCCGCGCATGCCCAGTTTAAATGTGAATTACGGTGAGCCGCTACTCCGGCGGAAATAGAATTTCTTCAAGTCGGGGCTGCGTCATTTCCTGTTGTAGACGTCAGCCCCGACATCTCGCGATGCTCAGCCTGATGTTTACATCAACTCTTTGTCTTATCTTCGTTACCATAGTACCCGGAAACGAAGATGAGGCTTGAATATACACGCGCAGGATTTCTGAGCATTGTAAACAGCTGTGGGCGGAAATAGGGCACTGAGGAGACGCGGAAGACCATACTAAAAATGGCGCCGGTCTACATCGATGATTTTCATAAAAACGAACAGGCATAAAACTGTAAGTACAAATAATTTGGGATTCATCTAGCGCCGAATAGATGCAATGTTAGTGGATCTGTGCAACCATGTAAAAATTGTATTTTGGACGGGAGGGTATACAACCGCTTTAATTTATTTTTTGGACTCCCATGGCAGCAGGGGGCCATGCAGTGTACAAAGGGGCCTGATTTCTGTGCCCAGGAGTCATAGGTTTTTGTATACAGCCATAGGCAACAACCTATCCAATCAATAACAGGAAGACACAACTGAACAATTACAGTACATCCAGAAAGGATGGATGAGTGGCCCTATTTATATTTTGAAATGCACATACCATGTAGAAATAAAAGCACAATAATGCCCTGTACACCCGGTCAGACTTTCCAACGGTAAATGTGTGATCGGATCGTGTTGTCCGAAAATCCGATTGTATGTAGTCTCCATCTGACTTTTTCCGTCGGAATTTCCGACACAAAAAGTTTGAGAGCAGGATCTAAAAATTTCCAACAACAAAATCCGATCATTTAAATTCCGATCGTGTGTAGACAATTCCGATGGACAAAGTGCCACGCATGCTCAGAATAAATTACGAGACGAAAGCTATTGGCTACTGGCCTCTTTATAGTCCCGGCGTACGTGTTGTACGTCACCTCATTCTGAACGATCGGATTTTCCAACAACTTTGTGCGACCGTGTGTATGCAAGACATGTTTGGGCCAAAATCCGTCCGAAAAAATCTGACGGAATTTGTCGTCGGAATGTCTGACCGTGTGTACAGGGCATAAGTGTTCACATCTATCATTACACAGGAATGTAAAAACATCTAATTAGTTAGAAGCCTTGATTAACTGAACCCTGGGGCATATTGTACAGTACATATTCATATCTTTGTGCACATATGCACTAAGTCTTAACACTTAGTTGGCATATATGAAATTCCATATACTGGTGCTTGGTATGGCGAGTCCAGTGAGAAATAATACCCACACACGCAATTACTTTTTACCTACAACACAATGGTGTAAGGGTCTTATTGACATGCTTCTTAAGCCCAGTACACATGGGCCGAATATTGGAAGACATTTGCTGGTTCAAAAAAAATGGCCGGCATTCTGCTCGTGTGTATGTCAGTATGTCCGACAGATGCCAGCCGCGCATGCTGGAAAACCAGAAGTCAACCGACTCCTGATCAGCGCTCTCAGCAGGGGCGGGCCATCCATTGTGGCCGCACACGCGCCGCCCCCTATTCATGCCCCGTCGCCCTCTCTATCCATGCGCACGGCCCCTTTCAGGACGCCAGGCTCATGAATTATAATGGGGGGGGGGTTTAGGCACCCAATTAGAGCCAGAGGCTCTAATAGGCTTCAAAATGGGGATGCAGAGCACTGTGTCTGGAGCCCACCCAGTTGTGTTGCAACAGCGAATGTATATTCGCTGTTGCAACATTCATACTCCTCCCGGTCAATCGGGAAGGGGGTCTGATACCCGTCACCCGATTGGTTAAAAGGACAGGCAATCCTATTCAACACCTAGGAGGAGGGGAGACAATGCATGGATGCCTGATCCCTGCCAATACCTGGATGCCCGATCCCTGCCGCTGCTTGGTTCCCCGATCCCCGCCAATACCTGGATGCCCGATCCCCACCGTGGCTTGGTGCCCCGATCTCCGCCGCTCCTCGAATCCCCGATCCCAGACGATGCTTCCCAGATGCCTACCGATGCCCGATCCCTGCCGCCTAGATAGGGGTGAATGGGGGGTTTGAGTTGCCGCGGGGGGGGGGGGGGTTTGAGTTGCCGGGGGGGGGTTTGGTTGTTTGCCCCCCCAAACAAAAAAACATCAGCCGCCACTGGTGCTCAGCCAATGGCAGAGAGTGCTGATCAGGGTGTTCGGGGGTGGCCGGGCTGTCCCCCTTTCAGAGCACGACAGCTCAGCAGGGGAGATCACTGAACTAACCTTGCATGGTTAGTACAGCGGCTCTGACCGGAGCTGTTGTTTTTTTGTTTTTTCAGTTACATGAAAACATTTTTTTAGTGTGTACTCGGCTTTAGCCTGACACATGTACATTTAATTCTTTGGTAAGTAATTGCTTTGCTTGTTCATTGCAACTTAGGAAATCACAGAATGTAGTGAAAATCAGTCTATGGCAGACTTTCTTAACCAGGGTTCTTAGGGTTCAGGGTTAGGGTTGCCGTCTGTCCAGGATTCATCCGGACAGTCCGGGTTTTCAATCATGTGTCAAGGTTTCAGTCCACCTGAAACCCGGACACAATATTCAGACAGGAATGTGGCTCAGAACAGGGCTTGACAGGAGGGTGAGGGGGCACTATGCATGCCGCATTATTATTTTCTTTGGAGGGCCCAAAGGTGTCCCAGGTCTGTTACAATCCTATAACGTATGCTAAAAAGGGAAAAATTTGTTGTGCGCCACTAAAGTGTTCGGGTTTTACATAAAGAAAAAGTGGCAACCCTATTCAGGGTTCTGTAGATTACTAGATCGATGAAAATTCTCCTACGACAGAGTACAACTTCCTGCGATTATGTAATGTATTGCATTGTAATGTATTCGTTTATTTCTGAGCATGCGCTCAACTTTTTACTTTTTACAGATGAATGCTGTACTGATTACTAGCCTCGTCGCCTGATAAACCAAAATTGTTTGTTCTGTTATCTTATGAGAAAAAATTCGTACTTGTCCCGGGTAATTTCGCATGAACTGTTGTGATCGGCTCTCAAAAGCTGTGTACTAATGGTCAGATTATCCAACGATCGCTCCAAAAATGTTTTTATTCATCCAATTTTCTCATCGTGTATACTAGGCTTTACCCCTTACCTCGATACCAGATTAGGCTTTGTTTTCTGACCACTGCTAGCTTGGAAATAGTTTAATATTAATATTTTATTTTTGTGGTGACTAGCTGGAGAATGTGAGAAGGAATTATTGTAATGTTTAAAATAGGAAACTGGCTATATAGAAATGAAAATCTTTTGATGGGAAAGACAGTTAATACATATGTATTTTAATTAGATTCTGTAGTAGCAGACACTTTTAAAGTGGTTTTAGTTCAGAATTTTTATTTTGAGGCTGAATTCACATCCAAGTGCTTCTCAGTGGTTTAAAACTGGGCATAGACAATTAGATTTTTTTTTTCTTTCAGCCAGTGGGCTGAACGAAAAAAAAAAAAACTAACAGATTCCTTCATCCACACACACAAAATGAATGGACGAAACCCTCCTACTACTGGGACATTGTATTCTGACAGCGGTTCCCACTGCTGTCAGAATACACTGATCAGTGGCTACAGCTGCCGATCAGTAAAAGTTTTCTAGCATGTTCTTTCTACAGAAATGAATCTATCAACATCTATCGATCAGGGAGGGCCTGGGCCACACACAGATCGAAATCCAGCCAGCACCTGCTGAACTGCCACTCATTTGTCTCCCCCCCCCCCCACTTCCGGGAGTCCAGGCCGTGGCGAATTACGCCACAGCTCGGCTACCTCCTCCTCCCTCCTCCTTTCCTGTGGCTGGGTTAGTAGGAAAGTGCAGCGGTGCATCATGCATGCGCAGTAGGGACCTGGTGTGAAGCCGTAATGTTTCACTGCCAGGTTCCCTTACCCGCAATGGCGACGGCAGCACCCGACAGCTGATGGAAACATCTGCTGGCGTGTCGACATCGCTGGACTCCAGGACAGGTAAGTGTCTTATTATTAAAAGTCAGCAGCTGCAGTATGTGTAGCTGCTGGCTTTTAACTTTTGCAGGGGTGGGCAGACCTCCGCTTTAAAAAGCTGAGAGGTTAGCTTTTATTTGTGAAACTGTAAGCTGTAAAACCTATTTTGAACAGTAGAGGGCGCTCCAGATTTGTTAAATCTGTGTTTCTCAACTTTTTTTCAGACAAGTTACCCTCTATAATTCTGCATCTCGAGGAATCCCATTCTAAAATGTAAAAAATGTAATATTTTTACATAATGCAGGAGCATCCACACACATAGGACACCCAACGTTAGAGGTGATTTATTCTTCCAAAGAAAACACGCCTTTGCACACTGGTACTGAAGTGGTCTAATGTTTCTCTTCTCCTTCATCTTCTCTCCCTCACTCAGCTAATGTGACCCCAGTGCTAATGGAGGGGCAGGGAAGTGGCAAACAAGGATGCTGTGCAGGTGCCCCAACGTCCTCCTTTTTAACTGATGATGTCATTGGTTGTTAGGACACCTAGAATATTGTAATGGTGTACAATGAAAACTTGTGTCTTTATGTAACTAAAAGGCAGGCTTCACCCATCTGCTGGCTTGTGCACAATTTGTCCTCTGATCCCTGCTGAGCAAGCAGATGGCTGGTCCGTGTCCGCTCCGCTTACGTAGAGCGCACATAGACACAGCCCACTCTCCTCTATGGGTGGTTGGATGTAAACGGATCACCTGTCTATTTACACCCAACTGCCATCCGATCCAATCCACTAGGGATATGCAATTAGCGGGCCTCCAGCTGTTTCAAAACTACAAGTCCCATCATGCCTTTGCCTCTGGGTGTCATGCTTGTGGCTGTCAGAGTCTTGCTATGCCTCATGGGACTTGTAGTTCTGCAACAGCTGAAGGTCTGCTAATTACATATCCCTGCGGCTAGACGGATGGAGAACAGATACCCTCTGTCTGTTTTTAGCGGATGGGATTGGATGTCAGCAGGTGTAAACAGACACATGTCCGTTAACATCTGCCACCTATTGGAGGGTCCATTCGTGTTCCACCTGAAAAACTGACAGGTGGACCCGATCGGACCGCCCATGTAATAGGGACCATAAATTATACATACAGTATCTCACAAAAGTGAGTACACCCCTCAGATTTTTGTAAATATTTTATTATATCTTTTCATGTGATAACACTGAAGAAATTACACTTTGCTACAATGTAAAGTAGTGAGTGTACAGCTTGTATAACCGTGTAAATTTGCTGTCCCTTAAAAATAACTCAACACACAGCCATTAATGTCTAAACCGCTGGCAACAAAAGTGAGTACACCCCTAAGTGAAAATGTCCAAATTGGGCCCAACAAGCCATTTTTCCCTCCCCGGTGTCATGTAACTCGTTAGTGTTACAAGGTCTCGGGTGTGAATGGGGAGCAGGTGGGTTAAATTTGTTGTTATCGCTCTCATTCTCTCAGACTGGTCACTGGAAATTCAACATGGCACCTCATGGCAAAGAACTCTCTGAGGATCTGAAAAAAAGAATTGTTGCTCTACATAAATGGCCTAGACTATAAAAAGATTGCCAAGACCCTGAAACTGAGCTGCAGCACAGTGGCCAAGACCATACCGTGGTTTAAGGCTCCATTCACACTAGCGCGTTTTTTGATGCATTTTGCAGAATTTTTCCCCGACCCATTTTTGGAAAGGGTCTGGGACTTTTTTTCATGCAAAATGCAGCGTTTTGCATGTAATAGAAGTCAATGGACCCGCATCCAAAACGCAAGTACTGCGTTTTTACCGCGATTTGCGTTTTTTTTTTTTTTTTTTTACATATTTTTCGTATATAGCTGGTTGCTAAGCAACCACAGTGTAAAAAAAAAAATGTAAAAAAAAAATATGCTAAATCGCGGTAAAAACGCGTGTCCAAAAAGCACTGCAAAAACGCTCAAAAGAAAAATGCATAGATGTGAATCGAGCCTAGCAGGCCTCTCCATGGTCAACCAAAGAAGTTGAGTGCACATGCTCAG
This sequence comes from Lithobates sylvaticus, assembly GCA_028564925.1. Taxonomy (NCBI): domain Eukaryota; kingdom Metazoa; phylum Chordata; class Amphibia; order Anura; family Ranidae; genus Lithobates; species Lithobates sylvaticus. Next base: position 261,870,217 of record CM053026.1, read on the forward strand.
CATCCTATCCAGAGGTTGTCTTTGGGAAATAGACATATCAGTGTTACCAGCATTGCTGCAGAGGTTGAAGGGATGGGGGCAGCCTGTCAGTGCTCAGACCATTGGCCGCATGTTGCATCAAATTGGTCTGCATGGCTGTCATCCCAGAAGGAAACCTCTTCTAAAGATGATGCACAAGAAAGCCTGCAAACTGTTTGCTGAAGACATGCAGACTAAGGACATGGATTACTGGAACCATGTCCTGTGGTCTGGTGAGACCAAGATAAACGTATTTGGTTAAGATGGTGTAAAGCGTGTGTGGCGGCAGCCAGGTGAGGAGTACAAAGACAAGTGTGTCTTGCCTACAGTCAAGCATGGTGGTGGGAGTGTCATGGTCTGGGACTGCATGAGTGCTGCCAGCACTGGGGAGCTACAGTTCATTGAGGGGAACCATGAATGCCAACATGTACTGTGACATACTGAAGCAGAGCATGATCCCCTCCCTTCGGAGACTAGGCCGCAGGGCTGTATTCCAACCTGATAACGACCCCAAACACACCTCCAAGACGACCACTGCCTTGCTTAAGAAGCTGAGGGTAAAGGTGATGGACTGGCCAAGCATGTCTCCAGACCTAAACCCTATTGAGCATCTGTGGAGCATCCTCAAATGGAAGGTAGAGGAGCAAAAGGTCTCTAACATCCACCAGCTCCGTGATGTCGTCATGAAGGAGTGGAAGAGGAATCCAGTGGTAACCTGTGAAGCTCTGGTGAACTCCATGCCCAAGAGGGTTAAGGCAGTGCTGGAAAATAATGGTGGCCACACAAAATATTGACACTTTGGGCCCAATTTGAACATTTTCACTTAGGGGTGTACTCACTTTTGTGGCCAGCGGTTTAGACATTAATGGCTGTGTTTTGAGTTATTTTGAGGGGACAGCAAATTTACACTCTTATACAAGTTGTACACTCACTACTTTACATTGTAGCAAAGTGTAATTTCTTCAGTGTTGTCACATGAAAAGATATAATAAAATATTTACAAAAATGTGAGGGGTGTACTCACTTTTGTGAGATACTGTATGTTTAGTTAATTTTATATGAAAGGTTTTCAGTGTTTCAAATATTTCTGTATTATTTATCTTTTTTTCAGCTGTAAAAAAATGTAATTAGAAATATGTTAATACTATCTACAGCAGGGGTCAGCAACTCATAGATCTCGATTTACCAGTAGATCGCGGCCAGGTGACTGGTAGATCGCGGTCTGGGCATGCTGACCCGTCATCCCAGAGCATCAAACAGAGTGCAATGCAGAGGGACTACTTGTAAAGTTGGAGCTGTAATAGGGAGCAGGAGCCGCTTATCCCGTCTAGCCTTTTCAGAGTGGTGCCAGCAGCAGGAAAGAAGAGATCTTCAGGTCAGTGTGAAGAAATACACTGGGCAGAATAGTATAGGGCTGCTTTCACACTGCTGTGATGCGTTTTATCCACACTGTGGGTGTAGTGCAGTGTACCTGCAGCTTTCCTGCACTTAGCCATAGACTTCTAATATATCCCGCGGGTTTGGTGCACTTTCTGAATGCAGGAGTTTTGGTGCCCTTTCAGAAAGTGCATCATGCCTGCAGGATATAATAGAAGTTTATGGCAAAGCGCAGCTAACCCAGGAAAGTTGCAAATGCACTGCGCTGCACCCACAGTGCAGGTAAACCGCAGCACATCAGTGTAAAAGTAGCCTTATAGAGGGCTCAGAACAAGGTTACATTTATTTATTTATTTATTTATTTTTTTGGGGGGTTATTCTCCCTATAATGATTTAAATGTGGTCGTTTGTTTGTATTTCAATGTATAATAACAAAAATAATTTTTTTCTGCCAAGCATGACCCATTTAAGTGAATGAGGCTGCTTTGCAACCTTGTGCAGTACAGCAAAAAAGGAATTAAAGCAAGCAGTGTTATGTTGCTTTCTCACCACCTGCTTTAACCCCTTGGACTCCACAGACCCCATTTTCTTGAATGGGTTGCGATTGGCAGGCGGTAGCACCCACCAAAAGCAACAGGGGGGTTCATTCCTGCTGCGGCATCTATACACCTTTGACTGCTGCCTCAGCAGCTAAAGGGGATTGGGATTGGAGGCAGTAAAACCGCAATTATTCTGCAGGGTTTTACCACCCTCCAACTATGTGTGAATGAGCTCTACAGGTGCCGCTGTCGACTAAGGACTCATTCACAATTGCAGCAGGCACTGCTGCTCCTCTGAAAAGCGATACGAGTGTGTGTGATACAGGTGGTGAATAGGCGATATGTTGCCTCCTCACCACTCGATTTAAACCCATGATTACTACACGGTACTACAGCAATTAGCCGTTTAAATCAGATGTGAGGAGGTGACACTGTGCACAGTGATCTTTGACTTCTCCCATGTTGTTTAGGTAGATCTCCACCTCTTTAAGGTTGCCTAAAAGAGGTTGCCTACCCTGATCTACAGTTATTGTGCAATTAGCTTTTTCCGCATGTGTAATGATCTTAGTGAATAAAGTAAAGCTGTGTTTACTTCAACTACTACTATCTACTAATAAACTTACTGTACTATGTGCTAATAACATTTTTTTGTTATTTCCCTTGATTGTAATTGGGAAATCAAAGTTTACACGGGTTCAGTTTAAAACCCATCTCAAGTCAAAACATCCTTCAACCCATTTTTAATTTACTGTCATGTGATCCCCAGCAGCACCTCTTCCGGGATTAGCAAATAGTGATCCAGTGCTGGAGTCTGGGCCTGCTGCCAACTGGTCTTGTTGCCATCTCGTTGTGATTTATTCATGCTGTAGTATTGCCAGAGATCAGCTTTAGTATATCAGCTCCTATATTTATATATGTAGTGCTACCCCCCCGCAGAGTGATGAGTGATGCTTGTTCTCTGGAACTGCCCTGACCTTGCAAACACCATGATTCTTCTGGCACTCTAGGTTGAGACATGAATTTGGCAAAAACTCTTCAGTAACCTTGTCACAAACAGTACCCAGTACAGTACTGTACAGAATAAGTGCAATGAACATGGATTTCAATAAACTCTGTTGTATTGAGTACTTCAAAGTAGTTTGGGTCAATTATAAAACATTTGGCTTGCAGCAATACACAGTTAGATGAGGTTAGAAAGTAGGCAGAGTTAATACAGGTAACAATTAATAGGCAGATGAACCTCCCTGGCGGTATGATTATGTCAGATTTTTGCGTCTCAAATCGGTACATTGTTTTGCATAGAAATTTGGCGATTTATATTGTCGGCCTGTAATTCTAATTCCGCGTACAGACGATCGGAATTTACGACAACAAATGTTCGACATGAGCTTGTTGTCAGAAATTCCGACCGAGTGTAGGCTCCATCGGACATTTTCTGTCGGAATTTCCGACAACAAAAATTTGAGAGCTGGATCACAAATTTTCCGACAACAAAATCCGTTGTCGGAAATTTGATCGTGTGTACACAATTCCGATGCACAAAATTCCATGCATGCTTGGAATAAAGCAGAAGAGCCGCACTGGCTATTGAACTTCCCTTTTCTAGTCCTGTCGTACGTGTTGTACGCCACCGCGCTCTTGACGTTCAGAATTTCTGAAAACATTTGTGTGACCGTGTGTATGCAAGACAAGTTTGAGCCAACATCCGAAGGAAAAAATCCACAGCTTTTTTTTGTTGGAATGTCCGATCGTCTGTACGTGGCATTAGGAATAACTCACTTAAATCTGTCCAAACAAGAGTCTAGTAGACATCTCGGGTATGATAAAGTTTGAAACACGAAATCATAAATTATAATATAATAAATAACTATAAATAATTATAACAAATAATAATAATAACATTTATTCAATAATGTAATCAAATCAAAAACACTGAAATTTGCTCAGTTGCAGAATTGTCGCTGTCGTTGCTTTCAGTGTTTGATGACAAATTTCCCCACCAATCACTATCGCTCAATTCTGCAAGTGATTCTAATTTACTATCACTGTTTTCTAGCTGGTCTAAAACCGCTTTTGATGTAAAGGGACACTTTTTGGTTGCCATGGACAATTCCAAATTTCCAGGCAGAAAGAACAGTATATATAATATAAAACTGCATGTAGGACACTGACAAAGCACTAGGGACAAAAGGGACGTGAAATGATTTTATACATTAATGTAATCTGTAAGTGTTATGTATGTGTTATGTTTTTTGCACTTTTTTAATTTGGTGCCAGGGCTCCGCCCCCGTGCGTCGCAATGCTCCCAGGGAACGGAGCTTAGCACACAGTACATCGGGCGGAGGACACAAAGCAGGAGGACGTCGCAGGATTCTGGGACAAGGTCTGACAGAACACCTGCAGATTAAGTAAGGGCAGAAGGACTCCAGAAAGTAAATCCTACATGAGTCATCTGCCCTTACTTAAGATGGCCACACCCAGAAATGCTAGGGGGTGTTTTTAAATGTAATTTCCATGCAAAAGAAAACATGGAGACATGGATGGATGGATGAGTTTGCTTTGAATATTAACAATTAATTAAATAGCATTTTTGGTTTGTGGTGCTCAGATGCAGTGTAGTTCTGCTTTAAGAAACTGGCACAAACTGCTCTGAATTTCCTCCCAATGGTTTGTCATATCTATCAGGAATTGGAGCTGTGATATCTCTGTAGGTAAGATTCCAACTCAACCACTGGTTGCTGTTTTTGTGCATTTTTAAGTTATTGTACAGTACCTGTAATGGACCAAGTGCACACAGAGACCCCTGGTGTGGCAGGGTTGAGAGAAACTATGGCATGAAAGGACCGAGGAAAATCTTGATCCTAGTTTACCAAGGAATCTAAAAAATGCAATTATCCACCTCTGTCTGAAATGTCAGTTTTGGGTGGCAGGGCCCTTTAAAATGTTGGGAGCTGTACAATTTTATATAGCGTATATTAAGTAATGATAGCAAGTATAAACCACATCAGTTAAGCCTGCTTTGAAGACCACAAAATATATCCTAAGCTATTGTACGATATATGCTGCAAAAATATGATTTGGGTATCAGAGATTTCACCTCTAGAGGGGATGAATTCCTAATTATGGTAAGGACTAAAAAATACATTATACATTGTATTCCCTTTTAGTCTGAATAGCTCAAGCTCCAATTTAGGCACAAAAAACTGAATTGGATTCCTGCCTGCCATATTCATATGGGGCGTCTGGAGTTTTGTTAGAGAGAGTCTGAAGGCAAACAGCTTTTTCTTTAGAAACCACATAATGATTGGTAACACCAGTGTCATGAGTGCATTTTTATTTTTTGAGAACTCACAATTTTTTATTGATTTTCAAAAGATTCCAACAGAAAATATAAGAAAACACGCATTGTTGTAGAAAGCATATATCTGGCAAGTTATCAACATACAGTATAGCGAGTGAAAAAATGTGGTTAAGACCTGTAAATCATACATCCAGAGACAGTATGTGGCATTATCAGATTGATTGACTAGGATTCAGAATAGTTATAGCAGAGTCTAACCTGCAAAAGTGCGTGCGGACGTATGGAGGAGAGGAAGAGTATAATGAAAGGGTTAGGGAGAATCAGAAAAGAGAGAGAAAGTAGAGGAGACCAGATAGAGAGTAATGGGGGAGAAAGGATAGGAGAGGACAACCACCCGCTCTTGTAGCTCCGCACCACCTGGGGACACCAACCACAGGCACAAGCAACCTCCTCGAGGTCAGGGTATCAGGTTGTAGGGTTCTCCAACATAACCCAAGGCTCCCACACTCAATTGTGTATATCGAGAGTATTATGTAGGGAGGCTGTCAGGTACTCCATCCTTTTAACATCTCTGATCCTGGAATGCAGTTCAAACAATGAGGGGGGTTCCCTCTTCTTCCATTTCAGGGCCACCAAACACCACGCTGCTGTTAGCACCTGGGCTAAGAGCTTTTTTGACAATTTAGAAAAAGAAGGGGGTGCGAGGCCCAGGAGAAAAGTTTTCGGGTTGAAGGGCACCCAAGAGCCAAAGATGAAATGGAGTAAGGAGTGTGCCATCTGCCAATAGGGGACTATTAGAGGGCAGGTCCAGTAGGTATGATATAGCGTCCCCATATCTTTACAACAGTGCCAACAGCGGGGATTGACAGAGGGGTATATGGAGTGGAGCAGGTCAGGGGTTTGGTACCAACGGAATAAAACCTTGTATTGATTTTCTTTATAGTGTACAGATGGAGCTCTTAGAGGCCTGTGACCATATGAGCTGCCACGTTTTCAGGGGTATATCCTCACCCAGGGCCTGCTCTGACTTGCGCATATAGGCATGTCGAGGTCCGGTTGGCGACAAATCCATGGTCAGGAGCTGGTAGGTGCACAAAATCATACCTTTAGGGGACAAGCCTTCTAGACATATTTGAGTGCATTTTTTAAACTTGTAATAGAATAACACTGACCCCAAATTGTCAGAGTTTTCCACTTATTGCACTAGACAAATGGTCACACTAGTAGAATTTTTGTTTTGAAATTTTTGGTTTTGGGATAATTTGTTAGATCATCAATGGTGATGAGAAAATTCAAAGGCGCAGGATAGAACATTTTTCTGGAACAAATTAATTTTTAACAGTGTTTTTTTGGTTTTCATTCAGGAGATTACATTTGATCCAAAGTTGAATGTTAAAAGAAAACTACATTTTTAAGTACTTTAAAACGTCAATCGTCAAATCATCGAATGTACTAATTATTGTATGATTGTTTGTTTGAAAATTTACCAGTGTATGGCCATCTTGAAAGAAAAGATGAATGTGTAAACCTGTGTACCAAGCAACTGCACTTGTGGGACTTGTCATGCAACTCTGGACATCAAAGTCGCATGACAAGTCGTTCCCCATTATTTTCCGAAGATATCCATTCACATATGTGCAACTTAAAGTTGCAGCGACTTCAAAGTAGTTCATGCACTACTTTGGTCTGACTTTCATGCAACTTGAGGGCCATAGACTTCAATGTTAACCCTCAAAAGGTGCATGAAAGTCGTACCTGAATGTTATACAATGCAACAGTTGTCCATTATAACTGATCAAAGCCAAAGTTGTATCCAAGTTGCACCTATCTAAAGTTGCGTCAAAGTTGCATCAAAGTTTCACTCCAAAGTCAGCGCAACTTTGGAGTCATACAAGTAGGAATAAAGCCTAAAAAGGGCACACCAGTGAGTGCAAGCTAACTTTGGTGTATGGGCACTGTAGAACCACTATAAGATTTGCTAAAACTGGTGCACACAGAATCTGGTGCAGCTTTGCGTAGTAACCAATCAGCTTCTAGGTTGTATTGTCAAAGCCTAATTGAACAAGCTGAAGTTAGAACCTGATTGGTTATTATGCACAGCTGCACCAGATTCTGTGTGCACCAGTTTTAGTAAAGCAGACCATACATTATGCAATTTTCTTTCCTTCCATCCTGCTCGATTCTACCATCAACACAGAATAGCATAGATGGGGGAATCCCTCACACAGTTCTATTGTGTTCTGCCGGCAGGAAGCCCTCCCTGCTGGCAGAACACAATGATCACTGCTAGCAGCTACAGCAGCCAGCAGTGATCACATGAGAAAAATCCAACAGGCTGGTTGTACTGAAGTCAATTGATGGATCAACTTCAGTACAATCAGCCTGCAAATAGATAGATTGAGTCTTGGCCAATCCCTGCTCAACTGACCGAGATTCGATCCATCTATGGTCAGCTTTAATCTGCCCCAGTGTGTCAAGGAATAGGACCACCGTGCACATCTGGATTATCATCAGTGTAGGGACTTTTTTTTTTTTTTTAAATGGAGGTGTAGGCACCAATTATGTGTCCACTTGTAGCAGCAGACTAAAATGACCTCCAGCTATAATGATATGTGTGATCTAGTTGTGATATGGGTGGAGTGCACTAAATACAATTCATTCTTTTGCCATATCACACATGTAAAATGGGCCCTTTATTTCTTAAACGTAATGTGTTGTAATTTCAGATGACAGAGGAGGAGGTAACATCCCCTAGTGAGGTACAGACAAATGCAGGGGATGTTAATCTCAATACAATGGGTTCTGTATACTACTGGCATTTCTATTCATTCTGCTCATAAGACAGGACTTGCGTATTGCTAGACCTGTAATGGTCTGTCAGGGTTGTGTATGGCAGGTCTAATGTCTCTTTAGTTGTTTCTTAAGCTGCCTGTTATTCATTCAAACCAGACATCTTCCTTTCACTTACATGAGCCCATTGTTCTCTGAATTCAAATGTAAATGTTTGACTTTCTTCGGCCTTCTGCTACAGAATTTTTTTCTTTACCAATTTTGCATCCTTTTCCTTCTTTTTTTTTTTTTTATTTCAACACTGAGAAGATAGGAAATTGAACTATTGTGGAGGCAACATGGACTCTGGTGGCTGAGAAGATAGCATTTATTTGGCATTGGCTGCTGGGTCTGCTGAGAATCTTTTGCTGATGTCCAGCAAATAAAAAATGTTTTCCTAGAGCTCTTACCATGTAGACCGGAAGTGCTGAAGTGCTTTTCTTCCAAAACTACATTTATTCATTTAAATACCTAATCTAGGTTAGACGTCTCAGCAAAATTTGTGCACGCATGCACACTGTTCCATTGTTTTCTTTTTCTCATATTTTAACTAGTAGTAAAAGATACTCGCCATTCCTACCAGCATTACAGGCTCAATCTAATTTCATTCCAAGAATTGACATTTGTCAATTGACAATGACAAGAATTGACATTTGTATGCTGCTATTGAACTACGCTTTTCATGGGTGCTCGTATTAGAGAGATGAGCAGAAGTTTTGAAGCCAATGTAGGCAGCGTTGTCACCGTGGCTTGCTCTGGACATCACACGCGGGACTAATAATACTGCTCTCCATTTCATTTCAGCATTGTCAGCTCTGTTGGTTACCTATGCTAGCACAGTACCCCTTGCTCATTTCTTTCATGCCAGTGTTCATGGGGTGTGCATTTTTGTGGCTCAAGGTGGCACAGGAAATACCTGTGTCTTCCAGCCTGGACCAATGATTTGAAGGTACCTTGTACACTGATGAACAACGTTGGAGAGAAGCAGACATGGTGTGAATCTAGGGCTTCCCCCACTCTGGAAAATACATTTGTCTAGTATGTGCAATACAAATTTGGTAAATGACCCTTGAAGTCATATATTCATTTAACAGTGCTTTTTCCATTCAATATCCCCAGAATGCATGCCCACCTGCAGTAGGCAAAACCTTAATGTTTTATGTTATTTATTTTGTTCTTCAGCAAAATTCACAACAGTGTAACCCAGGGTTTTGAGGAACCGTGGGTTTTCTCCAGAGGTAGCTAGGGGTTCCTTAAACTGAGATTGACTGACCTCTCATCTGATGGTGCCAGGATAGATCTTGGCCAACACCACTTGGCAGAGACAGCTGCATGACACCAATGATCTTTTTATCCATTCGTAAGGGGGGCATTTTTGCAACTGTTCTACAATGTAAAGCCTCATATACACGATCGGACTTTGTACAAACTTTCCCGTGGATTTTTGTACGAAGGGCGTTGGCCCCAAGTTTGTATTGCATACAGACGATCTGACTTTTTAGGCAACAAACATGAACGTAGTGACGTTTCAACGTACTGACGACACTTCAAAAGAGGACGTTGAAATACTCCAGCGCCACCATTGGTCAACTTCTGTATTGTTGTCTGATCTTTTGCATTGGTTCTGAGCATGCGTGTTTGTACTTTGTACAAAAGTCCAATGGTTTTGTGTACATACGGTCGGACTTTGCTCCATCGGACTTTTGTTGCCAGAAAGTTGGTCCGTTCGCACAGACAACAAAAGTCAGATGAAAACGGAAAAAGTTGGTCCGATGGAGTGTACACACGGTCGGATGTTTGTCCAAAACAGCTAATTTGCATGTTTGTTGTCAAAAAGTCCGATCCTGTGTACCGCCCTTAAGGTGCATTTTTTCTTCCAACTCTACGATTTGTTTTAGTAGAGTTCTCCAAGATCGAGTTCCTGTAGGGAAAGTTTGATAAAGGCTGGCTTAACTGAACATAAAACAAAGAGTCATTGCCTCTTAGATCAGTCACATAAACATATGAGATAACGTGATAAATAGTATAAGGTGCTAAAGGTGATGTTATTTCATCAATGTTCCATAAAAGTTTTACTTGCTTAGTCACTAATAGCTGTGTGAATAGCCTCTGTGGTCATCGTATTAGTAAGTAACCACAAACTGAAATGTGGCAAACTCCAATGAGTAGCAAAAAGATTTCCTGTAGATGAGCTGAAGAGGGAAAGGACTCTTGGGCTGGCCATTGACATAACGATTTTCTTTCCTGCAACCAGGAAAGAAAATCGCTTGATTCCCCTATCATCACAATCAATGTTGATGGGGGAATCCCTCCCGCAGAGCCATTGTGTTCTCCCCTCCAAGAGAACACAGTGGGTACTGCTTGCCGCTAGCGATAATCGCATGTAAAATCCGACAGGCTTGTTGCACCCAAGATGATTGATTGATCAGCTTTGGTACAATTAGCCTGCCCATACCTGGTTTGAATCTCGGGTGGTCCCTGCTGAACCGTCCGAGATTCGAATTGTGTATGGTCAGCTTTATTCATATTTATTGTAGATGTATAGCTACGGTGGGTCATAAACTAGCATACTTGCAATGTTTTTAATTTGTCATTAAATAACCTCAGCAGGTCATGTTTTCAGGATTTCTTAACCTTACTTAGGTAAGGTAAGGTAATATGAGTTAACTCTTGTAATTAGTAAGGGAAATCCTACAGACTTGACCTGTTGCGGGCACTTGAATACTGCATTGCTGTGGTTCAGGATATGGTGCAATTAACTGTGAATGCTGGCAAGGGGCACAATTCTTTCACTGTGAATGTGTCACACAGAAAATCCGATGGGACTCTTGTGCAAGTTGGAAATCACTTTTTTTTTTAATAGTAAAGGGTACAAGGACAGGAAAAGTAGCAATGCATATGTTGAATTCAAGTGAAGGCAGCTTACCTGTGAAAACCAGATCAGGAAGGAGAGGTGTGAAGTCCAGCGTGTTTGTCAGAGGGGATGTGTGGAGAAATGTCACTGCTTTGAATTTGCAGTAATTGGTATAAGTTTGTTTAACTGATCTTAAGTAGAGAGAAGGGAATTAATTTGCTAATAGGGATCAACAAACTGCACAGAGTTAAAAAGAATTCACTAGCCTTTTAATGAATGCACAAAGCACAGGAGAGAGATCAGCTCAGAGGTGTGAAAATAAATATTTGCTATGCTTGCTATACATATCATGGCCTTTCTACTATTAATGACGTATTTGCCATCTCTCTCTAGTTGAAGGAGATAGGAGGCAAAAGTAAAGGTTATAATACAATCATTTTTTTACGACTTTCTTGTTGTAGATGCTTGAGCAGATATAGTAGGTGTAACTTGACTGCATCATTTCAGTCATTGATTAATATCAGAATTGAAGGTACTGTAAAGCCAGAAATACACTTGATTAGTAAGTTGCCCTATCAAAATCAAAGGAGCTGGGCAGAAAATTGTCGGGCAAACAGTGGCTGCATCCAATCAGAATGTAGGCGATGTTTGGCTTTTTTATCTCACAGGCTGAACAAAAAAAAAAGCTATATGTGTATGGCTTTACTGGTCAAATAACAAAGAACTGGGCTAAGGTTGTGTAACATATGTGTGATTAGGACATGAAAGTGCGATAAGTCCCAGCCAATTCTGCCCAATTATCATCTCACATCTAATCTACCTATACAAGATTTTCTCACTGTGTAAGGCAGGCCATAGATGATGCGATTTTCTTTCCTACGACCACAGTTTGCAGGAAAGAAAATCGCTCGATTTCCCCCATTAACACACTCAGTGTTGATAGGGGAATCTCTCCGGTGGAGCTGCTTTGTTTTTCTGGGAAATGGGGGGAAAGGAGGGGTGGCACATGGAGCCATCCCTGCCATGAGAACACAGTGACCACTGGTAATAATCACACGTAAAATTCCGATATGCTGGTTGTACCCAAGTCAATTATTGGATCGACTTGGGTACAATCAGTCTGCTCAGAGATTTTTTGAATATCGGCTGGTCCCTGCTGAACCAGCCAAGATTTGAACCATTGATGACCTGTTAAGGTTCCATACCTTTATCAGAATCAAGCCTTATAAAAATATAGCTTTTAATATTATTAACATTACACAGGATTTAGTCAGCGCTGATAGTTTACGCATCGCTTTACAACTTAAGGGTAGACAGTACAGCTACAATACACTTTATTACAGTAGGAAACAGAAAGCCCTGCTTGTTAGAGCTTACAATCTAAAGCCTCATATACACGATCGGACTTTGTACCAACTTTCCCGTAGATTTTTGTACAAAGGGCGTTGGCCCCAAGTTTGTATTGCATACACACGATCTGACTTTTTAGGCAACAAACATGAACGTAGTGACGTTTCAACGTACTGACGACACTTCAAAAGAGGACGTTCAAATACTCCAGCACCACCTTTGGTCAACTTCTGTATTGTTGTCTGATCTTTTTCATTGGTTCTGAGCATGCGTGTTTGTACTTTGTACAAAAGTCCGATGGTTTTGTGTACATACGGTCGGACTTTGCTCCATCGGACTTTTGTTGGCAGAAAGTTGGTCTGTTCGCACAGACAACAAAAGTCCGATGAAAACTGAAAAAGTTGGTCCAATGGAGCGTACACACGGTCGGATGTTGGTCCAAAACAGCTAATTTGCATGTTTGTTGTAAAAAAGTCAGATCGTGTGTACGGGCCTTTAAAGGGAGTGTCAAGAGATACAAGAAGGTAAAAACTGTGGGGTAAATATCAAACATAACTTGCAAATTCATTATTCTGTAGCCCTCAAAACACAATGGTCAATATGAACTGGTCAGTGAGACGGAAAACTTTCCCAGGTCCACATCATCATCTTGTGAATGAACACCTTATGTGAACAGATAATGGTAGGCACTGCTTTGATCCCAGGGGATGAGTAGTCTCTCAGATGAGAAAGTCCAACCAAGGTGATAAAGCCTTCATATACCTAAAACTGGCCATACACTGAGCGAATTTTGGCTCCAAATGATCCGGGCAAAATTTGATTAATGGATGGCTCTGTTGTCACCGGTCTGCCCAACATCCTTCTATTGAAAAATGTAAGAACCTGGGTAGAAAATTGCAGATCAAGCAATGCCTGCATCAATTCAGAATACAATAGCCACAGCAGGAGATCTGTCCATCTGCGTCGTTCTTGTAAATGGAGGAATCTGTTACATTTTTTTCCTTCAATCTGCAGGTCAAAGGAAAGAGAACTACTGGTGTCTTGAAATCTTTCGATGTTAAATATCCTATATATTTATTTTGAATCATTTGTGAGATCATAAACACATGCCTTGGTTTTTTAGTACCAAATTATTAACAAATGTAACATTCATTTTGATAAATACTTGATGCCAATAAAGATAGACTGCACTTAATGTATTTTAATGTGTAAGGCTGGCCATACATGGCTCAAATTTCAGCAGAGTCCTACTGAGTCATCCATAATTGGCTTTGTCAGTACCAGTGGCTGCTGGTGCTTGCTCGTCCATTCACCCACCAGCCCCGCACTTACCCCATCTAGGTTGCGGGCAGCTTTGGATCCTTCCTGCGTCTCCTCCTCCTTGGTGGCTTCACGGCGGCTTCCCCTGCGTCTACTCCTCCTCAGCGGCTTTCTCCTTGGTGGCCAAAACGGTCGGTTCTCCTCACATATCCACCAAAACAGTGCCTCTGACGCAACCACACCCTATCGGTTCTCCTCACTTCCAATTGGATCTCAGGACCCGCTTGGTGATTGACCAAGAGGAGAATCAGGAAGACAATAGCAAATATTAATTCACTATTGTCACACAACCTTATTGAAGCCTCCGGCTCTAATCATGTGCTTAAATAAAAAAAAACATTGAAATCCATGCACACGGCTCCCTGCATGTAGATTAGGGGTCAGGCACATGGATTTTTTTTATTTAAGCACATGATTAGAGCCGGAGGCTTCAATAAGGTTGTGTGACAATAGTGAATTAATATTTGCTATTGTCTTCCTGATTCTCCTCTTGGTCAATCACCAAGCGGGTCCTGAGATCCAATTGGAAGTGAGGAGAACCAATAGGGTGTGGTTGCGTCAGAGGCACTGTTTTGGTGGATATGTGAGTTAAGTTCTGACTTGTGAGAGAGAAATTCTTTGTTTCTTAAACATATAAATAGCATACACATTACGTAAAATTACGAATTATGCTCCGATTACGAATCTATGAAAACAATGTTACGAACGTACGAATAAATGATCTCACAAAAGTATGAATGTAATTAAATCTACGAAAATACGAATTTCGAATCAACGAAAATTAGACTCATGGAAATACAAATCATTTCAAATCAACGAAAATATAGCTCTTACGAAAATACGAATGTGTCCAAATATGAAATATAACGAAAATACGAATTTCGAATCAAAGAAAAAATTATTCTTATGAAAGTACGAACGAGTCCAAATACGAAAACCTATGTCTTACAAATTACGAATCATTACGAATCAACTGAAACGAACAGAAACGAAACGAAACGAAACAAATTTTTCTGTTGTGCACATGTCTATTAGAAACTGCACCAAAGATACAGCATGCAGGATTTGCATCAAAATGCAGAGGTATGCAGGCTGGACATGTACAGCTTGGTTTGTAAAGCCAGCTATACACCAGTACATTTTCTAACGATCGTTCGTATGACTATTTGTGCTAAAATTCTAAGGGCATTCAATGACTTTATGATTGTTATTCAAAATACAATTTGCTTTTAACAAATAATTTTGAAATTAATGGACTCTCCCTGAACAAAAAAACAAATTCATTGTTAGAATGTTGAAAAAAAATCTCCATCCTGCTCCTTTAAATTTTCTCAAAAATAAATGTGGATTTGACCATCTAATGATCAAATAAATTAAAAAAAGGTTCCTAAAACAAAAAAAAAAAATGAAGAAAAATTCTACTAGTGCTTAAGATTCTATGATGAGTGTATCTCTTCCTAATCAGAATGATCTGATGTAAACAAATAATAGGCGCTTATATTGTGTGATTCATTATTGCGATAAAAAATGGAGGTGATAAAACATTGTTTCCCATTGTTTATAATTTAGATTCTTATCTAGAATCTAACCTATTCATTATGTTAATATTTGTTGAAAATAACCTTTTGCGAAGAACGATATTTCTGCTCGTGGAAAAATCATTTTGACCTTTTTCTTCCTTTTGTTATCAATCATTAACAAGCTCTTTTGCACTTAAAATGTTATGATTGTTATTTTTTTGTTTGGCAAGCATTACAAAAAAGATCATCTCATAAACCACTAAAAGATAGTGGTGACCCTGTTTCCAATGTTTGTCTTCACTTTGTGTCATTGTTTATATTGTATACTGTTGTATCCAGAATATTTATGTTTCGCACATGCATGTTATCTCAAGACTTTGTTTTTCTCTGTGTGTCAGCCTCCACTTTTCCTTTTAATTTATGGCTTTAGGAAGCCTGCTTCATGTCACATGCATCAACACTTCCACTGCTGTCTTTTTTTCAAAACCATGATTTTTAAGCTAGCCAAAGACTGCTGAATTGACCAAAACGGGTGGCCCTGCAAGCACAACTTACCTCAACAAAAGTTCATCGACTGATCCAGGAAGATAATTGGCAGCTGAACTGCATCCTATTAAATGCAGGTGCTGTTTGGGTAGCTGCCGGTGTTATGGCTGCCTAATTATAATTGGTGGAGATTCCTCCATCCATGGTGTTAAGTGTGTGGGAAAACAGATTGTTTTTTATTAGCCTGCAGGGTGGAACGAGAGAAGCTTGAGTTGTATGTGGCCAGCCTAAAGCTGGATATACACTATACAATTTTCTGTAGATTTTTTTCCTTCAGATTTACCAAAACCATATAATATAATATGAGGTCAAAATATCTATCAGGCAGGCCCTTATACTACATGTTTTTGTTAAATCTAAAGGAAATCAGACAACAAAAGTTGTATGATGTCTTATACAGCCCTTTAATGAGTCTTTTTTTTTTTGTTCAACCAGTGACTTGATTCGCCATACACTTGGGGGTAGATGAGGGAATCCTACCCGCTGAGCTATTGTATTCTGACGGCAGGAAAACTTCCTTCAGAATACACTGATCAGCACTGCCAGCTATAGCCGGCGGCGCTGATTGAGCAGGGAAAATCCCACCAGCTTGCCCAAACTTGGATCAAAATTTGTCCGGTCCCTGCTGAGCCGCCCAAATTTTATCCATGTATGGCCAGCTTTTTTTTTTTAATCGTTTTATTTTTTTCCATAATAAACACACAAACAATACAAACGTACACAAGCACAGACAACACCTGGCCCAGTAAAAGAGAAGGGACTCACGCAGGGATAACAATATAGGAAGTATTACGATACAGAGGAATGTTAAACATTTTACAAATACCATATGATACCATCATCAATGAGCTGGCATGTCTCATGCTCCAAGGCTAAACCGGTATTGAAACAACTCACACGAAACATTGTGCTATAAAGGGCTGACCCTTTGGACCCTCAAGGGAGGCCATCAAATATTAGGGAAGTATCCTAATTGGCTGCAGGGGTAGAGGGTTCTGCCAACCACTAAGGCCCCTTTCACACTGGGGCCGGAGCCGCGGTGACGGTAAAGCAGCGCTATATTTAGCGCTGCTTTACCGTCGTTTTGCCCGCGGGATTCGGGCGCTTGTGGTGCGGTTTTACCCCCGCGAGCGGCCAAAAAAGGGTTAAAATCCCCCGCAGAGCGCCGCCGTAGCGCCGGTATTGCCGCGGTATTACCGCGGTGACCCATTTAAATCAATGGGAAGGAGCGGTATAGGAGCGGTGAATACACCGCTCCTATCCCGCTCCAAAGATGCTGCTAGCAGGACTTTTTTTGCCGTCCTGCTAGCACACCGCTCCAGTGTGAAAGCCCGCCGGCTTTCACACTGGAGTGAATGGGGCCATTTTTCAGGCGGTGTACAGGCGCTATTTTTAGCGCTGTACCGCCTGAAAACCGCCCCAGTGTGAAAGGGGCCTTAGTCCACACTATTTGTTTGGACAGCCTCTATGTATATAGGTGTCCTTGTATAAGGGTATCACATTATTTACAAGTGTTTTCCATAGACAAATAGAAGGGGGAGCCTGTCGCTTCGAGCATAGGACGATGGATTTCCTGGCATAGAACAGCAAGAGACCCAACAAGGTCCTCTCGGCCACCTTGGTTACCAGTTCCTTCACCAACCCAAGCAGGCATATTCTGGGGGGACAGAACAATGGAGTTATTTAGTTGTTCATTCACCGCCATAAGGATTTGTGACCAATAGGCCGTGAGAGAGGACCTTATCTTGTGGACCTGAGCGAGAGTGAGATTGTCCATAGGGCCTATCTTGAATGAGGCAGTCTCTCAAGGAGACAAGTATTTGAAATGGGAAGTCCCATATATCCTCCCAATCCTCGGAGTCCAGCTCCAGAACATCCCGGACCCATTGCTGATGGACAGTTCAGGAGATGAGAATGTATGGCCAGCTTTAGTATTCCAGTAAACCCTGTTACTAGAATTCGCCTCATGATAGGGAAAACTGTTCATAAATATTACAAAATGATAAGAATGGTAACAATACTAATAAATACATCTTAACAAAGGTTCTCGCTGGCTATTTTGCTCTGGCAAATATGCAGGCACAGGTAGAAAAAAATGAAGAAAAAAAACAATAATTATCTGTAGTCCTAAATTCCAGGGACAGCTGAGAAGAGCATAATTCACAGCCTAGACATGGGAATTAAAAGCAGTATTAAATCAAAAACCAATAACGTAATATATTGCAGTTTACCAATCTTTAATTATGGTGGTTGCATCTATCTTCTTTTCACAGGCCTTTTCCCTTTAATTTCACCCGTTGATTCCGCCAGTAACACATTTCTTGTCTTAGGGTGTCTAAAACCTCTAACTGCAGCTTTTGCTGAACAGCTTGGTCTGTTAACCACTTAAGAATTTACCCCCTTCCTGACCAGAGCACTTTTTGCGATTCGGCACTGCGTCGCTTTAAATGACAATTGCGCGGACGTGCGATGTTGCTCCCAAACAAAATTGTTGTCCTTTTTTCCCCACAAATAGAGCTTTCTTTTGGTGGTATTTGATCACCTCTGCGGTTTTTAATTTTTTGCGCTATAAACAAAAAAAGAGCAACAATTTTGAAAAAAACTAATTATTTTTTACTTTTTGCTATAAAAAATATCCCCCAAAATTTTGTAAAAAAATTTTTTTTTTCCTCAGTTTAGGCCGATACGTATTCTTCTACATATTTTTTGTAAAAAAAATCGCAAAAAGCGATTATTAATTGGTTTGCGCAAAAGTTATAGCGTTTACAAAATAGGGGATAGTTTTATGGCATTTTTATTAATATTTTTTTTTTTACTAGTAATGGCAGCGATTTTTATCGTGACTGCGACATTATGGCAGACACATCGGACATTTTTGACACATTTTTGGGACCATTGTCATTTATACAGCAATCAGTGCTATACAAATGCACTGATTCCTGTGTAAATGACACTGGCAGTGAAGGGGTTAACCAGGGGGTGGCAATGTATGGGGTTAAGTGTGTCCTAGGGGCGTGTTTCTAACTGTGGGAGGCGTGGCTGTGTGTGACACGTCACTGATCTCTGCTCCGATCACACGGAGCAGAGATCAGTGACACTGTCCCTAGGCAGAACGGGGAGATGCTTGTTTACATTAGCATCTCCCCGTTCTTCCTCTCCATGAGACGATCACGGGTATCCCTGTGGCGATTGAGTCCGCGGCACCCGCGACTTGACTCACAGAGCTTCCCGCGCGCACGCGTCCACTGGCCTCCTCTTAAAGGGCAGCGTACAGGTACGTGATTCTACCTGTACGCGCCCCTCTGCCACAGTATATCTGCATGAGGCGGTTGGGAAGCGGTTAAAGAAAGTTGAAAAACATTAGACTTACTGGCTGGATCAACAGGTAAAAAAAGCGAAAGAAAAAAGACAAAAAGGAAACTAAGGCAGCCGATAAAACTAAGAATTTGTTTTTTAATACCACTTTAATACCATTGGGTTTAATACCATTTTAATACCATTTGGTTTAATACCATTTTAACCACTTCCTGTGCAGGCACTATATTAAAGACACAGCGGATCACAGCTTGGGTACAGGGCCAATAAAATTGTAATTTTCCCATATGATCACCGAGACCAATCACATTGATCAGTTGTGATTAATGAGTTGCATGGTGCAGCCTTTGAATGGTTTCTTCTCACTGCCATCGGCTGTAATAGGAAACTGTTTCCCTACTACAGTTATCAGGACTGTAATAAGCTATCAGAGTGTAAAGAAAAAAAAAAACACTGATCACACGCCCTGAGAAGTACAGTGTCACTTTGATGACATTGTACTGCTCTGTTGTATTGTGATTGGAGAAACTGACTGCTGCACTGATGACGCTGTATGTTAGTGCAGCAGTCAGTGTCTCTGATCAATAACCACAAAAATGTTTTTGCATACTGTCAGCAGAACAAGTACACTGTCACTATGGAGACATTGTATTGCTGTGGCTGTCATCATGAACAATGGCTGGCTGCTATGATATCTGCTATGATATCACTGTATGGCATTGCCAACCATTGTCTCTGATCACCACTAGTATGTCACAAGACCAGTGCAGCCAGTCACTGTGTCTCCAATCACCACCACACCAGTCACAGTGTCCCTAACCACTGCCACACTAGTCTCCGTGTTACCATAAGACCTTATTCACATATGCGGTGCTCTCTGAAAAAGTGATCCATGTTGGAATTGTTCTGCAGAGGACATTTGACAGGCGGGGAGGAGGTGTTGTATCGCCTCCTCACCACCTGCTTAAACCCCTTTAACCCCACACAAGCACCCCCTATTTACTTGGATGGGTTCTGATCGGCTGGCATATGCCCCGTACATGCGATCAGACTTTTTGGCCGGACTGTCCGCCGGATTTTCCAGCGGAGGTGCGCCGGACTTTCCGAACATGTGAACTTGCCCACACACACCCGGACTTTTCCGGCGGACAATCCGCCAGAGTTTTGGCGGAAATCCGCGGGACTTTTGAAATGAATGGACTTGCCCCACACACGGGGCGCGAGGACGTGCATCCTCCGGGACTGTGACACCATAGGGAGGCGGGGTCACCATGTGACATGAGCTGGTGGCCCCGCCCCTTGTCCCTATATAAGTCACAGCACAACGTGTCTGGGCCATAAGAAGAGGAGACAGCGCCGTGTCAACATCGAATGAAGAAAGAAGAACAAGAAGCAGACGCAGAAGGCGGTGGTAACAGCGACAGTGACGGCGACGGCAACAGAAGCCCAGGCCACCGCTAGTAAAAGAACTGGAAGAATAAAGCGGTGGCCCGGCAAGAAGAACAGAAGAGCGGGACAAGACCCCCGAAGTCGGAACATGACCATCAGACGTAAAAGTAAAGTAAAGAGCTAGTAAAAGAGCAGAAGATAGCGGAGGAGTCCGGCAAGAAGCCCCCAGGAGCTGTTTTAATAAAGTATTTTAAAAACCTGTGTTGTGTTTTTATTGACATTTTTTTTTCACCAGGTGAATGGGTAGGGGTACATCGTACCCCATACTCATTCACATAGGGTGGGGGGGCCGGAATCTGGGGGCCCCCTTATTGAAGGGGGCTCCTGGATTCCGATAAGCCCCCTGCCCGCAGACCCCGTCAACCAACGGCCAGGGTTGTCGGGAAGAGGCCCTTGTCCTCATCAACATGGGGACAAGGTGCTTTGGGGCACCCCCCATGTTGAGGGCACGCGGCCTGGTACGGCTCAGGAGGGGGGGGCGCTCGCTTGTCCCCACCCCCTTTCCTGACCGACCTGCGTGCTTGGATAAGGGTCTGATATGGATCTGGGGGGGATCCCCACGCCGTTTTTTCGGCGTAGGGATTTCCCTTTAAATCCATACCAGGTGACGGGGCTAGCGAGGTGTTAATCTCGCCAATCGAGGCGGCGGCATTGGCTTCCTTCGCTAGTCCCGTCTACCTGGAGTCACGTTCTAAATGAACAGACTTTTCGACGTGTGCCGGCAAGCCCGTTCATTTCAAAAGTCCCGCGGACTAGCACACAGACGGCCAGATTGTCCGCCGGACTGCCGAGTCCAGCGGACAATTTTAAGTCAAAACTTCTAACTAAGTCCGCCGGACTTTTGGGAACAAAAAGTCCGCCGGAGCCCCACACATGGTCGGATTGTCCGGTGGACTCTAGTCCGGCGGGATTGTCCGAACGTGTGTACGCGTCCATACAGGGGATATAATTCCTGCCACAGCTGCAAAGCATCTCAGTCACAGCATCTCTGCCGGCTGCTGCCCCTGCAGCTTAATGGGGTGATTTTTGTGATACACAAGATACAATAGTATCTGCAGATGCAGAATGTGTTTTGGGGTGAAATTCTAAGCATGCTTATGCTGTGTGTGTGAAAAATATCCTATTAAACTTTGTTTATAAAAATGTTTTCATTTCCTTTCCAATTTCCCAAAAATCTGTGGCAAATAAAAGAAGTCTACAAAAGTATTTTAAAAATACCTTGGGGTTTTAACTTTCCAAAATGTGGTAATTTGTTGGTTGTTTCGGCTGTCCAGATGCTCCAGGGCCTTCAAAAATTTGACAGGTAGTCAGGAAATTAGATGTGTAATTTATGCCCCTAGAACACCTGACAGTACTCCTTGGATTTTGGGTCCTTCTATGTGGCAAGGCTGTGAAAAAGTCTCATTCATGTGGTATCAGGAGTAGTAGAATGGGTTTTGGGGTGTAATTCTTAGTAGGCCCATGCTGTTTGTGAGAAATACCAAATTAATTAACAACTTTTTTCATTTTCTTTCCTGCGTTTTCAAAAAACTTGTGGCAAAATATGACATTTTCAAAAGACTCACTATGCCTTTCAGAAGATACATTGGGGTGTTTGCTTTACAAAATGTGGTCATTTTGTGGGTGTTTTTCCTGTGCTAGCACTTCAGGGACATATAATAGGTCAGTGATGGCAAACTTTGGCACCCCAGATGTTTTGGAACTACATTCCCCATGATGCTCATACACTCTGCAGTGTAGGTGAGCATCATGGGAAATGTAGTTCCAAAACATCTGGGATGCCAAGGTTCGCTATCACTGTGATAGGTAAGCAGGAAATTAGATGTGTCATTTATGCTCCTTGAAAGCCTAAAGATACTCTTTGGATTTTTGGTCCATGTGTCTAGGCTGTGAAATAGTCTCACACATGTGGTATCCCCATACTTGGGAGGAGTAGCAGAATGTTTTTCGGGTGTAATTGTAAATATGCCTATGCTGTTTGTGTGAAGTGACTCTTACTTACCTTACTGTCTACATTCCAAAAGGGGTCATTTGGGTGGTATTTGTACTGTTCCGGCATTTTAGGGCATTAAAAAATTAGTACATCAGGGCTGCTCAATTTTCAAATACATACACCATCATTTGTAGACTCTATAAGGCCCCTTTCACACTGGGGCGGGGAGCCGCGATGACGGTAAAGCAGCGCTATATTTAGCGCTGCTTTACCGTCGTTTTAACCGCGGTTTTCGGCCGCTCGCGGTGCGGTTTTACCCCCTGCGAGCGGTCGAAAAAGGGTTAAAGACCCCCCGCAGAGCGCCGCCATAGCGGCGCTTTGCGGCGGTATTGCCGCGGTTTCACCGCGGTGTCCCATTCTAATCAATGGGAAGGAGCGGTATAGGAGCGGTGAACACACCGCTCCTATACCGCTCCAAAGATGCTGCTAGCAGGACTTTTTTTGTCATCCTGCTAGCGCACCGCTCCAGTGTGAAAGCCCGCCGGCTTTCACACTGGAGTTAAAGGGGCCGGATTTTTTCATGCGGTGAACAGGCGCTATTTTTAGCGCTGTACCGCATGAAAAACGCCCCGGTGTGAAAGGGGCCTAACTGTCATAAAGACTAAATAATACACACCTATTTTTTTCAAAGAAATGTAGCAGAATACATTTTGTCCCAAATTTATGAAGGAAGATTATTTATTTGCAAAAGTTTTTTTCAAAATTTTGGTGCTTTTTACCTTTATATAGCAAAAAGTAAATAAAAACCCAGAGGTGATTAAATAACAACAAAAGAAAGCTCTATCTGTCTCAAGAAATGATATAGAATTAATTTAGGGACAGTATAGCATAACTGAGTTTTGTCATGCAAAGTGTGACAGCGCTGAAAACTCAAAAATGGCCTGGACTTCAAGTGGTTAAAAATACAAAATATATTTATTGTATTTTATTTCCAACTCTCAGTCTTTGAATTGCTACTTTACTAATACATAATGCATACCACTTATTATCAAGGATACTAATTATCCTGTTTATGAGCTTTTTGTTTTTTATCCATACCTAGAGATTTTCCCTCTTATCAGTATATCAGACATTCAACAATGAGTATGTGTCCTCCACTGCACTCTTGCTCCTGAAATATGATAGTGGACAGGTGGGAACATTTGTCGGAACATTATGGGAACAAATTAGTATGTATTATTTTAAAATGATCTGCCTGTTCACATTGTCTGAACTCCAAAGCCTGTATAGTTTTTTGGTCTCTTCCCCAACTAATGCCCCAGAAATGTTCTAGACATTCTAGATTGGGATTCCCATTCTTTAGTTGTTCTGGTAAAATGTCAAAGTGCTAACAAGATAAAGTACTAACTCATTAATGGTTCCATGGTTGCTTACATACATATATAGTGCCTTGAAAAAAGTATTCATACCCCTTGAAATTTTCCACATTTTGTCATGTTACTACCAAAAATGTAAATTTATTTTATTGGGATTTTATGTAATAGACCAACACAAAGTGGCACATAATTGTGAAGTGGAAGGAAAATGATAAATGGTTTTCAATTTTTTTACAAATAAATATGTGAAAAGTGTGGTGTGCATTTGTATTCAGCCCCTCTAAGTCAATACTTTGTAGAACCACCTTTTGCTGCAATTACAGCTGCAAGTTTTTGGGTATGTCTTTACCAGCTTTGCACATCTAGAGAGTGACATTTTTGTCCATTCTGTTTTGCAAAATAGCACAAGCTCTGTCAGATTGGATGGAGAGCGTTGGTGAAAAGCAATTTTCAAGTCTTGCCACAGATTCTCAATTGGATTTAGGTCTGGACTTTGACTGGGCCATTCTAACACATGAATATGCTTTGATGTAAACCATTCCATTATAGCTCTGGCTGTATATTTATGGTCGTTGTCCTGCTGGAAGGTGAACCTCCGTCCCAGTCTCAAGTCTTTTGCAGACTAATGCCGCGTACACACGGTCGGAATTCTCGTCGGAAAAAGCTCTGATGGTTTTCCCGTCGGAATTCCGACGGAATTTCACTCAAACTGTCTTGCCTACACACGGTCACACCAAATTCCGACGGTCAATAACACCATGCCTTAAAAAAACGTTCAACTGCACTATAAAAGGGAAGTTTAATGCTTCTGAGTATGTGTCGAATTGTTTACAAGCATGCGTCGGAATTTTGCGTGTCGGAATTGCATACACATGATCGGAAAATCCAAAAGAAAGGTTTTCCATCGGAAAAATTAAGAACAGGTTCTCAATCCAAAGTCCGTCGGAAATTCCGACAGAAAAAGACTGATGGGCATACACACGGTCGGAAAATCGGATTGTTTCCATCGGAAATTCCGACCGTGTGTAGGCGTCACCAGGTGGCCCCGCCCTCCGTTATAAAAGACCTGTCAGACGCAGCGAAGCCTCACACAGCGGGAGCCCCCTATTGCGCGGAGCGGCCCAAGAAGAGACCCGGACGCCGTGGAAGAATATGCCGGACGAGAAGATCAGAGCAAGAAGAAGCGGATCGGAGGAAGAAGATGATGGAAGAAGAAGATGGAAGAAGATGCCGGAAGGAGAAGATGAAGAAACCGAAGTAAGAAGGAAGAAGACCAGAAGAAAGAAGATTTTAATAAAGGAATTGTCAAAGACCGTCTCCTGTCATTTTTACAATTTTTGACCCTTTTTTGGTGAAATGGTAGGGGTACTTTTGTACCCCCTTACCATTTCACACAGGGGGGGGGGATCTGGGGGTCCCCTTGTTAAAGGGGGCTTCCAGATTCCGATAAGCCCCCCGCCCGCAGACCCCCACAACCAATGGCCAGGGTTGTGGGGAAGAGGCCCTTGTCCTCATCAACATGGAGACAAGGTGTTTTGGGGGTCCCAGACCCCCAAAGCACCCTCCCAATGTTGAGGGCATGTGGCCTGGTATGGTTCAGGAGGGAGGGGGGGCGCTCTCGTCCCCCCCTCTTTTCCTGCGGCCTGCCAGGTTGTGTGCTCGGATATGGGTCTGTTATGGATTTTGAGGGGGACCCCACGCCATTTTTTTTGGCCGGGGTTCCCCTTAAAATCCATCCCAGACCTCAAAGGTCTGGTATGGATTTTGAGGGGGACCCCACGCCATTTTTTTTTTGGCTGGGGTCCCCCTTAATATCCATAGCAGACCTAAAGGGCCTGGTTATTGAATTTGGGGGGACCCCCACGCTTTTTTTTTTAAATTTTTTTTTATTTTTTATCAATGACTTTTTTTTTATCAATGGCTTTCAATGAATGACTGTTCTCTGTGTTACGGGAGCCGTCAATTCCTTAGCCGCGAGTGATCTTAAATAGCTTTTTTTCCTGCAAAAATGACACTTTGCACAGGGACAGTTCTAAGCACAGGAAACATGCGCCCCTTCACAGGCATACTATAGACACCCTCCAGGTACGAAATTTAAAGGAATATTACACTTTTATTGTTTCACTTTAAGCATTATTAAAATCACTGCTCCTGAAAAAACGTCCGTTTTAAAAAAAAAAATTTGCATTGATACATGTCCCCTAACACTTTTTATGACAATAACATGCATATTAGCCTTTAAAATTAGCACTTTTGATTTCGAACGTTCGCATCCATTGTAACTAATAGGGTTCTAATGCTCGCACGGACTTTAGGTCCGTTCGCGGGTTCTGGTGCGAGCCGAACCTGGGGGTGTTCGGCTCATCCCTAATTGTGATGTATTATTTCGTTTCCAATCATTCGTGGTCTTGGTCTTCCGATTTTTTTCGGACTTATACTGTTCTAATTAAATGAAAATCATTGGTTCTGAGATCATCAGATACTTTTGCATGAACTGTCATGATCGGCTCTCGAAAGCTGTGCACTAACAGTCAGATTAATGTATGATCGCTTTGAAAGTGATATTTTTTTGTCCGATTTTCTAAATGTGTGTACTAGGCATTAGTGTAGTGTGATCAAAACTGTTTAGCTGAAAGAATAAACTCTGAAAACTCACTGGTAGATGGTAATCAGCATTATGCTCAGAAAGATTGTATAGATTGTGATGATAATGTGAAGTTATATGCAATCCTTACATTTTTTTAATGTATTCTATCAGCAAAAGATTTTAAATAAAAGTCATGTTTTACAAAAATATTCGTTTTTTTGTATAATATATGAACAAAAATATCCCATTAGAAACTTTTTTCTCTTAAAAATGTCCGAAAAAGCATCAAAATGGTGGCCTGGGAAGAGAACTTGAAAGAAGAAGTAAGCAATTGCAATCTCCATTATTCTCTCAGGACATTTTTTATATTAAAGAGAAATAATACATGCTTAGGGAGATTTTTGGCTGGGCTATGTTATACACTTAAAAGTAGAACTATAGGCAAAGCTTTAAAAAAAAAAATTGGATAGGGTAAGGGAGGGTTATAACCCCTAACCCATTTATTTTCCCTGCTGTGTCCCATTGCAGAGATTTCCCCTCACTTCCTGTCCCATAGCCAAAACAGAAAGTGAGAGGGAATCCATGCAAATTAAGGAAATTCCTTTCGGACCCCCATGTCACCAAAACTAGTGTCCCCTTCGGAAGATTTCCCCTCTGTTCCTTTTTCGGGGCCAACCTCAACTTTGGGTTTTTCTTTTACTCTCACTTTCAATGATGATGGTAAACAGGACAAATAGAGAGGGTGAATCTCCCTAATGGGGGCACAGACAGCAATAAAAACTGACAAGTGTTTTAATTCCTCTCCACTCTGTCCAAGACAAAAAAAAAAAGTTGTGCCCTTAGTTATACTTCAACTTACAGAAACCTAAGAGATTGCAATTGCTGACATTTCTTTCTGAATATGACGGTTCCCTGACTGATCCAAGAGCTCCAGGACTTTTTGAGTCACTGACCACTAAATCTGGCTTTACTTTTTTAGCATACTTGTTTTGGTCTGTGACTCAGAAAATATTTAAACCATGGACAGACAGGCAACTATTATTTGTAGATGGGAATCAACAACTGGTGCATCTGTTGAGCGTAAAATAATTCAGTTTTTAGTCAGACATTTTATAAGGAATAACAAAAAATCTGATAACTACTTATTCCTATTAAAAAATGGTGAGCACGTGCACAGATAGAAATTGTATAGCCTTTGGTTAATTTATATAATTCTGATTCCAAATTCTAAAAGACACTCGAAGCTTTCGCTATTCTGAAAATTTTCTGTGACTGACAAAAAAAAAAAGAATCCACACACTTAAGTATTAGACTAGGCTGTTTCAGACATATTCTACTTATAATTGGAGCACTCCTGACATTTAAGGTCAGCAGATCTTATATACAAGACAATTAGGGAGGAAGGTGAAATTGTACGAAGGCCACATTGGCACATATGCACAGCCTATCTCATAGATTAGGTGGTGGTAAAAAATACCACTTTGGTCAGACCTGTTGCATAGGACTGAGAAATAATGGTTTAGTGACTCTGCAGACGTACGGTGCCTGCACTCAGTTCAGGTGGGCACATAACCAATGATGGTAGCTTATGACCATGTAGTGAAATAAGGCTGGTCATATAGGGATAATTTTTTTGGTCAACCAGAGGGTTGATAGAAAAAAAAAATGATCGTATTTCATCACCCTCAAGCAAGGTGGATGGAATCCTCCCAGATGTTGCATTTTGACAGCGGAGACAGGGGCAGTGCTGATCGAAGAAGCCAGTTAGAGAGAAGATGATCATAAGATCAACTTCTCTGGAACAAGGATGGCCATGGATGGACCGAAATTTGTCTGGTTCCTGCTGAACCGGCCATATTTTATTCCATATAGGGCCTGCTTTAGGCTAGCACACCAAAATAAATTCTTCCTTCACTTAATAAAGCATAGTGAACATGCATGAGACCACCATTTGGCTGAGAGCAACTTATCAGCTCCAGTATCTGCTGATCAGATAATAGTGATGTAGATTTGGCAATATTCCTGGAGCCAATTTGTCCTGTCTGGAGACCATTTTCTGATAAAGTTTCTAATGTGCACTCCAGCCTGCCCACTGATAATTGGCCAAGGAAGTCTCATGTATGCTCACAGCACTATAAATGACTCTACTTGCATTTCTCCTGGTGGGTGACATCAGCAGAAGCTCAACAGTTTCAATCGGTATGGAAGCCATGATACAGAACAGCTGTACAAAAACACCAGTGATGTACCTGCCCAACATGCTCTGTCTTGGCATAGATTGTATGGTCTATGTCTTGGCAAAAGTTATATAAAAAGAGTCTGGAGGGATCTCATTAGTAAAAATAAAAAAAAAAAATAACCTATGCTTACTAGTTTTAGTTTCCTTAATAAGTTTAATGGTATAAACATTTTTTTTTTAGTGCTAGGTCTGGATTTTGTACTTTTATAGTAGTGTGATGAGTCCACCACTTTAGCATGGCATTGATGTAGTACACTTCTGTGTCTCCTGCCTTTCCTCCAGCTGCTGTCTGTCACAGTGTTATCTCCCCTGGGCTCCCATTGCTAATGAAGTTAAAACAGGTTGTTAAATAGACACCAATTGCTCCTAGGAACCCCTTCTCCCTCTGAGGTGTGAATTCCACCCCATCCCGGGATCTGAGACTGTTTTTACAGTATCCTGATCCTTTTACTTAAAGCTATGTTTAAAAAGGAGCTCATGTTCAAAAGTGGGGATAAATTGGAACGGCTTGAATTGCATACATCATTATCTTGTCCTGTTATCTAGTTCCCTAATTCTCTAGTGCATATCCATTATGTATTCTCATCATCATGACACTAGGCTTTACCAGAATGACCATTTGTTCAAACGAATGAAAAATCTGATATCATCAGGAGCAGTTTTCCCATCCATAGCAGCAGATGGTGAGAGAACCTCTGGTTATCACCATTTCTGAATTGTTCGCCACCTAGCTAAGACAGATGCTGATACAAAATTACTGCCACTGAATGTTACCAACACCTGTGATGGGGGTCCTAATAGTAATATGGAAAAGCTATGATTTAACATCAAATGTTAGAAAAACTTGATATAATGGAACCAGCTAAGCTGGCTATAGACAGCTCGTATTTCAACTGATGAATTAGCTGAAATCTGAGCAGTGGATGGGAGTGCATGATTTAAAAGTCAACCAAGCCGTGTGGAAAATTATTGTTTGAACAGTGACTGCGTTTACTATTTGACATCGCCACTGTATTCACGCAAACTCAGGTGGCATGGCTGCTGAATAAAATTCCTGACAGTGGAGAGATTCCAACATCTACTCTTCAGTGTGGATGGGGGAATTGATAGAAAAAAAAAACATGTATAGATCGCTGTAGATATCAACCATCCATATCTGAAATATCAAGATATAATTGAGATGCTTATTGTAAATCTTCCACTAATGCATAGATGTATGAATCATTTTGGTCTAAGCCAGGGGTAGCCAAGATTTGCCCTTCCAGTCACTGAGGAACTATGAGTCACATGAGGCATTGCAAGACTTTGACAGCCACAGCCAAGATTCACAAAAGTAGAGGCATAAGGAGATGTGTAGTTTCACCACAAATTATAGGCCAAAGCTTGCCTACCCCCTGGTCTAATAGACAAAACTATAAGAAAAGTTGGAAAATTTCTAAGGCTGGCCATACATTATACAAATTTCTTGTTATTATTATATTATTATTATACAGGTTTTATATAGCGCCAACAGTTTACGCAGCGCTTAACAAAATAAAGGCAGACATTACGGTTACATTACAATTTGGTACAAGAGAAATCAGAGGGCCCTGCTCATTAGAGCTTACAATCTAAATGTTTTTCAATTTCCTTTAGATTTACCTTCAACTGTGTAGTGCAGGGGCCTGCCTGATTGTATAGAAATTGAAAGTGTTTAGGTTTGACTTCATATTATATGGTTTTGATAAATCTAAAGGAAAATTGTACAATAAAATGATATAATGTATAGCCAGTCTAAAGCCTCATACACACAATCGTATTGTTGGCCAACAAAACCGTGGACTTTGTCCGAAGGGCATTGGCCCAAACTTGTCTTGCATACAAACGGCAAGGAATTGTCAGCCAATAAATACGAATGTAGTGACGTATTATGTTGTTTTTCAGCTCTTTAGCGCCATCCTTTGGGTTCCTTCTGCTAATTTCGTGTTAGTGGAAGTTTGGTGAGTATTTCGCGCTTTTCATTTTGCACTTTTCATTTTGCGCTTTTCATTTCGCGCTTTTCAGTTCATTTCTGAACGGCCGTTCGTCAACCAGCCATGTTGCGGAATCGGAGGAGATACGTGTTATTTATTATTGGCCTTGGAGTTATTGCTTTGACCCAAGTCCAGTCCAGGAACAGGAGAAGGAGGTGTTTTGGACCAAAAATCGGTTGCTTTTTTAATCGTGACCAATTATCATATGCCTTTGCTGCGGGAGATCCAGGAGAATAATCCAGAGTTTTTTCGGAATTATCTCTGGATGATGGACCCCTGCTTTCGTCAACTCTTGGCATTCTTGACCGCCTATATTAATAAGCAGGACACATGCATAAGGTTTTTATTCTATTTTTTGGTTGAATAATAATGATTTGATTTGGTATATTTTCTATATTTTTGGATGCATAGAATAAACTTTTTGGTTAAGTTCTATTGGCAGATAGCATGTCTAATTGTATTTGTTTTTTTTTTTAATGCACAATAAAAAAATTGTGGCAAATAATACTTGGCCATGTGTTTTTCTTCAAATGACAGTTTGGGAGTAGGCAGTTACATTTAAAAAAATACAATGTAAAATTGACAAGGGACACCAACATAGTTGTATCTTTAATCTTAAAAACTACGGGATAATGGTGTTGTGTAACTTGCCCAAATAAAAAAAAAAAAACAAGCATAATAATATTATTCTTGAGATCACTCGAAAAAAAAGCCTTTGAAAATTTGTTTGCAATAACTCCATTACTATCACCAGCAAAGCAGCTTCATTATTATCCCATTAAAGAAGAAGAGAATGTGCGCTGCATTTGGAGAATTCATATTTTGCCACGTCGCGAACGTTTACAAGACCGACCGATTCTGCTTCCGAGCATGCGTGTTTGTACTTTGGACTTTTGTCCGAAGGACTTGTGTACACACGCTCAGAAAATCCGACAACAGACATTGGTCTGCGGAAAATTTTAAAACCTGCTATCCAACATAAAACAAAAATCAGACATCAATTGTCCGATGGAGCGTACAAACGGTCGGATTTTCCGCCAACAGCCTGTCATCACACAATTCCCGTTGGAAAATCCGATTGTTTTTTAGAGGCTTAAGAGTTGCTTATTGTTCCACCATCTCTCCTGCTATAAGACAATGAGAGAAAACAGCTTTCCACCTCACATTTAGAACTGTATTAACAATACTGTATAACAATTAAACTTATTAGGAACTGTAGCATGCATATGTATATAAGTGTCACACATGTTAGCGATCTCTTGGTGATTAGGTTGAACCTTAAATCCCATCTTCTTCCTGTTGTCTTTGGTCATCCCAGTTTTCTGTTTTCACTGGTGCTACAAGTTCAAAGTCTCAAACGCTTCTTTACTTAATTACTACAATATTTGAAAAAGATTGATACATGATATCTAAAAGTTTTGTTGCAAGCTATTGCATATTTCTAAACCCAAGCCATGCCCAATAATTGCTAGAGATGCTTTTTTGTTTATAAAAAAAGGTTAAAACCAACAACAACAAAAAAGACCAGACTCCATGGACCACCTTTCTATATTTTTGCATTCCTTGCAAAAGTGCATGGCTATTCTACAACAATGGACCAACTAGAGGAGTGAACCTGTGTTCTCTTAATAATGTATTAAGTCCAACACTGTGAAATTGCAACGTTACTTTTTTTTGCCATTTTAGGTTCTTCTGTTTACATTTACTGAGTTTGTAATTTGATCAGATAACAATCTGCAGCCAGTTTTATCTTCCATTGACTTGGTGATACATCAATTTGCTTAGATGTGTAATTCTGATTAGTATGCCTGTAATTCATTTGTTTCAGGGGCTTAGTCACACTCACGCATTTGTTTTTGATGTTGCTCGGCTATATGTTTGAACACAGCTCACCAAGCATGTAACCGCCCATTACTGGGTACTACAGACATTTTCATGATTATTGAAGTTATGTGTGTTCATTGCTTGTTGAGCACTTGTAGGTCATCTGGGTGAAATTGCGGTTATTTGAATACATTACAAGAGATTTTCATGCCTATGATCCTGTCACACTGGAGGATACTGGCCCAAAAAATGTTGTATACCTAACATTATCAGACTCGTATGATATGATGTAGCAATCTGCATGCAAATTGTGGAAATTTTCATGAAATCAGTTAAAAAATGCTGTGTGAAAAAGCAGCACAGGGCAGTAAGTCTCTATTGTTTGTTGATGCCTGTAAAATAAGTTGCCACCCTGAACATAACCAAAAGTGTAACAGAACAGCGGTGCAGGAAGGATATGAACAGTGAAGTGATAAGACATGGAGACACACTCATATGGTATGTATGGTCTGATGTCTGTGATCTTCAGACACGTAGACTGTAGCTGGGCTTTGTCTATACCAAAACACATGTCTGCAGTTTACTATCTCTTGCACATTGTTTGCAGGACCATGTGTTACACACACACATATAACTCATGCCCTATCTCTTTCTTCTTACAGTACCTATTGCTTTCCTTCTGTTAAGCACATTCATGTCCGGTTTTCTCCCCCCCCAGCAATAAATTACAGTGGGCATGCACACCGCCAAAAATGTGCCTATTTGTACTACAATGTTTATGTGAAACGTGTAGAAAACCTGCCCATGGACTTTAGAGGGTGGTTAGACCACTAGGCCCAAGCCAACCTTCATCAGGGGGTAACTGTCAGCCTTGCAATGCCTCATGGGACTTGTAGTTTCACAACAGCTGGAGGGCCGCCAGTTTGAGATCCCTGATATAGAGGATACGGGTTTTCCGTTTTATGGAATGCTCAAAAGACTGTCCTCTTGTATTTACAAGTACTTAGCATAGAAACAAAGACTGACGGAAGAAAAATACCAAGAGGTCCATCAAGTCTTACCCCCTTTTTTTTGTTTGTTTCTCTTGTTTTCTTTAACCTTTTTGTCTGAGTATAAATCTATGTTGTCCCAAGCATTTTCACTAAGGCTGGATTCACACCTCTTCAGTTTTAGTGCTTTTTGCATTTTTGCAGATTTGCACTACAGTCCATTTAACATGGTTTCCTATGGAACACGTTCTGTAGTGCAAATCTGCAAAATGCAAAAAGCACTAAAACTGCATAGTTGTGAATCCAGCCTTACTGTTGACTGACTTACTACCTGCTGGAAGCCTGCTCCAACAACTCTTTTGAATACTTTCTAGGGTTACTTAGTTTTGAACTTTACTCCCATTAATTTGAAGTCATGTTCCTGTGTTCGTGATCTTAGCTTCATAATGAAAAGATTGCCCTCTTAAACCTTACTGATACTCCTAAACTGGTTATCAACATTCCGAAATTTGGCTGGTTCAACAGTGATACACGTGTACAACTGTCTGGTTAACAGAAGCAGGTGTAACAACTGGCTTCTGTTGAACCAGCATTTGATCAGCACATGCGGCCAGTGGCTGCAGCGCTGATCAGCGTATTCTGACGGGGGGGAGTAACCACTGTCAGAATACAACAGAGCGCTGGCAGAGATACCTGCATCCACATCGTTTTTTCGTTCAACCTGCTATTTAAAAAAAAACAAAAAAAATCAATGTGCGTATACCCTGCTTTAGTCCCTGTCTAATTTACCGCATTGGTAAGACCTCATTTGATATGCATTTCAGTTTTGGGCACCAGTTCACAAAAAACAATAAAAGGCATGGAGGAATTCTGTCTTGCGAAGAGGTGATCAAGGAGGGAAATAAATATAAATACATACAGTAAGTGTATATCTTATTTAGCAGGCTGGTCCCTGTAGTGGTGATCCTTCTAGTTATTAGGGATGGGCCCGGTGTTCGATTCAAACCCATGTTCGAATCGAACATCGGCCGTTCGTCTGCTTGTCGAGGGCTGAACTCCGAGGGCCGTTTGCATCATATTCGTGTGATGCGAACGGTCCACAATGCACTGCGCCAGTCGCTGATGATTGGCCAAGCATGCACTGTGACCCCGCATGCTTGGCCAATCATAGAGCCAGCGGCGAGGAGAGCAATAATTGGCCACAGGCAGGATGCCTGTGGCCAATTATAGCTCAGGGGGTTTAGTACACGCCCCAAACTATATAAGGCCGCCGCGCCGGCGGCCTCGTGTAGTGTGTTCCGGCTTCAGGAACAGTGACAGTGTACTGTACATGTACACACTATATGTGAATCATTTCTGTGTGGGGAAAGTGTAGGGAAAGAGCAAAAATAGGCAGGGATAGTGTATTCTTCTCAGCCTTTGCTTGTGGGGAAAGTGTAGGGATAGAGGAAAAATAGGCAGGGATAGTGTGTTCTTCTCAGTGCTGTTCTCTACCAATCCAGCCATCTGCAGGAGTTAGTGTGTGTGTGGGCTGTGTGAGTATAGCACAGCAGTAGCACACTAAACCACCTTACACTGTATCTGCCCTGTTGTCACCTAAGACAGCCATCTGCAGGAGTTAGTGTGTTTTGTGTGCCTCCAGCACAGCACAGTATACACCAACAGTCCATACATACATACAGTATATACCTACAGTCCCTGTCTTGTTTGCACCGCCTGTATACTGCGGTTCAGAGTATATAGGGTTTTAGGTATAGGGTTTTATTTTGGCTGCGGGGTTCCCCTTAATATCCATACAAGACCCAAAGGGGCTGGTAATAGGCTGGGGTAGGGGGGGAATGGGGTAGCTATGCCATTTTTCTCAAAGATTTTCATCCATATTGCCTGGACAAGACATGACATTAAAGCCGCAAGCAGTTTTAAATGGCTTCTTTTTTTCCTTTACTAATGTAATTTTTGCAGGGACAGTTCTAAACACAGGAAACACATGTGACTTCACAGGCATACTTTAGACACCCCCCAGGTACCATATTTAAAAGAATATTTAACTTTTTTTTTTCACTTTATGCATCATTAAAATGACTGCTCCAGAAAAAACGTCCATTTTTAAAACTTCTTTTTGCATTGATACATGTCCCCTGGGGCAGGACCCGGGTCCCCAAACCTGTTTTATGACAATAACATTTCGAACGTTCGCGTCCATTGTAACTAATAGGGTTCTAACGTTCGTGCGAACTTTCGGTCCGTTCGCAGGTTCTGGTGCGAACCGAACCCGGGGGTGTTCGGCTCATCCCTACTAGTTATGTACCACAATTTGCGTTTCCCACTGCCAAACAGCGGCGGGCCCATCCATAAGGCCTGCAGAGGCGTCGTCCCCCTAATCCATGCACCCAGACCCTAATTTAAATGCAGGGCACCGGACGCATGGATTCCAATGGGGTTTTTTATTTTTTTAAGAAGCACATTATTAGAACTGGAGGCTCTAATTGTCTTAAAAAAAGGGTGGGCTTGGGGCGGAGAGGACTGGATGACAATAGTGAAACTTTAAAGAAGAATGGTGTGGATATTGTATACATACTGTAGTTACATTGGTCTATTGGGCTATTGTATACATAGTTACATTGGTCTATCTTGGACCAATATAAATATGCATATATCATAATTGGCCAATGCCCCTGGAAGTTAGAAATCACTGAAGTAACCACCGCTTCTCCATTGATTGTCACTAGCTTCCGTGTGAACACAGGAGGTCAGCCACTTGGCACAGGTGCAAAGCATTTTCTGAATGAACGCAGAGTATTCTGATTGAAGGAGATGGAGAGGCGGGGCGATGTCATCACACTCTGCACATCTTCCAATCAGAGAACACTTTTCAGTGGCATTGGCCACGTATGGTATATGTATAATTACATTGGTCCAAGCTTGACCAATGTAATTATGTATAAAATAGCCATACCTGGAGTTCCTAAATTGCAGTTTGAACTGCCAGACCACCGTGGAGTATTTCAGTTAGCAGTGACCAGCTGCTTTAGTACTGCGTTGTATGTCCTTAAGCAAAGACAATGTCCAGTAATCATCCTTTTTATGTTCTTGGATATATTGCTATTAGACTGCTGTTGACCTGTAACTTTTGGAAGGTTCCAGGCCCCAGGTCATCAGCAGGCCTCTGAGACCAAAGAACAGCTGTATCTCTTCCAGTTTGGTAAGTTATGTATGCAGACATTCACCAGACAGATTGCTGAGTGAGGCGCTACAGTCACCAAAGGAACAGAGAAAAGCCTGTTATACAGATAGCAGTACAGGGACCAGCCTGCTAAATAAGAGATACAAGCAGAGGGGAATGACTAGGTACAGCATCATTTTAAATGCTGAAAGTAATAAAGATTTTCATTAACATGCACCATAAAGAATGAAGTGTAAAAAGAAAAGAACAACATTTCTGCCTAACCCAGGTTGCTTAAGCTGGATGATGGGGTGAATTCTAAGGGCAAAACTTACTACCATTTACAAGTATGCATACCTACAGTTTATGGAAAACTCACCTTTGACTTCCAGCACTGACAGCAGTGCTCTTTCTATTGCTGCTGTTACCATAATCTCTGATGTTTTTTTCTGCGCCCTCCATTTTTTTCTTTGGCCTGTAATAATGTACTGTGCATACAAAAAATGTTACAAAAAACGAAATAAAAGAGTTAAACTTTGCTCATTGGAACACTGCAAGTGCATCAGATGATTAGTACTGAAAAAGTCACTCCTATTCAGATTCACACATTATCAAACAAACAGCTTTCTTCAGAACAGGAACAGGAATTCAACAAATTATGCCTAAATCCTTGCAAAGTACACTGATTACCCAGATGGGGTTGTTACTCTCTAAAGTAGTATTAAAGGGGTTGTAAAGCTTTTTTTTTTCATACTTACCTCCACTGTGCAGCTCGTTTTGCACACAGTGGCCCCGATCCACGTCTTCTGGGGTCCCTCTGAGGCTGTCTCGTCTCCTCCCCACATGAGCTAACCCCCTCTGGGAAGCGCTCTTGCAAGGGGGTTAGCTTGTGGGCGCGCTCCCAAGTCTTGTATCTGGCGTCCATAAGCCGCTGACTACAGGACTCTGCCCCGCCCCCCACCCCTCTTGTCATTGTAGTTGATTGACAGCAGCGTGAGCCAATGGCTGTGTTGCTATCAATCTATCCAATGAAGAGCCGAGAACAGCCGAGAAGACCGGGCTGACATCAAGTGCGTTCTTGACGCGGGATTTCGAGAGGTCAGGTAAGTAAACGTTGGGACTGGGGGGCCTGCAATCGCCGAATGTTTTTTCACCTTAATGCATAGGAGGCTGAAAACGATAGGGGGTTTACTTCCACTTTAAGGTGAAAAAAGATGAACCTTTACAACCCTTTAAACCTTCAGAGTCTTAGCGTTTTCTTTTGCTTAACACACTGAGCATAATAAAAATTAGCTTTCCTCTGTAAAGTATTTGTTATAAATCTTAATCCAGCACTTTCAGTTTAAAACTTTCAATTATTTTGGCTCCGGCTCGCTAAGTGCTGCTTCCCTGAATCAAGGTAAGTAAAGCTTGTGTTCACACCATCATAGTTTATAAGAGATAAAGGGTGCCGGCTCAGCAAAGTCAAATGGCAGAAAATGGAAAAAGGAAAAAGGACGGCCGCACTCCAAAATAATGCCTTTATTGAATAAAGCTTGATCCATACATCAATCAGAGACACAGGTCCAGATGATAGCCGATGCGTTTCGCACCGTTAATGGCGCTTAATCTTAGCTGAACTTCCAGTCTTCACAGGACAGATTTAACAGTGGACAGTGTAGTCTTCAGTCAGTCTGTTAGTTTGGAGACGGGACAGGGGAGGAGCAAGGGAGCGCCTTGCCATCCTAGGCTACAGGACTGTGTGTTTCTATTGATGCACACATTGTAGGGAGACACATCTCTACTTCTTCCATGCAAGGGTTGCTCCATAGGATACTGCAAAAGAAAGGAGCCATCCTGAAACAGGAAACCTGGGACAGTGGTCATGGCACCACTCTAATGCCCCGTACACACGGTCGGATTTTTCCGACGGAAAATGTCCTATCGGACCATGTTGTCGGAAATTCCGACGGAAAAAGTTTGAGATCTTGCTCTCAAATTTTCCGACAACAAAGTCCTATCGGACTTTTTCCGATCGTGTGTAGCGAATTCCGACGGACAAAGTGCCACGCATGCTCAGATCACATTACAAGACCAAAGCTATTGGCTACTAGCCTCTACGTCAGGGGTCTCAAACTGGCGGCCCTCCAGCTGTTGCAAAACTACAAGTCCCATGAGGCATTGCAAGGCTGGCAGTTACAAGCATGACTCCCAAAGGCAGAGGCATGATGGGACTTGTAGTTCCGCAACAGCTGGAGGGCCACCAGTTTGAGACCCCTGCTCTACGTAGTCCCGTTGTACGCAACGAACGTCACCACGTTCAGGATGATCGGATTTTCTGACAACTTTGTCCGACCGTGTGTATGCAACACCAGTGTCGGAAAAAATCTGACGGATTTTGTGGTCGGAATTTCCGACCGTGTGTACGGGGCATTACTGGAACATAGGCAAGAATTAAAATAAAATGAAGCTGCATACTATTTGATTACATCAGCTATTTAAAAAAACAGAGGGCTTATTATCAGTTTAAGCGCAATAAGCACTTATCAGCTCCAAGCTAGACTAAATTTATTCTGTAACCTTTGTGATTATTGGAGTACATTTGTACTTCTCCACCAGACAGGCCCACCTACCGCGGAGAAGGCTGAATTTCCGGAAGAACACCAGCATTATCATACAGTACATGCAGTGCCTCTGTATTCATAGCTAGTGTATATAAAGAGCTATATAACTATAAAGAACCAGCTGTTTTTAAAGTTGAATGCTCCCTTGTCCATTACACACCTCTTATGTGAATTTGCTAAAGGCAAAATAGTAAAAATTGAAAAGCTCTACTAAAGCCTGTGAACGGTCTGACTATATTTCTCATGCTTGCGGGGTGGGGGAAGTGGATGGCATATTGCTCTAGTTACTATAGTTCTTTATTTGTATTGAACTTGTGCTAGTGTCTGAACCCCTCAGTAACTCTAAGCCCCCGTACACAAGATCGGAAATTCCGACCACAAAATCCGTCCGTTTTTTTCCGACGGATTTTGTCCGACACTGGTGTTGCATACACACGGTCGGACAAAGTTGTTGCAAAATCCGATCGTTCCAAACGTGGTGACGTTTGTTGCGTACTACGGAACTATGTAGAGACTAGTAGCCAATAGCTTTGGTCTCGTAATTTGATCTGAGCATGCGTGCCACTTTGTCCGTCAGAATTCCCTACACACGATCGGAAAAAGTCAGATCGGATTTTGTTGTCGGAAAATTTGAGATCCTGCTCTCAAATTTTTTCCGTCGGAAATTTATACGGAAAAAGCCTGCTAGAGCTCACACACGATCAGATTTTCCGACAACATAATCCGATCGGACTTTTTCCATCGGAATATCCGACCGTGTGTACGGGGCATAATGCCCTATTAACCTCTGTGTATTGAGGCCCTGTTGGGGTTGCATTGTGGTAGAAAAAGTCCTGCTTGTTGCATCTTTAATGCTGTTTCCATCAAAATTATGGAAGTGTTACATAGAGTTTAATGCACATTAAGCACATTTAAAAGCACGTAAAGCGTGTGTAAAAGTGCATACAAAGGCAACACCCAGATGTTAATGGGATTCAAAAGAAATTCTGCCTGGTATACAATGCAAGTTTTTTTCTGGGCTTAACTGAAGAAAAAAAAAAACGGAGGAGATTGCTGTACTAACTAGCAATTTTAGTACAGCGGTCTCCAGCCATTGGCTGCTAGTGCTGATCGAATGCCGATCGGCTGCTGATTTTTCAGGAAGCCCGTTTAACAGAAGCTGGATATTTGGGCCGACTTCTGTCGGACAGGCTGCTATAAACACTGGCCAAAATGTTAGCCAGTTTCTGTTGAACCGGCCGATATTCTGCCTTAAGGCTATGTTCCACTATTGTGTTCCCAAAGTCACGCGGTTTTGCCGCAATTTTTTACCGTAATTTTTTGAAGCAATGCCTGGGTATTCTTGAGGTCTATGGACCTCAAGTCACATCAAAGTGGGACCAAAGTAGTACAGGGACTACTTTGAAGTCGCTGCGTCTTGAAGTCGCACAGATATGAACGGTCTACTATAAGAGATCAGATAATTTGAATACAAGTAACTTAACCAGCTTTACACAACTAGGGACCCATTTATAAAGTAGTGGTATTGCCTACCTGAGGCTAAAGGAGAGGGGGGGGGGAGCGATGTACCGGGATGAGAAGGGAACCTGTCAAATAACTCTGACGGGCTGTGTTACAGGGCTCTGCAGCTTTATGCACTCCACAGATTATAGCACTTTTCATTTTATTAATTACAAATAATGCAGACAGTGCAGTATTCTTAACACAAAATGTATCTTCATGTCTGACTTCCATCACAAAGAAAATAATTAGGAGAATATTTCATATTGTGGGG
Source organism: Lithobates sylvaticus (assembly GCA_028564925.1). Taxonomy (NCBI): domain Eukaryota; kingdom Metazoa; phylum Chordata; class Amphibia; order Anura; family Ranidae; genus Lithobates; species Lithobates sylvaticus. Next base: position 261,911,135 of record CM053026.1, read on the forward strand.
TTTGAGCAGGTACTTGCAAATCTTTTATTTATGCCCCTAGGCAAACTGTTTATCCAGATCTGCTGCTTTATAGTACAGATACAACCAAATCTTACTGAATCATTTATCCCAAACTGCATAGTGGTTTCAGACTTCAGATCATTAGTAGAGTGTATGGAAATTGTAGCTTCTATGGAGTAGAATTTATGGACCAATAGGACAACACAACTAGACAGGTTATGGTGAGTGAGGAGGGTCATAAGGAAAATGAACCAAAAAGCCCTGTGAAGAACAGTAGATCTACATTCCCCAGACACTTAAGGTAAACCTGTTCAATTGCTTGGTAACACAAATTGCTAATTAAATGGCAGCAACTCAATGCATTTAGGCATCTAGATATGGTGAAGACGACTTGCTGGCGTTCAAACTGAGCATCAGAATGGGGAAGAAAGGGGATTTAAGTGACTTTGAACGTGTCATGGTTGTTGATGACAGACAGGCTGGTCTGAGTATTTCAAAAATTGCTGATATGCTGGTATTTACACAACCATCTCTAGGGTTTACAGAGAATGGTCCAAAAAAGGGAAAATATCCAGTGAGTGGCAGCTGTGTGGACGAAAATGCCTTGTTGATGTCAGAGAAGAATGGGCAGACTGGTTTGAGATGATAGAAAGGCAACAGTAAGGCCCCTTTCACACTGGGGCGCTTTTCAGGCGGTACAACACTAAAAATAACGCCTGTACACCGCCTGAAAAAACTGGCCCCATTCACTCCAGTGTGAAAGCCGGTGGGCTTTCACACTGGAGCGGTGCGCTAGCAGGACGGTAAAAAAAGTCCTGCTAGCAGCATCTTTGGAGCAGTATAGGAGCGGTGTATTCACCGCTCCTATACCGCTCCTTCCCATTGATTTCAATGGGACACCGCGGTAATACCGCGGCAATACGCGGGATTTTAACCCTTTTTCGGCCGCTCGCGGGGGGTACAACGGGGGATTTTAACCCTTTTTCGGCCGCTCTCGGGGGTAAAACTGCCCCGCGAGCGGCCGAATACCGCGGCTAAAACGACGGTAAAGCAGCGCTGCTTTACCGTCGCCGCGGCTCCCGCCCCAGTGTGAAAGGGGCCTAACTCAAATAACAACTCGTTACAACCAAGGTATGCTTTTAAATAGCAATAGGGACAAGGGGAAAGGGGAAGGCAATTAGACCACCATTAATATGTCACTCCAATTGGGTGACAAACCACCGATCTTACACACTTGGAGTGTCACAGGCCGTAACCAATAAGCATATAGGAAAAGAGAGGGGTTTGGGGCCGATAGAACCGGACTCAAACGAGGCTACTATTGGCGGTGAAAAAATAGATTGAGTTTACTTAAACTATCTCAAATTTTATTAGTATCAAAAATTAGTTTATGTACAAAGGTGCAATTCTGTAAAAAAGATCTCAACATTCAGATATCTTATTGAATACATTGTAGACACACAACAACAAAACAAACATAGAACAACATTAAACACACCACAAGAGTCCAGGCTGTAGCTATAGTCAATTGAAAACCACTATATTTTCTAAACATCATTTGGTATTTAGATTATAGAAGACAATTGTCTCATATCTAATCACTAGGTGGTTATTCAATGGACTTAATTAAGTATGGGAGTTAGTAAGCAGTTTAGTGACAATTAGTTATGGAGTCTGGTCTAAGCACGGGTATTCAATTCCAAAGGGAGCAAAGATGGTCAGCTGGTAGGATATTTATCAACACAAATGTATCCACTTGCCGACCGCTCACTGTATATATACGTCATTTTTTTGAAGAGGGATATCTCGGTAACGGCAGCAGCTGCTGCCACAACCGAGGTATCCATCTTTACAGTGAGCGGTTCTGTTTCCGATAATGGTGGTCTCTGCGGCGGGTTCGCCGCGAGATCACCGTCATCGGCGGCGGGAGAGGTGCCACCCCCTCCCGCCGCTCTCCTGTCGCTTACCGGGGCCGTCGGCAGCGGTGGAGGCGATCGGGTCCTACGTGATGGGTATGGAGACGAGTGAGGCTAAGATGGCCCCCACTCGTCTCTATACCATGGGAGGGCGGAAGCGACGTCAAAACGTCACTTCCGCCCATACATCTTAAAGGCACAATTTTCATTTTTAAATTACATTTTTTTTATTCCATTTATGAGATCTGAGGACTTTTTGACCCCAGATCTCATATTTAACCTGTCATGCTTTTTTCTATTACAAGGGATGTTTACATTCCTTGTAATAGGAATAAAAGTGATCCATTTTTTTTTTTAAAAACAGGGTAAAAATTAATAAATTCAAGTAAAATAAATAAGAACATTTTTTTTTTTTTAAAACACCCTGTCCCAACAAGCTTGCGCACAGAAGCGAGCGCATACGTGAGTAGCGCCCGCATATGAAAACGGTAGTCAAACCACACATGTGAGGTATCACCGCGATCAGTAGAGCGAGAACAATAATTCTAGCCCTAGACCTCCTCTGTAACTCAAAAGATGCAACCTGTAGATTTTTTAAAATGTCGCTTATGGAGATTTTTGAGGGTAAAAGTTTGACGCCATTCCACGAGCGGGCGCAATTTTGAAGCATGACATTTTGGGTATCAATTTACTTGGCGTAACATTATCTTTCACAATATAAAAAAATATTGGGATAATTTTACTGTTGTCTTATTTTTTTATTCAAAAGAGTGATTTTTTTTTCCAAAAAAAGTGCGCTTGTAAACCGCTGCGCAAATACGGTGTGAAAAATAGTATTTCAATGACCGCCATTTTATTCTCTAGGGTGTTAGAAAAAAAAACAATATATAATGTTTGGGGGTTCTAAGTATATTTCTAGCAAAAAAAAACTGTTTTAAACATGAAAACACAGAATCTGAAAAACAGGCTTGGTCCTTAAGTGGTTATACTGTCATTATATTGGATCCTAGATTATTCATTTATGAAGAACAGGCTTAGCAGGTAGTTCATAGAAAACAAAGTAAGGAATAAAGCCTCTTTGAATAATGTAAGTAGTTCACTTTGGACAGCAAAGAAACTGTCAATTGGCATAAATTCCAATGCACACTCGTTAGTGACACAAGGTGGTGTTGTTCCTTTATAGTTCAATGACAGTATAGGGAAATCATATATAAACTGTATTTGTTAGAAGACTTAATCTATTTAGTTATGTTTCCACACATTACTCCTTGCAGCCTGATTGTTAATCGGTTAATTCAAGTAATTAATGAGATCCTTCCAGATTCACACAAGACTAATCAGCCATAATAACAAGCATATTGAAGGTACTTTCCATTTTGGAACTTCTAATTCTGGCCCGCAACAGTTCAGAACAAAGGATCTTCAATAAGTAAAAACGGATATAGCAGTTGGTACTTTACCACTCCGTTTGATAGGTCAGCAGTTCCATATGGACTATGGTGGCTTGTCTGCACTCTGTCCGGATTTTCTTCGCAGCGCCGTTCGTGGCTACCATCCAATAGTCTAGGGAATTCAACTCCGCTGATCATAAAGGATCCCTTCTCGTTTGTAGTTGCTGACGGCCGCTTGTGGCTGTCGAGATGCCGCCATGGGATATTCAAACACCGCACAGATGCCGCTCAGCGTTCCGCTCTGTTTCATACAAGATTCACTCCATAGTGAGCAACAGGAGGTATGCTTTTACTTGTGGCAAAAGTTTGTTCTATTGTTACCATTACACAGAAGGAATTTCATATATTTTATATATTTCTTATATTTTGCATGGTTCGCTATCTGTTCAGAATTATTCACTTAATTTGGTGGTACACTGTGCAATATTAGTAGGTTAATATTAGCGCAATTATTCATTTAATACAAGGTATGCAGAATACCATCTCTGAACGCACAACACATCAAACCTTGAAGCAGAAGACCCCACCGGGTGCCACTCCTGTCAGCTAAGAACAGGAAACTGAGGCTACAATTCGCACAGGATCACCAAAATTGGACAATAGAAGGCTGGAAAAACATTGCCTGGTCTGAGGAGTCTAAATTTCAGCTGCAACATTCAGATGGTAGGGTCCGAATATGGCGTAAACAACATGAAAGCATGGATCCATCCTGCCTTGTATCAATGGTTCAGGCTGGTTGGCGGTGTAATGGTGTGGGGGATATTTTCATGGCACACTTTGCCCCTTAGTCCCAATTGAGCATTGTTTAAACACCACGGCCTACCTGAGTATTGTTGCTGACCATGTCCATCCCTTTATGACTACAGTGTACCCATCTTCTGATGGCCACTTCCAGCAGGATAATGCACCATGTCACAAAGATCAAATTATCTCAAACTGGTTTCTTGAACATGACAATGAGGTCACTGTACTCCAATGGCCTCCACAGTCACCAGATCTCAATCCAATAGAGCACCTTTGGTATGTGGTAGAACGGGAGATTTGCGTCATGGATGTGAAGCCGACAAATCTGCAGCAACTGAGTGATTACTATCATGGCAAATTTGGACCAAAATCTCTGAGGAATGTTTTCAACACCTTGTTGAATCTATGCCATGAAGAATGAAGGCAGTTCTGAAGGCAGAAGAGGGTCCAACCCGGTACTAGCAAGGTGTACCTAATAAAGTGGCCAGTGAGTGTATGTTAAAACAGAAGGTATTTGATTGTCCCACTCCCATTATAAAACTAAAAAAAAGGGGGTCTTTACCTCATTTTAAGTGCAGACAATGCAAATAATTAATTATTCATTCCTCTAGTTAGTTTGTAAGAACCACTAGTATATGATTTAAAAATAAATGCAGGATCAATGTAGAGTATTTACTACATTGTCCCACTCCCTGTATATAAAGGGCCCTTAGACAATACACTTGATAATATGGTGTATTTAGAGATCTAAACAGTCCTGCTAATAAAAACTATAGAAAGCTTGTATAGACCGGAATGTGTTTAGACTGTCTTGGAGTACTCCAAGATCTACATTTTCTAAGCTTGCAACTAAGTGGAACCTAATAATTAGGTAACCTCCAGGTCCTCCACCTCTGAAAGCACTTACAGCACAACTGCCGACCGCGTTCTTGTTCGGTTACTGAATACAATAAAAAAGAATTGAATATTCCCAAGGAAGCGCAATCCATTTTGAACTAACATTTATTAACAATCTGCTGACAGCTTTCTGTACCTCTGGCTGTCCAAATGTCATGACTTGACCTCATACTGTACAAGGCTGTAAAAGATTTCAGGTGGTAAATGTTTTTCTTTTTCTTTTTTACGCCAAGTCTCTCATTTGAAGGAACAAGAACCATCTGGGGTTTATCAGAATGAGTGATAGATAAAGATATGGAGAGATGGGGGAGGAAGATATTCAGTATGCAGGGAATATATAATATATATATATATATTAATAGTCGGTAATGCTTGCTCCTAAAGCTACCCAGATATATTACAAAGTGGTCAGCTGTTAGGAACAGTCAGAGGTCCACATTGACTATTCGTCTAGATTCACACTTGTGTGTTTTTTCCTAGATTTATATTCCATTAAAAGCAATGGTTTGCTTAAAACTGTCTACACAAGTCAATGTGTATCATAGGGTGTATCATAGGGGACAGCAAAGCATGTGTGTTTTGATGCCTTTTTACTTTTCCTTCAATGGAGAACACATTAGGGCAAAAGTGTAATGCCCTGTACACACGTTGAAGGTTTTTTCAACGGAATTCTGCTCAAGCTGTCTTGCATACACACAGTCACACCAAATTCCGACCGTCCAGAACGCAGTGACGTACAACACATACGACGGGACTAGAAAAATGGAAGTTCAATAGTCAGTAGCCAATAGCTTCCGTCTCAAACTTGCTTCAGAGCATGCATAGTTTTTGGTGCGTCGGAACAGCATACAGATAAGCGGTTTTTCCACTCGAAATTTTTTCCATCTGAAAAATTTAGAACATGTTTTCTATCTAAGTCCAACTGAATTTTCCACGGAAAAAGTCCGATGGGGCATACACACGGTCGGAATATCTGATGAAAAGCTCCCATCGGACTTTTTCAGCCGGAAAGTCCGACCGTGTGTACGCGGCATAATGCTTGAATTCAGACCTGCGTGGTCCATTACCATGTGTACATCTAGGTAATTAAAGTGGTTGTAAATGAATTCTCTGCATTAGGGTAAAAATGTCCCAGCACTTGTATCGTCCCCTCACCACCACTTATACTTACCTGAGTCCTGTTTTGATCCAGTGCTGTGTCTCTCCTGCTGCTGTCAATCAAATCTTGTGAGGGAGGAGCAGTGGGGCGGGGCTGAGCCACGTTGTGTGTGTCTATGAACGCACAATTCCCCGCTCAGGAGCAGGCCTGCAGCTGTGCCACCAATAGCAAGCGGCTTCCTATGGTAACACACTGAGAAGAGGAGGAGCCTAGAGCGCTGGCGGGGAACCACAAAAGAGGAGGTTCAGGTAACTATAACATGCTCATTATTTATTATATATATATGCATATAGTATATAGTCTATTGTTTACAACCAATTTCACTTTGTATAGGCTGTCAACTAGGGATGGTCCTGATGTTCGAGTCAAAACTAAGTTCAACTCGAACATATGGGGCGTTCACGGCAAATTTGAGCACCGCGGAGCGCCCCATAATGCACTGCGAGATTGCAGTGCATTGACGGCTGCTGATTGGCCAAAGCATGCACCTGACCTGCAAGCTTTGGCCAGCAACAGCACGCTCTGCTGTGAAAGCTATGATTGGCCAAAGGCAGGGTGCCTTTAGCCAATCATGGCTTAGGGGGCTAAGTTCAAGCCCCACACTATATAAGGTTGCTTACACGGCGACTGTAAACAGTGTTATAATAACGTGGAGAGATTGAGAGAACGTTAGCTAGAGGCAGGTTAGTTAGTGGCATGCAGGAAGTTTCAGTGTATATATATATATATATATATAGTGTAGTCAGCATTTTGGAACCTGCCACTGAGGTACAGCACATTCCACAAATTCACGAAAGGGGTAGAGTCTACCAGCTGAAAAGGCAGCAGTTGCAGACGCTGAGCATGTGAATTTCTCTTGTTAAGCCAACAGGGCTGACCAATTATGGCTCTCTTAGCAGAGGGCACTGTGATTGGCCAAACCATGCAGGTCAGGTGCATGCTTTGGCCAATCATCATACAGCAATGCACTGCGATCTCACAGTACATTATGGAGCGTTCTGTGGCACTCAAATTTTCTGTGAACGCCCCCTAATGTTCGCTCTGTGGCGAACAGCCGATGTTCGAGTCGAACGTATATGTTCGAACCAAACATCAAGCTCATCTCTAATGCTGAAATGGATGACTGAGGAGACTGAAAGAGTGAGGCACGGAGTAGAGAGATAGATTTGCGTATCGTCAGTATTTAGGTGTCATTCTGAAGGAATCGCAATACTTCTCGGTATGCACATTGTCGATCATTTCAATAATAGACAGTAAAACGCATGTTTTACCATGCGTTACTGCAACCCCTGAGTCTGAGTAGGTACAATGCATCAGTTAAGTTGCAGTAAATAGATCAATTAACTGGTATGTATAAACCTGTTTTCTTCTCAAGGTAATGTTTTTCTAATTTTGTTGAAGGGTCACAATAGGCATTGATCTGTGCACTGCCTTGTTATACAAGCCCCCAAGACTTGTGTATTAAATGAACCTCTCTATGATAAAAGAAGTCTATGGCAGTGTGATGCTTGTTTTGCACATGGGGTGGGAAATAGAGATGTAACAGATGGCTTATCACAGGAGGCAAGTTAGAAAAAACAGGCTTCCAGGTGATAATGGAGGACCATCCCTCCCAAATGTCAAGGCTTTCCATGTCTGAGACTATCCAGAGCACTACAAAGTGACCTGCAAGATGAGGTTGTTAGATAAAAGTTTTGACTGGCAGACCCACTATCTACTGCTCCTACGTCAGAAGACAAGTAAGGTTGTCTATAGTTAGTATGATAGCAAGTAAAAAGATAGAAATGGAAAATTGTAGTTTGTTAAAAAATATATATTTTCATTCTGTATTTCCACCCAAAGATTTGTGAGAAAAAAAGCCCCAGAACTTCAGTAACACTGGCCATACACTGTAGGATTTTTCTTGGTCAGCCCTGTTGGCTTAACAAGAGAAATCTATTGATTTCCCCATCCTCACTAAATAGAGTGGATAGAGGAATCTGCAGCACCAGCTGTTGTATTCTGGCACCTGTGACTGTCAGAATACCCAAACTCTGACTGGATGCAGTCGCTGTTATGCCCTGTAATCCATGGATTTTTTCCAACCGATGTCGGCTCAAACTTGTCTTGCATACATACAGTCACACAAAGTTGGTCGGAAATTCCGAACTTTAAGAACGCAGTGACGTACAACATGTACGACGAGCCGAGAAAAATGAAGTTCAATAGCCAGTGCTGCTCTTCTGCTTGATTCCGAGCATGCGAGTACACACAATCGGAATTTCCGACAACGGATTTTGTTGTCGGAAAATTTGAGAACCAGATCTCAAATTTTGTGTGACGGAAATTCCTATGGAAAATGTGTGATGGAGCCTACACACGGTCGGAATTTCCAACAACAAGGTCCTATCACACATTTTCCATCCGAAAATCCTATCGTGTGTACAGGGCATTAGGCTGATCATTTTCCACCCAGCTCCTTTGATTTCCAGTTAGAAGGATGTCATGTGGGAGGGTGCCCTGTATATGGCCAGCTTAACACTGTGCAGACCGGAGACAGACACAGTCCTGCTGTCTTATGTGGGGAAATTGTGTGAAAACGGACCACCAGTCCGTTTTCATCCTATCTGATCTGCCAGACGGATTGAAAATAGGACCACCATCCGTCTGGATTTTACTGGCAGGGTCAGATTGGATCTCCATAGGGGAGATTGCAAAATCCGATCAGGTCGGCCTGAAAAACAGAAAGGCGGACCTGATCAGACAGCACGTGTGAAAGGGGCATAAAGCTAGTAGGGTTTCATTCAAAAGTTTGCATTTCAGGAATGTTTGTACAATTTTCTAATTGTTAGTTGGTTCAAATAGACGTTCCTTTTCGAGTCGACCACAGTGATGAGAAGATGGAAGCAGGATGGAAATTTTTTGTCAAATGGATTTCTAACAGTGAATGAATGTGGTTTACGTTCAGGAAAGTCCATTCCTTCCAAAATAAAATGTTAAAAGCAAACATTATTTTGCAGTACGGTACTTTAGAACACCATTAGTCAAATCATTGAATGCATTGTGAACTTTCTTACGAATGTTCATATGAATTTTTAAATCTCTTATTGTAAGGCCAGCTTCAGTCTCTTTAGCATTCCACATTCGAGTGTCAGATGCCTGTGACCCCCAAATCATACTGGGGTTCCTTGCTCTGACTCTACGGCACTGCCAAGTACAGGAGTATGCTGACAAAAAAATAGGTATGGTGCCAATAAATAGGCAAATTGGTAGACATGTGCGCAGTCAATAAATTTGTTTTGTTTCCTTCTGTTCCGTATTAGAATTAATTCGTATTTCGTAATTTGTGTCCGAAATTCAATTTTGATTCGTATGAAATATGAATTTTCGCTAGGTTCGTAAACTTTTCGTAACAATTACGAACCTTCGTTATGATGAATTTATCATTATGAGGGGCTCCCACCATCCCTGTGCTGTGCTGACTTCCTGGGTTTTCAACTTCATCATAACGAATAATCGTAATTAACGAACATTCTTATTTTGTCCAATTAAGTCTCCCACTCCCATATTAAGAAAGCTAATTTTCCCAACCCTCACTCAGCGGCAGAAGAAAACCTCAGATTGGTCAACAAAACACCAGTCACGTTTCCATTGTAATGTACTGTATTTATCGGCGTATAACACGCACTTTTCCCCCCTTAAAATCGGGGGAAAGTCGTGGGTGCGTGTTATACGCCGATACCCCAAAAAAAGGTGCCCAAAAAATTAAAACGGCGCCGAAAAACAGCAGCCGCCGCCGAAAAAAAAACGAGCGCCGCCGGAAAAAAACGAGCGCCGCCGAAAAAGACCGATCTGTCTGTTCCGCTCTGCTCGCAGTCCCGCCTCCCTTCGCTTGCTTCCGAAACAGCAGGGAGGCGGGACTGCGAGCAGAGCTCGGGCTTTTCCGGCTCCACTCGCAGTCCCGCCTCCCTGCGTTCGCTTCCGAAACAGCAGGGAGGCGGGACTGAGAGCAGGAGCCGAACAGATGGCTCGGGCTTTTCCACAGACGCTCGCTCTTTTTCGGCCGCGCGGTCTTTCTAGGCGGCAATTTTAAATGTGCAAAAGATGGAAATGACGCTGGCAAGCTGCAACTGACACTGACAAGCTGCAGATCACACTGGGCAAGCTGCAGATCACACTGGGCAAAGCTGCAAATGACACTGGGCAAGCTGCAAATGACGCTGACAAGCTGCAAATGACGCTGACAAGCTGCAAATGACGCTGGGCAAGCTGCAAATCACACTGGGCAAAGCTGCAAATGATGCTGGGCAAGCTGCAAATGACGCTTAAATGTAAGTGTTTTTTTTTTCCCTAAACTTCCCTCCTAAAACTTTTTTTCCTTAAAATGCCCTCCTAAACTTGGGGTGCGTGTTATACGCCGGTGCGTGTTATACACCGATAAATACGGTAATTTGGATCCGAAATTCGTAAACGAAATTTCGTACAAAATTCGGAAGCATAGCAATTCATATTTCGTATCCTCCCGAATGTATGAATTTACGGAAATTCGTATGAATTTTCGATTCGTACAAAACTAATCGCACATGTCTACAGATTGGCAGGCTGTTTCGATTACAGAGCTAAAGAGCTGGAGAAGTATATGTGGGTGTAAGATCCTATAGTACTCGTATATGCAGTTATTGCCTTATCTGTGCATACCTGAAAACTTGATTAAATATACATATTTGATAGATTGGCCATGTACTGTACATGCATGTCCGAGTGGGAAGATAGTAAAGCACATACAACTTTAAAGTTGGGAGAAATATAATGGATGCCTGGTTTCATTGCAGGTTCAGTTCATAGGTGCAGTTGTTTTAAATGTTAGGATAAACTACACATTGGGGTTTAATTACTAAAATTGCAGAGTGCAAAATCAGGCGCAGCTCTGCATAGAAACCAATCAGTTTCTAACTTCAGCTTGTTCACTTAAGCTTTGACAAAAAAAAAAAAAAAAACCTGGAAGCTGAATGTATTCTATGCATGATTCTATGTGGGTTCCAGTCTCTTTCTTCCCACATCTCAAAACCATAGGTCTGCACAAGGGGTGTTCCGGGTGTGCCTGGGCACACCCTAATCCTCTGTGGAGTGCCAATTCCCCCTGCTGCCCGCCTCCCCCCCACAGCGCTTCTGGCTTCCCTGTTCTCCTCTCCCACTGGCTGCTGCTGCGGGCACACAAGGGGATGTATCAGGAAGGAGAGTGCAGGAAGGGGACAGCAGGGCCCCATCCTTTTCTGAATGAACGGTACCAATAAACTGTTTGTGAATGTACAGGAAGCGGCTCAGCACAGAGCACTTCCCATTCATTCACTGTCCTGTGCAGCTGAGGTTGCAGAGAAAGGGACTGTAAAATCCTTGTTCTAAGTCCCTTTATCTGTCTTAAAAGTGAGACATCAGTGGTCTGTTTAAAACCCTGATATTTCACCATTTACCCCAAATGGGGCTCCTAAAATTTTTTAAAAATATACCTATATATATATTGTATATATACCCCCCTACTGACACCAATCTCTGCCTTACTGATACCTTTCACTGCTCTATTAACACTGTCCTCTGCCCTACTGACACCATCCACTGGCCTTCTGACACCAACGTCTGCCCTACTGACATGTCCACTGCTCTACTGACACCATCCACTACCCTACTGACACCATCCACTGCCCTATTGACACCATCCACTGCCCTACTGACACCATCCACTGCCCTATTGGCACCATCCACTGCCCTACTGACACATTTTAAAGTGTTTGTTTACATTTATTTATAAGAGTGTGTCTGCATGTGTACAGTATATATATAGGTTAATTATCTTTCACCCAAAATGACTCCAGTGCGTAGGTGTTGCCATATGGCTATGGTAGGGGCATTAGACTGTATATATTGCTGGCAAATTTTCTGTGGCACTTTAGAGAAAATTAATCCATCAAATCCCAGGCCGGCCATAGTCTGATTCAAACTATGTATGGACAGGCTGAATGTACCAAGTTGATTGATCGATCAACTTGGGTACAACAAGCCTGCCAGATTTTACATGTGATTATCGCTAGCGGCTTGTATAGCCGCTAGCGATAATCACTGTCTTCTCCTGGCGGGGACACCTTCCCCTGCCAGGAGAGTACAATGGCTCGGCGGGAGGGATTCCTGTGTCTGTCTGAATTTCTTTCCTGCAACCCGTGTATGGCCTGCTTTATGTCTTTATTAAAGCAATACATACCCAAACACTTAGTAGAGCCAGTTTACCTACCAGTATGATTTTGGAATGTAGAAGGACAACACCCATGGGAAACTAGGAGAGCATAAAAAAGTTATCCAGATTGTGTCTTTTGTGGACATCAAACACCATGTTTCAGGAAATTAGGAGAACATAAAAATGCTATCCAGATAGTGTCTTTTATGGAGGTCAAACTCCACATCCCAGAGATGCAATGCAAGATTGCCTGCCACTTAACCGTTGTGCGAGTTCAAATATTAGGCAGTATACTGTACTTACTCTAGTAGTCTTTATGACACTCTTGAGCTGATTGTAGCCAAATTAGTTCACTTGCAATAAAAACAATTGAGTTCTGTCTGTGATACTTTTTTTATTTGCACTAACATCCACTAACTTCTGCTTGGACCTTGAAGAAGGGGGTAAATCCTGAAAGCTTGTCCTGAAAGTTTGGATGTCAGTGCAAATAAAAAATGTTTCAAGGTCAGTACCCAGTTGCTACGAAAGTTGGTATCAGATATCAGAGGTGAACAGATATAAAGTACCCTTTATCAGAGGGGGGTAGTCTGATGGACTGGCCACAGACTCTGTTGAGGGTAAACAAAAGGGCACAGTCCTCCTATGGAAGATATTTTTGTAGAGCACCTCTGCCATCAGGTTTTCTTTGGGTTGGTTGGGAAGGGAATCCTAGTTATCAGCTGAAGAAATCAAGTTGATCAAAATCCTGGTTGGCCAGGGTTGTCTGGTTGAGTCTAATAGCATCTGTAGTCATTAGAATCATCATCCGATCTGACATGGGCTGCATGTGACTGGTGGTCACATAAGGTGAAGTGTGGTGCATTTTTACGCAACGCAGCTCAAGGCAGTGTTGTGGTGTGCGGGGCACGTAGAAGGTTGATTTACTAAAACTGGAGAGTGCAAAATCTGGTGCAGCTGTAAATAGAAACAAATCAGCTTCTAACTTCAGATTGCTCAATTAAGCTTTTACAAAATACCTGGAAGCCGATTGGTTTCTATGCAGAGCTGCACCAGATTTTGCACTCTCCAGTTTTAGTAAATCAACCCCAATGTGTAGTTTCTTTGAGCCTGCATTGATCAATGCACTTCCACTGAAGTGGTTTGAAGGAGCCCTTAGTAATGTATAGTAGTAAGTGCTGCATTGTACACTAGTCCAATTATTAAACATCTGCATCAACTATGCCTAATAAACATACCTCGTTTTATATTTGGCACATATCACAGCCTTTTAAGAGACACTTATCAAAAGTTTAAATTCATTTAATAATTAATATAAAATGCTAATAAATTTGTAATCATGTGTATTGATTTTTACTACTTTGATGTGCTTCATTTAAAGTCCCAGGGGAATGCAAACTTGTAATATAAAACCCTAGTTTAATGCTTGTTACAGAGGCCAGTTAACTTGTATAGTTTTGCATCTCATTTCCTCTTCATTGTTTAATTATTCAAATTAGTATTTTTTTGAAAGAGGTAAGGTACAATTGGTGATACAAGTCATATCATTTGACCTCTTTATGGTTTAATTAATTAAACACACAACAACAAATTTTAGTAAGTACAAGAATTTTATTGCATCATATTACAAAAGTATACCAACCCTTGTCAACGAAGCCCCTCTCCGAGGGGATATGTTATAATCATTCATTTATTTATATACATATTTACATATTCTAATGTTGGATAACTTACAGCTCTACAGCTGCTGGGGAAACACAAATTCCGGTCATGACCGTGCTGGCCATGCTGTTCCTTGTAGTTCTACAGCAGCTGGAGAGCCAGAGATTGGCCAACAGCTCTACAGAGTCAAAAGGCACTTAACATAGAGACCAGCAATACATTGCCCTGCAAGGAGATGCTTGCCTTTTTGTCAACTAAGAGGTTAACAAACGCAGCTGATATTTAACCCCTTCAGTGCCGACAGCTTGAACATCTGTCTGCAACAGAATGGATTCAACACTGAAAAATAAAGTAGAATAAAACAATTTATAGCATTTGTCCTTTCGGTTTTAAAATCCCACAATATCCTTTATGAGTATGTTAGATATAAGCTCTATAACATTATACAAGTGCTTCAAAAAGCCAAATATACACAGAATTAAAGTCTCTAAAGTAATGCACAAAGTACTAAGAATGAATCTGTATAATACTGCATTTTCTGGCTATTAGCATTATAGAGGTTATGTGAAAAATGAATGTGAAACTTAACGGCATATCTTGTCCCATCCTTCCAGCTCTCCTGTACCACAGAGAGAGACAGAACAAGACTTTGATGTCCTAGAGACAGTGCTTTCAGTCTTTTTTTTTTCCAGTGCAAGCAAAAGGAGGCATCAATAGGATGTTTCAGGCTCCAGAGTAAAGTCCAGCAGACTTGTTCCTTTATCAGCAGATGCTCTACCAGCATAGAGATAAGTTTAATTAGCCTCCAAAGTCTCATAAGTACATTGTCCTTACTGTTCATGTCCATCCTCTCTATTCTTTAATTACACTTTAGTTGCCAAAGAGTGTAATTCAGATTTTTGTGTCTGGGCACTCAAGCTGGAGGAGGTGTTACTAATTTGTCCATGGAAGGTTTTGTTAAGTCCAAAAAAAAAAAAAACACTGCGAGCGAAACCGAAGGTCGAAGAATGCATAGAGGAACGGGTTGAGGCAGCTGTTGATGTATGCCAGACATGTGGCATAAGGGTGCAGGCTGAGGATCAGGTTAAACTGCATGCAAGAAAGGTCTAGAACACCTATGAGCCCCAGGATGTGGATGGTTTTGATAATATGAAATGGCAACCAACAAATGGCAAACACAACGACGAGCGTGATGATTATCTTTAGAAGCCTTCTCTTCTTTTGCTCTTCTTTCTTGAGATTCTGGAAGTGGACGGTTACCTTGCAGCCAATGAAGCAGTAGAATGTGGTCATGA
The DNA here is from genome assembly GCA_028564925.1 of Lithobates sylvaticus. Lineage (NCBI taxonomy): Eukaryota > Metazoa > Chordata > Amphibia > Anura > Ranidae > Lithobates > Lithobates sylvaticus. Next base: position 261,926,461 of record CM053026.1, read on the forward strand.
GGAGTAGCGGAAGCAGAAAACCTGGCACGGTGGTGAGGAGGCCGAGTCCTGCAATCCAGTAATTCTCGTTCTCCTTTTCGGAGATGCCGGTGAAGTCCAGGTCACAGACAGTCTTATTGCCATCAGGACGGGTTTCGCGGAGAATCAGACTGGGTAGTGCCAGAAACCCTGAGAAGAACCATATAATTCCCAGGGACAGCATTGTTGTTGAACGGGAGCGCAGGTTGGCGCTAGAGAGCGAGTGAACAATGGCCAGGTATCTGTCAAAACTCAGACAGGTGAGGCAGAAAACACTGGCAAACATATTCAGCAGCACCAGGTAGCTACTAATCTTGCAAAGAGCAGAACCAAAGGGCCAGTGAAAGCCAAGAGCGGTGTAGGTAGCCCATAAGGGTAAGGTGACAACAAAAGCCAGGTCGGCAATGGCAAGGTTACCTATATAGGTGTCCGCAGATCTCCTCTTGGGCTTTGCTTTCCATACTGTGAAGATGACTACACCATTTCCAGACAGTCCCAAGACAAAGACGAACATGTAAAATACAGGTAGCAAGGAGGATGACAGGTCCCAGTCTTTTTCCATACAATCTTCAGTTCCATTTTCATAGTCTAAATAGTCTGTTTCATTAATGAGCTCATCCTCATAGTTGGTCATTGCTGAAAGCTGAGAGGCAGATGAGGATTGTGAACTTGTGCAAGCAGTAGATTCCAGGCTCTGTAGTGTGTCTGTGCTCTGACCTGAGATACGAAAACAGCCTTCACTCAAGTTCTTTAAAGAATCCCCCGAACTCCCCACCCCCAGAAAGACAAATTAAAGGCAAAAGACCACCCACTGACATCAATCAGGAGTCTATCCATGTTATTTCAGCTCCTCCCCACCTATTCCCTAGGCTCACTGTCTTCATCTTCCCTCCCCTCTGCATCCCCTGCTGTCTCCCCCAGAAAATATGTACTGCACCATGTACTACTTATTCCCACCAGCTAGGACACTCACATATTACTTTGTAGAGACATTCTCTTGTTCTGGACAAAAAATAAAACATGCAAATAAAAATTTTCTAATAGATATCATAGGTGATAAATATTTAGAGACTTGGACATTTAGTTCTAAAAGTTTGAATGGTGCAATTGCAGACATTCATCGACAACCATCTGATTTATAAAGCACATTCGCAGTCATTGTTCGCTGACATATTTACTAGTTCTGATGAGATTGCTTGCTTTTAAATAATTCAATGTTCCACAGTGCCGTGCAATATAATATTTGAATTTATTTATTTATTTTAATTTTTTTAATTTTTTTTCAAGTAGTATTTATTGAGTTTTATGAGAGAAAAATACAAAAACAATACGGAACAAACAATTGCATATGTTGGTATACATCAGTGAATTAGAATTTGCAATATAATATTTTAATTGAAACCAACAATCTCTCCAAATGTATATGTATCTATTAAACATACACAGTACGGTATTTCTTATATCCAAAATATGCGTGAAAAAATGTTAAGCAGTGATAATAGTCCACAATCATGTGCATCCAAAAAAAATAAAAAGTCTCTCAATAATAACAATGCATTTCCCTTATTATTTTTATTTATGGGAAAAAAAATGGACAAGCATTGTTATAATTGAGAGACTTTTTATTTTTTAGATGCACATGATTGTGGACTATTATCACTGCTTAACATTTTTTCCCGAATATTTTGGATATAAGAAATATATGTTTAATAGTTGCATATACATTTGGAGAGATCGTTGGTTTAAATTTTAATGTTATTAATATTATATTTACAATTATATTGTGCGACACTGTGGAACTGGTTATATGTGGGAACACATACATTATTTTCATATTTTTGTATTGTTTCAAGTCATGTGTTGTGGTGGGTAAGGGTTTATGTATGTAGTTTTATTCCTTATTGGTAACAATGTACTCACACAAGTGCTTGCACTTAGGACTCTTTTACTAGTTTTACATTTTTTTCTTGCTTCTATATTAGAGACCAGCAGGGGCGTTGCTAGGTCTACAAAAGATCTAAGGCTAGAGCCCATAGCAGCATAGTAAAGAAAGTCATACGCTTGGGCGGGCATACACATGTATATACAGTAATATATATGTGTGTGTGTATATATGTCCAGAGAGCCCCCCACTTACATCAGGATCGCCAGAGAGCCCCCCTTGCATCAGGGTCCCCAGAGAGCCCCCCCCCTTACATCAGGGTCCCCAGAGAGCCTCCCCCTTGCATCAGGGTCCCCAGAGAGCCCCCCATTTACATCAGGGTTCCCAGAGAGTCCCCCTTACATCAGGGTCCCCAGAGAGTCCCCCTTACATCAGGGTCTCCAGAGAGCCTCCTCCTTACATCAGGGTCCCCAGAGAGCACCCCCTTACATCAGGGTTCCCAGAGAGCCCCCCCTTACATCAGGGTCCCCAGAGAGCCCCCCCTTACATCAAGGTCCCCAGAGAGCCTCCTCCTTACATCAGAATCCACAGAGAGCCTCCCCCTTGCATCAGGGTCCCCAAAGAGCCCCCCCCCCCATTTACATTAGGGTTCCCAGAGAGCCCCTCTTATATCAGAGTCCCCAGAGAGCCTCCTCCTTACATCAGGGTCCCCAGAGATCCCCCCTTACATCAGGGTCCCCAGAGAGCCCCCCCCCCCTTACATCAAGGTCCCCAACTAGCCTCCTCCTTACATCAGAATCCACAAAGAGCCCCCCCTTGCATCAGGGTCCCCAAAGAGCCCCCCATTTACATCAGGGTTCCCAGAGAGCCACCCTTACATCAGGGTCCCCAGAGATCCTCCTCCTTACATCAGGGTTCCCAGAGAGCCTTCCCCCCCCCCCCCCTTACATCAGGGTCCCCAGAGAGCCTCCTCCTTACATCAGAGTCCCCAGAGAGCCTCCCCTTGCATCAGGGTGCCCAGAGACCCCACCATTTACATCAGGGTTCCAAGAGAGCCCCCCTTACATTAGGGTCCCCAGAGAGCCTCCCCCTTAAATCTGTGTCCCCAGAGAGCCTCCCCCTTAAAATCAGGGTCCCTAGAGAGCCCCCCACTTACATCAGGTTCCCCAGAGAGCCCCCCACTTACATCAGGTTCCCCAGAGAACCTCCCCTCCCCTTGGGGACCCCTGCAGAGACTCGGGGCTATGGGCCCCAGATTCGGGGCTATAGCCCCAAAAGCAACCCCCTAACGACGCCACTGGTGAGCAGTAAAGTCTAAATTGAAGTTCGACATGCTTGCTCCAGGTCAGTGACTCAGAAAATATTAAAGCCCAACTCCAAGAATTACAAGAAAATTACCCTTGTAAGAATGAAATGCTCATTACGTATAGAGGGTGAGATATAGGATGTCAGAGCACGATGACACCTATATATTAGAAATCACGATATGTGTTTTATTTTTAAACCTGTTGCATTTTTAGCACGCTTTTAATGTGTTGCGTTAAAATTAAAACACAAACCTTCTCACTCACCACTATGCTGCAGCATCTGTGTGATGCTGTAGCTGTTCCATGCCAGCTGAGAACTGAGCGATCACATTACCGCTGATCACTCAGTTCCCCGATCTGCTCTACACTCAGTTCCCAATCTACTCTGCACTCCAGATCAAACTGCACTGGAGCGCAGGGCTGCGGAGGGGGCAGGCGTTATTAGTCTTGGCTCTCAGCCACATGATGAGAACGGTCAAGCAGGCAGCTGGGCGTATATCGACAATCATTTTTAGGATCCTTCCAGAGCCTGAAAAGCCTATCAACGGGCAATAGCCCACTATAATCTGACTCTGGGTCACAAAATAGCTAAAGTAGTGCACTCCTGTGATCCACAGGAGAAGTATGGCCAAAAAAGCTTTGGATATACTTATTTTTTATTGAGCTTTTACCTCTTGCAGTGCAGGGGGCCTCATTGCATGAGTGTTTTTTTTTATGTAATTCCTGGACATGGGCTAAAAAAGCCAGAGGATAAGCATGGCAGAGAGACAATTAGTAGGGTTGTCGGTTTGAATCCCAGCCATGACACTACCAGCCTGGAATTTGCATGTTCCTCCTGTGCCTGCGTTGGTTTCCTCCAGGTACTCCAGTTTCCTCCCACACTCCAAAGACATGTTGGTAGGTTAATTGGCTCCTGTCTAAATTGGCCCTAGTATATGAATGTGAGTTAAGGACCTTAGATTGTAAGCTCTTTGAGGTCTGCGACTAATGTAGATGCACAATATATGTGCAAATCACTGTGTAAATTGACGGCGGTATATAAGAACCTGTAATAATAGTATTTTCAAAAGAAGAGTTCAGCAGCTGCAGCCTACCTAATCGCAGGTTTACTTCACATGCCAACTTCAGCACATTTCTATAGTTGTGAGTAATACTTTCTCTAATGCCCCGTACACACGGTCGGAAATTCCGACCACAAAATCCGTTGGATTTTTTCCGACGGATTTTGTCCGACACTGGTGTTGCATACACACGGTCGGACAAAGTTGTCGGAAAATCCGATCATTCTGAACGTGGTGACGTTCGTTGCGTACGACGGGACTACGTAGAGCCAGTAGCCAATAGCTTTGGTCTTGTAATGTGATCTGAGCATGCGTGGCACTTTGTCCGTTGGAAATCGCGCCACACGATCGGAAAATGTCCGATAGGACTTTGTTGTCGGAAAATTTGAGAGAAGGATCTCAAACTTTTTCTGTCGGAAATTCCTGATGGAGCCCACACACGGTCGGAATTTCCGACAACATGGTCCAATAGGACATTTTCCGTCGGAAAATCCGACCGTGTGTATGGGGCATAAGAAGATATGAACACTCACCACTCCAAGCTGGCAAATCCAATCATCCCAAATGCAATGTTCCCTGGCCAGCTGTACAAATGCTGAATAATGTTGCCTGCGAATGTGCAGTGAATGTGCATGCATTTGCCCAGCTTTTATAAACATACCCCTAAAATGTAAACATTACAATGTGAAGTATTGAGCATTATTAAGATGCTCATAGACATGAGATACTCATTACATAGTTACATAGTTACATAGTTACATAGTTAGTCAGGTTGAAAAAAGACACAAATCCATCCAGTTCAACTACAAAAAAAAAAAAAAAAATACCGTATATCATATCATTGTATGATCTTTGTGATTTCACTGGGGTCACGGGACAATTCGATATTAAAAAGTGGGCAAATTAGGAATTCTGAAGGCACTGCAGAGCAGCTGGGTTTGATTTTCTTGGCATAGAATTCACGCTCAGCTGGTACAACAGTGCATGTTTTTTAGAGCGCCCACTCTGAAGTGCGATTGCTTGGCAGGCAGGTCCTCTGACTGCCCTCTCATGCCCATGGACATCTTTCAGCTGCCCATACACATACAATACACTTGTTTTATATATTGATCGTCTGAATGAAACCGTTGTTTCTTTCAGAAATCATTTGTGTCAAATAAATGTTTTCTCCTTTTTGTATCAAATCTATGATCATTGATTGTTATTCGTATGGCCGGCATTAGGGAGAGGCTGTGCAATTGCGTAGTTACTGTACTATACTGTCCTGTAGCAATCCGATTTTTTTTGATGTGTCAATTGAATCTAGCACATAGCAATTGTTTTTTTCCCATACTTTTAACCTGACCATACATATTACAATCTAATTGTACAATGTCAGTATAATCCTGTTTTAGGGTGATGATAAACGTTACAATCTGACTGTACACTCCTCTTAAACTTTACATAAAATATGTGATATTCAGTTTGTATTTATTAGGCTGGCGATACATTATACAATCTGATTGCATCTCCTTTAGATCTACTATCAACTATGTCATTGCCTGATTGAATCCAAATTGTGTAGGTCTGTCCTACAACAACGTATTTTTTTTTACAGTTTTTCTAAAAGAGATTGTACAATCAGATTACATAGTTTATGGCCAGGTTTACTTTACATAGTAGCTGGTAGACCTAAACGATTGTGCAATCAGGCTGTATAGTGTATGGTCAGCTGTAGATTTACCAACACCTTGGTAGTGCAAAGGCCTACCTAAGCTTTCTATATTGAATCTACTAGGCCCATACACTGCATAGTTGTTGTTCAATCTATACGAGAAGGTACAATCAGATGGTAACCTGTTATGAGCAATTTCACGCCATGACATCCAGCAAGGAAATGTCTAGATGGGTTGACAAATTCAAATCATTTTAGCCGAGATTGTTTGTCCCAGTATAACTTTGATTGACTTAGACTCAGAGAAAGTCATTTTATGTTAAACAAAGCAGTCAGTCTTGGGCACAAAAGGAATGTTTTCACAGAGACAGTCGCCTGCTTCCTTTTGTTGATCAGATCCATGCAGACAAAATTGACTTTTTCCATTGTCCTGAACAATTGGTCTAACATCTGACCATTGAAACAACTGGATCAATATCTTGAAAATCAATGGACAGCAATACATTGAGTGAATGCACAATGGGAGAATCATCCCCTTTTTTTATGATAATAGGAATAACTGAGGGCTGGTAACAAAAGATTTGTCAGCATGCTGGAAATCTTTTTGCCTAAACCTGCACTGGGGATTGGTTGTTCTTCCTAAATATACAGCATTTGGTATGTTTCCAGACAAGAAGGATCATAACTAGACCGAATGGAATCCATTTTAATACATTTTGTTATTACCTTGTTTTGCATACATGAAACCTTCTTTCTGTACTGTCAACCACCGACTTATTTCCTATGTACAGTGTGTACCCTAAAATAGAATTAAATAATACTAGAAAATGTAATTATATTATGTACAGCTGTCCCTATAGTGGAATCCCAAAACAATTTCTGTAAAAATCACAGAGCAAACATGAAAATCTGACTTTGTAAGTCCTACCTCTGCTCACGGCTAAACCTGTGCTCCTTTTCTTGTGCTAACGGCCAGCGCGTTCTGTGCGAAAGCAGCCTAAGGGCTTGTTTCACCCTAGGATAGGAATCGTGGATGAGCCATAATAGTCAGTAAGAATTTCATGAAAACAGAGGAGGACATTGACTATAATGCCGCGTACACACGATCGGAATTTCCAACAACAAATGTTCGATGTGAGCTTGTTGTCGGAAATCCCGACCGTGTGTATGCTACATCGGACAATTGCTGTCGGAATTTCCGACAACAAATGTTTGAGAGCTGGTTCTCAAATTTTTCCGACAACAATTTACGATCGTGTGTACACAATTCCGACGCACAAAAGTCCATGCATGCCCGGAATCAAACAGAAGAGCCGCACTGGCTATTGAACTTCATTTTTCTCGGCTCGTCGTACGTGTTGTACGTCAGCGCGTTCTTGCCGATCGGAATTCCTGACAACATTTGTGTGACTGTGTGTATGCAAGACAAGTTTGAGCCAACATCCTTCGGAAAAAAATCCACGGTTTTGTTGTGGGAATGTCCGATCGTCTGTACGCGGCATAAGGCTGCTTTCACACTGAAAGCGCCGGCCGTTAGCGGTAAAGCGCTGCTCGTTTTAGCGGCTCATTACTGCTGTTTAAGCTGCGCTTTTTGGCTGCTAGCAGACTCTTTTAACCCCAAAAAAGGGGTTAAAATCTCCCATGTTGCGGCGCTTCAGAACCGCTTTTCAGGCGCTTTGGAAGTGCTGTCCATTCATTGCAATGGGCAGGGGTGTTTTGGGAGCAGTGTATACACCGCTCCCAAACTGCCCCAAAGATTCTGCTTGCAGGACTTTTCCAAATGTCCCACAAGCGCACCGCCCCAGTGTGAAAGCACCCGTTGTAATGAATGGGAGGCAGTTTTCAGGCACTTTACAATGCCTGAAAACTGCCTCACTGTGAAAGGGGTCTTAAGCAGTGTTTCTTAACTAGGATGCCATTGGGTTCCCCAAGAATACCTGCAGGCACAGGACCCAATTTGCCCTGGATGAGTGTCACGAGTTGCCATGGCGCAGCCACCAGCACTATAACAACCAATGATGCTCTAGGGCAGTACACATTGAGACTTTCATTGGTATGGTGTTGGCGGCTGGCTGACTGACCTTCACCATGGCAACTCATGATGTTTATCCAGGCCTGCCCCCAGTATGCAGCAGAAGACAGAATTATGGCTTCTCCAGACCAGCTCCATCTCCCACCCTCTGCCACACTACTGGAAAAGTTAGGGTTCTGATGTGAAGAGGGGACTGAGTGATGGGGGGGATATGATGTGATAGGGGGATAGGGGAAATGCTGACGTATAGGGGTGACTTATGATGTGATGGGGCCTCTGACCTTAAGAGGGGCCCCTGACATGATTATGGGGACCTATGATGTGAAGGGGTCTTTTGATGTAAAGTTAATTTCATTTTCTTGTTTTCTTGTTAAAAAAATAGTTAATTTCATCAAGGCGGTTGTGTGCAGGGTCCCAGGCTCAGGATTTCTATTGATAAGTAACATTTATGTTTTTTTACATTTTAGACTGGGGTGTCTTGGGATTTTGCATACTTTGAAAGGGTGCCATAACGAAACAAATGTTGCAGTAGAGACACAGAAGCAAAGACAGACATTGAGGTATTCAACACTACAGAAGTAAAAAATGAACCTTTACATATACTTTAAGGCCTTCATAAACAGGTTGAATTTAGCTAGTCCTGCTAGTACCACCTTGTTTGACAAAAGTTGACTGAGGTGGGCAGACAATTATTTGCCGAACAGTGACTGCTTCCTATCAGATGCAGTCACTGTTTGGCAGCAACAGCAGCTGCAAGTGCCACAGCCACCTGAACATACTAAAGATTTCTCCATACACGCTGTTAGCCTGGATTGGGGGAATCTAGCAATTTTCTCTCACTCCGTCATGGGTTGAACGGCGGAAATTTGAGCCGTCTATGCTGCCTTTACAGTTATATACCGATGGCAGGATCACATTACAGTGTCCTATGTTTGATACAACTGAGGCTGTGTTACTGCATTATAGAGAAGCATATCCACTTCATACAGTGACATCTGTTATCATAGCATGGAACTAGCTGCAGTGTAAGTGTGAGTCTAACACGTCTTTGATTTCTTTTAACAAGGGTAACATTTGGTCTGATGGGCCCCTTTACACCCTTGGCTGTGTTCTGCAGCACCTTGATGTATGGCACCCTATGCTTTAGCCAGTTTTTTTCTGATGTCTCGTATATGTTGTCTGACTAGCTCAGCAATAGAAACTGCTCTACTGCCATAAAATTGACTTTTGCTGTGTTTTTATAACAGCGTGTATGACTTGTGCACTGTTTTTACTCTGACACTTTTCCTTGTGTCCACCCTGAACTCCTCACTCCTTTACTTATCTTCGTTTCCTCTGTCACCGTTTTCCTGCTGCACCCTCTGTCATTTCCTTACTTGAAGAGCTTCCCTTTGTGTACCATGTTTGTTATAATGTATATATTTCTCCTAATCTAGATGTAAAACCTAAGGCTAGGTTCATATTTGTGCGTTACAGAATGCGTGCAAAATTGAGGGCTTTCCCTCATACGCAGCCCTTTTTCAGACACCCAATGGTGCCATTGATCCTCAAAGGCACCCCCACGCATCTTTGCTAACGTGTGCGCATTTGCATATGCCGAAAGGCATGGTAACAATAATAATGGGTTTAAAAGCAATGACTAGATACACATAAAAACATGCGCTCTGTTGCACCTACAAAGAGGTGAACAAAGCCTAAGGCAGGCCTATATATACGGTTCAAATCTCAGCTGGTTCAGCAGGAACCGGTCGAGTTTCAAACCATGTATGGGCAGGTTGAATGTACCAAGTTTATTGATTGATCAACTTGGGTACCACCTTTTCTTCAAACCAAACCCGAACACTTTAGCTGCTAAAGGTTTGGCTTGAAGAAAAGGTGGCAACCCTAGATTGACTAGACTATTATTGTTCCCAATAATAGTTTAGCGGCCTGGGACAACTATGGGTGCCCCAAGGATAGTATAGCGTGCCGCATCGAACAGTGGGCGTGGCCAAATTGCTCTTGCTTACATCATCGTCCTGCCCCCCCCCCCCCAGTGATGCCGGACCTGCCCCCAGACAGCCGTCCGCAGCTGCCTGGCGGCTACAGATTTGTGTGTGACTATATGGGTTACTTGGGGAGCCACAGCCTTCTCTGACAAATGTGTCTGGGATTCAGTCCGCCAGAAACCCGGACACAAGATTCAAAACCCAGGACGGTCCCCGTGAAGCCTGTACAGGTGTCAACCCTAGTACAACCAGCATGTCAGGTTTTACCTGCTATTATCGCTAGCCGCTGCTAGCCTTTCCTGCCCCCCACTAGGCGAAGACAATGGCCCAACAGGAGGGATTCCTACATCAACACTGTCTGTGTTGATTGGGGGAATCAAGCAAATTTCTTTCCTGTGATTGCAGGAAAGAAATTTGCTCTGTGTATGGCCAGCCTTAATGGATAATATTTAGGCTTTGTACAGCCTAAACTATTGCAATGCTTTTTTTTCCCATAAAATACGTTTTTTTTTTTTCAACCTGGGTATGAAGGAAAGCAAATTGCATAATGTATGGCTGCATGTAGGAATGTAGCCACTCTCTCTTGCTCTCTCTCAAGTAGCACTATAGACTATGAACTATGGGATTTGTGTTGTGCATAGAGCAGCGCACATTGGTGCAACTAGCGAGCACTGCTCATTCCAAACACTTCCATAATGAGGAGGAAAAGGAGAGTTGGGGGGCACAAAGTAAACTACAATGAGGCAGGAAAACACAGTAGAAAAACAACTTCATAAAAAACGATTACAGGCCAGGGCCATTAAGCTGTGAATGTTTACGGATTATTTTTGGAGAACAAGCATATGGTTTAGTGTCACTTTATGATTGTACAAATACCTGTACAGTGTGTACTTATGCTTTATATTATACATTGTGTACATGTAAAATACAAGCACTCGTGTGCATTTTTGAGATTTTTTTTTTGCCACAGATATAACTTTCTATTTTTACACTCTGGACCCAGAATTTGTCATTTATGTAAATTTTCATAACCCTATCCTTATTTTGCATGCTACTAAATCGATTCAAAAACTCTAAAGCCGCATACACATGATCGGAATTCCGGCCAGAAAAAGACAGATGAGAGCTTTTCATCGGAAAATGCGACCGTGTGTAGGCTCCATCGAAATTTTGCTGGCCGAATTTCCGACAGCAAAGAATTGAGAGCATGTTCTCAATTTTTCTAAATGAAAAGGTTTCTATCTGAAATTCCGATCGTCTGTAGCAATTCTGACACGCAAAATTCCTACGCATTCTCGGAAACAATTCCACGCATGCTCGGAAGCATTGAACTCGGCTCATTGTAGTGTTGTACGTCACTGCGTTCTTGACGGTCGGAATTTGGTGGGACCGCGTGTAGGCAAGACAGTTTGAGCGGAATTCCGTCGGGAAAACAGTCAAAGCTTTTTAAGACGAGAATTCCGATCGTGTGTACGTGGCATTTTACATGTGAGGATCTGCCAGACCCCACCGGCATTTTTGAAGGGAAAACGTCATAAAACATAGTCCCAATGTACAAGCGCTACAAGGTGTCTGCCTAGTCCTTTTTTAGTGAGCTTTTTCTGTGTAGCTGAAGACCCCCAAACTTTCCTGTGTGTTGGTGGCCGATGCACATATCTTGCAGCTTAGTCAGTCTGCATGCAAGGCCTCCCTGTGGTGCATGGTATTGGAGATTTATATTATTTGTTCTCTTTTTCTATGATGGATTCACTTAAATTTAAATTACACCCCCTGCCTTCTCTGTGCCCTAGGAAACTAGTCATGCTGTCTTCCCCTAGTTCTTCTCACATTACCTTAACATCTGTCATCTATAATAAAGCTAATTATGCTTAGCAAAACAAACTTTCATAATAATAGCACCTGCCACTAGGTGTCAGCAGGAATTGCTGCCTTCTAGCAAAGCAACCCTGGGTACCCTGAAAGCTCATCTACCAGGCTAATGCCAGCTTTTCGAAAGCCTGTGCTTAGACTCACCCATTCACAATGTAATTCTGGGACCTCTCCATCGGTCACTTAAGATAAAGCCTTGTAAGACAAAGGGGACTGGCTATGTTCCAATTTTTTTAGACTTGTATAACAAATTCATTGCGGGGCATCATGATCGGTAAATGCTTAGTATTCTTGCCTTGCAGCACAAAGGTCCTGGGTTTGATCTCCACCAAGGACACTATGTGAATGCAGTGTGGGTGGGTTTCCTTTGGATCCTCCAGTTTCCTCCTGTAGAGTAGCTCAAGTGGCTTGCAGCCAAAACTGGATTTACGGTGGCAGAGACATTAGAATGTAAGTTCCTTCAATGGCAGGAGCTGATGAGGATGGCCCATTGTCCTTTGTAAAGAATTTCACGGAAAGCATCAAGTCAAAATTGCAGGAGAAAATTTGAAAATTAACCTTAGAAAGTATTATTTTACCAAAAGAGTAGTTGATGGTTAGAATAGACTCACCAGTAATTGGATTCAAAGATGCTTGTGACAACCGTAGATCTATACTTACTCAGAAAAAAAAGTAAAAAAATAATAATTATAATTATATATATATATATATAATTATAATTATATATATATATATATATATATATAATATATATATATATATATATATATATATATATATATATATATATATATATATAATAGTAATTATATAATTATATATATTTATTATTATTTATATATTTTGATGAGTAATAATAATATATATATAAATATATATATAAAAATATGGGGCAGACTCAATGATGGACCTCTTGGTCTTTTTTCTGCTGTCACTCTTCTATCTTTCGTTTTTTGAGGAATCCAAATAAGAAGAATGCTGCCTGAAAAAGATACCAAAAATTTGTAGCTTTCAATAAATAATTGAAAAGAAAAAGTTTAGATGAATGAATTAAGCATCCTTGGCTTTCCACTATGAAACCAGACTTGACTGTTAAAGAAAGCTAAGCCAATCCTTTGAAAACACAAAGGGATTACAGTGGCCTAGCTAAGCCAAATTTAATGCATTTAGTACTTCTAGATCTAGGCAAGTCCGAACGTGTCAGAATTGACACCTCACTCTCTTTAATGCACCTTTCACAGGCATGTGTACAGAGATGGCCTGCAGCCTGAAAACCATTCTTTTATCAAGAATTGTGCCTCAGTTGTGGGATTAGAAGGTGTGAAATGGCTTTATTGACTCTGAAAGACTCTCTTTAGGTGGGATATACAGGGTTCCAGACAAAGCTTTGATGTCACATGTGGATTTACCTGGGGTATCAGCTGTTGGAAGGTGTATATCCCAATAGAAAACAGTTTTGTGTTCTCTGGGCGTCATCCTCTTTTGTGCTCCCAAACACCGTCCATCATCTTACAGAATTTCAGTGTCACCTATAACAGGGGAGTGGGGATACTTTGAATAATGTTACTGTTTTGTTTGAACACAATAAGGTCAACAACTGGTTTCGATGTAATGGAAAAAGCTGAACTGATAGGATAGCATGCTTAGATAGGCCTAAAAAAAAGGTAACCTCCGCATACAGGAAATTCATGTTTAAAGAGAACCACGTGGATTCTGTGACTTTAGTTTTGTCTGGACATCAATTTAGCAATTCAATGACTTGTTGATTGGAAATTTTATACAGTGTGCTTGGTGACATTACATTAAAGTGGTATAAAACCAAAAATGTAATATATTGTGGCGTACCAACCCTTAAATGTGAAGGCATTTGTTCATTTTTTTTGTCTTTTTTTCTTTATTTTTAGCTGATGATTTGGCCAATAACACACTTCTTGTGTTATGCCGCGTACACCCGACTGGACTTTCCATCAGAATAAACTCTGACGGTCTTCCTGATGGAGTTCCGACTGAACGGACTTGCCCACACGATCACACCAAAGTCCGTTCGTTTCAAACACGATGACGTACGACGGGACTAGAAAAGGAAGTTCAATAGCCAGTAGCCAATAGATGCCCTTGCGTCGTATTTGGTTCGTCGGACCAGCATACAGATGAGCAGTTTTCCCGATAGAAATTGATTCCGTCGGAAAGATTTAAAGCATGTTCTATTTCTAGGTCCGTCGGAAAAAAGTCAGATGAAACCCACACACGATCGGAATATCCGACGGAATGATTCCGTCTGACCATTTCTGCTGGAAAGTTCGGTGGTGTGTACGTGGCATTAGAGTGTCTCCGCTCAGAATGGAGGAGCAACAGGGACACTTTTGCACAGCAGCATTGTCAATTAAGGGAAAAAGCAGTGTTATGACCCGTACACACGATCGGAAATTTGGCCAGCAAAAGACAGATGAGAGCTTTTGGTCAGAAAATGCGACCCTGTGTGTGCTCCATCTGACTTTTGCTGGCCGAATTCCCGCCAGCAAAAGATTGAGAGCAGGTTCTCAATTTTTCGGTCGGATAAAGTTTTGATCAGAAATTCCGATCGTCTGTACCAATTCCGATGCGCAAAATTCCTACGCATGCTCGGAAACAATTCGACGCATGCTCGGAAGCATTGAACTTCATTTTCTCAGCTTGTCGTAGTGTTGTACGTGACCCCATTCTTGACGGTCGAAAGTTCAGCAAACTTTTGTTAGATCGTGTGTATGCAAGCCAAGCTTGAGCGGAATTGACGAAAAATCCGCTCGTGTGTACACGGCATTAGATGCACTAACAATATTTGATAGCCTTGACTAACAAATTAAACTCAAAATCCAGCCAACACTTGACGCAACAGTTTTTTTTACCTTTTGGAATACAGATTTTACATAAATGAATACAAGATGACTAATGTAAGCACCTCTGCCTTTGTTAATTGGGTTGTCTCATTCCTCTAACTGCCACTTTTGGTGGACAGCTTGATCTGTTAAAAAATACCAGACTTACTGGCCAGATCACCAGGTTAAATAAAGGGAAAAAGACTAAACGAATGCAGCCTCCACATAAGCTGCAATATACTGTATTACATTTTTGTATCTGGGTTTAATACTGCTTTAGAGTTTTAAAAAATTGTGTTTTCCACCACTGCAACTATCTTACTGTTTGTTTTTTTACTCATGTTATACACAATTTAAAGTGGAGTTCCGCCTTTGAAAAAAAATTAAAAGTCAGCAGCTACAAATACTTACCTGTCCAGGGAGCAAGCGATGTCGACACCCAAAGCCGATCTTTGGATTGACTCACGGGTGCTGCCGTCGCCATTCCTGGTAAGGCAACCAGGAAGTGAATGCTTTCGGCTTCACTCCTGGTTCCCTACTGCGCATGCTCAAGTCATGCCGTGTGTTCTGAATGGTTCCTGCTGTCTTCTGGGACATGTGTCTCTCCCAGAAGATAGCGCGGGGGAGGGGCTATACATGGCATAGTTGCCAGGAGGTGGGAGCAAATACCTGGATTTGACAGGTATGATCAGCTTCAGTAAAAGCGGTTGTAAAGTCAGATGATTGTATGCATTAAGATAAAAAGACTTCTGTGTGCAGCAGCCCCCCTCAGCCCCCTAATACTTACCTGAGCTCCATCTTGATTCAGCGATGTCCACAAGTGTGTCCAATGTCCGGGGCTCTCCCTCCTGATTGGCTGAGACATAGCAGCGGCACCATTTGCTCCTGCTGCTGTCAATCAAAGTCAGTTAGCCAATGAGGAGAGAGAGGGGGTGAGGCCGGGTGCCCCTATAGCAAGCTGCTTGCTGTAGGAGCACTCAACAGGAGGGAAGGGGCCAGGAGCACAGAAGAGGAACCCAAGAAGAGGTTCTGGACTGCTCAAAACCATTTCACAGAGCAGGTAAGTATAACATGTTTGTTTGTTTTTATTGCAAAATATATGAGACTTTACAATCACTTTAAATCTTCAAGACTGTAAGCTCTAATGAACAGGGCCCTCTGATATCTCTTGTATTGAATCGTATTGTAACTGTAGTGTCTGCCCCCATTTTGTAAAGCACTACGCAAACTGTTGGCACTGTATAAATCCGTTATAATAATAAGAAGAATAATCTACACACACGAAATTGTATTAGCTCAATTCGTTTTATAGAGACACATTTGTCTGGATGGAAGTGATAAGACTGTCCATGCAAGCCATTATCAAACATGTAAGGGGGGAAAGAACCGCAATAACATTTAGCATAAAACACTACTATTTAACATCTGCATTGGAAGGATTAATTTGATTGTTAGCTTATGTGAATATACGGTATTTTGGCTTCTCGTGCTGAAAATACTGGTTTCTGGCTTTTAAGCTGAGCTCATGGCTTCAGTACATTCGCTAAGGTTGTACCCGTGGGAAACTGTCACACGATACCAGGCCACCAGCCCAATCAGCTGTGGCCATGGAACAAGGGGGCAGAAATGATGGTAACTTTATTGATCTAATATGTCCACATTGACCTAATATGGCCATAGCTCCTTCCTTTTCCCAATCACTGACCCAAACAAGAATGCACATCAGGTGTTCTGACCTAAAATGAACTTGTGCTTTGCCACAGGAATGCAGTGGAGGGGTGAAGGAATAAATAAACCACAATACTTTATTTGCTATATTCAGGTTTGCTTTGAGGGGACACTGTCACCTTGCTTATTCAGAGCAAAAGTAACAGTGCTTTTGTAAAGACAGACACCCAGCACCAGTTATAATCAATTTACCAGCTTACCCTCACAGCTCATGCCTCTGCTACAGCTAGAAAAAATACCTTCTGGGTATAGCAGAGCATGTAACCTCCTTGTATGTGACAGTGCTGGGGTCTAGCAAACAATCACTAGGCCTAAGTACTGTACATGTCCCAGAGAATGATGTTACCATTCCCTTTATTGTTTGACAAAAGCAGCTGACATCTTGGATTTCAATGTCAGCTGCAGCGAAGGAATGAGCGGTAAGAGAGCACTGGTAAGGTGGGTATAATTCGGGCAGGGCCACTTTACAAACACACTGTCACTTTTCCCTACATGGGGAAAGTGACAATGTCTTTTTTAAAATGACTTTCTTGGTCTGCATACTTGTTCCAATACAGGAAAAACAAAAACCAGTGACTGCCAGGCAAAGAGCAAGTGGAAGTATATGTGCTCCTCACCCGCCTTCTCTACAGTTCTGTATTCCAAGTGCTATAGACTTACAACCTTAGATTAACTGAATGTACACATTTATCTGATTATAAAGGAAACGGTGCAGGAGGAGTATGGAGGGCCCGGATGGAGACAGTGCCACTAATCACAGGCGGAACAGTAGTGATCTACTCCGATGGATTTACGTTGTCTTGCAGCAGGCATCTGATGTGGGATTATTACCCAATCCATCTGAAAACTCTTGTCTATGGCCAGTTAAGAGCAGTAGACCCCCCAACCGCCAGAAGAATGTCACGTACAGGTACGTGATTCTGCCTGTACGTGCCATTCTGCCGACGTAAATATACAGGGGGCGGTCGGGAAGTGGTTAAGCAGACTGTGATTGTCTATTGTTGTGACTTAGATGAAGATCAGAAAACATTTTATGACCAATTTGTGCAGAAATCCATATCATTCCAAAAGGGTTCACATACTTTTTTTTGCAACTGTATGTATAAGTGTACCTGTATCAGTAGTACACCTTGGACAGTTTGGCGTGTCTGCTTTACCCCAAGAGTGTCTTTTTAAAGGGGTATAGTGGGATCTATGAATAATAAATGAGTTAAGCATTGTAAGGAAGATAAGGATAGTTCAAATAGATTCTTCAGAGCTTGTTCCCACTCTTCGTCCCTAAGGCCCCTTTCACACTGGGGCGTTTTTCAGGCGGTACAGCGCTAAAAATAGCGCCTGTATACCGCCTGAAAAATACGGCCCCATTCACTCCAGTGTGAAAGCCGGCGGGCTTTCACACTGGAGCGGTGCGCTAGCAGGATGGGAAAAAAAGTCCTGCTAGCAGCATCTTTGGAGCGGTATAGGAGCGGTGTATTCACCGCTCCTATACCGCTCCTTCCTATTGATTTGAATGGGAAACCGCGGTAATACCGCCGCGAAGTACCGCTACGGCGGCGCTCTGCGGGGGTCTTTAACCCTTTTTCGGATGCTCGCGGGGGTAAAACCGCACTGCGAGTGGCCGAATACCGCGGTCAAAACGATGGTAAAGCAGCGCTAAATATAGCGCTGCTTTACTGTCACCGCGGCTCCCCGCCCCAGTGTGAAAGGGGCCTAAGTGTCTCTAGATCCCTACACCACCGCTCAAAGCTGTTCACTTGTGGATTAGTTCTAACTGTTGTTTGGAGAGAAGAATATATGCTCCCTATAAGTCCCTGTTTAGAGTGTTTTACAGATACTGCCAAAGTTAAAATTGATATGGGACTGTATGTAAAAAAAAAAAAGTCCTTGCTTGATTTTGCAAAGCGTGCCGTAGTTGTAGAAAACCTTTTTTTATTAGGCAAATTATATCTTTCTGCCAGTTTATCATATGGTTGCAAAACCTCATTGTCAAAAAGTTGACAAAGAAGTAAAATTCCAGCCTTCTTCAATAAATCTAAATTTTCAAGTTTTGCAACCTCAGGCAATTGCAAATTGTTCCATATAGGCATATATTGAGTGTATCCCTCATTCAGTATCCTTATGAATAGTAGTCCATATCTTATGTATTAAATTAAATGTAGGATACTGCAGAAATAGGCTACTATTAGCTGCACTGGTGGATCTATCGGCAGCTGAGAGAGTATAATTTGCTGTATGGAATCCTCATAATCTATAACATTCCATCCATTTAATTGCTGAAGTTGGGATGCCAGATAATACAATCTGGCATTCAGAACAGCCAGACCTCCCTCATCTTTAGGTAACTGCTAAATTTCCAGTCTAATCCGGGGATGTTTATATCTCCAAATAAGTTCTCTGAACAGGGTGTCCATTTGTTTAAAAAAATTCAGAGGGAGCCATATTGGACAGTTATGCAACAGATATAATAATTGTAGCATCCATATCATCTTTATCAAATTTGCTCTACCTATTATCGTTAAAGGGAGTTTACTCTTACAAATTTTTCCCACTTGCGTAAATCGCTTAAATAATGGGACTAAATTCCTCTCCACATATGTATTTACTTGTGATGTGACTTGTACGCCTAAAGATTTAAATGTAGATACTACAATTATTTGGGAGGCTGAATTTGGCAGGTTGGTCACCAGGGGGTCTACAGGTAAAAGAACTGACTTATCCCAGTTAATTGTAAAGCCTGAGAAGGCCATATATATTAATTAGAGACATCACTGCCTTCAAAGAGGATAGTGTGTCTCCCAAAATTAAAAGTGTATCATCTGCATATAGGGCAATCTTATCCTCTCCTAAGGCTCTACGAAACCCAATAATATTCGATGGTTGGTGAATAGAGGCAGCTAATGGTTCCAATGCCAGTGCAAAGAGTAAAGTTGATAATGGACATCCTTGTCTTGTTCCTCGTTGCAGTGGAAAAGCCGATATATGACCCATGCCACCGGTGCAGCATAAAGAAGTTGTATCAAACTTATAAACTGAGCTCCAAAACCAAATTTTTCTAGTCAATGCTATAAATAATCCCATTCTATACTATCAAAAGCTTTTGCCGCATCAATTGATAATATAGATCTATTGCCCAAATTCACAGACGGGACCTGCAGGTTGAGAAATAGACGCCTTATATTCACTGCAATAGATGTATTTGGAATAAAACCAGATTGATCTATATGCACTATCTAAAGCCCCATACACACAGTCGGACTTTTTCATCAATTTGGTCCGATCGGACAAGGTTGTTGAAAAATCAGACCGTGTGTATGCACCATCGGACAGTGTTCGTCGGTTTGTCCGTCGGACAAAGTCTTATCTCCTGCTGGAAAGATTTGCCGTCAACCCGGTCCGATCACACCAAATCCGAGCGTGTGTACGCTTGTCCGACGGACAAAGTGCTACGCATGCTCAGAAGAAATTCTGTGACGGAAGCGCTCGGTCAGGTAAAACTACCTTTCCTAATCGACACAGCACATTCGTCACGCTGCAATGTTAAAATGTCTTTAATGCAGCGCATTCTCTTTTTCTTTACAATGCAACAAGAATGACATCTTTTAGCTGCTCCTATTCACCCGCACTTCTCACAAACTTACTTCTTTATTACTTTGCAGCATTTATACACTACATGTTTATTTTTACTCAGATCGTAATACAATCTTTCTTATTTTTTTACCCAGATTTTTTTTTTTTGGGGGAATACATATTTGAAGGAGATTTTTTTTTTTTTGGAGGGGGTTTGTATGTCTCAACTTAGCAAAACCACATTATTAACATTTGTATTTCTTGCTTACATTTACTAGGAGTTTGTTGGTTGTTGGTGCCCCTTGTTAATTCTAGGATTAGTGAAATGTACCTGCCTACTCAAAGAAAAACTGTCATTGTAGAAAAGTAAAACACAATAGTCAATGATTATTTCAAATCAAAAAAAACCTTTATTTAGGTCTCAGCAACAGACCAAAGAGGAACGCAGCCATGGTGAAACTTGGGGAATTTGCAAAGCCTTGGACACCCATGGCAACCATCATTTTACAGACTTAAACAATTGGGGCATGAAGACTACCTATCTAAATAATAAGGGAGCGCAATCTGGTCCTGAAGTCCAAAACATCCGGAACTGCAGCAGATGCCATCTAGGTCCCCAGGCTCTGGTACTACGAGAGGCTCCATCTTCTCTCAGACCAGACTGAGTCCAGGTTGTCACTCTCTTGTCTTCCTTGTACGCTTCCTTCCACGCCGTGGTGCTGGTGCTGGTGGGGTGGCAGAAGGAGGAGGAGGAGGCGGAGCAAGGTCACTCTCGCAAACATGTGTGAGGGGAGTCATCTCCCCAGCCATCCCCTCATTTAGTATTTTGAGGATGACCTCCTCACACATGCTGCGTTGCCCCGCCTCCATACCCGTAAATTTACTTGTAACCAAGGAGGCAAAGGCCTCCTCGTAGGTGGGTGTGGCATAGAGGGAGGCTGAGGCATCTTTTATCAGCTGGAGCGCTGACTCTCCCACCTCCCCCATGTTTTTCGCCCTTCTGTAGGGAAGGCGGAGGGGAGAGACTTGGGAGACAGTCAGGCTCCTACGCCTACCCCCCTGTTGGCTGCCACTACCCCCTGCCTCCTCCTGACTGCCACCTTCCACAGCCACCTCCTGGCTGAGGTCTTCCTGTGTATGAAAAAGGGACATAGTTTCAGTTATTTGTTCATCAAACACACACAATTCTCATCTAGTGACTGTTGCAAAATGTTTTCAAATACAAAACCATACAATTCTCAGCCCTGCAGTTTAGATTCTTCCCAAAAATGTCTCCCACACCACTGTCTGTTGATATGTCAATCACGTTAGGAAATAAGCAATTGGGGATCCTGAATTAACTGAACATCATTCATTATTCAACAAACTGGTTCCAAAACTACTATACCTGGAACAAGCTGGGCACCTGCACATATTCCTGACTGGAAGGCCCAGGTTGGTCCTCGGAATCCTCATCAAGGGTGGCGTGCGTGGAAGGACGCGTGCAAGGAAGAGTCGAGAGTGACTTCCTGACAGTAGCCTGGTCTTTGAGAAAGTGGAGCCTGTCATAGTACCAGAGCGTGGGGACATGGACATCAGCTGCTGCAGCTCCAGATGCTTGTGACTTCAGGACCTTATTGCGCTCCCGGAAATAGGTAGTCTTCATGTTGGTGATCTTCACTTTTAAGTTTGCGACGGTTGCCATGGGCAGGGTAGGCTTTACAAATGCCACCAGTTTCAGCAGGGCTGCGTACCTCTTTGGTCTGTTGCTATAATCCCTGTGTTTTGCCTGCCATAAGAGGGGAATTGCCGGTATTTATCAATGAAGTGTGGGAGAAAGCTCACGTTGTAGAAGGCATCCATCACCTCTGCAAGACACAACGCCACACAAAACAATATAAATAATGTCAGCCTAAACTCTCCTAATCTTCTCCATAAAGAAGCCTCAAGTTCTAATCAGTCTAGGCTAGTTATGTACCAACGTCAAATTGTACCTTCGTTTGTAGCGATCGTCTCGTGCGTGAGCTTTCTCTCCCCTCGTCTCCCAGATCGTGGCTACGACACAGGCGTGTGACGTTTTATATACACTGCGCATGCTTCAAACTCCGCCCGCCCCTGACGATCTTTCTCGTCTATTCCCCACCCCTTCTCTTTACGGCGTAGTGGGGAGAGCACATGGCGGGGACACAGCAGGTGCGCCACAAATATCCCACCAACGAGGAGGAGGACGAGGAAAGTCCGGAGGCAGAAACGTCCCGATCCCGGAACCTGAAATTCAAGGCCTCCAATATGTCATTTGGAGAAATGTTGGAGATGGTGGACATATTAAAGAGGAGCGACTATGATGGGAAGTATGGGCCTTACCTCAACCCCAATGTCCGCAAGGCCAAGATCATGTCTAAAGTTGTGAGAAGGCTGTACAATAATTTTGGGGTACAACGATCCAAGGAGCAACTCAGGAAACGCTGGTCAGACCTGAAACTGAGGGAGGCCGATCAGTACAGAAAGATCAAGAGAATTCTTCAAAAAAGTAAGTACCGTATTTATCGGCGTATAACACGCACTTTTTCCCCCTTAAAATCGGGGGAAAGTCGTGGGTGCGTGTTTATACGCCGATACCCCAAAAAAAAATGACAAAAAAATCGGTTGCGGCGCCGAAAAATGGCGACCGCGGCCGAAAAAGGCCGAACCGCGGCCGAAAAAGGCCGGAAAAAGCCGAAGCGCGGCCGAAAAAGACCGAAGCCGGCTGTTCAGCTCCACTCGTAGTCCCGCCTCCCTGCGCTCGCTCCCGAAACAGCAGGGAGGCGGGACTCCGAGCGGAGCTGAACAGTCGGCTCGGT
This sequence comes from Lithobates sylvaticus, assembly GCA_028564925.1. Classification (NCBI taxonomy): domain Eukaryota; kingdom Metazoa; phylum Chordata; class Amphibia; order Anura; family Ranidae; genus Lithobates; species Lithobates sylvaticus. Next base: position 261,949,241 of record CM053026.1, read on the forward strand.
CTTTTTCGGCCGCACTTCGGCCTTTTTCGGCCGCGGTTCGGTCTTTTTCGGCCGCGCATGCGCGGTTTGTCACGCGGCGGGAAATTTAAACGCTGCAAACTGCAAATGACACTGGAAAGCTGCAAATGACTCTGGGCAAGCTACAAATGACTCTGGGCAAGCTACAAATGACTTTGGGCAAGCTACAAATGACTCTGGGCAAGCTACAAATGACGCTGGGCAGGTTGCAAATGACGCTGGGAAAGGCTGCAAATGACGCTGGGCAAGCTGCAAATGACGCTGGGCAAGCTGCAAATGACTCTGGGCAAGCTACAAATGACTCTGGGCAAGCTACAAATGACTCTGGGCAAGCTACAAATGACGCTGGGCAGGTTGCAAATGACGCTGGGAAAGGCTGCAAATGACGCTGGGCAAGCTACAAATGACGCTGGGCAAGCTGCAAATGACGCTGGGCAAGCTGCAAATGACGCTGGGCAAGCTGCAAATGACGCTGGGCAAGCTGCAAATGACGCTGGGCAAGCTGCAAATGACGCTTAAATGTAAGTTTTTTTTTTCCCTAAACTTCTCTCCTAAAACTTTTTTTCCTTAAAATTCCCTCCTAAACTTGGGGTGCGTGTTATACGCCGGTGCGTGTTATACGCCGATAAATACGGTAGTTGTGTTTTGTGTTTGATTTCTTGCTTGCATACTGCTCCATTGTGTTTTGATTTTTACCAAGTTGTACATTCCAAAATGGCCACTTTCAGGTTCGTCTGTGCATTCGATCGTACTCAGCCTCGATCTTTCTGCCACTGTCATGGTCGTGTGTGTGTGCATTCGATCGTACGCAACCTCGATCGTTCGGCCACTTATAATACGATGTTTGGTGTTTTTTTTTGGGGAAAGGAAGTTTGTTCTCACTAGAAATGTCATCAAGAATGTAAAGCCAATTTATTCAATGTAAAGGAGAGGTCACTCAGTAGCTGTTTACCCATCTGGACTCTAGAGCACTAGTGCTGGGACACCCAAACCCCCTTTTTTATTATGCTTTTCCACACATGTGCTCCAGTGGATACTAGAGGGGGGTCTCCATCACACAAACTTCTACCAAAAAGCTAGTCAGTTTAGCACCTTTACAAAGTGACTTCATTCATGTAGTTGACATTTGTAACTGGCCAAACTAAAATAGTGTCCGTCACTTTCAAGCAATGTTTGTCATTTCCTATTTCTGCCCTCAATAGCTTGTGTTGCTAAATCTTCCTTTTGGACATTCTCATAGGGGAGCGAAAACTTGGGCCGTCTGAGGAAACCCCCAAACCAACACCTACCAAAAAAGGGGAAAGAGCAGAAGCAGAGGAGGAGGAGGAGGAGGAAGGAGAGATCATCGAACTTGGAGAAATTGTCACCACAACAGGTGAGTGTGGGAGAACACAGCTACTGGTAAGCTAATCCATGTATGGCTGCCTCATTTCCAACACCCCATTTTTGTTTGTTTGTGGTTTTTAGGTGACGTGGATGTTGTGGAAGAAAAATCGCACTTTACCACAGAGAGTGCCCACGTACTCATCGGAGAGATAATGGTCTGCAATAGAGATCTAGATTACATAAAGCAAAACATCAATGATGTTCAACAAAAATTGAAGAACATCATTGATATTTTAGGAAAAATATGAAAACGCACCAAGTAATTAACACACATTTGTGCCAGCTTCAGAACACATTTGCAACTTAAAAACTGTCTGAAATTTGGAACATGCACACATTGTGTCCACATGTGCTAGCTCCCACCATGGTGGATGAATGGCAACGTTTTTTTGGGGGTGCAAACACTTTACGAACTACGAAAGTGGTTGTGGTGAAGGGGTTGCACCCCCAAAAAACGTCCATTCATCCCCATGATGGAAAATGGCACTTTTGAAGCTTCTAGGCATGTGTTTTACCATCTAATGACCATTTTCAGTCCCAAATTGTGTGCATGTTCCAAATTTCCACTTTTCGGGGGTGACCCCCCCATGTGATGAAGGCAAGATCAAACACACTTTGAACATATAGTCATGTCTGATCTTGTCTTCACTTTACAAAGTTGAACTTTCCAAGTTCCTAGGTTCTGTTTTGCTCCATGCCTGGTTTTACCAATTGCGGAATGTTTGTAAACAATGTTGTAAATAACCAAGATGTTGTCAGTTTTGGCGTGAAGATTGTAAACGCACTTGGGAATGTTTTCCTAGTAAACTTTTATTTTTCTAAATGTGTGGCTTCCTTATTTAAAAAACACAATGCATTATGTATGTAAAATGAAAAGGATATGGGGGGCAATGGGTGTTATTTACTAAAGGCAAATCCACTTTGCACTCCAATTTTCTTTCCCGGGGAACTTTTTCAATGCACTTGTAGAGCATAGCGGATTTGACTTATGTAAATGACACCCACAGTGCTTTGTACGAAAACACGGAGCACAGCATTTTGGAGAATACACACATGTCAGACCTGGTGATGAAAAGGAGTATTTTGGGTGTCAGTTATGCAGTACAAACCTTCTCTAGACCAAAGATTAGGTAGCAAACACACAACATGAGAATAATCTTTTTGGGAAGAAGAGACTGTTACCTCCTTTTGCCCAGAAAGTGCATTCCCACTGTCGAAGGCAAAGGGAAAAAATGTCAAAGTAAAATAAGCTAAAAAGAAGACTGAAATGACATGAAATCATAGGTTGGTTAAAATATCAGATTTATTAAAAAAATGCCTCTCACACATCGTCAGGCAGAGCAATGGCCCCCCTACCCACAAAGTACTGCATATATTGGTCCCGGACCACACGGGCATTTAGAGGGGGCAAGCCTGGACGTGCCACTCGAAGGGCTGTGAGTTCGGCATTTGGAGGGCCCTCCACATCTGGGCCAACGGGCACCACATAGTTCCTGTTATGTCTTTTGAGGAAGTTGTGCAATATGCAACAGGCAAGAACTATGTGGTTGAGTTTGTATTCCGCCAAGTTAAATGCCGTCAGGAACAGGCGGAAGTGGCTGGCCAGGATGCCAAAAGCGTTCTCCACAACTCTTCTGGCTCTGGACAGCCTGTAGTTGAAGACCCTCTGGTCCGGGGTGAGGGTCCTCATCGGGAACGGCCTCATCACATGGGGAGTCAACGCAAACGCTTCATCTGCGACAAAGACGAAGGGGAGTCCTTCGGCATTCTCCTCTGGAGGTGGCAAGCACAGACTGCCACTTTGGAGACGCCAGTAGAACTCCGTGTGCGTAATGGCCCCACCATCCGATATCCGGCCGTTCATCCCCACGTCCACATACATAAACTCGTATGTTGCCGACACCACCGCCAACATCACTACACTATTAAACCCTTTATAATTATAATAGTAGGACCCCGAGTTGGGCGGTGGGACGATGCGGACGTGTTTCCCATCAATTGCCCCTCCGCAGTTAGGAAAGTCCCAACGGCTGGCAAAGTGGGAGGCCACAGTCTGCCATTCCTGTGGCGTGGAAGGGAACTGTGGAGTGAAACAAAAAAAAAAATTAGTCACTTTGCACCTAAACATTGCAAGCAGATTAGACAATCAACATCTTGGAACAAGAGCATTGTCTAAAATTGGAGGCTGGAAAGTATTTGCACAGAAAAGTACAGGCTCCCCTTCACAGATTACTCACCCCCCCATCAATCCCCCCACTTCTGATGGGCCATTGGCAATAACTAGGGGTTTTGGGGGGGGGGGTGGTGGACAGCTAACCCTCTGCACTTCATTGATTGGCAAATGGCTCAATAATGTGGGCTAGTTTGGCCAGACCCTCTGTACTTAACACTATTGGCAGGCCCCAGGAAAGATCAAATAACATTTCAACCCCCCCCCCCCCCAAAAAAAAAGGCAGGCACAGTGTGACATTATTAAATTACCAAGCAAGCTAATAGGAGGGAAAGAAGACAAAAAAAAAATAGGAAATGGAATGTATGGAGGCAGTCCCTTGCACTACATGCTTTGCTGAATTCATCCCTAAAGATGCGCACTATAAAGAGGTAGGTATATAGTGTGTATGGACCTTGGGAAAGCCAGCAGATAAAGGATTGGTACCATCTGACAGAGCAGTTGGGGGAGGGGGTTCCTAATGAGTTTGCCCCCCCCCCCCCACCAAAAGAACAAAAAAAGGGGGCTCTACATGAAGTAAACCACACAGCAAACATTTGTGCATATTTTAGGGGGTGTTTTGGGGCAAACAATACTATGCAGCAGACAAAAGACATTGCTTAAGTGACTAGGCCATAGGTGTCTATTGGGGCAGAAGAGCATGCTGGTGAGGTAAGTGAAGGGAAAAATGCATGAAGGAGAAAAGGGGCACAGCATATTAGAACATATTGCAATCATGGTAATTAGGGAAGGAGGTCAAAAATACAAGTCATTAGCAAACAGAGCATACATAGAAGGGAATAGTAAAGTAGAAATGTTACCTTAATATAGTCCTCCTGCAGGACCTGAATGATGGCAGAACAGGTCTCTGGAATAATGATTCCCAGGGCCTGGGGAGAGATACCTGAAGAGAACTTCAAATCCTGAAGACTTCTCCCTGTCGCCAAGTACCTCAACGTGGCAACAAGCCTCTGCTCCGGAGTAATGGCTTGTCTCATGCAGGTATCCTGCCGGCTGATAAAGGGCGTCAGCAAAGCCAAAAGACGGTGAAAATCGGGGTCCGTCATCCTGAGAAAGTTCCTGAAATCATCAGGATTATTCTCCCGGATCTCACGAAGCAAAGGCATGTGCGAGAACTGGTCACGCTGAAGCAACCAATTCTTGGTCCACATACTCCTCGTCACTCTGTTCATGGACGGGTCTTGGGTCAAAGCTAAAAGCCCGACACCAATTCCGCGTACAGCACGAACTCGGCGACGAGTACGCATGGGAAACATCGCTCAGAAGGTCACAAAAGGTCGGCTGGTCAGAACGGACAAACAGAAAGCACCGATAAACAGCAAGGCCTGAAAGAACGAAGTGAATACCAGCAACGAGCAGACAATAAGCAGTGCAAATCAAAGCGTCCTATATCAAGATATAGGCCGCAATGACCAACAAATGCGAACTGACTACACGCACTAATAAACAGATACGCACGACAAGCACAAACTGAAGAGCAGTAACGATCTGAGTCAGAAAAATGAGAAGCGCGAATCTTAAGTCACCAAACTTCCACTAACTCTCGATAAACACGGGATCAGCAGAAGGAGCCCAACGGGTGCCTGACGTGGTGCTGAACTTCCCTTTTGTAATCTCGTGGACGACGACTTACGTCACGACGTTCTTCCGGACCGATATTCCGACAACGTAGTCCGACCGTGTGTACGCAACGCCAACATCGGACAAAGTACGTCGGACAAAGTCCGACTGACCTGGTCCGCGGATTGTCCGAGCGTGTGTATGGGGCTTTAGATATTACCTTCGTCAACCTATTGGCTAGCACTTTTGCCAATAACTTAACATCCGATGTAAGTAGTGAAATTGGGGGATATGATTCAGGATTGTTAGGATTCCAGAACTTCTTAATCTTGACACACTCATTTAACATGGTATTTCGATCTGGAAACGATGGCCCACATTTTAAGCACCTGTTATTGATTTGGTGATATATTTTATTATATCTATCAACAGAAATATATTTTCTATTTAATTTTTAAATGTCATTTTTAAAATCAGTAGTCTTACGGACCCTAGTGTACCTTTTCCCCAAAATTAACTTTATTTTTTTTTTTTTGTGGTAAACAATTAACCTGTTTTGCTTTATTAAAATTATCTACTTTCTTATCTTATGACTTCGTTAACATCTTATAAAAAGCACATTCATGGAAATTCTCTGTTTACATTCCTTTTGGGAAAAATTGCAATAATCAAAGCTTCCCCTGCGTCAATGAAAATGTCCCAATACTGTTTACCTCATGCACCATCACCAAGTGCACACACCGACAGTTGTGACTTCCAACCTATAGGTAGGTCAAAAGAGCGTTGTTCTCAAATGGGTAAACTGGCACTGACATCACCTCCTAAAATTTCAGTATATCCCACAACGTGTATGGAAGATCTAAAACACAGAAACCTAACATAGCGCAATACAGCCTTTATTAAAAAAAATGATATAACACTAAAGCACCAAAATGTCATGGGCTTCGAGAACACATCAATTATCATCCCTCTCCCCTTCTCCATTTAAGTTCAATCCGCAAAATAAGATGTCTATAGAATTGTAGATGTTTCCCTTTTTTTTTCACATGTTCCTTCGGAAGGTTGCGCCTCCAACTCTACCTCCAAAAAATAATAATTACTTACTAGCCATGCAAATGATAGCCTGACTAATGAAGAAATATTGTACCATAAAACATGCAGTAGCTTAATATGCGCCTTTGTAGCCCACATAATTGTTTTACTTATTAAAGCTGTTTTTTGGATTTGAGTCTTTTCTACTGCAGCAGTAGATGAATGATCCAATAGAGACGTGAAAACTAGCGAGGAAATCTCACTATTGGAGTTCCAAAAATACATAACAAGCTAGTGTGTGATTTAGAGCTTCATGGTCCACCCATAGCTGCTGCAATGTCAATTTTGAGATAAACTGATCCCTAAAGTGGTTGTAAACCCTTACATATATCCAGTGAAGTGACTGGTCTCAGGCGATAGACAGAGATTAAACAAATCCTCCTACATAAATTGTACCTGTTTATCTGCAGTCTTCAGTAGCCAAATGTCTACCGTGGCTGTGGTGAGTGAGTTTGCTTTAAGGCACAGTAGAATTTTGGCCATTTGTATAGAGCTTATGAGTTTCAGATTCCATCTTCACCTTCCAATCCCCATTCCACTGTGGAAGCTCTTTAGTCTGTACTAGGGCCCTAGGACCTGTGTTGATGGGCTTTTGTTAATGTCAGACAGGTTTTTCATTCCTATACAATTTTAAGAGAATGCAAAACCCCCTTAAAGCAGGTCAAATGCAGGTCGAAAGAAGTTCAATTTCAGGTCAAATTCATGTGTCAAGAAGTTCTGAATTATCTCAGAAGCATGCTAAACTGAAGGCATTGAGACAAGCCTTAAGATTTCCAATACGGGCCTTTAGGTTTGGTTCACGTTAGCCCACATAGTAAATCCATGCGGGCAGCTGTCAGTGTGAGCTCTGGCAGGGAGCAGTGCAATGTGCGTTTTAACACATCGTACTGCACACCATCGCCAACCACCAGCACCAACACAACAAATGTTTTCCATGTGCCCTAGTGATGGCTTGCGTTTATCCACTGCAGAAAAGTGCAGGTCACCACTGTGTGAACGAGTCCTCAGTCAGGATTTTCATAGTCATAAATATAGTCCTTTGAATTATTTTGCCTTTCTATATGAATTTTTTTTACCAATATTCTAACAATTTTTTTTCCAGAAGCAGAAACATCACCTGGAGTGGAAGAACCAACCAGTTTGGTAGAGAAAGAACCAGATCCATCTTCTTTCCAGAGTCCTTTGCCACAACCCCCTCTTATTTCAGATTACAAATGTCTGCACAAGAATGTAAACTGGGACATATTGGAATCTGGGGTCTTCTGTCTGACTGGTGAGAAACCTTTATTTTTATTTAAATGATCAGTCCACCTACATACAAATGTGATTTTTTTTTTTTTTTACAGAAACAAACACATGTGATTTGAAATGTTGGGGAGATGGGTTGATCTTTCACAGTGTAATCTGCAAGTGCTTTAGCTCACCAGCAACCAGCTATAACTGAAAAATCACTCTGATGCATGTAACTTGTCATATAAAGCAGTGGTCTCCAAATTGTGGCCCTAGGGCCGGATGCAGCCCTTTTCTTGCTTTTATCCAGGCCCTTGGGGCATTATTCCATCTACTAACACCAACAAAGGGGGCATAATTCCTGTTACTGACACCAATGATGGGGCAGAATTCCCTCCATTGACACCAACATGGGGCACAATTCATTGCACTGACACCAACGATGGGGCGCAAGTCTTTCTATTGACACCAATGATGGGGGCACAATTCCTTCCATTGACACCAATGATGGGGTACAATTCCTTGCACTGACACCAACGATGGGGTGCAAGTCTTTCCATTGACACCAATGATGGGGGCACAATTCCTTCCATTGACACCAACATGGGGCGCAAGTCTTTCCATTGACTCTAATGATGGGGGCACAATTCCTTCCATTGACACCAACATGGGGCACAATTCCTTGCATTGACACCAAAGATGGGGCGCAAGTCTTTCCATTGACACCAAAGATGGGGGCACAATTCCTTCCATTGACACCAACGATGGGGTACAATTCCTTACATAGACGCTAACAATGGGGCACAATTCTTTCCATTGATACCAACAATGGGGCGCTATTTCTCCCACTGATACCAAAGATATGCCATTGTTTACTCCCATCGGGCGCCAGGACATTTTTTACTCCCATATGCCCTAGTCCAGCCCCCCTAATGTCTGAAGGACAGTAAACTGGCCCATTGTTTAGCAAGTTTGGAGACCCCTGATATAGATTAAGACAGTGGTAAATAGATCTTCCAGTGGGATAAAAAAGGCATAATGTAGAATGAGAGACTGTGGCCATCTTAATAGGGATGGGATGTCTAAAGTGTACATGAAGAGTAAATATATTTAGGGCTCATGTCATTCTTCTGAAAATGCATTCCACAGTGGATCGCTTTTCAGAGGCGTATGACAGGTGTGAGGAGGCAATATATTGACTCCTCTCGTCTCTTTTAACCCTGAAAATGCTGACCCACCATGCTGTAACTTTAGTGCCATTTGACGAATGCAACACGGCGTATAATTTTTGCTTTGCCCTGAGCATGCTTTTTTTAGGTGGGCGGTCAGGGAGTGATAAACGATGACTCAATCTCTAATTTTACTGGAAAGCAAAGAAGATACCAAAAAGATATCAACAGGTCGGACTTTTAAGACATGGAAGCAAATAGGAAAGTAGAAAAAAATATTTATTTTATTGAAAAATACCATATCATAACAGTGTTCAAAACAATATAAAAATCATGTGAAATTATATAATTTATACATTGAGCCCTTGTGCGTCGCGTCTACGCATTGGGCTGTCTCCCAGGGGTATGCCTTTATTGTCTCCATAAAAATACTTTTACCTTTAGTTTTTATATGCTGTTTGGCATTACTATGTGTCACCAGCATCTACTAAGCTTCATGTGGATAGGAATATGTCCTCTATTGGCTGTCCCCATTGATGGTAATATACCGACTGAGACTTCTTTCCTGCCCCTGCTATAAGCAACTATCAATTTTTGTTTGTACTCATCAGAATGTGCCACTTGCTGTCCACTCTATCACAGCATGGTTGACCGCTCCATATACCACAGATGAAGGACCGCGCTATACCACAGATGAACACCAGTGGCAAAAAGCGCCCTGAGGCGATTCAGTTCGCATAGGTAGCGCTATACAAGTCATTCATTCATTCATTCATATATTTGGATCTGTCCTGGCTGCTATAACATTTGTACTTGAGGTGCAGCCCATTTGAAGATAGTGAGATTTATTGTTGCTCTTGCTACGTCTTTGAATCTTTTTCTGTGTCCTGAGGAAGCCTTTACGGCGAAACGCGTAGACGCGACACTCAATGTACAAATTATATAATTTCACATGATTTTTATGTTGAACACTGTTATGATATTGTATTTTTCAATAAAATAAATATTTTTTTCTACTTTCCTATTTGCTTCCATGCCTTAAAAGTCCGACCTGTTGATATCTATTTGGTATCGTCTTTGTTTTCCCTTGATACATTACGGATGTGGCACTGTGGGTGCTCCCTCCTTCCTAGTTCTCTAATTTTACTGCCCCCTGGCTGCCCGTGTGAATGAGCCCTTACTACTACACAGGGTTATATATTTAGATTATTTTATGCTGTTTTTTTTAGAGCACTGCTTACTTCTTTAACAAAAAAAAAAGCTGCAGGTACTTTATATACATAAAAGTGTCACTAACAGTTAACTTTTCATAACCTGGCTCACATAATCTATTTAGTATATAAAGTGGAGTAATGTTTTGCCTGAATGCCAGCAGTTTTATGTCACAGCATGGGATCTTTTAATTGTATTTGCACATATTTATGTAGGTCCAACTCTCCTATTGACCAGATTTCTTGCAGCTGTCTTCTAGTTGACAGAATACTTTCAATATGCTCCCTCTCTATTTAGTGGTAGTACTTCAGATTACAGCATCTATTATTACACCATAAGGCTGATTCAGTAATAGTAGTTCAACGAGCAACTGGAGAGCGTATTAACCTTTTGTTAGCAGAAATAGTATATTAAATAATGGGAATACAGTAAACCTCTAAATCGGATTGGCATATTGTCACTGCGGTTTGCCCTGCTAATCATATCACGAAAAAGGGAATGTTCTGTATTAAATATGCCCAGCACAAGTATTTCTGAGTTGTTGATATCTCTTTGAATATAATTATGTGAACGTGTGCATAACTGTGAGTTTATCTATAAAAGGTAGCCCAATGCCCCTATAGGATCCATGTAAAAGAAGGCGAATTCGCTGAAAATCCCCCAAACTGCAAGGCTGAAATATTTCATACAGAGCCACTTTGCTACCTTCCAAGTTATATAAATACTGCAGACGCCAACAACCCACACCCATGTTCAGATGTTTTTTACATTTTCTGTCTATCTGCTGTGCAGTCTTTTAGTTTCTTATATTGTAACTAACGGCAAAACTTTATTTTTTTACATTTTGGATAGAGTGGAGAGGGATTAGAACGCTTGCCAGTTTTGATTGCTGTCTGTGCCCCCATTAAGATATTCACCCTCTCTATTTTTTCCTGTTTACCATTATCATTGAAAGTGAAAGTAAAAGAAATTCCAAATTTTGGGTTGTCCCCAAAAGAGTAGAGGGATAATCTTCCAATGGGGACGCTAATTCTGATGACCCCTATTTGCAGGGATTTCCTCTACCTTCCTGTTTGGTTATGGGACAGGAAGTGATGGGAAACAAAAAAATGGTGAAAAAAAAGATGGTGAAAAAAAAAAAAATCTAAAAGTGGTTATAACCCTCCCTTGCCCTATCCAAAATTAAAAAAAAAAGTTTTGCCCATAGTTCTACTTTAACCACTTAAGCTCCGGACTAATTTGCAGCCAAAGGACCAGGCCCCTTTTTGCGATTCGGCACTGCGTCGCTTCAACTGACAATTGCGCGGTCGTGCGACATGGCTCCCAAACAAAATTGGCGTCTTTTTTTTCCCACAAATAGAGCTTTCTTAGTTTTATAGCATTTTTATTAATATTTTTTTTTTACTAGTAATGGCGGCGATCAGCGATTTTTTATTGTGACTGCGACATTATGGCGGACACATCAGACATTTTTGACACATTTTTGGGACCACTATCATTTATACAGCAATCAGTGCTATTTAAATGCACTGATTCCTGTGTAAATGACACTGGCAATGAAGAAGTTAACCACTAGGGGGCGGGGAGGGGTTAAGTATGTCCTGTGTGTGTTTTTTTACTGTAGGGGGGCGTGGCTTGGCATGTGATGTCACTGATCGTCTTTCCCTATGACAGGGAAGAGACGATCAGTGACAGCCTCACTAGGAAGCACGGGGAGAGGTTTGTTTGCACATACCTCTCCCCGTTCTTCAGCTCTGTGACCCGATCGCGGGACACCAGCGGCGATCGGGTCCGCGGGACCCGCGGCCACGGAGCTCAGGACCGGGTCGCGAGAGCGCCGGTGGCGCACGCGCGACCCACGGCTGGGCTCTTAAAGGACAATGTACCTGTACGTTGATGTGCCCAGCCGTGCCATTCTGCCAACGTATATGTGCAGGAGGCGGTCCTTAAGCGGTTAAGCTACACATCCAATATTCAGCATCACCAGGCTCGATAAACGTTGATTTAATAAAAGCTGGGTGGAAAATTACTGGACGGACAGTGACTGCACTCTATCAGACGGTATTCGGATGGTATTGATTCCTCCATCCACAGTGTTTAGTGGGCTGAAGGAGAGAAAATAATATATGCATGGCTAGCTTTAGTTACAACACTATTTCTTCACCACATTTTCATGGTTTTTGCGTTTACTCTGTCATGATGTTTCCTTCCACTTCTTTTTTTAAATGTATTTGGTTGCCATGATTGATTGGCAAAAACAGAGCCTGACGTGATCCAGCGCTACACTCTGCATTCCTAAATTCCATGCAATCCTGTAATAATCCCAATATTCAACAAATAAAAAATGATAGTAACAGAGATCAATCTGATATCAACTAAGCGGTCATATTGAAAAGAACCTTATTTTTCTTGTTTTTATGTGGAAACATTTTTTTATTTTTTGTAATAAAGAGATTTAGTAAAATTACCGTATATACTCGAGTATAGGCCGACCCGAATATAAGCCGAGGCACCTAATTTTACCACAAACAACTGGGAAAACTTATTGACTCGAGTATAAGCCTAGGGTGAGAAATGCGCAGCTACTGTAAGTGGAAAAGAGGGTCAACGATGCCCATTTGCAGCCTCACTGTGCCCATGCAGATGGACACAGTTGACCGATTTGGGGCCCTGTATCTCAGGGTCACTTAGTGCTAGGAACCCCATCTTTAGATATGTTGTAGTGCTAATTCCACTGGGTTGGAATACAACATTTGGGGTTCCTAGCTCCAAGTGTCCTCGAGATATGGGGCCCCAAATTCGAGTCAGAAAATGTCAAGCACTTTTCTGCAGCAGAGAATGACATTTTCCGAACCGATTTTGGGGCCCTGTATCTCGGGGCCACTTAGTGCTAGGAACCCCATATTTGGATATGTTATAGTGCTAGGTCCATTTGGGACTCCTAGACCCAAGTGGCCCCGAGATACGGGGCCCCAAAGTCGGGTCGGAATTTTTTTCTTTTGCTGCAGAAAAGTGCTTGACTCGAGTATAAGCCGAGGGGGCACTTTCAGCACAAAAAAATGTGCTGAAAAACTCGGCTTATACTCGAGTATATACGGTAGGTAGTGATTGTTCTTCTCTGGTACCAGTAAAGTCCGCTAAATCTGTCCAAATGCCAAACAAATAAAAAACGACAGAAAATAATCCATGTGTAGTACTAATCTTGTTAGTCCAAAAAGTACTTGAGTGTTTGAACCTGTCAGGGAAATTCTAAGCTTCTCCCTATAAGCATATCATTTATTTGCGCTTAAAAGCACAAATACAGCCCTCTTATATAATGCCGGGAAAGCGCACTTTGTATGTCTCTCAGTAACACAAACAGACGCTGGTATCACGTTGAGCTCAGCAGAATCCTGCCTTGAATGTTTTTTACTCCTTTATTTATACTGTCAACATGAATGAACAAAGGAAGGTGGTGGCTTCAGAATCAGCCAATCAGACACTTGTATTCTTTCAAAAGAACCAATCACACACACATGTATATATTCAAATAGAAACGCAGTAGTGACATGTGCACATGGTCGTGTGCAAAACCAAGCAGCAAGCACACGTTTCTGAACACGATCGTGTGCACACTCCCACTGCTACCAATGACGCAAGCCATACTCTATCATGGCTCAGTGGGGCATAATTTTGTATGGTTATGCTATGGTTCCCATGTACGCAGATCTGCTTACTTAGGAGTTTAAATGCGGTCGCCATGGAGTGGCCAGTCCCTTTGTGAGGCATAAACAAACATCCTTAAAAGAGCAAACAGATCTGCCGTGTTCACGGGAAGATTTCCACATCCAATAGTCTTCCACCAGCGTCTGTATGGGCGAATACCCTCGCATGAGCGTGTTACAGCAAAACAGACACTGGGGGGCATCTGACAACATACATTAATAAAAATTTCCACAACAGAACCATAAAATATTTTTAAAACTATATATACAAAAGTGTCAAAGAGTCCACATGCTTTGCTTCAATTACATTCCACTCAAATGGTGCTCATTTCCTTGTGCTTTACACACCCTGTGTATTTTATTCCAATGTTTCTCAACTCCAGTCCTCTAATATCCCCCACAGGTCAGGTTTTTAGGCTTTTCATTATTTTGCACAAATGATTTTATCAGTTTCAATGCCTTAGTAATTACCACAGCCCTTTCATCTGAGGGACATCCTGAGAACATGACCTGTTGGGGGTACTTGAGGACTGAGGACGGAGTTGAGAAACATTGTCCTATTCCTCCACCATTAACTGCTCACCTCCCGCTTTGACCTATGTTCCAGGTCATATGTGCTTGTCCCTTTTAATGGTGCTCAATGGATGCAGCCTGGATCTCCTCCAACTCTGTTGTCACCATAGAGGTAAAACGTACAGAACCTCTCAGAGTAATCCGTTTAAAAATAACCAAGTTTATTAAAATTCTAAATAAAATGTACTCATATTTCTGAGTGCACTACCACATACCTCCCAACTTTTTGAGATGGGAATGAGGGACAACTATTAGCAAAAGTATGTAGGCAGGCATAGGAAACACCCCATGCCACACCCCCTTAAAGGAGAATTATACAAAAAAAATGATTAGTTAAACCCTTTAGTGCTTTTTTTACCACTACTATTCCTTTATATTGGCTTTTGACATTTACAAATGCAGCAATTTAGAAGTTGGACGAAAGGTTTAGCACTTGGAAACACTTTTTGAAAGATAAAAAGTGCATTTTATATACAACTATATAGATCAGACCAAAATGAGGGACAAATGAGGAGGAATGAGGGACATTGTTCCAAATCAGGGACAGTCCCTCCAAATCAGGGACAGTCCCTCCAAATCGGGGATAGTTGGGAGCAATACTACCTACCAGCTGTTGCACTACAGACAAATAGCAAATGTGTAAACCCAGTATTCCATGTGGGGCATCATCCTTTCATGCTACAGTTTGTGGGTAAATACATTTGTGACTGTCCCCTTAAGGCCACGAGCTGTCATGCAATGTATGCCAATACCTCCTCCTGGTTAGCTACCATCCACAAACTATCTACGTCACTGGCTCTGCACCTTACACGTTACGCCACGGCCGTGGCTTTTTTAGAGGGTGGACAAAAAGACTGATTGATTGATTGGCACACACAGAGTATGCTCTGGGGTCTCCAAACTTTGTAAACAAAGGGCCAGTTTACTGTCCTTCAGATTTTAGGGGGTCAGAATGTGGTCATTGAGAGTAGAAAAGGTCCCGATGTCAGGGGGGAAAAAATAATGCCCCATTGTTTGTTTCAGTGGTGTCATTGGGGAGGAATTGGTGTTAGTAGGGGGAATTATGCCCCTTTGTTGGTATCAGTGGATAAAACGATACCCCAAGGGCCAGATAAAAGCAAGCAAAGGACCACATATGGCTCCAGGGCTACAGTTTGGAGATCACTGCTCTATGTGCATGGAAAAAACTTCAACGCAATTGTAACTGCCAGTCATGCACAGTGCCACTTATAGCTGCCAAATGAAAGTAAGGACTAATTTACACTTGTGACAACCCTTGCTGCCTCTATAAAAAGCAATCCAGTGTGGATCACATCACTTTTCAACTGGGATTTTACAGGTGGCTGTGATGCGATATGTTGCCTCCCCAATGCCCGTTTTAACCCTTTAAAGCGGACCTTCAGTCATTTTTTCATCTTTCCATCTATTAAATCTTCTTTCTTCCCCTTGTTGTTTTAACTTTGGATAGTAAAAACATTTTTTTTTTTCTGCCAGTAAATACCTTATACAGCCCACTCCCTGTTTCTTGTCTGGTAAAAAGCCTAAGCTTATGACACCATGCACAGCTCTCTCTCTCACACGAGTTTGCCAGGAAGGGAGGGTGGATGAGACATAAGAGGGCCAATGACAGCTGTAGATCTGGAGGTGTGCCTCTGTGTGTCTGTGTAAATCCAGGAAGTGAACAGGCAGCAGCTTCAGCTGCCCACAGTTAAAATATTTACAGCCAGACTCAGTGGAGGGAGATTTCTGCAGTATATTTGGCAAGTACAGAATCACAGTATATATAAAATAATATGCAAAGTGGTTGGAAGGAAACTTCAGAATGGCAAAGATGTTTTTATTACAAATTATGTGAGCAGAATGCAGTGCCTCTTTAAGCCAGCACCACTGCACATATTGGCCCCATTCTCTTCACAGGGGGTATCATTTATGCCATGGCATGTGTACATCCAGATGTCTTTGAAGCTTAAGGGGGGGGCAGTCATGGGAAGGCAGTAAAACCACCACTCAACTGCCTATTTTTTCCACCCTCTGACCGCAAAATAGTCACTTGTTGCGTAAACTAGTACTAGTACGACTTTATTTTACATAAGATTAGATTACATACACCAGAAGGAAAAAAAAATATAAAAATAATCATAGAACATAAAACTTAATGACAATTTAATATAAAGCACGCCTTTGTGAAGGGAAAAAAAAAATGAATTCCTGGGAATGATTTTGATTTTTACATGAATAGTTCCTAAAATAGATCCAACAACACTTTTTGGAGCTGTTGATGTGGCTTGCACAGATTTAACGTTGTTCATCCTATTCCTGCATAAAAGAACTGTCAGATGGCATATCAATTTTGTTTGTCTTGCTTAAAAAGTCGTTCTTTAATCACATCATAGAATTTCAGGGACTGATTTAGCTCTGGCCATTCCAGAATATGGATTTTCAGTGCAGAGGGTTGTTAAATAGGTCCTTTGTTTTGGATCATTGTCATTGCGTGTACTGCAACGTTTTTTGTGAGCTTTTAAAAATAGACAGACATGTTGTAGAGTTTCTGAATATGGCTTCAAATGTGTTACAGACCACCCAGACCCTTTAAAATAGAAAAGCTTCTATATAGCATTTGTCTCCTTCCACGACAGTTATTATTATTATTATTATTACTATAGGATTTATATAGCGCCAACAGTTTGCACAGCACTTTACACATACCTCCCAACCTGATTTCGAGGGACTGTCCCTGATTTGGAGCAATGTCCCTCTGTCCCTCATTCCTCCTCATTTGTCCATCATTTTGGTCTGATCTATATAGTTGTATAGAAAATGCACTTTTTATCTTTCAAAAAGTGTTTCCCAGAGCTAAACCTTTCATCCAATTTCTAAATTGCTGCATTTATACATTTTAACAGCCAATATAAAGAAATAGTAGTGGTAAAAAAAGCCCTTGTGGATTTAATTAACCTTTTTTGGGGGTTAATTCTCCTTTAAGAGGGTGTGGCAGGGGCGTGTCCTATACCTACATACATTTGCTAGTAGGTGTCCCTCATTCCCATCTCAAAATGTTGGGAGGTATGCTTTACAACATGAGGGCAGACAGTACAATTACAATACAATTCAATACAGAAGGAATCACAGTGCCCTGCTCGTTAGAGCTTACAATCTAAGAGGGAGGGTCAAGTAATACAAAAAGGTAATAACTGAGAGAGATGGGCTGATGGAGAAAATAAAAGTACAGTTGTTAGGTGGAGGCAAGAGAAAAGTTTTCAGGGATCGCCTAAAAGAGGAAAGTGTTGGAGATAGTCAGATAGAATGGGGTAGGGAGTTCCAGAGGATGGGAGTGGCTCAGGAGAAGTCCTGGAGGTGAGCATGGGAGGAGTTGACAAGGGAACTAGAGAGCAGGAGATCTTGGGAAGAAGGATTTGGTTGGTATTTTGAGACTAGGTTAGTGATGTAGCAGAGTTGTGGATGGCTTTGTAAGTTATTGTTAGTATTTTGAATTTAATTAGTTGGGTGAGTGGCAGCCAATGGAGGGATTGGCAGAGAAGAGTAGCAGACGCTGAGCGGTTGGTGAGTTGGTGTGAGATTTGATGTTGGTATGCATTGTTTTGTTTTCTCCAAACATAATGCTGTGAACATTTTCCAAAAACGTATGGCATACCTTTGCATTGTTTTTTTTGGGATGCACATCCTCAACATCCTCAATTAAAGAGGTTGTAAAGGATTTTTTTAAAATAAAAAACATCTCTATACTTACCTGCACTGTGCAATGGAATTGTACAGAGTGGCCCTGAACCTCCTCTTCTCTGGTCCCCCGGCAGTGCTCCTGGCTCCTCTTTCAGTGCCCCCATGGAAAGCCACTTTCGTGCATCTTTCTCTACTCTATTCACAAAATGAATTCCATTCTGGGAGAAGAATACTTCTATTTGTGAATGACGAGGGGCAGGAAGGAGTGTTTTTCATATTCGCAAGCTGTTGCACTTAAACTGTCACTATACCCACATCATAAAAAAACTATCAATAAATGCTGTATTACATACTGTTCACTCATTCATTTTCTGTATTCTGCAAAAAAACTGGTTGATCCTGTTGCTCTTTATCTCCACCTTCTGTCCAAGTCCCCAATGAAGATAGGGATTTTGCAGAGCAGTGTTGACAGTTCTCAGGGAGATTCTATGCTGAGCATTTGCTCCCTATCACATCTGAGCAGCCCAGGTATATGACAGCCCACTCCCTCCCTCCTCCTCCATGCCCACTAACCAGATAAACACAATGGGGGCGGGATATTACATATAGATTGGCAGGGCTTTTTTTCTTTGAGAATAAGTGCTGGAACCCCCCCCCCCCCCCCCCCTTTTGGGTCACTCTTTGTCTCCGCCCCTACCCACCTCCGAGCACCACCCCTTGGTTCAACCCCCTACCCACCTCCCTGTACCACCCCTAAGCAAGTATAATTTTGTGGTGCTCAGTAATTTGTATAGAATTTGTTAAAAATAACAAGAAAAGCAGTAAAGTGGATCCCCCGAAGCAATAGACCCCTGTAGCAATAATAGATCCCCCCCCCCAGCAACAACAGACCATACAGAAACAATGGATCCCAACAACAATAGGCCCCGGCAGCAACAACAGATTTCCCAGCAGCTAGCAACAATAGACCACTCCCTCAAAAGTAGATTGCTTCCAGCAACAATTAAACCCCCAGCAACCAAAGCCCCCCTCCCCAGAAACAATAGATCCCCCACCAGTAACACTAGACACCGAAACAATAGACCTCCACAGCAAAAATAGACTGCCACACAAAAATAGATGCCCTCCAGCAACAATACATCAGCCAGCAACAACAGGCCCCTTCCTCAAAAGTAGATCTCTTCTAGCAATAATACATCCCCCACTAGCAACAATAATATAACTCCCCAGCAACAATAGATTCCCCCACAGCCAGCATCAATAAACCCTCTAGCACACCCCAGCACCCCTTGTAATTACATACATTCAGTGCTGGAGGTGCCGGTACTGCATTCCCTCACGCTCCCGCTGAAAAAAAGCCCTGTAGATTAGTGAAGGCATCACCTCCCTCTTGTTCTGGAGCGGCGGGACACAGCCTGTGATTGGTAGACATCCACCCACATGTTATTGTCAAAAAATACGGTAATAAAGATCTGATTTCAGATATATATTTATATGACAATTTAAAACAGTTTATTGATATTAATTATTTATTTTTACTCTGTATTCCAAAGAATGATTTTTTTATTGTGAACATGTGACCAGCAGCAGAGGACTAGAAGCTCCTTCTGCTTATGTTTCCCTGCAGACAGGCTGGGAGAGAGCTGGGTTATGTGACAGATTAGGAAAAAGGTACGTAGATGTTTTTAATAAAATAATTACAGTGCCATCATCCCCATACAGAAATAGAAGGGACAATGTCAATTAAACAGTGTGTGTTTAGTATCACTGTAACTACTACAGTTATGGTAGTTCAGAGCTGCGGGGGGTCTTCAACATCACTGAGAGCTGGATTATCACAGTAATCAGAAGCCTGCAGAATGTTGGATACACATCATTAGAGGTACATTACTACACTGGTGCTAATTATCAATTATTTTTTTTACGAAACTTCAGCTTTTACAGCTGTGGCCAAAAAAAAGCTGAACTGCAATTCTGCAGATCTTCAAAATAATGATTTCAGAGGGCCTCAGAAGGAAAGCTGTTGAAGTCAATAAGACTGGAAAGAGTTACAAAAGGTTTCTAAAGATTTGGACTTCCGTCAGTCTACAGTCAGGAATACATTTTACAAACTAAAGAATTTCATTGTGGTTGTTGAGGAATGTGCATTCCTTTAGCAATAGTGCAGGGCTATACCATACATTTCTGGTAAATGTTCACAGCTTTATGTTTGGAGACAATAAAACAATGCATTAACGCACCAACATCAAACTTCACGCCAAACCAATAATAAAATAAATGAGGACATGGTAAGTACCTATAATTTTTTTTGATTTTCTTTTTTGAAATGAAGTCCCATGTTTTGTGTTCATGGGTACCACTCCGGGGTCTTTAATGACACTGGCCTAATCAAAGATCACTACAACTGGCTACATTCAGGCCAATTAGCATCACTAACTATCTCCTATAACTTCATAGGGGGACAAGACCTGGACAAGAGAGCGCTGCTAATGATGTCTCCAGCCAAAGCACCACCTGAATTCAGCCAGAAAGACCTTCAGGAAACCATTGTGTATTTCTTCTCTCTTCTCAGGTAAAGAAAAGGTAGACAACGAAAGGGGTAAAGACAACAAGAAGGGCACAATACACACAATTATAAGCTGTAAGGAGTTGGAAAATACTGGTGTTGTTGGTTAAGATCATTTATCTCAGATTTAATGACAAATAATCCTTTGTATCTGAACATAATCATAAAACCAGGGCCACGGACCAAGGTTTGCATCATAAAGGCCCATAATGCTACCAGTTCTGAAGTGAAGCAATCCTACAATAAGCGGATTGTTAACAAGGCCAATACTGAGCCGTAATTAGTGTAAAACTGAATATTTCTTGACGAAGGAACAAAGGTGCTGCTATATGTGTGAGTTTTGTTGATGGAACACATTAGCTGGGCATACCATTGCGACATTTCCTGTGTCGGCAAACACATACTTTTACTGAGGTTTTAGAATGGTATTTCAAAATTAAGCATGAAAGCTAAGTTTGTGCAAAATGACAATAACAAAATGTTATAAATAATACATTTTCAGCTCCAAATGAAAATTATAGAAATGTGCAGAATTTGAGAATTATTATGTATGCTTTTGTAAATTTCCACATTTATTAGAAGAATACAAATGTGTTGATTCTACAAAAGGGTGGCTCCAGACATTTATTTGCTGGTGCTGGGAGTACAAGTGGGGAAGCAAAGTCCTTGACCCGGAATCCCAATGTACTAATTGTTGCGGAATACAATTTTCTTTTTTTTTTTACAGAAAATTTCTTTTTTTTATAGCAACTCCTATTTTAAACTAGAAGATCAATATTTGCCATATAAACAATCTATACAATACATAAAACCTTGAGCCCCAATTCACACCTATGCGAATTAGATGTGCGTTTCCCTGCATCTAATTCGCATAGTAGGAGAATGTGACTGGCTCCCTATGGAGCCGGTTCACATATCTCCGGGGTGGCTGCAGAGCGCACTGCACAAAAACGCTGTGCATCTTTGGCTCCGTTTCAGGGCCGAATTCAGGCATCGAACCGGCCCTGATTCGTCCCTGAAACGGGGAACAGAGACGCACAGCGCTCCTGTGCGATCCGCAGCGTGCTATAGTGTGAACCCGGGCTTAGGCTAGGTTTGCACTTGTACAATCTGCATGTAGGCAACCATTCATTTCATTGGGCTACCCTCTGTGCAGAAATGCAAGGAAAGAAGTGCCCGACGCATGGTAGGTAGACGGAATAAAAAAACTACCCATTTATGGTCAGCGTTTTAAATTATTTGCAATGGAGGCAGCAGACACAAGCAGAGTCTGGCAATCCAGGCCATTAATGGGCAAAGCAGAAAGGATAGCAATCTCATGCACTAGGTAGATGGCAAGAATCACTGCCCATCATAAAGGAAGGTTTTTAGTTATCCTCCAAGGTCTGTGTGCACCCCCAGAGTCAGGAACACACAAAAAAAGAGGATTAGGGGGGTATGATTATGCCTTATCCTCAGTGGGGCATAGTGATAGACAGGGCTTTTTTTTAGTGAGAATGCAGTTCCGGCACCTCCAGCACTACATGTATGTAATGCCAAGGGGTGCTGGGGTGTGCTGAAGGGTCATTGATACTGGCTGCTATAGAAGCCTGAAGAAGATCTATTTTTGCATGGTGGTCTATTATTGCCGGAGAGGTCTATTATTGTTGCTGGTGCAGGATCTATGGTTGCTGGGGGGAGAGGGCTTATGTTGCTAGGAGGTCAATTGTTGCTGGAAGAGATCTACTGTTGAGGAGGGGTCTATTGTTGCTGGCTTCTGAGGGAACTATTTTTGTTGGAGGGGATCTATGTTTTGCGTGGCAGACTAGTGTTGCTGGTGAGGAATCTTTAGTTGCTGGTTGGGCTTATGTTGCTGGGGGGTCAATTGTTGCTGGAAGGAATCTACTGTTGAGGTAGAGGGTCTATTGTTGCTGGCTGCTGGAGAGTCTATTGATGCTGGGCTGGCTGCTGAGAAATCTGTTGTTGTTGGGGTTCATTGTTGCTGGGGGAATCTATTGTAAAATTACTTTTTCACCACAAAATGATACTTGGTTCTGTATTCTCTAAAAGGGGAGATACTGGGGAGTGGGTAGGGGGGTAGAACCAAGGGATGGTGCTCACAGATGGGTAGGGACAAGAAGTGACTCAGAAGGGAGGAGTTCCTGCACCTATTCTCTGAGAAAAAAAGCCCTGGCGATATAGAAAGAAGGGGGTGAATTGTGTAATTTTCCCTGTAGGCCAGCCTACAAGTTTGTAACATCTTTATAAATGAGGTGGAAAGGCAAATAATTTGTAGAGGCTGCCAGTGTCAAGCAGGGTCTGCACGGGCTTCTGGGACTCTGGAATTGCTTTTTCCTGCTTGGCACTGTCAGTCCCTTGCTGGCGTCAAATTCAATAGAAGTGGTGGGGCTGTAGCACAGACATAAATATAATATAAATTATGTGGTGCTAACTAATCTAATTAATATAAATCAATAAATCTAAAATAATTAATAAATAAATAATAAATGTGCAATCCAATCACCTGACAGTGATAAAAATAGATAATCAAAGAGAATATGAAACCTAATAATGATTTGCAAAATTGAGCAAAAAAAAAACAACACAATAAAGAGCAAAAAACATAAAACTTCAAAGTGCAAACAATAATCAAGAAAAATCTGAAAATCTCCTTCCACCCATGATGGCCTGGAGCACTCAGGGAATTGGCTGGTTTGGGGGAAGCAACCCTGCCTGGCACCTGTGCATATCAGTTCACCAGAACTGTCCTTACCAGCCCTGAGCCCCATTAGTCTGTTAGACCTATATGAAGCCGCAGGGAGCCCCGGGATCGCTCTGTGGTCTGTGTCTGCTGGGACACAATTTCACAGTTCAGAATATTTAAATACATTCTAAAAATGTCAAATAATGTTAAAAGGTGGCTACCAATGCAAGTGCTATAGTGGTGCTTTAAATTTTGGGGGTGCACCCTTTAACAATAAGTTAAAGGGTGGCACTACCACTGGTTCTACAAAATAGTCAGACTGGTATCCTATATATTGAAAAATAACTTAAAGTGAAGTTTGGATAGAATGACAAATGTTTTAAACATCTGTAAGATGTTTGTTACTGCCTGTGCGCCCACAGGGGAGATTTCTGATTTCTTCTGGTCCCAGAGATGTTGTTGTCATCAGGACTGGAAGTGAAGAGGAAAACTTTCTAACAGGGGTGCATAGAAAAAAAACATTTTTTGATAAAGGTAGAGTTGGACTAGAAGTATCATCTGTTTTCTATTGCTGTCTATCTACAGATTTCCTCTCATTTCCTCTCATCTCTTAAAGTGTTGTCACTGGAACAGCAAGTGTGGAGATATTTCCACGATGGGGTATTGCTATTAAAAACGGCAAAAAAACTGTTATTCTAAAATTAAAGTTTTGCCCAAGTATTATGTACATAGAATGAGCATCTTGTATAGTCGGAAGTATGGGTTTGATTTACTAAAACTGTAGAGTGAAAAATCTGGTGCAGCTGTGCATGGTAGCCAAACAGCTTCTAACCTCAGCTTGTTCAATTAAGCTTTGACAAAATACCTGGAAGCTGATTGGTTTCTATGTAGAGCTGCACCAGATTTTGCAATCTCTAGTTTTAGTAAATCAACCTATGTGTCATAACAGTATTGCTAAAGTGACCAAATGACCATACAAACAAAGGTACTGCATGGGATACCACAGCAAAAAAAAAATGGTGGAAAAGGCATCCAGGCAGCAGTCGCACAGCTTGTTTGGGTAAATGTAGCACAATACCAATAGCACTTTGCATTTCAATTAAAAATGGTTACACAATTTAGAAGTCATCTGTAGTTATTTATAGTAACTGGCTTGGTCTAAAATATGACTTCTGTACAGTTTAATAGTGAGATATAAAGGATAGCCCAAACCTTCATATTCCTGATATGTGCCTGCTGCACCATGTACATGTATGAGAAAGTATCCTGTTCTCTTTGTATTGCTTCCTTTATGTGAAATCCCTGGTGTTCCTGCCAGTCCCTCTGCTTTCCTATTAAAAACTGACCACACTGTGGTCAGTTCTCTAGCTATGCTGGGAACTCGGTGTGTTCTCCTCCAATGATCAGGCATTCACTGGGAAGCTCCTTCCAGCTCTAATGCAGCTGAGAACAGAGGGAATGTGATCACTAAAAAGAGGTATTTACTGTATACAGGGGGTCCCCGGGTTACAAACAAGATAGGGACTGTAGGTTTGTTCTTAAGTTGAATCTGTTTGTAAGTCGGAACAGATACATTTTTTAAGTGTAGCTCCAGCCAAAAAATCTATTTTTAAGTTTTTAGATAACATAGAGAAGGGTTATCACCCCTGTAACATTTGTTTTGCTGTCTGTGCCCCTGTTCAGAAGATTTCACCTCACCTTCTGTCCCAATGACAATTGGATTTTGAAAATTTTGGGTTGTTAGGGAAGCATGGACTGGTGATAAAGCATCAGTGGAGACACCTTTTTCCCATAATAACTCTTACAGGAGTGAATTTCCCTTCCTAGGGGTGGATTTCCTCTCACTTCCTGTTGTCTCCCTCCATTTGTAAGTAGGAGTCGTTTGTAAGTCGGATGTTTGTAAGTAGGGGACTCCCTGTCATGTTTTTTTTTTTTTATATATCTATAAAAAATGTTTTACTTTTCATTTCTATTTTAAATTGAATGGGTTGTTTTACAAGGTGACCCTTTACAATCACTTTAACGTGGTTATAAACCCTTGTTTACAACTTTATGTTACAGGTATATCCTGTAGATATCCCTGTATTTGCATGTGCCGACGTCATGCGGCACATGCGCACTTAAGACAACTGAAGCAATGGCGCTATATGCCGATGCTTCAAATGTACTGCTCTCACGCACATGCGCGGAGTGACATCATCTTGGCTCTGGCTAATCACAGTGCTGGAGCCGCGATACCCGGAAGTCACTCCGGGACAACATGTCGGAGGGGGAGACGTGGACCGATGCGGTGGCTTATATCGGAGGTAAGTGATACATAATTAGCTAGTATGCTATGCATACTAGCTAATTATGCCTTTGTCTTGCAGGGGTTTTTTTTTTTTTTTCGTTTTTTTGCTGAGGGTTTACTTTTTTCTGAAATGGTTTTATTGGGATTTAGATGTTCTTTTTTATGTTATGTGCGAAACAGGATGAATGAATAATACGTAAATACAGACATATATATCCAGAACATTTTTATTTTCTATCAGGTCTGATGTGCGTGATTTGGGAATGACCCTCATTTTGGATCTTCGAGATTGCACAGCCAACAAGGAGGCTTTTCTAGAAATGCTTCACAACAGCAAGGTAACACTGCCATGTGTTTTCTTTTAGAATTTAATTGGGTATTATGAATATGACAATCAGCTCTGTTCTGTGATACGAGTCTTAGCGGTGCAATATATTAACTTGTTAGGCATCCATTACAAACACATAGACACTAATATAGTGTCAACCTTTCTTTGTGGTTTTCACAATCTCCACTCTTCTGGGAAGACTTTTCATAAGATTTCGAAGTGTGGCAATGGGAATGTTGGCCCATTTGGCTAAAGGAGCATTTGTGACGTCAGGTACTGGTTTTGGATAAGAGAATCTGCCTTTCAAGTCGTGTTCTAATTTATTCCAGTAGTGTTGTAGTCAGAGATCTTTGCAGGCCACTCAAGTTACTTCATACCAATATCATCAAACCATGTCTATATGGATCTGGCTTTGTAAACAGGGGCACAGTCATGATGGAACAGGGAAGGGGCCTTGCCCAAACTGTTACCATTAGGTCTGAAGTGCTCAGTTGTTCCCTTCACTGGGAACACCTAAACTCAAAACATGGAGGGGTGTTTACATACTTTTGACCATCGTATTTTCGCATGGTGACTCCCAGATTTCCAGTACTGCAGTTACAACACTATTCCATTCCAATAGTGCAGTTACAACACTATACCCAATTTTAAGCTTTTAAAAGCAAAAGTCCTGAGTAAATTAGTGCATCATAAGATTTAGTTGGACTGTGTTTCCCACACCTAACTTCATGGTTAAACTGCACCAACTGCCACCCCTCTGTTCAATTACAGAACCATTGCCAGCTACTGAGTTATGCCATGATCAAGTTTTTACCCAGAGTGTTTCTCCAAAGCATAAACATGCATACTCACCTGATGTGAGTTTTTGCATGGTTATTCCACAGAAAAGCCTTGTACACACAATCAGATTTTCCGACCGGAATTGTGTGATAACATGTTGTTGGCGGAAAATCCGACCGTTTTGTACGTTCCATCGGACAATTGTTGTTAGATTTTCCACGGACAAATGTTGAATAGCATGTTTTAAAATTTTCCGCGGACAAACGTCTGTTGTCAGAGTTTCCAATCCTGTGTACACAAGTCCATCAGACAAAAGTCCAAAGTACCGCTTCTGGCTCGTTTGCAGACTGCATGCTCGGAAGCAAGGACGAGCCAGAAGCGGTCGGTCTTGTAAACTAGCGTTCGTAATGGAGAATTAACATTTGTGACGTGGCAAATTATGAAATCTCAAAATGCAACGCATATTCTCTTCTTCTTTAATGGGATAATAATGAAGCTGCTTTGCTGGTGATACTGATGGAGTTATTGCAAACAAATTTTCAAAGGCTTTTATTTTTTAGTGATATCAAGAATAATATTATTATGCTTTTTTTTTTTTTGGGCAAGTTACCACAACACCATTATTCCGTAGTTTTTAAGATCAAAGATACAACTATGTTGATGTCCCTTGTTAATTTTACATTGTATTTTTTAAATGTAACTGCCTACAACCAAACTGTCATTTGAAGTAAAACACATAGCCAAGTATTATTCGCCACAATTTTTTTATTGTGCATTAAAAAAAGAAAACAAATAAAATTAGACATGCTATCTGCCAATAGAATTTAACCAAAAAGTGCATTTTATGCATCGGAAATATAGAAAATATAACAAATCAAATCATTATTATTCACCAAAAAAAATTAAATAAAAGCCTCATGCATGTGTCCTGCGTCTTAAAGCGGAGGGCCACCCTAAAAAAAAAAAAAAAAAATTGCATTAAAATGCTTCTAAAAATGTAAAAAAAAATAGAAAAAAAAAATGTTTTTTTACTTACCAGAAAAAGGAAAATTTATTGTCAAATACTTACCGTAATTTTCCTTTCCTGATGGACTCCATGGCAGCCTACGTGTGGGTTAACCCCGCCTCCTCTCCAATGCTATAGGACCCCTTTCAAATAAAAGAGCACTCACCCCATGCTACTACGTTCTGTAACTAGCCTCCTCAATAACCAATGGGTGGGAACTCCGTCTGCCATGGAGTCCATCAGGAAAGGAAAATTACGGTAAGTATTTGACAATAAATTTTCCTTTTTCCTGACAGACTCCATGGCAGCCTACGTGTGGGAAATAACTAGCCAAACCACACAGGGAGGGTATGCTTAAACAAACAGAAAATTTATTTTGTCCTATCCACCGATAGGATCTTACGCCCAAAATCAACAGAAGACAGTGAGGCAGGCTCTATACAGTAATGAGACATGAAAGTATTGATAGAGGCCCAAGAGGCCGCTTTGCAGATGACATCTGGAGCCACATGCTGTGCCGCTGCCCAGGATGCTGCCATTCCGCGAGTAGAGTGAGCTGTCACCGCCTCTGGAGGAGCCAAGCCCTTAGCCCTGTAAGCTTGTTGGATGACCTGCACAATCCAAGACGCAATTGTCCTAGTCGAGGCTTTCTTCCCCTTATTAGCACCAGAATGAAGAATAAACAGGTGATCGGATCGTCTAAACGAAGAAGTGATGCTAAGATAGGACTTCAGGACCTCACCAACATCTAATGGGTGCATCTCAGAAGAATCCGGAGACCGGAATGTGGGTAACACGATTTCTTGATTATCGTGGAACACTGATGTTACCTTCGGGTTCGAACCCAACATCGGGATGAGCACAACTCGGTCCGGGAAGAACGTCAAAAAGGGTTCTTTATGACCCAAAGATCCAATCTCTGAAACCCTCTTAGCTGAGGTAATGGCTACCATGAACGCTACTTTTGCCGAAAAGTCCTTCAGAGAGAGTAGGGAAGACCTCGTGGTACTGAGTCCAGATAAGTAATCCAGTACAAGTGGCAAATCCCATTTAGGGAACCGTGGTCTCCTCTGAGGTTTGAGTCTTGCCACTCCACGAAAAAATTGTCGAATTAAAGGATGAACTGCCCAAGATGTTCCTGAAAAGGCTGACAAAGCCGAAATCTGGACTCTGAGAGAGCTGATGGATAGCTGTAAGTCTAGGCCAGTTTGTAGGAAGGCAAGAATGTCTTGAATTTCCGGTTTTCTAAAGGATCTGCCCGAGGAGGAAGAGAAATCTACAAATTTTGCCCATATCCTACCGTAGACTTTATTTGTGCTTGTCCTTCTTGAACTCATCAGAGTGGAGATCACCTTGGAGGAGCACCCGAATGATTCCAGCCTTTCCCTCTCAAGAACCAGACCATCAGTTTCAACTGTGCCGGACAAGGATGAAGGACTGTCCCTTGGGAAAGAAGGTCTGGTCTGAGAGGAAGAGGCACCGGCTCTCGAAAACTGAGTTGGATCAGAAGTGGAAACCAAGGCCTGTTTGGCCAAAAGGGAGCTATTGTCGCTACTTCCACCTCCTCTGACTGAAGTCTGCGCAGGAATCTGAGTAGCACCGGGAGTGGAGGAAAAGCATATGCCTTCTTGAAGCTCCAATAATCCGTCAGGGCATCTATCCCGAACGCCTGGCTGCACCGCCCCCGAGTGTAGAATTTCACTACCTTGAAGTTGCAGGGAGATGCGAAGAGATCCACTTCTGGAGTAAAGCCCATGGACAGAATCCACTCGAATGTCTTCACATGCAGTGACCACTCGTTGTTGTCTAGTTGGTTGCGGGAAAGAAAGTCTGCCTGGGAATTCTGGACCCCGGGAACAAATACTGCCGAAATGCCTGCCAGGTTCTTCTGAGCCCAGGAAAGGATGGGTTCGACTTCCTGAAGGAGAGTGGTGCTCCGTGTGCCTCCTTGTCTCTTGACATAGGATACCGCCGTGGTATTGTCCATTCTCAGTAACACTGACTTCCCCTTCAGGAGGTGAGAAAAAGACTGGAGAGCACACCAGGCTGCTCGAAGCTCTAGCACGTTCGACCCAGGGATGACTAGCTGAGTGGCCCATTTGCCCTGGGCAAGGGCTGACCCGCATAGGGCCCCCCAACCGGCACCGCTGGCATCGGTCGTAACTGTGACCCAGGAGATGGGAGCGATAGAGTGGCAATTCAATAGGTTTTTGCGAAGAAGCCACCAGAAGAGGCTGTTCCTCATAGTCGTGGATATCCTGATCAACTGATTCTTGTCGCCTGACTTCCATTGACGGAGGAACCCCGATTGGAACGGCCGTAACCTCCATAGTGCCCACTTGACCATCTGAGTCGTAGAGACCATTGTCCCTATGATTTCTAGGCACTGAGCAGCCTTCAGATGTGAGGCGTGTAGAGCCCGCGAGATCCTCCCCTGAATTATTGGAATTTTCTCTAATGGGAGAGAGATGGTATTTCTCACTGTATCGAACTGGGCTCCCAGATATATCAGCTGCCGAGATGGAACCAGATGGCTTTTCTCCAAATTCAGGAGCCATCCGAAGCTGGACAAGATGGAAATCACTTGGTCCCTGTGGAACAGTAACTGTTCTTTGTCTTGGGACAACACTAAGAGGTCGTCTAAGTAGTGGTAGAGACGTATCAGATGTTCTTCCCCGACTTGGAACCTGAGAAATTTGTAAAACTCTTTCTCTATTGGGACGTGAAAATAGGCGTCCTTTAGATCGATAGAGATCATCCAATCCCCGGGTTGGACGGCTTGTTGAATGGTTGACAACGTCTCCATTTTGAACTTTCCGTGCTTTATGAACCCGTTGAGGTAGGTCAGGTCGATGACTGGGCGCCAGGCGCCATTTTTCTTTTGAACTAAGAATAGTGGGGAGTATACCCCTTGAAACCATTCGTCTCTTGGAACATGCACTGCTGCCCCTTGAACTTTCAGTATGTCCACATAAGACATCAGTACCTGTTTCTTTTCTTCTGATGAAGGGAGTAGAGTGGATATGAACCTGGGGGGAGGTATACTGGAAAAGGCCCATCTGTGGCCTGACGACACTGTCTTGATGACCCAGTGATCTGAGATCGAGGCCACCCAGACGTGCCGGAAAAGGAGCAGACGTGCCCCTACCCGACCCGCCTGGGCGGGCGCGATCTCAAAAGGACTTCGCCGGACCCCGACCATCAGATGTCTGGCTCTTGCTGGATTTGCGGAAGGAAGATTGGCCTCTGCCCCAGTTTCTTCTAAAGTCACGACCCGGCTTGTAAGAGCGCGCTTCTCTTGAGCGCTCCTGGCTGCGTCTTCTATATTGAAACTTCTTCTTTCCCGACAGGCGCCTGTCCTGAGGAAGGAAACCCGACTTACCACCTGTGGCACGGGAAATGGCATCATCTAGTTTGTTTCCAAACAGAGAAGACCCTTCAAAGGGAATCCTGCACCAAGACTGCTTGGAAACTGGATCCGCAAGCCAAGGACGCAGCCACAAGGCCCGCCTGG
Organism: Lithobates sylvaticus; assembly: GCA_028564925.1. NCBI lineage: Eukaryota > Metazoa > Chordata > Amphibia > Anura > Ranidae > Lithobates > Lithobates sylvaticus. The sequence goes on from CM053026.1 coordinate 261,980,260, forward strand.
CAGTAACCGATGATAACATAATACGTGCCAACAGGCGAATCAGATCAATGGATGCCTCCCCCAGGAAGACCGCTGCCAATTTTAGTTCTGCCGCAGCCGAGCTTCTGGCCAGCTCTTCAGATACCCCTCTCAGGAAGGAATCTACGTTCTCCGTCCAGGCTTCCATGGCCTTAGACATGGTTGCTAATGCAAGGGCAGGCTTGCAGGCTAAACCCGCCAGCCCATAGATCCTCTTGACATCCTGGTCTATCTTCCTTTCGAGACCATCCTTGAAGGACACAGCGTCCTCTAAAGGGAGGGTGACATGCTTGGCTAAGCGCATTAAAGCCGCATCCACAGAAGGAGCATTCTCCAGGTGTTTGACCTCGTCTGCTTTAAAAGGATACAACCTGGCTGTCTTGTTTGACATAGAAGACTTTCTGTCTACCTTACTCCATTCTTCGTCAATGATGTCCTTTAGTTCAGTAAGGAGCGGAAAACTCGCTCGTTCTTTCCCCAATTGCTTAAAGAACTTTTTCTGCTTCGTTGGTGGGGCAGATGGTTCCTCCCAGTTAAGGGCTTCTTTGATCGCTTTGATTAAAGGCGAAACCAGGGAGAAGTCGAAACCAACACTCTCTTCTTCACCATCAATTTCATCCTCTGAAGAGTCAGGCGAAGAGGCGTATGGCTGTGAAGGGCCTGCCATCTCGTGTGTATCCACGACCGGGGAGCCGGAACGAGTGGACTGGCTCTGAGTGCGAGGTGCTTCTACCTCCTTCATAGACTGCTGCACCACGCGCCTTACTAGAGACTCCAAGCTCTGGCTTTCCGTCTCCTTTTCCCGAACCGCTTGGGCATAGCACTGGTCGCACAAAGACTTGCCCTCCGGGACTTGTGTCCCACATCCCCAGCAGGCTCTGTGATTAGAGCGGCTGTCATGGCGGTGGGAGCGGTGTCTTGAGGAGGAATTAGAGCGTCTCCTCTGGTGGTGAATATCCGATGGTGAGTCACGTCTTGATCTTGATGATGACTGATGCTGTGGTCTGGCAAGGTCTCTACTGGAAGGGCTGAAAAGAAAATGGGGGGGGGGGGGGGAGGCGGGGGGGGGGGGGGGAAAACGCATCATGCATCAAGAGCGTAAAACAAAAAAGGCATAACAAAACCTTAAACCCCTCCCCTCAACAGCACATACCTTGTGCGTGAGGGCTGGCCACTTAAAGGCGGTGACTTGTCCATACTGGCTGGACGTAATGGACAACAGGCGTGCAGTCTGCGGAGAAAGTCAGCAGATCCAATGAACTCCTCAGCCACTAACAATCAGTATAACATTTAAATGTATATATATATATATATATATTTTTCATAAAAAGAAAACCAAACAATTCCATCCAAAAAGAATATCCTAAATATACCATTATAAATTTAAAACATAAGACTCTTATATATTATTTTTTTTTTTTTTTTTTTCAAATTAAATATAAATGCATTAATTAGTCACTTACCCAGGTGATGGAAAAACAGGCTAAGACCGATTCAGGCTCGTATGGTTGTGCTGCTCTGCTTCTGTTCATTGCACAGTGACAGAAGCTCAAAAGCAGCTTTTTAAAATCCCCGCCCGTGACGTCATCCAACCTCCTCCCCCCTGCGCGCCTGCGCAGAAGGGGAAATCCGAACGGCGCCTGTGCGGCCGCCGGAAAACTGCCGGACCGCGCATGCGCGAACCAAGCCTCGTTCCCGAGGAGGCTACTGCGCATGCGCGAACAGCGGAAACCGCCGCTACCCGGAAGCCACGGCGAGCTGGAGCGCAGAAGCGTTCCAGCCGCCATAAGGGGAAAATACAACGCTCTGCATGATAGGGAGGTACACCAGACAACACATACAACTAAGAGGCGACTGCCATGGAGATGAATAATTATAAACCATCCAGACCTTGCCAGCCAGAATGCGTCCACGGTCCCTCAGTTATTCGTCCGTCAGGCATCCAGAGGCAACCACCCCACACCACAAGGGTATCAACGGGCCTCTCAAGCTACTCGCCCGCCCGTGGCTGGGATCTGAGCTGCACCGCAAGGTATGCCGACATCTTCTGTGTTCATCCGACCGGACGCCCGTACATGTATATGGTCCATTGGAGGAGGACAAAAAAAGAACGTAGTAGCATGGGGTGAGTGCTCTTTTATTTGAAAGGGGTCCTATAGCATTGGAGAGGAGGCGGGGTTAACCCACACGTAGGCTGCCATGGAGTCTGTCAGGAAATGGCTGTTTCTAGGCAGATCGTCCTAATCTGCCACTTCCTACACAGCGGTGATCTTCAGTCTTCTCCTCCTCACGTTGTCTTCTGAGGAAGGTGGCGCGCTGTGTTCTGGGAACTGTGTGTGTCCCAGAACACAGCCGGCTATTCACAAAGCACCGCGCGACTCGCGGATGTGCAGTAGGAAACGGGCAGTGAAGCCAAAAGGCTCCACTGCCCGTTTCCCTTAGTTCAAATGGCGGCACCGAGAGCCGAGGGACTTTGCGGGCACCCTGGACAGGTAAGTGTGCTTATTAAAAGTCAGCAGCTACAGTGTTTGTAGCTGCTGACTTTAAAAAAAAAAAAAAATTTCAGCTGCCCCACTGCTTTAATATAGAGGGTCAACAATGCCAAGAATTGGTAAAAGCAGGGGTCCGTCATCCGGAGATAATTCCGAAAAACATCTGTATTATTCTCCTGGAGCTCCCGCAGCAAAGGCATATGACATAATTGGTCACAACTAATAAAGCAACCAATTTTTGGTCCAAGAACTCCTCCTCCTCCTGTTCCTGGGCTGGACTTGGGTCAAAGCAATAACTCCAAGGCCAATAATAAATAACACGTTATCTCCTCCGAACGAACGGCCACTCAGAAACGAACTGAAAAGCACGAAATGAAAAGCGCAAAATGAAAAGCGCAAATTAACACTCACCAAACTTCTACTAACACGGAATTAGCAGAAGGAGCCCAAAGGGTGGCGCTAAAGAGCTGAAAAAACACGTAGTACGTCACTACGTTCGTGTTTGTTGGCCGTCAATTCCTTGCTGTTTGTATGCAAGACAAAATCCAGGCACACGTCTTCGGACAAAAGTCGTGTGTATTTACTCTGAAAAACTATAAATCAGTGGTTAGATCTTTTCTGAACTAAAATGCTTGTAAAGAAAAAGCTAAAAGAAGAAGTCATAAGAAAACCCACCCTGAGAAATGACATGCAGCCATCAATGGAGTGAGTGCATATAGACAGGAAGTGGCTGCAAAGAAGCTGAAAGAGATCTGTTTTCTCTTTGACATAATAGATTTAATTTATGTTATTCAATGTCAAGAAAACAAAAACAAAGTATCCTGTGATGCAACATTCTGTGTGACAATAAAAATAAATAAAAATAAAAAAAAAAAACTACAAAGGGAATGAATACTTTTTTATGACGTGTTCTTATTTATGCACAATCATAACTGAGTTTTTGTCTACAGGACGCAGTCCACGGCTGTATAAATCGCACCTTATTTGTTTATGATGAAGAGAATGCTGCTACATTTCAAAGTGACCTTCAACAAACACAGGCAAGCACTTTGTACTATATATAGTAATGTGTTACATTGCACATCATTAAATCAACAGAGAAATAAGTACACAATGATGCAGCTGAGTGGCACACCGAAACTGCTCATCCACGGGCATAAAGACAGCCATTGATGGAAGTGTTTTGACAGTTCACACGTGTGACTGTTCATCAGTCTTTCCATAGACCAGCAGTTTTTCCTGGACTGTGAAGCATTACTAAGGAAATAATCTTCTAGAATAGAAACTCCCTGGTGCTGTGTCAACATCAGACATTTTTTTTAGATTTAAAAAATATTTTTCAGCAGATTTAAAAATATAAACTGTCTATATATAAGCAGACACACTATTTCCACATTAGAAAGTTCTTTTTATTCCTTTTTCAAATAAACCCATAACAAGGCTACTGGCCATGCTTATTGAAGTAGACATCACGCTCTTAATATTTTATAAAGGTCTGTAAGGAATGAAATGTTACTGTCGGGAGCATAACTGCTGGGATTTATTTATTATATTGACTGCTTTTCCCCTGAAATGCACATCCACTCTGAAGAATGGCTAATCAGCTGACCGGGGGGCAATAAGGATAATGCCAAGGTTTTTTTTTTTGCTTACACAAAATAAAAGCATTTAAATTAGGGCTGTGGAAATTAAAGATTAATTCCTCGATGAATCGTTAATTTTTTTTGATCGATCAAAATTCTTTTGATCGGTACTCACCTCTCCGCCGGCTTCCGGGTCTTCAGGGAGTTCCGTCGGAGATCCGGTGACGTCACCGGACTCCTCCCCCCTTCCCCAAGTGCCTTCGTCTGCTAACGAAGGGGAAGGGGGAGGAGTCCGATGACGTTGAAGTTCTGATTGAACGTAGCACATACGGGGGAGGAGCTATGCATGACGTCACCCGCTGCTGCCCTACGGAACCAACATGATTGTCGGCTTTACATGCTGTGTTTTTATCATCTTTATGTGAGTAGTTTGTGTTTGAACACAAAAATTAAATCTTATACTTAAGCGGTGAGCACTTAGATCTTTTCTTTCTACCCATGACCTGGCGCCCTTGCTGAGATCTAAGGAGACGTGAGAGAAGTTTATGGTCCGTGTTAACCCTTTTGATACCCGCTTGCATGACCACCTGTTTGCACAGGGGTCTATGCCATAAGGTGGGAGTGATTAGTTAGACCGGAGGTGGAGGGATTGTCACGCTACTGTGGAAAAATTACTTACGTCAGTGCTACAGTTTGAATTTAAAACGTATTTGTGGGAACTGTGAAGTTAAGTCATGGATTGTGGAAACTAACTAGTGTTGGGTGATTGTATATAGTGTATACCACATTTACCACTGACTAATGCAGAGTTGCAATGCAAGGAGATCAGCTAAAAGTAGTTGGATCTGTATGTGCGTTATAATTAGTCGATTAATAGATTAAAAGAAAAAAATCGATTAATCGAACACGAACATTTTAATCAGTAACAAATTTCTTAAAAATCATCCATCAAGAATATGTATCCATATGGCCTATTTATGTAGTTACTTAATCCTCAACAAGTTTCGCCGGCTTTTTCAGGAGGATGACATTTGTTTCCTTCACAAATCCATCTTCTATGCACACATTGAATATATAATCTAACAAGTTTGGTGCTTTGTGGACTTTATCATCTTTTTGACCTACAGCACATATATCACTCCCTTATACTTAATAAGGGAGTCATCTGTTGACCTTTGTGCCCCTCCTATGGTTTACTAATATTTCCTAGGGTGATGTTTGGAAGCACGGGTGATGAAATTTGTCTGTGCATCAAGTACATCCTCTGTGGTTCAGTATGTAGAACTCATAAATCTCCTAAAGAAGCCAGTGATTAGCGAATCATGTTAGGATGAAGTAACTGTCCTCCAATGATCAGACTTGTGCTGGCACACACCCCTGCACAGCTCTTTACTGAGAAGATCAGTGTACTGCTGTTTCTCCACCTCTCCGAGCCCCTTATGCAGCTGTAAACAGAGATTATGTGATCACTTATATCCCCCTTAGGAGAGAAAAGGGGGGGAGACCTGGCAGCGCTGCAGGGAATGAGGGGGGGGGCAGGGGATCACACAGGGGCCTGATTACAGTTTGAGGTGGATAGGAGGGGGGATTGTAGAGAAACCGATCCCCCTCCATTTTCCTGCTGCAGCAGGAAAATGGAAGGTTTCGGTTCCTCTATGTGCCTCCCTGCTGCCCCTCCTATCCAGACGGTGAACCCTGCAGCACTGCAGGGGATGAGGGGGGGGCGCAGAGGATCATACAGGGGCCTGATCACAGCAGAAGGTAAATAGGAGGGGCAGCAGTGCAGCATGTAGAGCAGGGGTCTCAAACTGGTGGCCCTCCAGCTGTTGTGAAACTACAAGACCCATCATGCCTCTTCCTGTGGGAGTCATGCTTGTAATGGTCAGCCTTGAAATGCCCAATGGGACTTGTAGTTTTGCAACAGCTGGAGGGCCGCCAGTTTGAGACCCCTGATGTAGAGGAACCGATACCCTCCATTTCCTCCTGCAGCTGCTGAAATGCTCCTGGAGGAAAATGGAAGGAAATGGTTCCTTTACATGCCGCCCTGCTACTCCTATCCAGGTATACCCCCTGGAGCATGGGGCTGGGTCGCAATTGTGACCCCTGTATGTACGCCACTGGTTTGTATCGTGTTAATGTGCACCCCTTGTATAGCTGTATATGAATGTTAAGTATGTTTGCAAGTAAGACGAACCGTTATTACGTTCATTATTTGTGTTGATTTCATTACTGTCGGTATTTCCTACAGGTTGTATTAGCATCAGAACTGACAAAGTATGTTGAGGCTGAAGAGCTCCCAGAGAGTCTTGGAGGAGAGAAGCCTTATGTGCATTTGGAGTGTGTGAGAAGCCAACAGGTGAGACTGAGAGCAGTGTACACATAGGATTTTATATGGGATGTATAGGATCTGTACAGATTATACAGGCTGTATAAACTGAATTTAGGTGTGGATGCTCTACTGTAATTTCCTAGGAAATGACCAGACTACTCAGCAAAAATGGCCGAATACGTTTCAAAGCCATGTTAACATTCTTACATGGTCAACAAAATTAAAACTAGAAAGGCAAAATGGGCTAGCCCTGTGAGTGCCAGCACCATTCCCTTGCTCTGCATACCTGCCGTCACTCGTGTTTTTGTCTTGTTTAACTGTTCACTTCATTGGCACCATGGCAAGAGGAAAATCAAAGTCCACCCTTTTCCTCAATTTTGTCCTGCCACGGAACCTACTGTAGCTATGTGTTTTCTTCCAGCCATTGTGTGTAGAAACTCAAATGCTTGCTTCCAGTTTCTTAGATGGTGCTTCTTCCTACCAGTGGATGTACCTAGGGTTGCCACCTCATCCCTTTAAACCCAAACACATATGAATTACACAGGTTCTGAGGCTAATTTAATGCAGATAAGGCACCAAGTGAGTTTAATTAGCACCTTAATCAGCCACAGAACCTGTGTAATTATTATGTGTTTGGGTTTAAAGGGATGAGGTGGCAACCCTAGATGTACCTTTACCTTAGATGCCACCAGGTACAACAATGTAAGCTGATTCCCGAGTCAGACTCCCCTTTCCATTGGCAGTATTGGGCGTTGAGCCGTGCAGCTTAGAAATATCCGCTAAACTTTGAAAGAGAAAAGGCTTCCTGAGTGTGTAAAATGACAACAGATGAGGAAGAGCAGCACTGACTTTGAGCTGTATATTGGTCATATGAGAATTGCACAGATTAAAGAGCCATGTAGGAAACCGACATTACATAGTTAGTTAGGTTGACATTAACCATCTCAGTCATCCCTTTTGACTGTAAAATACACCAGCGCACAGTAAATCCTGATTTATGAATGGCTTGGACAAAACCAGATGGTTTGTAACAAAGAGCGAAGACAAAAATAAGCAGACGGTCACATCTGGTCTGCTGAAGTATTTCTGGCTCTCGGGCATCCCTGAAAAAGCCTTGTGCATATTTTTAACTTACAAAAGCACAAGTTGTTGTTGGTATTTAAAGGTTTTTAATATGTTTTTATACATAAACTTAAAAAAAAAAGAGGATTTTCTTACAGATTCCTAAAATCCTGATCTGTAAACGTTGTTTTGCAGACAGGAAGATCCTACACGGGTGGTGCGGAAGGCCAGACTTATTCAGCAGTGATTGATTACATTGGGGAGGGGAAACTGTGTGTCTTCCAAATACTCCCATTTCCTTTACTGCAGTTATACTGGTATATTTAACTCACCCTGATCCCCCCCCCCCCCCCCCTCCTAAAAAAAAGAAAAAAACATTTCTTTTACTTTCAGCTGCTTTTTTTTTAGGCTGTAGCATGGATAGCCATGCCTATAATGCTGAACTTTTTCATTTAGAGGCAACCAGTCTTTTACTGATCTGGTGGAAAGCTTAAATGACTGTTTATAGAGCAAGTGCTGATCAAAACATACTTATTTTTCCTTAAATATGGCAGGGGGGGCTCTGACATTTGCTTTAAAAAAAAATATTGCAAAGATCTCAGGGAGTGCAAAACCTGGCTATTGTCTGGCAGGGGTGCCTGGATCACAACAATGACTGCACAGAATTCCAAACTCTTTTGCAGTCATTGCACAAATGTGTGGTTAAACTGTGTGTCTAGGAGTACTGTTTAACCTGACATAGGGTCTTTACTTGTGTTAGACCAGTATAGTGATCCAGGTACCCCTCCTAGCCAGACAGTAGGGTCAGCTTTTACTTTTCTAGACTGCATTTAAAGTATGTGTTAAACTTACAGATCGCCATACTAACACATCCGATGTTAGTGCTGTGATCTCCTCGCTGAGCTATTGTGTTCTGACAGGGGGACTCCCCCCTCCCTCTTCCCCTGCCACAATGCACTGATCAGCGCTTGCAGCCATTGGCTGTGAGCGCTGATCACATGCTGGTTTTCCAGTATGCTCAGTCGACAGAGGTGACTGGCTTCTTTAGAACCAGGAGGTGTACACACATCCCATGTTAGTGCTGTGATCTCCTCGCTGAGCTATTGTGTTCTGACAGGGGGACTCCCCCCTCCCTCTTCCTCTGCCACAATGCACTGATCAGCGCTTGCAGCCATTGGCTGTGAGCGCTGATCAGATGCTGGTTTTCCAGTATGCTCAGTCGACAGAGGTGAATGGCTTCTTTAGAACCAGGAGGTGTACACACAAGCCAATTCCTGCTGAAACCAACAGTTTTCAGGCCAATTTTTGGCCCAGCTTAAGTTTTTCTTATTTGCTTCCTTTTTGGTCTGTTAAATATACAATTGAAAGTACTCTAATACGTTGTATATCTATTTAACAAGTGCAAAAAATTGCTTTTCATCCAGCCAGAAATTTTGTGAGCAGATAACTTCATGTACACTCTGCCACTGGGATGTCATCAGTGAGAGCTTTTCCATGCTATCCCCATGGATTGCAAAACGCCTCACCCTGTTTTAGAGAAGAGAGGGAGGTGTCATGTAGCCCTAACTCAGTGTTATGTAGTCCTAAAGCACTCCCTGTTCTAAGGTGACAATTCTGTTTAGTATGGTTGTTACCTTAGGACAGGAAGTGTGTTAATGGCAGGATTACCAAGTGAAAATAAAGGGGGGGGGGGGGGGGAGGGATGCAGCCACAACATCTAAGGACAAGTAAACTGCAATACTATCAATTATTGTTTTGGGGTTTAGATATGCTTTAAGGTATATGTATATGTTTGTCACAAACTTGTCCCCAGCCTTTGATTGGACAGTTAGGTAGGAGTAGGATGCTGATGTGGTCATCATTGTGCTCTCTCCTACTGCAAGCATACTCATAGTGTTGACTAATAGCACTGTTCAAAACTGTTCAGCTCTGATTTGCTCATTGAGTAAAGCTCTAAAGCAGGGATATGCAATTAGCGGACCTCCCGCTGTTGCAGAACTACAAGTCCCATGAGGCATTGCAAGACTCTGACAGCCACAAGCATGACACCCAGAGGCAGAGGCATGGTGGGACTTGTAGTTTTGCAACAGCTGGAGGTCCACTAATTGCATATCCCTGCTCTAAAGCATTCAATGGACAGTTGAGAACAGGCAGCACTCTGATGAGGTCATCACTATTCTCTCTCCTCTTGCAAGCATGCTCATATTGTTGACTGACAGCATTGTTCAAAACAGTAGAGCTCTGATTGGCTCTTTGTGCTGCCTCATTCCTCCAGACTGAGTGCAACAGTGCACATAATTATAGGAGGCTAGTATTAGGAGAGCTTACGGTATTTATACTGGTTTTATGTAAAAAAAAAAAAAAAAAAAATTTTATTCCATACTTGATTCAGTGGTATCATCTATTAATGCCTGGAGTTTAGTTTTTAACTGAACCCGTACTTTGTCCATGCAGAGAAAAGTGGTTCTTTTTAATATAGCCCCCCACAGTAGTCACATGAGTTGTAGCTTGTACAAGCTTGGCCCAATGCTGTCACATCAGGTAAGTCACTTGCTCCTCCATACTTTTAAGTATCAGGTATTTTCTTCAGGCTGCTGGCACTGAATAGAGTGTTGGGGAGAATGAAGGAGATTTAAGTGGTACCTGTTGGGAATAGGCGGATTACTAAAAACACCCATTCATTCCCCCTAAAAGGGCAAATTATGGGTTTGGTTTATTGAAGAATTCTTCTTAGAACCGTGTGCTTCTCCACTAGCCACATAAGAAAACCTCAAAGTGTGGCCAGTCTCCCCTCTTAGGCCCCTTACACACAAGCAGACCACCAATTTGATCCACCTGTCAGTTTTTTTAGGTGGACTCCTCTATGGAGCGGCGGTTGTAAAGGAACATGTGTCCATTTACACCTGCCTACATCCAATCCGATCAATCCATTAAACACAGATAGCCGGGAACCCTTTCCCCTTCCGTCTAGCGGATCGGATCAGATGGCAGTTGGGTGTAAAAGAACAGGCGGTCAGTTTACCTCTGACCTCCCATAGAGGAGAGTGGGCTGTGTCTATTTCCATTCTCCATAAGCGCAAAGGACATGAACCAGCCACCCACCTGCTCAGCGGGGATCAGCAAACAGATCCCCCGCTGAGCAAGCAGACACCCCATGGCGGAGTCCGCCTTCCATGGAAGGGACCTTAGGGTGGCCATACGGTGATAGATTTTTTTGGGCTAAATGCAGACACTGTTCAGCTAACATTTTTCAACCCCCCTCACTTATTTTGATGGCAAAGGAGAGGGTAGACACGGAGAGAAAATGTTTATGCGACTGCATATTTGTTACTCTCCCATTGCAAGGAATTTAGTTAAAAGTTTTAAGTATTGAGTGATTTGAATTGTGTCTATGTCCATTGATAATATGGTAGATAAATATAACCATGTTGATGATGTCTACATTGTAACTTTGGTTATCTAGAAATGGTAATATAACTCTGCCTTATTCTGTATGTAATATTTGCTCTGCTCTCCTCCATCAGTCTCTCAGCCAGCTCCACACATTGTGCTGTGATGTGCTTGAGTCCCTGGAGAAGGTCACAGAAGAGGTCAAAGATGACACCACCGAGGTTTGTCATACTTAACAGATTCTTGGAATTTCATTTTATGGTTGCTCTTTAACCACCTCACTACAGTGCATTTTCACCCCCTTCCTGACCAAGCCATTTTTCAGCTTTCAGCGCTGACGCACTTTGAATGACAATTGCGCGGTCATACGACACTGTACCCAAATGAAATTGTTATCATTTTTTCCCCACAAATAGAGCTTTCTTTTGGTGGTATTTGATCACCTCTGCGTTTTTTATTTTTTGCGCAATAAACAAAAGAAGAGCGACAAATTTAAAAAAAAAACAATATTTTTTACTTTTTGCTATACTAAATATCCCCAAAAAATATATAAAAAAAACATTTTTTTTCCTCAGTTTCGGCCGATACGTATTCTTCTACATATTTTTGGTAAAAAAAAATCGCAATTAGCGATCATTGATTAGTTTGCGCAAAAGTTATAGCGTTTACAAAATAGGGGATAGTTTTATAGCATTTTTAATAATATTTTTTTTTTTTACTAGTAATGGCGGCGATCAGCGATTTTTATTGGGACTGCGACATTATGGCGGACACATCGGACATTTTTGACACATTTTTGGCACCATTGTCATTTATACAGCAATCAATGCTATTTAAATGCATTGATTCATGTATAAATGACACTGGCAGTGAAGGGGTTAACCAGTAGAGGGCGGGGAGGGGTTAATTATGTTCCCTGTTAGTGTTTCTTACTGTGGGGGGAGGGGACTCACAAGGGGAGGAGACCGATCGGTGTTTCTCTGTACAGAGAACACCATCGGCTCCTCTCCTCTGACAGGACCGTTGATCTGTGTGTTTACACACACAGATCAACGGTTCCGCTGTGTTACCGGGCAATCGCGGGTGCCCAGCGGACATCGCGGCCGCTGGGCACGCGCATCGGGTGCCCAGTGACACGGCGAGAGCGCGCGCGCGCTCCCGGTGGCGCGCGCGCGCTCCCTGCAGTGCACAGAAGGGGAGGACGTCATATGACGCCCTCCCGGAACGAGAGATGCGCCGCCTGGCCGTCATTTGACGGCCGGCGGTCGCAAAGTGGTTAAACGGTCATTAAACTTTAAATTCAAGCGGAATTATATGAAAACACTGTGGTAATATGCTGTTCATGTATGTGAAAGTAATAGGAGTTTATAAGAACTCACTTTACTAAGATTTGATTAAAAAAAGGAATAGTGCCTCATCACTGGTATTAGTGGGAGGAATAGTCTCCATTTGTTGGTATTGGGTGGGGTACCCCATTGTTGGTATCAGTGGGCAGAATAGAGCCCTATTGTTGGTGTCAGTGGGAGTAATAGTGCCCCACACCTATTATTAGTAGGATGCAGAATAATGGCCCATCATTGGTATTAGTGGAAGAAATTTTCTTAGTATCAGTGGTGTGCCACATTGTTGGTACCAGTCAGAGGAATAATGCCCCATTACTAGAATCATTTGAAGTAATAATGCCCCATTGTTGCTGTCAACAGGAGGAATAATGTCCCACTGTTAGTGTCAGTGGGAGGAATAGTTCCTTGTATCAGCAGGAGGAATAGTGCTCCAAGGCCCAGATAAAGTCAAGCAAAGAGCCACATCCTGCTCGCGGGCTGCAGTTGGGAGACCACTGGTCTAAGCCATAGAAATCCATAGCCATAGAAATTAAATAAGATAATCTTATTTATAGTGGAACTAAACCCATCTTTTTAACTGTTTGCCCAAAACTGTTATATTTAAGGCATGCTGATAACTGTCACAGCTGCTTGTGCTCTAAACCAAACTGTCAAACCATTAAATGGACAGCATCATAACTGATCACATTTGCAGCACCATGGAAATTGCAAATCAAACGGAGGGTAACATGGCAGTTTTATTGTCTTTATAGGATAGGAAGGTTTGGTTCCACTGGAGTGCAATATGGCCCAATCAATAAAAGATAGATTGGGCTCTCAGAAGAGTCCTGAGGGTTACTTGCCTTTTATGCATCTGAATGTCCGAATAAGAAAATAACGAATTTCAACTAATACGAAAGAAATTATTGCGGATATAACGAATGAATTTGACATGATTCGGTCATTCGTTAAAGACCTAATGAAACAAATTGTCAACTCAAAGTAAATCTTACAGTCCAATCAGCTGATTAGTTTTGTGCTGGAGGTTGGATTACTGGCAAAGTGCATTCCTGAGAACTGAGTGAGAGGGGTGGTGTTGTATTGTATTTGAGCAGAGCAGAAGAGATATTGTCATTGTGTGTTAATAGATTCAATAAACAAACAGCTTTCCAAACTACAAATCATTATCACAAATATATATAGATACATAAATATCGAATTTCAACGAATACGAACGAAATTATAGCACATGATTCAAGATTTAGTATAATGAATATCGACACTCGACGAATAATAACAAATTATCCTGAAAAAGTATTAACGTTACATAACGAATATAACAGAACAAAATTATATATTTTACTAATGACAACGAACCGAAACTAAACACATTTTTCAGTTTTGCACAAGTCTACCCCACACCCCTCTTAAAATGTCAGGTTTCTGTGATGTACAAAAAATGAGACAAAGACAAATCATTACAGAACTTTTTCCACCTTTAATGTGACCTATAAACTGTACAACTCAATTGAAAAACAAACTGAAATCTTTTAGGGAGGGGGGAAGTAAAAATAAAAATTAAAATAATGTAGTTGCCCAAGTGTGCACACCCTCCTATAACTGGGGATGTAGCTGTGTTCAGAACTAAGCAATCACATTCAAACTCATGTTAAATAGGAGTCAGTACACCCCTGCCATCATTTAAAGTGCCTTTGATTAACCCCAAATAAAGTTCAGCTGTTCTAGTAGGTCTTTCCTGACATTTTCTTAGTCGCATCCTACAGCAAAAGCCATGGTCAGCAGAGAGCGTCCAAAGCATCAGAGGGATCTCATTGTTAGGCCCCTTTCACACTGAGGCGTTTTTCAAGCGCTACAGCACTAAAAATAGCGCCTGAAAAAAGTGTCTCCTTTCACTCCAGTGTGAAAGCCCTCCGGTGCGCCAGCAGGACGGTAAAAAAGTCCTGCTAGCAGCATCTTTGGAGTGGTGCATTCATCGCCCCTACCCATTGAAATCAATGGGGCAGTGTGGCTATACTGCCGGCAAAGCGCAGCTGCAGCACTGCTTTGCGGGCGGTTTTAACGCTTTTTCGGCTGCTAGTGGGGGTTAAAACCGTCCCACTAGTGGCCAAATAGCGCCGCTAAAACAACGGTAAAGTGGCGCTAAAAATAGCGCCGCTTTCCCACTGACTCCTGCACCGCCCCAGTGTGAAAGGGTCCTTAAAGGGTATCAGTCAGGAGAAGGGTACAAAAGAATTTCCAATGCATTAGATATACCATGGAACACACTGAAGACAGTCATCATCAAGTGGAGAAAATATGGCACAACAGTGACATTACCAAGAACTGGACGTCCCTCGAAAATTGATGAAAAGACGAGAAGAAAACTGGTCAGGGAGGCTGCCAAGAGGCCTACAGCAACATTAAGGAGCTGTAGGAATATCTGTCAAGTACTGGCTGTGTGGTACATGTGATAACAATCTCCCGTATTCTTTATATGTCTGGGCTATGGGGTAGAGTGGCAAGACAGAAGCCTTTTTTTATGGAGAAAAACATCCAAGCCTGGCTAAATTTTGCAAAAACACATCTGAAGTCTCTCAAACCTTTTGGCCATAATTCCAAAAGATATGTTTGGCACAAAAACACTACACATCACCAAAAGGACACCATACCCACAGTGAAGCGTGGTGGTGGCAGCATCATGCTTTGGGCCGTTTTTCTTCAGCTGGAACAGGGGCCTTAGTCAAGGTAGAGGAAATTATGAACAGTTCCAAATAACAGTTAATATTGGCACAAAACCTCCAGGCTTCTGCTAGAAAGCTGAACATGAAGAGGAACGTCATCTTTCAGCACAACAACAACCCAAAGCATACATCCAAATCAACAAAGCAATGGCTTCACCAGAAGAAAATTTAAGTTTTGGAATGGCCCAGCCAGAGCCCAGACCTGAATCGGATTGAAAATCTGTGGGTTGATCTGAAGAGGGCTGTGCACAGGAGATGCCCTCGCAATGTGACAGATTTGGAGTGTTTTTGCAAAGAAGAGTGGGCAAATATTGTACCATGCTGATAGACTCATATCCAAAAAGACTGGGTGCTGTAATAAAATCAAAAGGTGCTTCAACAAAGTATTAGTTTAAGGGTGTGCACACTTATGCAACCATATTATTTTATTTTTTTATTTTTACTTCCCTCCACCTAAAAGATTTCAGTTTGTTGTTCAACTGAGTTGTACAGTTTATAGTTCACATTAAAGGTGGAAAAAGTTCTGAAGTTATCTTTGTCTAATTTTTTTTACATCAGAGAAACCTGTGTGTAGACTTTTTATATCCACTGTTATATCTATATCTATATATATATTAAAATGTAAAAGAGTTGATATGTGTATATGGCTAATGCCCCGTACACACGTTCGGACTTTGTCCGCCGGACCTAGTCCGGCGGGACTTCCCCCACACACGCCCGGACTTCCGAGCGTGTGACATGCCCACACACGCCCGAAAAAGTCTGCGGGAATGAACGGACTTTCCGATGAGCGGCAAGTCCGTTCATTTCAAAAGTCCGGCGGACTAGCCTACTAACGGCGGGATTGTCCGCCGGACTGCCAAGTCCAGCGGACAATTTTAAAACAAAACTTAAAACCTAGTCCGCCGGACTTTTGGCGCCAAAAAGCACGAGGCCAACCCACACACGAGGGGATTGTCCGGTGGACTTGAGTCCAGTGGACAATCCCGCGGGATAGTCCCTTCGTGTGTACGTGGCATAAGTGTTACCCCAACCTCAAGTTTCTGCAATAGCCTGGGAGTAGCTTACACAGGTACTAAGCACTGCATTGAGGGAGGTTGATAATCTAAAGGCAAATAGGCTGTTCACTTTCCAAGGGAAGTTGCAGAATTTGGTGAATATGGTGATGTTTCACCTTAGAAGGAATACTTAATCATGTGCAAGGAAAAAAAAAAAGAGACGAATCAGCATTTTTGCTTGCACGCGATAGGACAATGGAAGTGGGCAGGCCTTCAATTTGCTCACTGAAGAAAATACCCTTTCAAAGTGAACAGTCTATTTGCCTTTAGTATATCAACCCCTTTGCCCCATTCCTGGTAGGTAATGTTTTCTGCTGAACTACTGCGGAGCCAAGGGAAGGCAGCCGGGAACAATAAAATGTAAAGCATGGGAGGCCACATACTACTTGTATGTGCTCTTACTGTAATTGATAAAAACATATAACAGGCTTGATGTGAGAAAAGGAGAATAAAACAAGAATACCATTATGTGCATGCGGTAATTGTGGTTGGGTGATTTTTTTCCAGGACATTAATTGGTTAATCTCTCATCACCGAGATGCCATGAAGAAAACACTGACTGATGAAAGATTGCAGAGGTTGCAGAGAGATGGTGGCACTCTTGTTGCCAGACTCCAGAAGTCGCCTTACTTGAGGTATAACATCTCCAAATAGTCAACTTTACTTTGACTTTACTGTGACTTTACTGTGACATTAGCAGGAAGCAATAACTTTTCATTCCTTTGTGTGTGACAGATTATACGACCCAGTGACCTTTGGCTTGTATGAGAGAGTAGATGAAGCTTTACATAATCTTGTCCAGCTGTCAAATCAGAAACTGCAAGACCTTGAGGCAAGATTGTCACCACAGGGCTGTGGAGACAGAAGTGAGGTAAGGTGATGACAGATCATGTCTGGGAAGATCTAGATAAAAAAA
Source organism: Lithobates sylvaticus (assembly GCA_028564925.1). Lineage (NCBI taxonomy): Eukaryota > Metazoa > Chordata > Amphibia > Anura > Ranidae > Lithobates > Lithobates sylvaticus. Next base: position 261,997,171 of record CM053026.1, read on the forward strand.
AAAAAGGAGTATTATACACATACACACATACTTATATCTATACCTACCTTTCTATCATATATTCCATTATATATTAGTGAGGTTATGAAGTGATTGTCATATGCACCTACAATTAGAAGAGCAATATTGCAGCATTGCTAAATACTGAAAAAACATGGCCATTGGAAACTGTGCACCTTATAATACGTTTAGCACATTTTATTACCTGATAACAACACACACACACACACACTCACTGTGTTCATTCATAACTGAAGTATAGTAAACTGTTTACTTTGCTTCAGTTTGTGAATGAACAGGAAGCCGCTCAGCACAGAGCACTTCCCATTCATTCCCTGTCCTGTGTAACTGAGGCTGCAGAGAAAGGTATGTGTGTTTGAGCTTTGGGGTGCACACCTATGCCATACAGCCAATAAAGCTGCTATCTTGTTTGCCGCCTCTGTTTGACCTGCAGTTGCCATAATACTGTACATGTGATCAGTAATGACACCAGCCATTTGATGGCTTGACAGTCCAGTTGAGAGCATAAGCAACTGTGACAGTTATGTCACTGTGGATTGAATGCAACTGTTTTGGGAAACCATTCAAACCATGGGTTTAGTTCTGCTTTAATTACAGGCACAATTTTGTGTATACTTCTAATGCTGCGCAAACACGAGCGGAATTCCGCTCAAGCTTGGCTTGCATACACACGGTCACACAAAAGTTCGCTGCCAAGAACGCAGTGACGTACAACACTACGACGAGCCGAGAAAATTAAGTTCAATGCTTCCGAGCATGCGTAGGAATTTTGCGCGTTGGAATTGCTACAGACGATCGGAATTTCTGATCGGAAATTTTTCGGACCGAAAAATTGAGAAACTGCTCTCAATCTTTTGCTGGCTGGAATTCGGCCAGCAAAAGTCCGATGGAGCATACACACGATCGCATTTTCCGACCAAAAGCTCTCATCTGTCTTTTGCTGGCCGAATTTCTGATCGTGTGTACGCAGCATTACACCACATCATTCTGACTGACAGCACAGCTAATGTAGAATCAGAGCGACCAAAGCTAACTAATGTCAGAACTTTCTAACACCCACATAGCGTTTAGTGCATAGTATTTTTCATCCGTAAGTGTAAAAGCCTCCTTTTCGTTTTTATCATAAACATGGTAAGTAGGATTTGTACTGTGTTTTACTAATTATTCCATTGTACAAGGTACATTTGTAACTGATATTTTCATCTTGTTTATAAACATTTAATGTACTTGTAGGATTCTCAGAGTTTGCTTAATACCCTGAGACAAGGTGACATGAGAATGGAAGTAATTGGGGAGACAACAGAAGAGGTAATTTAAGTCCTACATTATAATTACTAAGCTTATTACTGCATGTTTACTCAGGAACAGACCTGCTTGCATATAGCTTGTAAAGTCAGGGGTGAACCTCTTCTTTGGCCATACAGGGAAAACCAACAGGTTCAGCCACCCTTATCTGCACAAACTTACTTTCTCACCACTATGTTCAGCAAAAGTCCATGTTTTTAAATGTTCATTAAAGTTGGCTCTGCAAGACTTGGAGCTTACACAGGGTTGAGGACTTTCCCCCTGTTCCCGTGTGACAGCAATGGATGCCTGTGCGGCCAAAGACCAGTCATGGGGAGTAAAGTAGGGTATATACAAGTTTTTTTCTCATTCAACCACAGTGATTATTGTTAGCGGCTATAGCCGCCCAATCGATGGATCGACTTGGGTATAATCAGTCTGCCCATGGATCAAATCCCGCCTGGTCCCTGCTAAATCCGCTGGGATTTGCACCATCTATGGCCGGCTTTAGAACCAGCCGACTTTCGGTATGTGTATACCCAGCTTTAGTTACATACTCCCACGTACCCAGAAGTAATGGGCATATTTTACCTCCCAGGAGCCAAAATGAGTCAAGGAAAAATAAGGAAAGGCTTGTGCTGCTGGTGGATATATCATTAAAACAAACCTGTTGCGGTTGCCATGCATAGACAAATGACATGTTTGCTTTAAGGCACCTCACAGCCCCTCTCACTGATTGTGCTTAGACCATGTCTATGTTATACATACTATATGTAAACTGTATATCATCAATGCATCACCATGCTAGCACAGCCAGAATCCATTTCATGTAAGCAAAGACCATGTGTGTTATACATACTATATGTATATATCATCAATGTATCACCATGCTAGCATAGCCCAAGCCCATTTCATGTAAGAAAAGACCATGTGTGTTATACATACTATATGTATATATCATCAATGTATCACCATGCTAGCATAGCCCAAGCCCATTTCATGTAAGAAAAGACCATGTGTTTTATACATACTATATGTATATATCATCAATGCATCACTATGCTAGCATAGCCCAAGCCCATTTCATGTAAGCAAAGAAGTATCATGTTACCAGGTGTTCCATGCAGTTTTTGTATATGATGCTAGATATGCCATTGTTTTAGGGGTGCCAGATCCTGGGGTCCATTATCCACTCTTTCTTAAAGTGTTACTAAACCCAGGACCCTGCATTCAATATACATAGTACCCCACAGTACAAAGAACATAAAAATGCAATTATTTTAGTAAAAGAAAAACTGCTAAATACCTTTTCTCATCAGCAGTATATAGAAATCTTGTGACCTCTATCAGTGTCCGGCCAGGCACTGGTTAAAGGTTGTAGGAGAAGTTTTCATTCTCCCCTGACTGTCCTATGAGGCTGCATGACCCCTGACCCTCTGTCTGGACAGTGCTGATTGGCCCTGTGCTGATCACATGCACCCCCCCCCCCAAAATCAGTCTGTATATGCAGCATAGCATGCTTGTTATAATCACTGTGGAACTTAAGGGGTTAATCCTCTGCATTGTGTAAAAAGGCTGTTTTATCCTGTATGCACAGATCCTCCCCCTCCTACAATGTCTATCTGGCGAAGGCCAGCTAACACAGGCAGAGTAGCCGACCTGCACATGCTCAGTTGTCTTTTATGCTGGAGAGAACTGTTACTTGTTCTCAGAGCTAGCCAGGTCACATGATATTGACATCACACATGTGGGCGTGTACACAGGCTGCAGGGGAAATCTCCTTCTACCTGAACTCTCAGCACTGGAGAAACTGTGCAGTTTATCACTGACTGTGATATACAGATCATCCAAAAGGGTATATAGTGGCAGTATTTTAATGTAAAAAAGAAGATTTATAATCTGAGGGCACTGTGGGGGGGCGGATGAACTATTTTTATATTACTGGGTTTAGTAACACTTTAATTACTCATCTGTAACTAATCCTGCTCCACTGCCAAAACAGACTTTGTTCAGCAAGGGATAAATAATGTGCTGTGCATTGCTCTTCTCTGACAGCTGTCAGTCAGCAGCTCTTTGAGGTCACATAGTAATAAGCTTTGAGTGTGACTAAATGACTTCGCAACCGCTTCTGCTGGAGTAAAGCAAAGTAAAAAAAGAACATAGAACAAATGATTTGCCCCAAGCTGAAATGCCAGGCAAGGGTTGTAAATCTAGGCTGAAAATGCTGACATCTAAAATGAGAATGTAGTATTGACGGTTAGTGAGAACACCCACGATGCAACAAAAACTAGTATTAAATTGTACTTTGCTGTCACTGTGCAGCACTGCCTTGTACTATGTGATAAAGTTAGCTACAAAGTTATATTATGGAAAACCTCTATATGATAAAAGCACCAAAATACAGTATATACTTCAATAATAGAATCATTACTTGGAATAGCTATTCATGTAACTTCTCTCTGTGAGCTAGAAAATTATTTACTGTGTTTCAGAGTGGAAGGTATATTCTTTTTTAGTTCATTCTATCAATTTTAATTACATTTGAGGTTTCAGTATCCTGAAACAGATAAGATAGACAGGACAATGTTCATACAGTAAGACTGTGTAATGGTCCGCTTCCAACTTTTGCTGTTTTTGATAGACACAAACATCAGAGGAGTATCGTGTGCCATTCTTAGAACCAGATGGTCGCAAGACAGAGGTTGGTGTCAGGATCCGTGGTCTAGAGGTCAGTAGTCGAGAGCTAGCGGACCGTACCTGCAGCCCTCCTCGTGGTCATGTTCTCAGCAGAGGTGATGGGAGAGGACCAGATGCCCCCTGGGGTGGTATTCCAAAACCAGATGGAAAAAGGTAAGCTGGTACCTCACTAAAAACTGATGATAAAAAATGTTAGGTATGCATAGACCTTTCTGTATTTTGTGTATATATGTATGTATGATTATTATACTGGGTTTATATAACCACAACAGTTTGTGCAGCACTTTAATAAAAGGGAGGGAGACAGTGCAGTTACAATAAAATTCAATAAAGGAGGGATCAGAGTGCCCTGCTTGTTAGAGCTTACAATATAAAGGATGTGTGTGTGTGTACGTACATAGGTATATACAGTTAGGTCCATATATATATGGACACAGGCACAATTTTAGTTTTTTCAGGTATTTACCAAAACATAATCAAGCAATAGTTATATAATGGATAAGAGCTGAAAGTGCACACTCTCAGGTTTAATTTGAGGGTATGTACATCCAAATCGGAGGAAGGGTTTAGGAATTACAGCTCTTAAAGTGATAAGGTTTGTTTTAATTTTTTATTTTTTTTAAAACAAACATGTCATACTTACCTGCTCTGTGCAAGGGTTTTGCACAGAGCGGCCCCAATCCTCCTCTTTTGGGGTCCCACAGCGGCGGTCCTGGCTCTTCCCTGCATCAAGTGCCCCCACGGAAAGCCGCATTCCATGGGGGCACTCATGCGGGTGCGCTCTCGAGTCCTGCTGCTGCGTCCATTGACACAGACAGCAGGACTCAGCCCCGCCCCCCGGCTCCAGTGTCACTGGATTTGATTGACAGCTGCGGGAGCCAATGAGGAACCAAGACAGCGGCTGGAGCTGCTGTGCTTGTTCTTGTCACTGGAAAGATCAGATTGAGGTAAGTAAAAAGGGGGGCTGCTGCAACAGGGACGTTTATTCATCTTAATGCATAGAAACTTTACAACCCCTTTAAGAATAGTCATCCCCCCCCCCTTTTTCAAGGGACCAAAAGTAATTGGACAATTAAATCAAAAGCTGTTTCATGGCAAGGTGAGGGCTACTCCTTCGTTATTACTTCATCAATTACGCAGGTAAAAGGTCTGGAGTTGATTCTAACTGTGGTATTTGCATTTGGAATCTATTGCTGTGAATCTACATCATGCGTTCAAAGGAGCTGTCCATGCAAGTGAAACAGGCCATTGTAAGGTTTTAAAAATGAAACAAATCCATCAGATAGATAGAAGCAACATTAGGAGTGGCCAAATTAACAGTTTGGTACATTCTGAGGAAAGAAGAGCGCACTAGTGAGCTCAGCAACATAAAAAGGGCTATATGTTCATGGAAGACAACAGTGGTGGATGATCGCAGTATCCTCTTTATGGTAAAGAAAATACATTCACAACACCCAGCCAAGTGAAGGACACTCTCCAGGAGGTGGGCGTATCATTGTCAAAGTCTATAATCAAGAGAAGACTTCACAAGAGCAAATACAGAGGGTTCACCAGAAGGTGCAAACCATTCATAAGCCTGAAAAATAAAAAAAACAAGATTAGACTTTGCCAAAAAAACATCTAAAAAAGCCAAACCCGTTCTGGAAAAGCATTCTTTGGACGGATGGAACTAAGGTTAATCTGTGCCAAAATGACGGGAAGAAAAAAGTGTGAAGAAGGCTTGGAACAGCTCATGATCCAAAGCACACAACATCACGCGTAAAACATGCTTAAGGCAGTGTGATGGCATGGGCACGCATGGCTTCCAGTGGCACTGGGTCATTGGTGTTTATTGATAATGTGACAGAAGACAGAATCAGCCAGATGAATTCTGCAATGTTTAGAGGTATACTGTCTGCCCAGATTCAGCTAAATGCAGCAAAGTTGATTGGACGGCACTTCACAGTACAGATGGACAATGATCCAAAACACAGTGCAAAAGCTACCCAGGAGCTTTTGAAGGAAAATAAGTGGAATATTCTGCAATGGAGAGTCAATCACCTGATCTCAACCCCATTGAGCATGCATTTCACATGCTGAAGGCAAAACTAAAGGCAGAAAGACCCACAAACAAAGAACAACTGAAGACAGCTGCAGTTAGAGCCTGTCAAAGCATCAGAAAGGAGGAAACCCAGTCTTTGGTAATATCCATGGGTTCCAGACTTCAGGCAGTCATTGCCAGTAAAGGATTCTAAACAAAATATAAAAAATGAACATTTTATTTATGATTATATTCATTTGTCCAATTACATTTGAGCCCCTGAAAATGGAGGGACTGTGTATAAAAATGGTTGCAGTTGCTAAAATTTGTACTTGTATTTATGTTCAGCCCCTTGAATTAAAGCTGAAAGTCTGCACTTCAAATTCATTTGGATTTAGTTTAAATTTTATTCTGGTGGCATACAGAGTGTCCAAATATATATGGACCTGTATAACTGTATATACTATATGTAGAGTATAAGGAAATCCAATGTTCTGCTCAGTCATAGCATGTCGTTTTTACACTGACAATTGATATAGAAATGATCTTAAAGTGAAACTTTGCATATGAGCACTACAAACCAAAAACAATATTTTTAATTTTTTAGTAAACTTTGTTTATTAAGTTTAGTCACAGCTTTACAGTCAGGTATAACGGTGACAAACATTTTGTCTTTTCATTAGTAACAATAAAAAAAGGAGCTTGTGGAAATAAAGGTAGTTATGACAGAGTGTCATTGTTTTGTACAGGGTGCATGACCCTAGTGCTCCTATCATCCAACAGTGGCAGGCGCGGGACTTCGGTTACCAGCTATTCGGCCGCCGACTAGGCAAGTAGCCCTTCCTCTGGTCGGCCGCTTGCTCTGTGTCAGCTCGGGCCACTGGGGTACACAGCCTCGGGTTGGCCCGGGCACGCCCAAGCTCTACACCGAAAGAGGGGGGCAACTAAGGCCTCCTGCTAACCCCTTCTGGCGTTTCGCCCAAGCCCTGGCCGCACCCGGGTCCTCCTGGGCCCCCAGCTGGAGGCCCAACATTGTCATTTTCCATTAGATGACTAACCAAAAACACTATTTAAAGCGGACCACCTGAAAAAAAAAAATTCAAAAGTCAGCAGCTACAAATACTGCAGCTGCTGACTTTTAATAAATGGACACTTACCTGTTCCAGGTTCCAGCGATGTCGGCAGAATGTGACGAGCGATCGCTCGTCTCTCGCTGCCCCGCCGCCATGCTCTGTCAGGGAATCAGGAAGTTAAGACGCAATGTCTTCACTGCCCGGTTCTCTACTGCGCATGCGCGAGTCGCGCTGCGCGCCTCTATTGGTCCCCGCTGTGTCCTGGGAACTGTGTTTCCCAAGACACAACGGGGCATTCTCGGATAGAGGCGGGGCAGCTCGGATAATGCGTCCCGGAAGTGGGTGCAGATACCTGTATTATACAGGTATCTGCACCCCCCTCCCCCCTGAAAGGTGCCAATTGTGGCACCGGAGGGGGGGAGGAATCCGATAAGCGGAAGTTCCACTTTAGGGTGGAACTCCGCTTTAATTCATTTTTAATATTCAAAGAAACCATTCTCATCCACCCATGTCTCCATGCTTTATTTTGCTGAGAAATCACGTTGAAAAGCACCCCCCCCCCTCCTAGCATTTCTGGCTGTGGCAATCTTCAGTAGGGGCAGATGATTTATGTAGCATTTACTTCATGGAATCCATCTGCCCTTAGCTTTAGGCAGGAGGGTGTGCTTAGCTGAGAAAACCCGTCCTCCCTCCTGAAGATTCCCTGGATGTATGACATCATTTGCCAAGGCCTGGAAACCAGGAAGGAACTGAAGAAATCAATTTACTAATGCTAGCAGCATAAAAATAGTCAATGTTTATAGGGAGAGTGAAGTTCCTCTTTAAGATGAACAATAAAATGATAGAATGCTTACCCAATATAATTAATTTATTTGGTGCTAGCCTTTTCCTTTTCTGCAGTGTTTTCAGGTAATAATGCTGTTATACTATTTTCTTAAATTGATGGTTAACTCAGTACGGTGCACTTTTCCACATTATTTTCCACATTATTTTGTTGCCTCTTAAAAGCATGGCTTATAAGCATCCAGCTCAATGTAAGATCAATGCTCAGATAAGTGTTTTTTTTAAATGAATAGAATATTTGTGCCACCTAACATATTATTATACCCATCAATACAGCAGTACTTTTGTGGAATGAGTTGCCAGTTATAACACACCACATTGTGATGTACTGTATTAGTTCACAGCTGTAGGAGCTATGCGACACATCTGAAGTATGTGTTTCTGAACATCTAAAGATAAAATATTTATCTAGTGGATTCCACCCAGATAACGAGCTGCATAGTCAATTTCTGTATTTAACCACATTCATCTGTTGAGGTTGAAATGATTTCTCGGAATTTCACATGCGTTTAGCCCCAGTCTGGATTTTTAGAAAGCTCCTTTGAAAACAGATGAAAACACGTTGCTATGTTTCAGTTTGTGTGTTTAGAAAGAGGTACATGTTATAGCCACTCCAGCTAAAATCCTTATACTGTATGTCACCAAAGTGAGTACACCCCTCACATTTTTGTAAATATTTTATTATATCTTTTTATGTGAGAACACTGATATGCCCATACATACCCTGTTTCCCCCTAAAATAAGACCTAGCGGGATTGTCTGTGATGGCTGCAATAGAAGCCCTACCCCCCAAATAAGCCCTACCCTGTTTCCCCGAAAATAAGCCCTACCCTGAAAATAAGACCTACAAGGAGTTTAACTAGGGCTTATTTGGGGGGTAGGGCTTATATTGCAGCCATCACCGACAATCACGCTAGGTCTTATTTTAGGGAAAACAGGGTAGTTCGTAGCTCCCTTGGTATTTATCAAAAGAGTTAAGCCACTGGTCTTAAAAATCACGCTATTACAGGCATTTGGCTTTTTTTGTTTAGCCTGTAAAATCACCCCTATGTTAGTCTATGTGTCCATGCATACATAAGTGTTTAAAGGTGTATTAGAAGAGGAGCGTTTACAGGCTGAAAAATAACCCATCAAGATCGCATTCAGAAGAAAAAACGCTTGATGCGCCTAAATGCATGTAACCAATTTTTAACGCTAGGATCGTTTGAGCAGTAATGCATTCCAATAGCCGGAATAAATGAATATTCTGGCCAATGAAATCTATTAACACCTAAATGCTTTACATGCCTAAACACATGTGCAATATGTGGCTTTAGGCACGTTTTTTTAAAGCAGCTTTTCTCTTGCCAGGGACTCTGGCGTTCAGAAGAGATAAGCAAACACCCAGTGTGCATGAGGCCTTATAGTATCTAAGCAAAACTGAATGTTGTATTGTTGTGCAGATTCCATTACCCTGACACACACCTTCCTGAATAGGAATAGTATTTGGTACCCCACCAAGCGATGGCATGCAAACACAAATTGTGACAACGTTACTGCTCCTGTCCTTTAAAAACTGAACTCCAGGCAAATGGAAAATACACAAATCAATGGGGCTTTGTATTTATTAATGCATCCTTTAATATATATATTTTTTAAAACAAGAGCAGTGTAAAGAACTGCGATTCCCTGTACAGCAAAGCTTAGACTGGGGAAGCAGCCCAAGCACAGCTGTGATCCAGTAGTAATAACAAGGCACATGTTAATAGGAGATAAGAGAAGATTGGCAGAGATAAGCTTATCTATCTACTGCTTCTACGTTACTGGTCCATTTAAAGGCTGGGAGAATGCTAAGAACTGTGTTAGACAGGCCATACATGGTGTGAATTTCACATGGTTCCCCCATCAACACAGACAGTGCTGGCAGGGGAATCTGCAATTGTCTTCTCTGCAGTGAATATCGCTAGCGGCTATGGCAGTCGCTTGCGATAATCGCAAGAGAGTCCAGGAGGCTGGTTGTACCCAAGTTGATTGATTAACTTGGCACATTTAGCCTGCCCATTAACAGTTCGAATGTCGAAGCCGAGATTTGAACCATGGTGGCCATACATCGATCTAAATATGTCCGGTTCAGCAGGGAGCAGCAGAATTTAAATCCCTGTATGGGCAGATTGGTTATACAGAAGTTGATCTACCGATCGATTTCTGTACAACCAGCCTGTCGTATTTTTCCCGAACAATCAGGGCCACAGGCTATAGCCAGCTGCACTGATCAGTGTTCTGACAGCTGGGAAGTCCCCCCCCCCCCCCAACTGTCAGAATGCAATAGCTCTGTGGGAGTGATTCTCCCATCCACAGCAAGTGTGTGGATGAGGGAATGGGATCATTTTTGTTTCATTCAACCCACTGGTTAAACAATAAAAAATGATTAATGTATGGTGCGCCTTATTCAACTGCAACAATTACGGCAATTGTTTTGCCGTACCAGACAGGGTTATGCTATCTGGCAGAACTGTGTAAATCTCTGGACTGGATGGATCTCTTGTCAGGTAAAGCAGCTCCCATGTAGCTGTTTGCCTGGATTTTAACATGAGCCTTTGCTTTTTTTTTTTTTTGCTTTTAGATTAGCGTGGAGCTGCGTGAAGGCAGCTTATACAAAAGAATAGGGACTTGGTGGCTGTATGGACTCATCCATAGAGCCACCACATCTTCATATACCTATATAGGCTGCCTGCAAGCAGCTACCTGATAGTCTAAAAAGCTATGCAGACAGCTCTTCACCCACTCACTGCAGGCAGGACTGTATTATAAATCCAACCTGAGTTCATAACAGTATATATCAGAAAATACCTGACAGTCCCCCCCAGAAATGTATGCCAGTGGCAAAAGTAAAACAGGTAGAAACAAGGCTTGGTGCAACTGTGCATAGTAACCAATCAGCTTCCATGTTTTATTGCCAGAGCTTAACTGAACAAGCTGAAGTTAAAAGCTAATTGGTTACTATGCACAGCTACACCAGATTCTGTGTTCACCAGTTTTATTAAATCTCCTCCTTTGTGACGATAGTCCAGCAAGGGCCATATAGACCATTCAGCTTGTTTTTGATCAGATTTGACGCTGTACAGCTGATCACATGTGTATGAATATGCTAGATGACTACTTGGTGCATGTCCCTAAAACCAAATGTGAAAAGGGAACTAGGGGCATATAGGGGAATACCATAGCTCCCAACTGTCCCTGATTTCAAGGGACTGTCCCTGATTTGGAGCAAAGTCCCTCTGTACCTCTTTCCCCCTCATTTGTCCCTCATTTTGGTCTGATCTATATAGATGAATATAAAATGCACTTTTTATCTATCAAAAAGTGTTTTCCAGCACTAAACCTTTCATCTGATTTCTAAATTGCTGCATTTGTAAATTCCAAAAGCCAATATAAAGGAATAGTAGTGGTAAAATAAAGCAATTGTGGGTTTAACCAATCTTGTTTTTTTGTAAAATTCTTCTTTAAGTGGGTCGTGGCAAGGGGTGTGTTCTATGCCTGCCTACTTTTTGCTGATAGGTGTCCCTCATTCCCATCTCAAAAGTTGGGAGGTATGGAATACTATATAAGTATGTCTCATTTGGAAACATAATGCAGAATTGCGTACCAGCATGGCTTGCAGTTTTGTGTATTTTATTAGGAAAAATGCACCTGTCCTTATCATGGACTACAGTCCAAACTATTTAACTGACTAGGTGCTGATGGGCTGAACCCCCCCTTACAAATTGGGCTGTAGCAGAACTGTGTCCATGGAAGTGTTTTGTAAATGAATCGAAGAGCAAGAAGTCATCATCGTACCAAAAGATGCATTTTGACGATTTATTGTGACTATATCATTTCACAATGGTCAATACCAGCATTTCAGAGCCTCAGTTACTGAGTCACCCAGGAGAGGGGGACCCTGTGAGTTCCCGAAAACACTGGCAGATGACCATTGTGACATGACTTATTTACATTAAATCATAGAAATGCACCTTTTATGCCGCGTACGCACGATCGGACATTCCGACAACAAAATCCATGTTTTTTTTCTGACGGATGTTGGCTCAAACTTGTCTTGCATACACACGGTCACACACATCTTGCCGGAAGTTCCGAACGTCAAGAACGCGGTGACGTACAACGCGTACGAAGTTCAATAGCCAGTGTGGCTGCTTGATTCCGAGCATGCGTGGAACTTTGTGCGTCGGAATTGTGTACACACGATCGAAATTTAGGACAACGGATTTTGTTGTCGAAAAATTTGAGATCCAGATTTAAAATTTTGTGTGATGGAAATTCCTATGGAAAATGTCCGATGGAGCTTACATATGCAAGCTACAAATGCAAGCTCCCATTGAACATTCAATCCTATCGTGTTTACGGTGCATTAGAGTGCTGGTTACTCGCACAGACCCTGGTGAGCACTGTGGCATGCTAGACAGGAGGTATTGGGTGACACCATGTTTTACTGCACCCCAGTGACGTCACTGTATACACAGCACCATCCGTGATGGTCATTACAAACACACTTTCTAGTTACGGTATATTTGATCCAAGCGCTGTCAGGACTGTGCAACTCCTGTGCCATTTGTAAATAGAATATTTGTGGAACCACAGGCCATAAAGGTAGGTTTTCCAACAAATCTTAATCTATATATGCCAAATATGCGTGTAATATATCCTAGATGTGTCATATCACATTATCGGACTGGGATTATCATGCAAGTGTATGTCTGTATGTACCAAGTGGCATTGATGAATCATATAGTCATATTTTTTATCTGTTATATATTTAACATATTTATAGGTGTATACGCGTTTGCTTTTGTTGTCACATGGTATGACTTATATTTTTATATTATTTTTCTTCATTCCAGGTCTCCACAACGCTTGCTGTTAGACCTCCTTTGCTCTGAGCGGAGTTACGTGCAGTCTTTGCGCCGGTCTCTGGAGGTCAGAGGGTCATGTCCGGCAAGCCTGGCACTCAGAGGCAGCCTGGAGCAACTCCTCAACTTCCATACTCACTTCCTGAGATACCTCCAGAATTGTGTGTCCCACCCCTTCACTGTGTCATACTGCTTTCTGCAACATGTGAGTCTGTTCTCCTATCTGCCTCACAGCTGTGCTCCCACATTGCACAATTTGTCTGCAGTAATACTGATGTGATAACAGTCATCTGATTAATGTAGCAAAAATAACACATTTTACCACTTGTGCTTGTCTGAATATATCTTTTTTTTTTTTTTTTTTTACCGGCGGTGAAAACCACATCTGTTGTCTCGTGTATTTCAGGCTGACCAGTTACGCTTATACTCCCTGTATGTGAAGAACAGACAGAAGGTTGAGCTGTTTCTTCCATCCCCCAGCGGCAGTTTAAAGGTGAGTCATGGGGAAACTTTGTGAGAGGTCAGGATTAAGACTCTTTTGTGGCTTTTCTGTATGTGCTGGAAGTGAATTGATGTCCTTGTTTAAAGGAATAGCCCTGAGCTTTATTTATCCAGAACAAATAAATGGATAAGCAAAACTAAGAATCGTCACTTTAACCGCTTCAGCCCCAGAAGATTTTACCCCCTTCCTGACCAGAGCACTTTTTGCGATTCGGCACTGCGTCGCTTTAATGACAATTGCGCGGTCGTGCGATGTTGCACCCAAAATTCTTCCCCACAAATAGAGCTTTCTTTTGGTGGTATTTGATCATCTCTGCGGTTATTATTTTTTGCGCTAAAAAAAAAGGGGGGGAAGTTTGGGGAAAAAAAGCAATATTTTTTACTTTTTGCTATAATAAATATCCCCCCAAATATATCTAAAAAAACTATTTTTTTTCCTCCGATTTTTCCTTTTTAGGCCGATTCTTCTACATATTTTTGGTAAAAAAAAAAAAAAAATCGCAATAAGCATATATTGATTGGTTTGCGCAAAAGATACCGCATCTACAAAATAGGGGATAGTTTTATGGCATTTTTATTATTCATTTTTTTTTATTAGTAATGGCGGCAATCTGCGATTTTTATCGTGACTGCGACATTATGGCAGACACATCGGACACTTTTGACACTATTTTGGGACCATTGTCATTTATACAGCGATCAGTGCTATGAAAATGCACGGATTACTGTGTAAATGTCCCTGGCAGGAAAGGGTTTAAACACTAGGGGGCGATCAAGGGGTTAAGTTTGTCTTAGGGAGTGATTCTAACTGTGGGGGTGATAGGCTACAACTTGCATGACAGCGATCTCTGCTCCCGATGACAGGGAGCAGTAGATCTCTGTCATGTCACTAGGCAGAACGGGGAAATGCCTTGTTCGGCGGGACACCGGCGGACATCGAGTCCGCGGGTCCCGCGGGCACGGTCACGCTGTATGCGGCGGGCGCCTGGGGACATACAGGTACACCCATTTGCCCACCTCTGCCGACGTATATTGGTGTGCGGCGGTCAGCAAGTGGTTAAATAAATATCTAATACTGACCACATTTCAGAATATTGGTTTGCTGCTGGGGAGAACCTCTGCAGTAATCAAGGATGGAAAAGAATCTGGGGGTCCTAGTAGATGACTCGGCAATAGAATGCAATGCCAAGCTGCAGCAAGCAAGGTCAGCAGACTATTAGCTTGCATTAAAAAGGGTATTTACTACAGAGATAAAACTATAATTCTATAACTTTTCAAAATTCTAGTCCACTTAAAGTGGTTCTAAAGGCAGATGGTCTTTTACTTTAATGCATTCTATGCATTAGGTAAAAAACCTTCTGGGTGCAGGCCCCCCCCCCCCCATACTTACCCCATTCGACCCAGCAATGTGTTTGAGAGCAACGGCTCTCCCAGGTATCTCTCTCCTCATTGGCTCACACAGTAGTGGGAGCCATTGTCTCAGTCAGTGACCTAATGAGAACAGAGCAGGGGGTGGGGCCGGGCTGCGTTCTGTATGTGAATGGACAATATCCATTTACAGGAGCGACCCTGCTTGAGCACCCCCATAGCAAGTGGCTTGCTATTGAGAGCACTCGGCAGGGGGAGGAGCCAGAACCGCCAACAGGAGACCCAAATATAAGAGGATCGGGTTTGCTCTTTGCAAAACCATTGCACAAAGCAGGTAAGTATAACATGTTTGGTCCTGTTTTGGTCACCAATCCTGAGGAAAGATATCCTTGAACTGGAGAGAGTCCAGAGAAGAGCAACAAAGCTAATAAGGAGGCTGGAGGACCTCAATTATAAGGAAACTACAAACATTAAAGTGGTTGTAAACCCTTACAAATCACTTTGGCCTACAGGTAAGCCTAGATTAAGGCTTACCTGTAGGTCCAAGAAATATCTCCTAAACTTACACGGTTTAGGAGATATTTACAAAAAGACAGGCACCACAGATCACGGCGATATGCCTGCTGCTCGTGGCGGCTCCCGTGCGCATGTGTGGGAGTGACGTCATCGCGGCTCCGGCAAATCACAGAGCAGCGAGACCCGGATGTCACTCCGGGATTGATGGCGGCGGAGGAGGACATGGAGGAGGGTCGCTTCGGGGGCTTCGTTCTCAGGTAAGTTATTCATAATGAGCTAGTATGCTATGCATACTAGCTCATTATGCCTTTGCCTTGCAGGTTTCATTTAAAAAAAAAAAAAAAAAAAAAAATCTGAGGCTTTACTTCCTCTTTAAACATTCTTTCTGCAGAAGAGATGTTTAAGAGGGGATATTATCACAATATACAAATCTTTGAATAGTGATTCCAGCACTGGGAGGAATTTATTTAACTAAGGTCTCTAAAAAAAAAAAAAAAACACACAACACACAATTAAGTTGGACGCAAAGCTTTCAATCTCAAACTGGGTAATGGTTTCCTTACTGTTAAAGCTGTAAGGATGTGGAACTCGCTTTCACAGTTGGTGGTGTCAGCAGGGAGTGTAGCTAGAGTAAATAAAAAAAAAAAACTTTCGATGTGTTTCTTAGCAAGCGCAATGTACAGGCATATTGAAAATGCAGACTATTACACACACATACAAACACACTCAGGTTGAACTGGATTGATTGCTGTCTTTATTTAACTTTACCAACCATATAACTATGAATGTAACTTGTAATATATTTTCTTTTAGCAAGATTAGGTCTTCTGTCCTTTTTATTTCTTATAATGCTAGCAAAATCCTTAGCACCAGATTATATGGACCATACAAGAGTACCTGCCCTCAAAGGAGCATACAGTGTAAATTGCCAACCAAATTCTACATACACACTGCCAACTTTAGGATAAAATACAGTTAAAGGGGAACTCCACTTTCGGGGAAAAAATAGCACATAAAGAAAAAATAATATAGCGTCTACAACTGCGATACAAGTCATATTGTAATTGAATGTTAAATATTCCCTTTCCTTTTCAATCTGCAGCCGCTGTCATTTTCTATAAATGCAATGTGGCTACATGGAGTTGTTCTGTGCAAAGAGTGTGTACTGACCACTCCCCAGAAACATAATTTCCTGCTTGTGTGATTGGCTCACCGATATTCCCAGAAGTCTGCCTAAGATACAAGTCAGATTTCAGGCATCCCCTGCAACAAAAAATTTCAATTTTGGTGAGATACTTCCAATAGGAAATAACGTCTAAAGGGATACAGGTCCATCAGCTTTATTCATTAGGGCTCTACAGCTGCCACAGATGACTGTTAAGAAGTAATTATACAAGAGTTCCTCAGTTTTGATATTGAAAATAAATACACATATTCAAAAATGGGATACGTTACCCTTAGAGGAAAGAAAATGAAAATATATTGTTTGCATTATTTCTATTCCTTCAAAAGGGCAAGAAAAGGGACCAGAAGGAAGAAGATGACTCTTGGGGTATTCTTTATAGACCATTGGAGCATTTGGACCAGTACCAGCGCTTTCTGGCAGACATGATGCTTGAATGTGACCAGGACAGTGAACAGGAGCGCCAGTCTCTACATGCTGCCCGAGAACTTGTGGGCTCTCTCGCACATCATGGGAAAAACCTGCTAGCTGCTGAAGCCATCAGGGGATTTGAGGTAAGGCTCTAGCTGAAGGCAGGGTTGCCTATACAAAGTGTGCTTTTTAAACACAACTACGTAGAGAATTACGCACAGTTAACCTTTCTTACATCATAACAACATTAAAATTCTTAAAACGCTACACTACACCAGTAATCATGTGTTAGCATTCAAATTCCTTATCCAATATACTGTGTGCTATACTGTATGTCCTTGTCCTTAAATCTAACATTTACAAACAGTGGTAGTAGCCAAGGATTTTAAGAGGAACACAAACCAAACAATAAAATATTGAATATAGGGTTCAAGTATATGTTTAGATGCAATGCACTCCACATGTAGACATGACGCGTTTCAATAGATCTTCTTCAGGAATACATGTGAACGATCGGGATGGTGAAACCCATAATTCCCATTGTATTAAAACCATAGATTCACTGGAATCCTACAAGTGTGTGTTCTCTCTCTCCCATGTGGGGGGAAGGGTAGGAGGTTCTCATAAGGTAATGTGTACACAAAGGGTGTTAGAAAGCCCTTAATGGTCATTCATAATCCAATTAGATGGACACATCAGTTAGAAGATAAAGGCACACCACCATCTATGTTTGAAGCAGAGCAAAAAGGGCTGGGGGCTTATCCACATCCTATTGTCAAGCCACAGTTGGGTTGATTTACTAAAACTGTAGAGTGCAAAATCTGGTGCTGCTCTGCATAGAAACCAATCAGCTTCCAGGTTTGATTGCCAAAGCTTAAAGTGGTTCTAAAGGCAGAATTTTTTTTATCTTAACGCATTATGATAAAAAACCTTCTGTGTGCAGCAGCCCACCTTAGCCCCCCAAATACTCTGTTATGTTAATATATGTTGCACGAGAGACTCGGATGTCCAGGACTCTCCCTTCTGACTGGCTGAGACACATAGCGGGCGCCATTGGCTCCCACTGGTGTCAGTCAAATTCAGTGAGCCAATGAGGGGAGAGGGGGGTTGGGCCAAGACGCGGCTCCGTGTCTGAATGGACACAGAGCAGCGGCTCGGGCTTGGGTGCCCCCATAGCAAGCTGCTTGCTGTGGGGGCACTAGGCAATAGGGAGGGGCCAGGAGTGCCGATCAAAGAGGGCTGAGAAGAGGAGAATCTGGGGTGCTCTGTGCAAAACCCCTTCACAGAGCAGGTAAGCATAACATTGTTATTTTTAAACAAAAAAAAAATAAGACTTTAGTATCTCTTTAATTCAACAAGATGACGTTTGAAGCTGATTGGCTAACATTCACAGCTGCAACAGATTCTGAGTGCACCAGTTTTAGTAAATCTACCCCTATGGCCCCTTTCACACAGGCGGTGCGGGCGCTATTTTTAGCGCTGCTTTACCGTCGTTTTAGCGGTGCTATTCGTCCGCTAGTGGGACGGTTTTAACCCCTGCTAGTGGACGAAAAAGTGTTAAAACCGCCCGCAAAGCACCGCTGCATCAACGCTTTGCCAGTGGTATAGCCGCGCTGCCCCATTGATTTCAATAAGCAGGAGCAGTTTAGGAGCGGTGTATACACTGCTCCTTCACCACTCCAAAGATGCTGCTTGCAAAAGTTTTTTTAACGTCCTGCAAGCGCACGTTTCCAGTGTGAAAGCACTCGGGGCTCTCACACTGGAGACACAGCAGCGGCTGTTTAGGGCGCTTTGCAGGCGTTATTTTTAGCGCTGTAGCACCTGCAAAGCGCCCCAGTGTGAAAGGGGTCTAAGTGTCTGGAGGAAAAATTAGCAGAGGTCAGATGGGTAGAGACTAATTTCCAAAATATCCTTTCCTTCACACCCAGAGTTCCAGCGGTCAGTCACCACCATGTGTTAGCCAGGTACTGGAGACAATTGTGTGTCAGGAACTTAGACGGGCCCCAGACAAAAGTGCTGCATAGCATAGAGGGTCAGCATATTTGTCTGATTCTTAAATAATTCATTTGAAAATAATTAACAAAATGTAAAGCTTTCCACTGGGTATTCAAAGGGTAAAAAGGGTATACAAACAAGCATCCATATTTCTTGTCTGACTATTTTGTTGTTTTGTGGATTTTTCCTTTCTGGAAGTTGATTAAGCTTTTCTTAACATCTTGTTATTTAGGTTGATGAGAAGGAACATGGCCGTCTTTTGCTGAAGGATGTGTTCACCGTATTATCTGGGAGAAAGAAATCTTTTCGCCATGTATTTCTGTTCCAAAAACTGCTTCTGCTAAGCAAACTAAAGACAGCAGAGGGAGGTCTGGAGACTTATGGCTTTAAACAGGCTTTCAAAGTAAGAAACCAGATATAACAGAGCAGCTTATGTACCGTATGAAACAATTAGATAACCTTACATGACCACATTTTAACACCTTAGTGCCCTTCCCCACTGTAAATGAATTTATTTTCAGGCAGTTCCCCATGTCGGGAGGATGTTAATTAAAGTCATGTTCTTCCTAGGGTTCTACGCTCTGGAGATCCCTCTGATCTCCAGGGATGAGCTGCACAGTGGCGTTGGCAGACCCACACAGTTGATCAGTAACCTTTTAGTGGTTAGCGATCAAGTTTTCTGCTGAATTTACCCCTTCACTGCCACCGCTGTAATTCTTTTATGGCAGAGTAGGGAACAAACACTTTAGGGCCTGTTTATAAATGTTTTCACACAAGATTAACACAACTTTCACCAAGGATTCACACAACTGATTCCAATTAGAAAAGGCTGGCTGCTTTTGAGATCCATGCTGTAAAGAAACCAAATCACTTCTACATTTCAGTGGCAAAGTATGCCACCCTCCCTGGGCTCCCCTCACTCATTCATGAGCCTGGGACCTTTGGAGAATACACTATTCAGAGCTGTCAAAATCCCAGCCGTGGGGGCTTGGTAAGCTTCTGTTCCCAAACTGCATAATAGACCATAAAGAGTCATCACTACTTTCTCATAGGAGAGGTTTATCAGCCCCCTTGTGATACTAGCAAAGTAAAAATCTTTACAACTACTTAACACACACACATATAGTACACACAATTAGGACGCACAAACATACATAAATACTCATTATATATTAAATATAGAATTTTGAGTATTTCTGTTTTTACTGTTTCGAAACGTAAACACAGTTTTTTAGCCAATAAATATTTGTTATTTAGAAAGTTTGCAGTCTTTTGTTTTAACCCTCACAGGCATCAGTAAATTAAAATTGTACTGGAAATTGCCTAATATCTAGAAATCTAAAATATGCAAAGAGGAGAAAATTATTGTAATTAAAGCGGAGTTCCACACTTTTTTTTTGTTTATTAAAAGTCAGCAGCTACAAAAAGTGTAGCTGCTGACTATTAATAAAGAGACACTTACCTGTCCCACAGTCCAGCGATGCGGGCGCCTGAAGCCTCGCTCCTCTCCGCAGGCGCCATCATAGCAACTGTGGGCACCCGGCCATGACAGTTTTCATCTTCACGGCCAGGCACGCACTGCGCATGCGCTAGTCGTGCTGCGCTCTGCTAGTGGCCAGGCAATCTTCTGGGACCTGTGTCATGTCCCAGAAGATTGCTGAGAGGGAGGGGACACCTAGGAGGAGAGGAAGAGTCGTTAGGCGGCCAAGAGCAGAAAGGAGGAAGTGGGACAGGAAGTCCTACTCTAAACTAGATACACCCCTCACATTTTTGTAAATATATCTTTTCATGTGACAATACTGAAGAAATTACACTTTGCTACAATGTAAATAGTGAGTGTACAACTTGTATAACAGTGTAAATTTGCTGCCTCAAAATAACTCAACACACAGCTATTGATGTCTAAACCACTGGAAACAAAAGTGAGCACACCCCTAAGTGAAAATGCCCAAATTGGGACCAGTTAGCCATTTTCCCTCCCCGTCATGTGACTTTGGTGTTAACGCTCTCACACTTTCATACTGGTCACTGGAAGCTCAACATGGCACCTCATGGCAAAGAGCTCTCTGAGGATCTGAAAAAAAGAATTGTTGCTCTACATAAAGATGGCCTAGGCTATAGGAAGATTGCCAAGATCCTGAAACTGAGCTGCAGCACGTTGGCCAAGACCATACAGCGTTTTAACAGGACAGATTCCTCTCAGAACAGGCCTCGCCATGGTCGACCAAAGGAGTTGAGTGCACATGCTCATTGTCATATCCAGAGGTTGTCTTTGGAAAATAGACATATGAGTAATGCCAGCATTGCTGCAGAGGTTGAGGGGGTGGGGGGTCAGCCTGTCAGTGCACAGACCATACGCCGCACACTGCATCAAATTGGTCTGCATGGCTGTCCTCCCAGAAGGAAGCCTCTTCTAAAGATTATACACAAGAAAGCCTGCAAACAGTTTGCTGAAGACAAGCACACTAAGGACATGGATTACTGAAACCACATCCTGTGGTCTGATGAGACCAAGATAAACTTATTTGGTTCAGGTGGTGTCAAGCGTGTGTGGCGGCAACCAGGTGAGGAGTACAAAGACAAGTGTGTATTTGCCTACAGTCAAGCATGGTGGTGGGAGTGTCATGGTCTGGGGCTGCATAAGTGCTGAGGGTAAAGGTGATGGACTGGCCAAGCATGTCTCCAGACCTAAACTCTATTGAGCCTCTGTGGAGCATCCTCAAACGGAAGGTGGAGGAGCGCAAGGTCTCTAATATCCACCAGCTCCGTGATGTCATCATGGAGGAGTTGAAGAAGACTCCAGTGGCAACCTGTGAAGCTCTGGTGAACTCCATGCCCGAGAGGGTTAAGGCAGTGCTGGAAAATAATGGCCACACAAAATATTGACACTTCGGGCCCAATTTGGACATTTTCACTTAGGGGTGTACTCACAAGTATTGATTGTGCAGGAGGACAAAGAATGTAAAGTGAGGGAGATATCTGTTTAGATCTCCAGACAAATTGCATCAGTCTTATTTTTGAAGTGATTAGCAATCTCCTGGGTAGTGAGTAAGTTAGTGGGTGGAGGTAATGAAGAACGAAGTAGAGTGTTAAGGGTGTTTTTAAAAATAAATACTAAATGAAAGCTTCACATGTGTCATGTGCCAGGGTGTAAACATCACTTTAGTATGCCTACCTTGTAAAAAGTTATTATTGAGTAAGCCAGAGCTTACAAAAACTCCAAAATTTAGTCTGGTTTTGATTACCTCTAGAATTAAAAGGTTTTGGTTATTAATTTAAACTGGTTTGCATTGTGATCCAACAAAGATAAACATAACACAGGTTTTAAATCATTGTTGGTGGACCAGTTTCTTTCACACAAAAAAAAAAATCTAATATTGTACATTGTTCTGATTTAGACAGCTGACATGGGCATCACAGAGAATGCTACAGAGGGAGATACACGAATTGAACTTTGGTTCCGCCGTCAGAAATCAAGGGAAACATTACTTCTGCAAGCTGAAACCACTAGTGTGAAAGAAGCATGGACCAATGAGATCACAAAACTTTTGTGGGATCAAGGAGGGTTGAGCAAAGGTGAGTTAAACATATCCTGTTCCTTATGTGAGAGAGGTACCAAGCCTTAGGTAGTACCCAGTCCATAAAGTTATTGAATTTTTTGAAGGTGGCAGTCTTAAATTTGTACTTTGTAGGAGGCTTCCTTTGTTGGATAAGTGAGAGGGGCCAGGTGACTTTGGCCATGACAGCAAGCTGCAACTTCAAGTTACATAAATCCTTTTTCAATACAGTTTTTGGGTATAATAACCAATATCATAATGTACAGAGTGTTGAGCAATTGGCTGCATAGCTACACACAGCTATGGCGGGGTGCCTTTCCTATTCATAGTAGACCACTAAGAACAATTGGTTAGGAGATGTCTGAGATGGGCTGTCTATGACTAGGATAATATCCTTTCAGTGACTGCTAGTTCCAAATGCTAAGCTACTTGGTAGGCTTAAAGCTAAACTCTAAGCAGATATAATATTCAGAAATTAATAAGACCCTGTAATCAATAAATTATATGTTACCCCAACATTTCATATTTCTGATATGTGCCTGTTGTACCATGTACTTGTATGAAAAAGTATCCTGTTCTCTTTGTATTGCTTCCTTTCTGTGAAATCCCTGGTCTTCCCGTCAGTCCCTCTGCTTTTCTGTTAAACACTAACTACACTAGGCATGCAAGCACAACGTGGTCAGTTCTCTAGCTATGCTGGGAGCTCAGTGTGCTCTCCTCCAATGATCGAACTTCTGCTCACAAGACCCCCTGCACAGCCTATGACTGGGAAGTTTGGTGTGCTGCTGTTTCTCCTCCCTCACCTCTCTGCGTTGCTTAGAATGGAAATTTTGTGTTTATAATGTTTTTTTTTTATATCTACACACAAGGTTGTTTTACAAGGTGAGGATTTACATAATCTTTAATACACCAATAAATATATATTTTTTTAAATGTGAGCAGTGTAAGTACCTGAATTTTATCTTTTGGGCTTTTCATTTTTATCTTATCTTTTATCCTATTATTTTTTTCTTGAGTTCTATATTAACAACATCCCACCTGGCATATAGCAAAATGACAGCTGGGCAGTGGTTTAATTGTTGTGACTGGACATCATATGTCCTTCACAACATGCTGCTCGCACGCAATCTGTGGTGCGGCGTGTCACTCGGACACACTGCATCTCTGATCATGGTAAAGCGCCTATGACGTAGGCTCTTTACCACGTGATCAGCTGTGTCCAGTCATAGCTGATCACATTGTAAATAGGAAGTGCCAGTTATCGACATTCCTCTACTCTTGCTGACAGGGCATGAGTAGAGGAGAGCCGATAAGTGGCTCTCCTGATAGGGGGGGTCTGTACTGATAGTCAGTGCAATGATTATCAGTGCAGCCCCACCAGTGATGAATGCCAGTGCCCACTAGTGATGCCACTCAGTGTCCACCAGTGATGCCATCAGTGACTCCTCATCAATGCCACCTATCAGTACCCATCAATGCAGCCTATCAGTGCAGATCATTGCCGCCTATCAGTGCCTATAAGGGCTACCCATCAGTGGTGCCCATTAGTGCCACCTATCAGTGCCGCCTGTACATGTACATCACTCTAAGGCAGTTTCTCTTACCCTGCTGCTCCAAAAAGCCTCTATCCCATGTGGAGGGTACGAGCCCTGTATGCAAACAGATACTTATGCCATGTACACAAGACCGGACTTTGCGTCAGAATAAACTCCGACGGAGTTCCGACCAAACAGACTTGCCCACACACGATCACACCAAAGTCTGTTTGTTTCAAACACGATGACGTACGACGGGACTAGAAAAGGAAGGTCAATAGCCAGTAGCCAATAGCTGCCCTTGCGTCGTATTTGGTCCGTCGGACCAGCATACAGACGAACGGTTTTCCCGATAGGAATTGATTCCGTCAGAAAGATTTAAAGCATGTTCTATTTCTAGGTCCGTCTGAATTTTTGAAGAAAAAAGTCAGATGAAGCCCACACACGATCGAAATATCCGACAGAATGATTCCGTTGGACCTTTTCTGACGGAAAGTCCGGTCGTGTGTACGTGACATTAGAAGAAAAGCTGGACGGCCGCACTACTATGCAATTTCTTTATTCAAGTTCATAGCTATGAGTAAGCACCCAACTTTGGTGTGAAACATGTAAGCTGATACCTGTAGTTCACCTTTGTATCCGGCACACGAATAAAAAAATTGCATAGGAGTGCGACCTTCCAGTCTTCTTTTCTTATAATTTCCGCCTATCTGTGCTGCATATCAGTGCTCATCAGTGAAAGAGAAAAATTACTTATTTACTAAATTTTATAACGGAAACAAAGAAAAAAAAGTTTTTTTCAAAATTTTGTGTCTCTTTTCATTTTTTTTAGCAAAAGAAAAAAACTCAGTGGTGATTAAATACCAGCAAAAGAAAGCCCTATTTGTCTTAAAAAAAAAAGGATAAAAATGTTGTTTTAGTACAGTGTTGCATGACCGCGCAATTGTCATTCACAATGCGACAGCGCTGAAAGATGAAAATTGGCCTGGGCAGGAAGGGGGTAAAAGTGGTATTGAAGTGGTTAAGGTATGACGTAATTAACACATCATCCACTAGTGAATCTTGGGTAGTTGTACAATGCACTGATGTTTGCGCAGTGCCAGTCATGGTAAATACTGGGCACATCATTCTAAAATGAGGTACACAACTCTATATAAAATGCACATCATCTGTCACTGTAAAAGAAATATTTGTGAATTTAGGGCTATCATGAGTAAGGAAAGCATGCTTACATGTTAATATGTGCTTGGTTTGCAAAACCATTGATGTAATGAGATTCTTGAACCAGCCTTTCTAAGGCTGTATTCAAACCTCAGCGTAGCAGGAACTCGTTTTCCCGCTCCCGTTTCTCACGCATTCACGTGTGTCACGCCTGGAGCAGCCCATTCCCTTGAATGGGCTGCCCTACATGCGACAAGCGCCCCAAAGTAGCTCCAGAACTTTTTTTGGTCATTGTTTCAGTGCACTTAGGGTGCTATTAACAATTAATAGTACCGCAAGCACGACCCGCTATTGCAGCGGATTTGCAGCTCAATTCCAAAACCCCAGACAAAAACACACATTTTTGGGGGTGTTGTCGCACATTTAGGAAATGCGCACGTGTAAATGACGCCGAATGGTTTGCCTTTCTGTTATAAAATTATAAAAAAAAAAATGTAAAAATGAATGTACATTAAAAAATAAAACAACTGACCAAAACCTGATAGATATTGATATCTGCTTTCAACTGTGCATTAGGGTTATTATAAATAAAGTTTATGTGTGTTTATAGCATATCTATCATAAAAAAAAAAAAAAAAGAATCAGACCACATACCATGTATACATACCAAGGCAAAAATGACAAGGTCTCTGACTACCTACTACTACTACTAATAATAATAATAGTAATACTACTGGTATTATGGCTTGCAGAGAATCTCATGTTTTTACCCAGGCACACCCTTTTATCAATCATTATAAAAATCATTAGAAAAAGCGTTCGATACGCTTGAAAAAAAAAACGTACCAACATGTCAGATTTTTGGCGCTAAAGCGAACGATTTTCAAAACATTAGTAGTGGAATCGATCGAAAAAACATTGTGAAAAATCTACAGCGCATGCGCTTGTTAAAATGTAATCCTGGATCGTGTAAGCGACCAATGAAAAAAAACAACCGTTTATGTTATCGATTGATAATATGCCGATAATTGGGCGACATCTATTGATACAACGATGGTGTTATCACATGCACGTTCGACAGATCTTTAGAAACCCAACCGTTTTTGTCTAAAACGATTTTTCTAACAGTGTATTTAGTAAGAAAAAGTAGGTCAGCAGGAAGCAAATCCTGCTTAAATGATAAGTAAATATAACTGACTCCGTGTACATATGTGCTTATACATCAAAACATTTTCAAAGCATTGACACGGTTTGATTATTTAAATTTTTTATGGTCTTTTTCATATGTACAGAAAACAAAAAGAAATCCAAAGCTTTTATGTCCTCTTTAAATGTTTAAAATGAAGTGAATTTTTGGTAATTTAATGAGTTTCCAGCAGGTGGCAGAAGTCTAGTTACTTCTTCAAATCCTTTGTACATACATAACAACATCCTGTTCTTTGGGTGATAAATGTTCTGCGCATACTTGCTGACCAAGCAGATGCTTTACAACAGTAAACAGAATTATTTATTTCATTTGATCCTTCATGAAACAGCAGCTCCTATGAAATATTTGAACTGTTGCCTTCTATAATACATGAAGTCCAGTTTGTAGTTTTCACCCCCCAGACAACAGTAGAAGGTGGGTAATAGATTAAGGGCTCATTCATACCTTGCACTTGCTTCCACACACCTTTAGGCCTGATTCACACCTATGCATTTTTAGTGCTTTTTGCATTTTGCAGATTTGCACTACAGAACGTGTTCCATAGGAAACCATGGTAAATGGACTGCAAAATGCAAAAAGCACTAAAAATGCATTCAGGTTGCATTTTGCGTATTGCAGGTGCATTTTGCGTTTTTCAATACACGCTTTAGATCCATTGAAGTCTATGGAACCAAAAAACAGAAAAAAGTCCCTGGCCTTTTCCATAATATGCACAGATGTGAACGACATCCATAGGAAACTATGTTAAATGGACTGTAGTGTGTTTCTGCAAAACTGAAAACGCACAAAAAAAAATGCATAGGTGTGAACCAGGCCTTAATTGCACCGGACGTGCAAGCAGTGTTCTGTACAATTCTTTTCAATGGCAAAGTTCTCACCTGTTTTTTTAAGAGCTTGTGAGTTGCTGTCAAATGCTGGCTTTTGTATTTCAACTCATCGGTGCTCAAATTGACCTAGTCTGTTTTAACAGTCTTTGCCTGCAATGCAAACGCATCTCAAATTGGATATGCTGCATTCAGTGAAAAGAAATGCAAAGTCTCAGAACAGTCATCCACAGGTGAATGGTAATCTGCATTGTGGAAAACAGCACCCATGTACACAAGCCTTCTGAGGGGCATTTTACAAAAAAAATAAAAAATCCTGCTTGCTGCATTTGTGGGGCAGTTTCCAGTTGGGATGTTGTGGCATTGCCCAAAATCACAATACAAAATGCATACAGAATATGAATGTGAAGCACAATGCACAACTTAAAGTGTAAGTAAACCCTCCTATCGTTTTCAGCCAAGGAAGCTGCCATCTTTGCCTCTGTTTAATTTGCAACTGCCATGATGCTGCACATGTGATCTGTTATGACACCAATCATTTGATGGTTTGACAGTTTGGTTGAGAGCACAACCAATGGGAGTGTTACATTTCTGGCACGTGCCGGAAATTAAAGCGGAGTTCCACTTAAAAATGGAACTCCAGCTTTAACCACTCCTCACCCCCTTACATGCCACATTTGGCATGTAATTTTTTTTTTTTGGGGGGGGGGGGAGTGGGGGCTTCATTAGGAGGGGGACTTCCTGTCCCACTTCCTCCTTCCGCCCAGTAACCGCCTAGGCGACTCCTCCCTCTAGGCGATCTCCTGGGACATGTGACAGGTCCCAGGAGATCGCCAATCCACTCCGGGAGCGCAGCGCGGCTCGCGCATGCGCCGTGCGTGCCCGGCCGTGAAGAGGAAAGCTGTCACGGCCGGGTGCCCAGAGTGGAAATGGCGGCGCCGACGAAGAGGAGGGGGAGAGGAGCGACACCCCGTTCGGCCGCATCGCTGGACCGTGGAACAGGTAAGTGTCATTTTTTTTAAAAGTCAGCAACTACACTTTTTGTAGCTGCTGACTTTTAAAATGCCTGGAACTCCCCTTTAAACTGTTTTATGGATGGGTTTACTTCCGCTTTAATAAACAGATTTAGAATTGCATATTACAGCCTGTGTCTCATTCCAGAAAAGGAAATGTTAATAAGGCCCCTTTCACACTGCCGCCGTTTTTCCGCAATTTTGCCACGATTTCAGGGATTGCCCCTGTAAACTTGAGGTCTATGGACCTCAACTCGCATCAAAGTCGGACCAAAGTAGTATGGAGAGATCTACCGCTCCAGGATGATCCACCCAAACTCAATCCCACAGCTGTTCCTATGGTTGGAGAACCCAGGTGCAGGCACGGCACAAGCTGATGAAGATGCAAATTAAGGACTCTGAACGGCCGCACTCCAAGAAAAATTCAAAATTCGGACCAAAGTAGTACAGGGACTTCTTTGAAGTCGCTGTGACTTGAAGTCGCACAGATATGAATGGTACTCATTGGAAATCATGAGGTACAACCTGTCATGAAGCCTGATTGGACCCTAGTGCTTGCCTTCTCTCTCCCAGACTGAGTTCTGCTGTACTATTAATACTATTCTGATTATTGGAGACTGATATCAAGACAGATTCAGGTATTAACTCTTGGCATTTAAAATGTATTTAACATTTTTTAAATAGAAACATAACTGTGTTCCTTGGTGTTTTTTTTTTTTCAATATTTGCCTGGAGTTCAGATCTCCAAGTTTCACTGTTTGCCTGCATACCATATTTTCCTAAACCATCACTATTCTCCTAAACCTACGTAAAGAATATGTACAGGGTTGTTGCAAGGTAGAGCTATACCATTTACTGTGATGCCAGAAAATTAGCTGAAATCCAGTTACCAATATTCATTGGAAATTGATTCTTTGAGGAAATTTGTAATTTATATTACACCCTCTTTCTATAAACTGTATGGCAAAATGGCAAGAGCTTAAAGTGTTACTAAACCCAGTAATATGAAAATAGTTCATCCGTCCCCCAGTGCCCTTAGCTTATAAATAATTTTTTTACATTAAAATACTGCCACTATATACCTTTTTGGCTGATCTGTATACCACGGTCACATGATAAACTGCACAGTTTCTCCAGTGCTGAGAGTTCAGGAAGGAGGAAATTTCCACTACAGCCTGTACACACGCCCACATGTGTGATGTCAATATCATGTGACCTGGCTATCTCTGATCAATAAGTAACTGTTCTCTCCAGCATAAAAGACACAACTGAGCATATGCAGGTCGGCTACTCTGCCTGTGTTAGCTGGCCTTCCCCAGATAGACAGTGCAGGAGGGGGAGGGTCTGTCCATACAGGATGAAACTGCCTTTTTACACAATGCAGAGGATTAACCCCTAAGTTCCACAGTGAGTATAACAATCATGCTATGCTGCATATACAGACTGATTTTACTGTTGTGGGTTTAGTAATTGGTTTTAAATATAATTTATCATTTGAAAGAATAATAAGTATTGGCCTTGGTCAGCGTATGCCTTCCCCGAACTTCCTCTGGCTAGTATGGAACGGCTCTGACTGGTTTCCTGGATGGTCCCTGGTCCCCCTCTCCTTTTCCCTTTTCCCCCCTTTTCACTTTCTCTTATTCTCCCCCTCTCTTTCCTATTTCTCTCTGTTTTTCTTCTCTTACCAGGGCTCCTAGCCATTTTTTGATTGCCAGCAGAGGCCCAAGACGATCTTAATGCAGAGTCAATACAT
Organism: Lithobates sylvaticus; assembly: GCA_028564925.1. Lineage (NCBI taxonomy): Eukaryota > Metazoa > Chordata > Amphibia > Anura > Ranidae > Lithobates > Lithobates sylvaticus. The sequence goes on from CM053026.1 coordinate 262,027,019, forward strand.
TTTGTTCTGGTTTTACCTGCACTTTTGGGGGTTACCCCAAAATGACGTACCATATATACTCGAGTATAGGCCGTCCCGAGTAAAAGGCCGAGGCCCCTAAATCACCACAAAAAAATGGGGAAACGTATTAACCCGTGTATAGGCCGAGGGGCAAAAATGCAGCAGCTACTGTAAGTGGAAAAAGGGTCAGCAATGCCCATCTGCATGTCCCCTGTACAGACCCCCGTGTCCCCATTGCAGCCCGTGTCCCCATTGCAGCCTACCTGTGCCGATCCGTGGGTCCGGGGTCCTGTGTCCGGGGTCCGTGCAGCCGATGAGGTCCCGCTCTGTCCCCCCCACAGCGTGTACGGCGTACGGCGCCATTACAATTTAAAAGCAGCGCCTCTTCCTCCTCCTCGTCCGTGATAGGAGGAACACTTTTTTTTCCCAGCAGTCAGTGTGCAGTGTTCCGCCTATCACGGACATTCTCTCATCCTCGTCCATGAGATGAGAATGACAGGCCATCCGTGATAGGCGGAACACTGTACTGCTGGGAAAATTAGTTTCCGCCTATCACGGACGGGCGGGAGGAGGCGGCGCGGCTTTTGAACTGCCGTCTGTCTGCATGACAAGCTGTTCATGTAGGCAGACGGCGGTGACTCGAATATAAGCCGAGGGGTGGACTTTCAGACCTAAAAAAGGGTCTGAAAATCTCGGCTTATATTCGAGTGTATACGGTATATATTGCACTCAGGATTTCTATGACTGTTAATTAGGAGGGTGCTCTCCTCGGTTTATGTTGTATTTCCCTTTGTTGTTTTTGTCTCTTATGCGCCAGTTCCAGCCCCTGCGTGGGCAATCTAGGTGCCTTTGACATTGTTGTATATTTAATACTACATCTGCAATAAAACTTATTGAACCAGAAAGAATAATAAGTATTGAAATGTTTATAAGGGCCCTTTCACACTGAGGGGGTGTCGACGGTAAAGTGCCGCTAGTTTTAGCGGCGGTTTTCAGACGCTAGCAGGGTGCTTTTAACCCCCCGCTAGCGGCCGGATAAAGGGTTCAAAGCGCCACTGCCCATTGATTTTAATGGCAGGGGCACTTTAGGTCCTAAAGCGCCCCGCAGATGCTGCTTGCAGGACTTATATTTTGCAATCAGTTGCAGGACTAGCAGGCCACTGGGTTATCCCAGTTCGGTGCTCTGGATTGAAAAGAATCAAAATAATACACGCATAATTTTTTTATTCATTGATGTTTGCTAGAAATATCTGGGATCACTGCAGAAACATCGTTTCTATTACATCAGATAATTCTGTATTGTCTTTTCTGTACACCGGGCTTAGACCTTTGTTGTCCTGCCTGTAAGTGACATACACAGGTTTGCATTTGGTTTATCACTTATCCTGTTTCTCAGCAAGTCTCTGTAGGTCTAGTCCTTCTTTTGGCTGGCTGTAAACAATGATAAGACTGCCCTCTGCTGGTGAATCTGAGAAGAATCCTCTGTTCACATTAGATCCAGTCTTCCCAGTTTGGGGAGCTGATATTCAATAACAAACCCCCATTTAAATCAGCGTATCATGTAGTTCCTGTTCAAAGTAATTGTGCATGTGTAGCAATCCAATTTTCAATATATTACAACGTAAATTGAGTTATCTTGGAACTTGTGGGATTTTAAGTTTCTAAAGAATGCTTGAGGCGCTGTGTAAACTTAGGGGTGATACATTCTAAGACAACAGTCAAAGTAGCCCACAGAGTAACATAAATAATATGGGTTTCCTAATCTTGTGCGATATGAACAAAATAATACATACACTAAAAATTTCATATTTTTTTTGTGTGGGCAAGGGGAACTGATTTCCAAACCCAGGAAAATGGCTTAAAACGAAAGAAAAGCCTAAATCTAACTATTCTTTAAAATGTTCCCTCCCCCTCCTCCTACCTATCCTGCCTAAGCTGTATAAAAAAGATTGGTGTACTTACCAGTGGCGGCTGGTGCTGCATTTTTTTTTAAGTGGGGGGGGGGGGGGCGGCAAACATACACCTCCCCCCAGTTAGTTGGTCCGTCAGTGTCAAACCACCCCCCCAGTCGATTGGTAGACCAAACCCCCCGTCTCTTGCCCATCCTCCCACCAGCCCCGCACTTACCCTATCGAGGTCGCGGACAGCTTCGGCTTTCCCCTGTGTCTACTCCTCTCTCGGCGACCAATATGGTTGCTTTTCCTCCCAGCCAATCGGTTCTTGGAAACCCGCTTCCTGATTGGCTGGGAGGAGAAGCAAGAAGAAAATAGCGAATATTAATGTGCTATTCTTACTCAAGTGGGTGGGCTTAGGGCGTAGTGCTCTGTGCCCCTAGCCCACCCTTTTTTAAGCCAATTAGAGCTTTAAGCTCAAACGTTGGAATCCATGCGTCCTTTGCAATAAGGTGCACATGGAAGGGCGATGCACATCACAAACAAAATATTTCCCAGCACACTTACCAGCCAGCTTGCAAAACAGACTGGCTGGTAAGTGTGGTAGAAAATCTTTTGTTTGTTTCTGAGACACTCCCTTCTCTCCCCTACAACAACTGCTCACTGACACAGGGAGCCGGAGTTGTGGAATCACGTGACTGGACTGGAGCTTAGGCTTTTCTTCCACTTAAAAGCCCATCTCTGGAAAAAAAAAAAATGTTTTGGAAAATGTCTCAGCTGTATGTGTATCTCTAGTTACTTCCTGTCCCAGTGACACCATGACACAGGAAGTGGTGGGAGAGGGCTTCAAACAGGGATAGGGAGTAGCTGTAAAGGCTTGACATGGATTCTAACACTCATTCTATCCAAAATTAAAACAACATTTTGACTGAATTTGGGCCATAAACAAAGTGAAATAAGGTTCACCTTACCCTCAGAGCTGGGATGTTCCACCGTTTCTCATTATTCTTCCTTAGCACAACAGTTTGCCCTTCAGATGCCATTCCTGGAGGCTCTTCCTTTTTATTGCTTATCTCAATGTGTTTTCTACTTTTTCTTTTTAGATCTTAGATTTATGTTAATATCCTCTAACTAGTCCTTAAGCACCAAAGCTCATTGACATTCTAAATTGTTGAGTGTTTAAACAGTTATATACTATTATTATAGATGTGTACGTTTTGAATCCGCTATTGTCACTCAAGCTGAAATTGTAGACTAAAAATATGAAAAAATAGTGTTGGTTTCCAGCATTTTCTTTGTTGGCACTCACATTGCTAGAAATGTTAAAATCTGTATGTAAGGTCATCAGTAAAATATTATGGATGGGATTTTAGCA